>CM039616.1:46352333-46952333 GCA_022457205.1 Saccharum spontaneum
GTGGAGCCGCAGTGGAACCTGTGGCTCCACCTTTTCAAGGCCGAGCTCTTCGCGCGGAATGCGGGAGGGAAGGGCGTCTTCTACGCAGCGCGGGTAGGGAGCTGCGTCCTGCAGTTGAGGTCGAGCCGGGCGGACCAGTACATCCCGGCTCGCCTCATCTCTTCGAACAGCGGGTGGCACGCGGGCTGGTTCTACCTCCGCAACGACGACAACCAGCTGCCGAGGTACACCGGCCGCGTGCTGACCGCCCGGGAGGACCGCTGGGTGTACGGTGTACCGGACGTCGAGAAGCCGCGTCTGGATCCGTTGCTGGCGGCGCTGCAGCAGCTTCGTGCTCGAGGCCTGACGGCGGCGGCGGTTAGCGACGGCGTTTCATCGCCGCCGGGTGATGCCGCTGTGCCGACGTCGCCTGCGCCTCGACCAGATGACCCCGGAGGCGTCGCTGGAGGGGAGCCGGATGTCACACGAGACCCTCACCCCCGAGGAGGGGCTTCGCCGAGCCCGCCGGATGGTGGGGACCTTCAAGGCGGAGGAAGCCGACCTGCTCCCCATGAGGCCCACTGAGGGGTTCGAGCCCGTGGTAAGTTCCCTAGTACGCTTGTACTTTAGTTTGGTTCGTCTTCGAGACCTTCCCCTGATCCGGTCGACGCCAATGCGCAGGACCTATCGGCGCTGCGGGAGACACGACCGCCGGTTCCGGAGGACCGGCCTGCTCGGGATGCTCGACGGGAGCACGCCTCGAAGCAGAAGGCGGTCAAGGAATCGACCAAGAAACGGGCGGCCCGGAAGTCCAGGGAGAAGGAGGCGCGGAAGAAACTCCGGCGCCAACAGGCCCTCGACGGGCTCCCTTTGGAGCCGTCGCCCTCCGAGACCATGTCGGGGGAGGACGACGGCAGCAGCGGCGAGGATGATGACGCCCTGTCGCGGTACGAGGCCGCGACCGGGCTGGGGAGCCTTCCCGACATCCGTCCCCTGCTGGAGCCCATCGCGGGGTCATCCTCCTCGGTCGTCGTGGTCGAGGAGGTCGAGGAGGACGACGAGGAAGAGGAGAGGAAGAAGAAGAAGAAGAAAGAGGAAGAAAAGAAGGAGGCGGGCCCCTCGGCAGGAGGGGCCGCCTCGCCCCAGACCCAGCCAGAGGGGTCGACAGGGGCGCCTGCCCCAGCCCAGGCCCCGCAAGCTCAGGTGGGGACGGGGGCGGGGGCGCCGACATCGTCGTCGGCGGCGCCTCCGTCGGGCGTGAAAACCCGAGGCCAGTTGGCCTCGGAGGCACAGAAAGCGCGTAGCGGCGCGCCAGCGAGAGCCCCAAGGAGTGCTCGGTCCGCGGGTGGGGCTGCCGCGAGGCCACCGCCTGCCACCTCGAGCGACTCGGACCGTGGGGGGTCGAGGCCCCTGGTGCCGATCTCCGGGTAAGTTTTTGAGCAGAAGGGGACTTGTCTTATCCTTTGATTTCGTCGATCGACTTATCCTTTATTTTTTAGGCTGAAACGGAAGGCGGAGACCATGGGGCCCACCCCCGTGAAGTCCCTTCGAGCCAGCGCCGTCGTCCTTAACCGGTCGGCGGAACAGGACGCGGCCTGGGTCCGCGAGGTCAAGGCTGCGAAGGAGCGCCGTCGGCAGCGGGAGGCCGCGGGTGCTTCGACGGTTGCCGGCCCCGATCCTGCGGTGGCGGGGTCAGAGCCGGCAAGGGTGGTGGCGCCCGGCCCGGTCGAGGCGGAGCCTAAGGCGCTGCCCTCGGCTGAGGTCACCGTGGAAGTGGCCGCGGAGGGGGCGGCCGCCGAAGCGGCCGCGGAGGGAGCTGCACCGGCGCCGGAGCAGGAGGTGGCGCCGGCGAGGGAGCCGCAGCCGCAGCAAGACCTACCGGTGCAGCCGGTGGGCATGACGGAGGGCGCGGCCGTCGAGCCTTCTGCCGGAGCCCCGGAGGCGGCGGCGCCGGAGGTTGAGGTGCCGGTCGTGGGGGCACCGGTGGTCGGAGCGCCGGCTTCCGAGCCGCCGTCGGGCGAGGTACCGGCCCCAGAGGCGTCAACGGCAGAGGCGCCAGCTCCGGAGGTGCTGGTTGCCGAGGGG
Organism: Saccharum spontaneum; assembly: GCA_022457205.1. NCBI lineage: Eukaryota > Viridiplantae > Streptophyta > Magnoliopsida > Poales > Poaceae > Saccharum > Saccharum spontaneum. The sequence goes on from CM039616.1 coordinate 46,354,398, forward strand.
CCGGTCACCGCCGAGGGGCGGGCGCCCGTGGTCGTTACCCTCGACGACACCCCCCTGGACAAGGGAAAAGAGATAGTGGGGGTCGAGGAGGGTGAGACCACGAGCCGGGCTGAAGCCTCGGCCCCTGTCGGGGCGGCGAGCGAGGGCAACGAGGCCGGCCCTTCGACCGGGCCGGGAGGTGCCCCGGCTGCGTCGTCATCGTTGTGGCCAGACTTCGCCGCGCTGGCGATAGCGCGGGCCGAGGAGGAGATCCCGAGGTGGGGAGGGCCGCCTCTTCAGTTCAAGGATGCCGCGAACCTCGACGGCGAGCCCATCCTCACCCTGAACGACAGAGATGAGGTCCACCGCTGGCAGTACCTCGAGGGCGTCCGCCGACATCTCGCTCGGCTGCTCAGCGTGGCGTCCGACGCCGTTTCGCGGGGCATGCTGGATGCCACCGAGGTATGATTAATCTGCCGGCTTATTCCGTGGCTCTTTGTGTCTCTTTCCTTTGGATTCATTATGTTTTTCGGTTTTCCTTGAATTAGGAACTCAAGGAGACCTCCCGCCGCAAGTCGCTCTTCATCCGGGGTGAGAGCGGTGTGTGGGCGTCGCTGTCCCGGCAACGGGCCCTGGTCGAGGAGACTCAGAAGAGGCTCGCCGATCGGTCCGCTGAGATGGCGGAACTGCGCACCGCCTACTCGACGGTGAAGGAAGAGGCGATCCAGGCATGGGCGGCTGAAGCCTCGATGCGCACCGAGGCGGACAAGGCCCGGGAAGAGGCTGCCCAGGCCCGCCGAGACCTCGAGCCCCTGTCGGCGCGGGTCAAGGAGCTCGAGGAGGACGTCTCGCAGGCCAGCCGTCAACGTGACGCCCTCAACGTCCAGATCGGGCAGGTCACGGCCCGGATTAGCGCGCTGAAGGACGAGATCTCGAGGCTGAGCGGGGCCGTCCAGGAGAAGGACACGGCGCTTCAAGCCGCCCGCCAAGAGATCGAGGCCCTGAAGGCGACCGTCCGTGAGAAGGATAGTGCCCTCCTGGGGCTCGAGCGGACGTGCGGGGGGCTCCGCGACGAGGTCGTAGGTTTGAAGACCCATGTTGGAGGTAAGTAGCTCGTTGCAGCTATGTAGCTGAGGCGTCGTGTCAGGTGCTAATCTGCCTTGTTGTATTTCAGAGCTGGAGCGCGAGAACCAGGAGGCCCACTCGACCGCGAACTCCCTGCAGAGCCTCCTGGAAGCCGAGACGCAGAGGACCCAGCTGCTCCAGGGCGCGATCACCTCGGTGTGTGACGGTCTGGGGGTCGAGCCCGACGTCGACACCGGAGAAGACGCTCCGGGGAACTCCTTCGTCCGTCGGGTAGCGGCGCTAGGTCACCTCGCCCGGGAGAAGATACGGGACAGCCTCCACCACGGCGTAAAGAGGGCGCTGGCCGTCGTTCGCTCGGGCTTTGTGTTCGACATGGAGCTCGTCGCCGACGGCTTCATCACAGACCCGGAGCGGACTGACGCGGAGAACGCAGACGCTTGCTTGGATCTGATCGAAGCCGCGGAGGGGCCTAGGAGCCGTCTGGCCTCGCTCTTTGAGCCTGAGGTGGTGCCGCTCGCTGACGACGAAGGCCTGTGAGCCAAATCTGGGCACGGAGGCCCGTGTAATAGGTTAGCTATCTTGAATTTTGGTTGTGGTGGCCGTAGGGACCTTAAGAACTCGAGACATAATTCGTGGTTAATTTAATTTTATGCGAGCTTTTCTCTCCTTAATGGCCTGGATCGTGCTCCCGTACGATTTACTTAGCACGCGGCTGAGTCCTTTGGCGTGGGGGAGTGAGTGGAGGTACCGTAGCCTCGGAGGCGTGAGTGATCTCGTGGCTCAACTGCCCTTAAGCTTTAGGATGCCGTTGCGGCTTTCGCAGATCGTGTGAGAGCTTGGCATCACTGACCTAAGGAGTGGCTCTTTGAAATTTTTAAAAGAGTGTAAATTTTTCCGGGGACTGAGGAGTTCCCCCCTGTGTAGCCCCCGAGGGAGGGTCGATTCTAGTAGTACAGAGTTGATCCTCCCTCATCGTGAGTCGAAAAATTTTGACACTGCTGTACTCTTTATTGATGAAAAGGGAATTACAGAGCCTCGAGGCTTTCTAAGGAAAAAAGCGACGTAGCTGTTCAATGTTCCAAGCGTTGGTGAAGATTTCGCCCTTCTCGTTGGATAGCTTGTAGGTGCCCGGCTTTAGTACTTCTGCGATTATGTACGGTCCTTCCCATGGTGGCGTGAGCTTGTGGCGCCCCTTGGTGTTCTGGTTCCGACGTAGCACTAGATCGCCGACGTTGAGGTCGCGCTTGCGTACGTGTCTGTCGTGGTAGCGTCGGAGACCCTGCTGGTACCTGGCAGAATGCAATAAAGCCACATCACGGGCTTCCTCGAGCTGGTCGAGGGCGTTCTCTCTTGCGGCGTCGTTATTTCTTTCGTTGTAGGCCTTTAACCTTGGGGATCCGTATTCAATATCGGTTGGGAGGACTGCCTCAGAACCGTAGACTAAGAAGAACGGAGTGAACCCCGTGGCTCGACTCGGCGTTGTTCTTAGGCTCCATAGGACCGAGGGCAGCTCGGCAGCCCATCTTTTGCCATGCTTGTTTAACTTGTCAAAGATTCTGGGTTTCAGGCCTTGTAGGAGCATGCCATTGGCACGTTCTACCTGGCCGTTTGTTTTTGGATGAGCTACGGCCGACCAGAGCACGCGAATGTGATGGTGGTCACAGAAATCCAGAAACTTTTTACCAGTGAACTGGGTGCCGTTGTCAGTGATAATACAGTTTGGAACTCCAAATCGATGGATAATGTCGGTGAAGAAGAGCACAGCTTGTTCGGACCTAATACTGGTGATGGGACGAGCCTCGATCCACTTGGAAAACTTGTCGATTGCGACAAGCAAATGGGTGAAGCCACCAGTAGTTCTTTTCAGTGGTCCGACGAGGTCGAGTCCCCAAACGGCAAATGGCCATGTGATGGGAATGGTCTGTAGAGCATGTGCCGGGAGGTGAGTCTGCCTTGCATAGTACTGACAACCTTCACAGGAGCGTACTAGCTTGACGGCGTCGGAGACCGCGGTGGGCCAATAGAACCCTTGTCGAAAGGCGTTCCCGACGAGGGTTCGAGGCGCAGCGTGGTGACCGCAAGCCCCCGAGTGCAGGTCGTTGAGCAGGTCCCTGCCTTCCTTGTTTGTGATGCAACGTTGGAGAATGCCTGTAGGGCTGCGGCGGTACAGCTCTCTACTGTCACCAATGATCACAAAGGTTTTGGCCTGGCGAGCGATCCGTCGAGCCTCGCTCTTACTTGAGGGGAGGTCCCCTTGGATAAGATAGTCGAGGTACGGCGCGCGCCAGTCAGGCTCGATGTCAGATGGTGGGGTCGACCCTTCCACCTGCATGGCTTCGGCCCCGGTCGAGGGGGCCTCTGCCTCTGGTGGGGGGTCGAGTGACGACCCGTCGACCCCTCCGTCCGACCCAAGGTCGACAGATGGCCGTTGGAGATCTTTTGCGAAAACGTCGGGTGGGACCGTAGTTCGACTTGACGCGATTTTTGCGAGTTCATCGGCGGCCTCATTATACTTGCGTGCTATGTGGCTGAGCTCGAGGCCATGAAACTTGTCCTCGAGGCGTCGTACCTCTTGGCAGTAGGCTTCCATCTTGGGGTCGCGGCAGCTCGAGCTCTTCATGACTTGATCGATCACTAGCTGGGAGTCGCCTCGAACATCAAGGTGTCGGACCCCGAGCTCGATGGCGATTCTTAGCCCCGTGACGAGTGCCTCGTATTCGGCGACGTTGTTGGACGCAGGGAAATGGAGCCGGATGATGTAGCGTATGTGAACTCCGAGGGGTGAGATGAAGAGCAAGCCCGCGCCCGCTCCTGTTTTCATCAAAGACCCGTCGAAGTACATGGTCCAGAGTTCGGCCTGGAGCTGTGCGGGAGGGAGCTGGGTGTCGGTCCATTCAGCCAAGAAATCTGCCAACACTTGTGACTTTATGGCTTTGCGCGGCGCATAGGATAGGGTCTCGCCCATGAGCTCGACCGCCCACTTGGCGATCCTACCCGTGGCTTCCCGGTTCTGGGCTATCTCTCCCAGGGGGAAAGAAGAAACCACAGTAACTGGGTGGCCCTCAAAGTAGTGTCGGAGCTTGCGCCGTGTCAAGATGACAGCATAGAGCAGTTTCTGGATCTGAGGGTAACGGACCTTGGTTTCTGAGAGCACCTCACTAATGAAATAGACCGGCCTTTGGACGGGCAGGGCGTGAGCTTCCTCGGCCCGTTCGACGACCAGGACTGCGCTGACTACTTGTGATGTCGCAGCGACATATAGTAGGAGCGGCTCTCCTGGGGTCGGCGGGACGAGTATCGGTGAGTTAGAGAGTGCGACCTTGAGTTTGGTGAGGGCTTCCTCAGCCTCGAGGGTCCATGAAAAATGCTCCGATTTCTTCAAGAGGCGGTACAGAGGGAGCGCTTTTTCGCCGAGGCGCGAAATGAAACGGCTGAGCGCCGCTAAGCAGCCCGTGACCCTCTGTACGCCTTTCAGATCTCGGATGGGGGCCATTTTGGTTATCGCTGAGATTTTTTCTGGATTGGCCTCGATGCCCTGCTTGGACACGATGAACCCCAAAAGCATCCCTCGGGGGACGCCAAAAACGCACTTTTCTGGATTGAGCTTGATATTCTTTGCTCGAAGGCATTTGAAAGCGACGTCGAGGTCGTTTACTAGATTATCGGCTTGTTTGGTCTTGACTACGATGTCATCGACATACGCCTCGACGGTTGGCCCGATGTGCTCTTCGAAAACGTGCTGCATGCATCGCTGGTACGTTGCCCCTGCGTTCCGGAGACCGAAAGGCATCGTAACGTAGCAATACATGCCGAAAGGGGTGATGAATGAAGTCGCGAGCTGGTCGGACTCCTTTATTTTTATCTGATGGTAACCGGAGTAGGCGTCTAAGAACGAAAGAGTTTCACATCCCGCAGTTGAATCAACGATTTGATCAATGCGTGGCAAAGGAAAGGGGACTTTCGGACATGCTTTATTCAAACTAGTATAGTCTACACACATCCTCCACTTCCCACTCTTTTTCTTAACTAATACAGGATTAGCTAGCCACTCGGGATGGTGAACCTCCTTGATGAACCCGGCCTCCAGTAGCTTGTGGATCTCTTCGCCGATGACCCTGCGCTTCTCCTCGTCGAAGCGGCGCAGGCGTTGCTTCACCGGTTTGGAGCCGGCCCGGATTTCCAAGGCGTGCTCGGCGACTTCCCTGGGTATGCCCGGCATATCCGAGGGACTCCACGCAAAAATGTCGACATTTGCGCGGAGAAAGTCGACGAGCACGGCTTCCTATTTCGGGTCGAGGGTGGCGCTGACGTTCAGCGCCTTCCCGTTGGGATCAGCGAGGTCGAGGGGCACGAGCTTGACGTCCTCCGCGGGCTCGAAGCTGCCGGCGTGGCGTTTCGGATCGGGAATCTCGTTGGCGAGACCGTCGAGGTCTGCGGCCAAGGTTGCCGATTCCAAATCCGCCTCGCCGTGTTCGACGCACTCGACGTCGCACTCGTAGGCATGTTCATATGAGGGCCCCACAGTGATGACGCCGTTTGGGCCGGGCATCTTGAGCTTGAGGTAGGTGTAATTTGGCACGGCCATGAACTTGGCGTAGCACGGGCGCCCGAGGATGGCGTGGTATGTCCCACGGAATCCGACCACTTCGAAGGTGAGGGTCTCCTTCCTGAAGTTGGCCGGTGTGCCAAAACAAACGGGCAGATCGACCCGTCCGAGGGGTTCTGCCCGCTTCCCTGGCACGACTCCGTGGAAGCCCCCGACGCTAGGTTGCAAGCGCGCCCTCTCGACCCCCAGGAGGTCGAGGGTCTGGGAGTAGATGATGTTGAGGCTGCTCCCGCCGTCCATGAGTACCTTGGTGAGGCGCGTGTTGGCGATGACGGGATCAACGACAAGTGGGTAGACTCCCGGATTGGGGATGTAGTCCGGATGATCATCACGGTCGAAAGTGATGGCCACCGCGGACCAGTCAAGGAAACGAGGGACCGCCGTTTGCACAGAGAAGACCTCACGCCGTTCTCGCTTGCGCTGGCGCGCTGAGAGGCGGGTTGAGGGTCCTCCGTAGATCATGAAGCAGTCGTGGATCTCGGGGAATCCCTCCTCCTTGCCATCACCCTTTGGATCTTCCTTCTTGTCGGTGGTCTTGTTGCCAGCGCCCTCGAAGTACCTGCGGAGCATATGACAATCCTCGAGGTTATGGTTAGTGGGCCCCTTGTGGTAAGGGCACGGCTCTTTAAGCATTTTGTCGAAGATGCCCCCGCCGGGGGGGCCTCGAGGCTTTTTGCGTTCGGTAGCGGCGACAAGCTCGTCGGCCGGGGCCTCGAGCTTGCCCTGCTGACCCTTCTTCTTCTTGCGGTTGTTCCTTTTGGAGCCCCGGGTGGAACTCACGGGATCGTCGGCTTTCTGCTTCCCAGTGTCCTGCTCGCCGCCAAAGATGGCACCAACTGCCTCCTCACCGGCGGCGAAGTTGGTGACGATGTCCATCAGCCCATTGGCAGTGAGGGGGGTGTGTCGGCCTAACTCTCGGACCAACTCCTTGCAAGTGGTGCCCGAGAGGAAAGCCATGATTACGTCAGAATCGGTGACATTGGGGAGTTCTGTGCGTTGCCTGGAGAAACGCCGAATGTAATCCCGGAGGGATTCACCTGGCTTCTGCTTGCAACTCCGGAGATCCCACGAGTTGCCGGGGCGCATGTAAGTTCCCTTGAAGTTTCCCTCGAACACCCTTACGAGATCACCCCAGTCGTGGATCTGTTGGGGTGGCAGGTCCTCGAGCCAGGCTCGAGCGGTGTCGGAGAGGAAGAGGGGGAGTTGTCGGATGATGACTCGGTCGTCGGTGGCCCCGCCCAGCTGACATGCCAAGCGGAAGTCGGCGAGCCAAAGTTCGGGTTTGGTCTCGCCGTTGTACTTGGCAAGAGTCGTGGGAGGGCGGAACCGTGCTGGCAGTATCGTTTCGCGGATTGCCTTGCTGAAGACCCGAGGGCCCGGGGGCTCGGGTGAAGGGCTGCGATCCTCCGAGCTGTCATAACGCCCGCCCCTGTGCACGTGGTAACCCCGAGCCACACCGTCACCGTGCTTGCGCGTGCGGCGCTCGACGATGTTGCCACGGGTGTCTCGAGGTCCCTGGTCGTGAGCGACGGGCTCAGGGGCGGGAGCCATCCGGATCCGTCGGGCAGGTTCGGGATGGACCGAGGCTTCTCTCTCCTGTCGAGAAGGCTCCGCGAGCCGGTGCGAGGCGGGCTCGCGTCGCCTCGAGGCAGAGCTCTCGGCTTGCTGCAGGGCAGCGGTCTCGAGGAGTTCTCGGATCTCATCTCGAGCCCGGCGCGCTTCGGAATTCGATGGCTCGGGCATGTTGCGGAGGAGCATGGCGGCGGCGACGACGTTCTGGCTGGCTCGAGCGAAGACCGGGGGATCGGTTACCCGGTCCTCGTCGATGCGACGGTTGACGTCGCGAGCTCTTTCGCGAGCTCTCCCGCCAAGTGCGTGTTCCGCGCGCTCATGCTCGAGGGTTTGTTGGAGTAGGCGCAGGTTTTCTCGTTCCTCGTCGAGCCTCTCCCGCAACTCGCGGATTTGGTCGAGCTGCGCCCCCTGATTCGCAAGGAGCTGAGCCTCGCCCTGCTCGGCTGGGAGCCCGTCGTGAGGGGGCGTGTGCCTTCCTCCGACCGGCTGTTCTTCCTGCGAGTCCGACGCGCCTTCAACATCGACGTTGAAGCACTCGCGGGTCGGATCGTAGGTGTCATCAGCCGAGTCAGAGTCAGGGGCGCCGAAATAATAGTATGACGGGGGAATGTATGGTCGTTGCGGGCCGCTACCGGGGCTGCGGCGTGGGGAAGCGGTCACACGGGGTTCTGCTTCTGGCGCCTCAGTAGAGTCCAGATAATCAGAAGCCGGCGTGGACGCGACGAGGTCAAGGGTGGAGCGTAGGTGGTGCCCAGGGAGTTCCTCATAAGCACTCATAGAAGTGCTCACGGAAGAAGCGTACGCCTGGGCAGCCGGAACTAGCCCAAACGGAAACGGCGAAGGCGATGTTGCCGCCCACGCCGGGAGAGAGGTACGGGGCAGTGACGTCGCACCAGGCGGAGGAGCGGCGGGGTTCTCCGCTGGCATGCTGTCCTCGGCCAGGCCCATCCTGCCCAGACTTTCCACGAGAAAATCCGGGCCGGTATCTGACTGGGAAGTGCTGAATCGGGGAACCCCATTGCCCTCCGTGAGGTAGAGACGACGGTCGCGCCGGGCTCGCCGCCGCCGAGCGGCTCGCGCCTGCCTGGAGCGACGGTACCGGCGGATTGCTCCCCCAGGCTGGGAGAGCTCGTAATCCTCGTCGGTAGGGTGTCTTGGCGGGAGCAGGACCATATCGTAGCCATAGCCGAGCGACATGAACTCCAAACTCCCGAACCAGATCACCGTGGCCAACGGGATAGGGCGTTCGGGGTCAGCCATCCAGGAAAAAGGCGGGAAAGCGACGTTAGCACGCAGCGAGGCCCCTACCTGGCGCGCCAACTGTCGGTGCTCAGACCCGAGGGGGTCCTAAACCAACGAGTAAAATGCTGCGTGTCCCTTTCCTGGATGGCTATGCAAGGAGAACACACGGGGATTTATCCTGGTTCGGGCAAAGGAAGGCTCTACGTCCAGCGGAGGAGGAGAGGTTTGTATTTCCTTGCACCGAGGTGCTTGTGTAGGGGCTACAAGCTTGCGGGAGAGGGCGACGAGCCCAAGTCCCAAAGGAGAAAAAGAAAGAGTACAAGATGATTGCTTGAGATGTTGATCGCTATGTTGTGTATCGCCGGTTCTTTTTTCGTGGTCTTCTCTAGGGCCCTGGCCTACCCTTTTATAGGATGAGAAGAGGCCAAGACGACGGGAGCCTTGAGATGACGTTTTGTCGATCCTGTGGAGGTGGTTGTAGCGACGTGCCTCAGGAATGGGAGGCCATCTCTGGGATGTGATGTCGTAGGCGTCGAAGTGACCCGGAGCGTCGTGCCATACCGTCCCTCTTTCCCTGTTGTGCTGTACTGGGGGTCGAGGCCGGGTCGAGGCCAGGTCGAGGCCGAACGGATAAGTCCGAATCCCTGGAATCGTGGTGTACGGACTTTGTCGTATCTTTCCTCGAGGGTAACTAGTGATGTACAGCGTGAGGTAAGGTGTGTACAGTGACGTTTTTCACCTCCCATCACGGGATGGGCGATTAAACAGTGAGGACTGACACTGGTATTGTTCCCACGTCGACTGTACGTGCGGCCATGCCGGTAGGTGGTAGTAGGTAATTGCATTAAATGCTGAGACTTTTGTCCGGGAGTAGGTAAAGAAAGGGGGTCGAGCGCCTCGACCCGGGCTCGCGCGAGTCGGAGCGCTCCCGGGGGGCGGTCGAGGCCCGTGCGGGTCGGAGCGCGGTCGAGGCCTCCCGTCGGGGGGGGGCCTCGTACGAGTCGGAGGCGGGATGCGGTCGAGGCAATCCGTCGAGCCGGCCTCGTACGAGCTGGGCCTGTCGCGCGTTTCTGAAGCGGGTAGCGCTTTGTCGTGATCGGGTTACTTTAGTTTATATTATCGTTGAATATGGGTACCCCTTTGGCATTGGTACCGACAGTATGTGCAACTAAGGATATACCCTTTGTTTATAGGATGCTACAGCTGGCTAAACAGTATGGGACTAAAACTAGTGTGCATTGCTGCACGTAGACGCCTCCAGACCGGCCTGCGTGATTGCGCTCTTGGACCTGCTAACCTGGGCTGCCTGCACGCAGCTTGGCTGGGCCCAGGCTCCACCACTCCCGCGCGTGGACACAATTGCTGCTGCTCAAGCCAGCAAGGGTGGGCCAGCCTGGCCCAGCTGCTACTGCCATCATCCGGTTGCACATTTTGTGGAGGTCGCTGCACCGTGGGATCGTGGCGCTGCTGTTGCCCTGCCCCGTTCGCTTGAACTTATCGGCCCGGCTTATCAGTCATGGTATAATATTTTTTTCTCAATAAAACAGCATCAATCAACTTATCAGTCGCAAAAACCATCAGCCAAACTCATGCATGCTGATTTTCTGAAGCCTATGGGCGTGATTCTTGGATAGGGTCAAGTGGGGCCGTCCTGCCCCCTCTCTTGACCGTGAGGGGCTGCTGCTACACGTCGACTTTGGTGGAGATTAACCCTGGGCAAAAATAATCGAGAACCGAAAGCATAACCAAAAGAACCCGAAACGAAACCGAAATATTCGGTCAGCAATTCAGTTCCCAGTTCTCAAGAACCGAAATTTATCAGATTAATTCGGTTCTGACACTCGGTTAACCAAAAGAACCGAATTTTGTATAGAGTCCCAAGAAGCAAAAGCCCAGTGTATATTACTGCTCATGTTTGTAACCCTAGGTATATAACAAGAAGTGAATGATACAAGTTCCCCACTCACGACGGCCTCCTAGGCTCCCAGCCGCATCGCGCCTCACGCGGTCACGCGGCGCTTGCACCCCCAACCCGCGGCGCTCCTGCTCCTTCTCCACCCCGGTTTCCAAATCCAGTGGTGATCGGATCACCCGGCCAGGTCACGCAGATCAAACCTGGCGCCCTGCAGGCACCGATAGTACTGCCGTGCGGCGCCTCACCGTCGATGCTGCTGACGCCCGAACTGGACGTGGTGTTCCCAGTGCACGCCGATGTGCCGTCGTCGAAGCAAACAGGTACCTGGTCCATCCACATTACAGTTCATACCCAGGGTTGCTAAAGAGTGTGCTAACTGAATTACATTCCCATGGCAGCTGAGGCAATCACACCCTACTATTTTGATGTTGAATGACACCGACATGTACTCGTGGCTCTGCAGAACAGAACTGAACATTACAGCAAACAATTTGTACGGATCTAGATAACCCTCTACAGTTGCAAGCATCATACATAAGTTAGGGTCATCTAAAAAGAAACATTGTTACAGACTGTTCTTATACGGAGCGACAAAACTGTGAGCAACATAAAACCAATAACTATGTCCTGAAAGCAACATAAAACCAATAACTATGTCCTCGGCAGTCGTTTAGTGTTCAGTATTGCTTCCTCTTTCAGCTAGTACCGAGGCACAGTCACACAATATGGAGGCAGGTTAAAGGGGAGGCCATAGAGTTTCAGACTGTTTGACAATACAAGTTGAATAGCAAATTAGCAATGCACCGACAACAGTTACATACAATGAATCTACCTGACTCCATTTTCCAGAGCTCAAATACTGGGAACAAGCTACATACTACATTGCTACAAACAGTACACTTTATGCCGGTTAAATTGAAAAGAAATCATGGACATGTTGAGCATCAGGCTATTAACATCCTAAACTCTAGGCTTAGTAACTTTGCTTTAGCTACAATTCACAGCCAATGGGCACAGCCGAGTACACACAGAACTATGTCAACTAATGAGTTTAACTTGATACAGGAGAGATCTAGCATGGAAGAGTCTTGAAGCATTAGGATCAGCAAGGAAATAGTTTTTGACGACGGTCAGGGTGAGAACTCTAAGCCCATGTCACAACAATATAATCCCACCCATAAGGCAAACCTGAAAGAGAAACAAGTTGGTTAGGGGTGTGGTAAGCACAAAACAGGTGCTGAGTTCACAGCTGGTTCCACAAGTGTGCACACAAGGAATCTTGTAATTTTGGGGGCCTAACACAAGCAGGACAAAAGAAAAACCCTTGCATTCAATAAACAATAAATTCAGAGGTGTATAGTCTTATTAAAATAATCAACTATGCATTTCTCCATTTTAGTATCCATTTTTATAGATGACAGTTTCAGATTCGGAATGATAAAAAATAGATCTAGCAGTCTACCATTGGAAAACAAGGGCATACTTGTATTATTGAGCTTCATTGTGGCATCAACATTATTTTGATTGTTCAAATGGTGCACGCACAAATAGCTGCCCATGGAGGGTGACAACTGCAGAGGTTTGGTGAGGATCAATGCGGGAAGGCAAACTAATGACCTGCAAAGGATGCACAAGTTTCAGTAAGGAGTATATCATTAAAAGCGAAAAACATCCATCAGGATACAATTCAAAGAGCTCACAAACCTTCTTGAATGGAGTGACACCCCACGGGTTATCCAATTGCTCAGGCTCTCCAGTAACTATCAAACGACCAGCAGGGTCAGACTGAACATGTACCTGCATCAAAACATGCATCAGCGACTCCAACTTTTGCAGCACATAGAGAAGATCATGATTGAAGGACAATAACCAACCATTATAAAAGATTTGCATTTACTTACCTCTTCTCGCAGAAGGCCAGGAACCAACGCATAGACTTCATAGCAATCTTTCTGAAAGAAACAAAATTGAATGAAAATAAATAAATTAACTAAAACATAATCTCTTTCACGAAATGCCCTCAAAGTGATCATAGTTTTACTGATTCCTGGCTAGCCTATATTCTTTACGAAAATTTCCATAATAACCACAAGACCTAACTGAGATATATGCATTTCATAAAGAATCAGTGTGTCACATGTTCACTAGCACAATTTCAATGCTTCAAAATTTCCTTCAGGAATTAATGGAACTGAGAACTATGAGGAAACAACAAACAAATAAGAAGCAGCATAAAGCTATAAGATTTAACAACAGATAAAGGTGAGATACAGATACTCACGGTTTTCCTAACGTTTATTTTCACCCAATCAGCAGGAGGACCCATGTCAATGACCATCGAGTCATTTCTGCCAGATAGCAATACTTCATCAAATCAATCAAAGTCCAAGGAGGAAGGAGGAAAAAGGACTAGTGCCATGCCAAACCCAAATAGTTATTCAAATGGATATTATGCCCTGTAGGACTATTATTATCCATGCAAAAGAACAGAATGAAGCTAATTGTGTGAAGCCGTGTTGCAATTCTTACTGATTTTTTTGACAGCAATAGATAGTAAAATGGAATGCAGGATTTGCGTGAATATTAAGTGCTCAGGGGATTTACTGTAGCTTATCAGGCTTATAAGGTATCACCCTGTCATCTTCCAGGGATGGTGTCCTTTTCCTCTTGGCAGAACCTACACAAATCCAACAATTAGTAAGTTTTTTTCTCAAACAATGCATGAGAGCTGCAATTCATTTCATTAAGAAGAAAAATATAGTACAAGGAGAGATCAAGAGGCCTGTCCAAGACCCAATCCAGTCACAACGATTAGTAAGTAATGGCATAACGGAAGTAAAATGAAACAGAATGCAGAAAGGTACCGCTGCTTTTAGGAGTTTTATCCTTCTTTAAGACAATTGGCCCTTTATCCTAGGGAAAAATTAAAAAAAATATATTATTATACAACAAAATGAAGATCGCTAGTAACCCTTGATTTGAAAGCAACAAATACCTTAATTACAGGATCAGCGATTTCACCATTGCCTAGTAGGCGCTGAGAATGCCAACCTTGCATTGCACGAGTTGCAGATTCTCTTCTGGCTCTTCCAGAACCAGATACATGGCTTCCACCCACCTGGGCAAACATACAGTGATACAACCTGAACTTAGTCTCCTTGCATATCTTTTCCCATGTTTTAGCACAACTGCATGAGCATCCTGTCAGCACTTAGAAGTACTCTCTCCATCCCGAAATACAAGGTGTGCACATATCTCAAACTCAAAATTTTCTGCGGGGGTAAGACTTTGCTTCGGTTATTCCCTTCCCCAGACCCCACTCGTGTGGGAGCCTCTGGCACTGGGTCTGCCCCCTTTTTTCGACCAACAATTAGTCTAATCATATGAAAAACTCTTAAAGAGTAAAGTCCACTGGCTGTCCTTAAACTTGTTAAGTTGTATCATCCCAGCCCCTAAACTCACAAATCGTGCATTTAGGTCCTCAAACTTATTTAGTTGTATCATCCCGGTCCCTAAACTTACAAATCACCTGTTGCGGTTCTCAAACTTGTTCAGCTATCATCTTGATCCCTAAACTCGCAAATCACCCATTTAGATCGGAACAGAGATTGAGTGCCTAAATAGGCAGTTAGTGAGTTTATGGACCAGGATGACATAGCTAAACAAGTTTAAGAACCTAAACATGCAATTTGCGAGTTTAGGAACCGGGATGACACAGACGAATAAGTTTAAGGACCTAAACGGGTAATTTACAAGTTTAGGGACCGGGATGACACAACCGAACAAGTTTGAGGACCACCGGTGGACTTTACTCTTAAATCTTAAACTACAAAAGTTGTTACAGTGGATTTGTATTTAGAAATATTCTCTAATGACCAAACTTTTGTTGCCACAAATTAAACTATATTATAAGAGTGATCTTGAAAACCGCGCCAAGTCAAATTGTTCCTTATATTTTGAGACGGAGGGAGTACATGGAAATATCACAGATCTTTATTCAAAATGAATTTCATCACATTGAAACTAGCTTGTGCTAAGTTATATACTAGGCCACATAAAACTGTACCTGGCTCTCAGAACCAATCCGATCTGGTAGAGCAGATGAAGCTACTTGGAACTCTCCTGTTTCGATTTTGTGTTTCTCATATTCAAGGAGTGCCTGTAAAAGAGAGGAAAAGAAAGATAAAAAGGCCAGTATCTCGCACTACAAATTCTACCACTAAGAAATCCACCATATAACCTTAAATTTAATCAGCTCTGTACCAATTAAGGAGATTAGATTAGATTTAGGGCATAATCCTATGTTAACAGCTTGGTAAAACTTCTAAATAATGGCATGTACTTGAGCTGGCAAGACTCAATTGACATGCTCACGAAGAATGTGCTTAAATGAAAAGTTTTTTCTATTCAACAAACTGCTATGGTAGGTATCACATGGCAACACTCAAGTGCTAAAACAGTGCTGAAACTAGAAGCTATAAAGGCTGAACAGGTATCCCAGGAACTAGAAATGTAAAATTACCTTCTCATAGAAGTTACGGAAAGTCCATGAAACAGTTGTGCATGTCCTGCATAAAAACATGCAAGTCACATCATGGGATAGAGTACAGAAAGAAGAGCTTAAGTGAATTATGTCCCAGTTTCTGTTAAAATGACAATTGAGGATCATCAATTGAGTTGCAGACTATTAAAGTCATACTTTGGAGGTTTGAATGACTCTCCCACTTGACGCCACAGCTTGCATGATGTCACCTGTTCAGTGTTGATGCAATTAGTTACCAAGCATATGAGGCAAAATATCTCTCTTCCTCCCCCTCCCCCATACAGCAAAGTTAATCAACCAAAACCACTTTCCAGGAAACAGGGGGAAAATAGTCACGACCACAAATCAACAGATATATTTTAGAGTCACACAAAGAAATAAAATAAATTAAATGTCAAATTGGCGCAGGGAAAAGTTATGTCATCAATTTGGTAGAGAATATCAACAGAGAGAGAACTTTCCCACTTAAGCAAACCATATTTGCTAGTTTATGTCTACAAACACATCATGGTTACATTTAATCACTAAAAGTTACTAGCAGTACAGCTATTTAATCTGCAAATGGTGCTTTTATTATATAGCGTTCTTTGTGTAAAGTGTAAATTATACATTTAAATAAAAAAACAGTGCCAACCAGGGTAACAAGAGCAGGGATGGTGCATCACTGACTCTCAGAGTCAGACAGGAGCACTAGCGTTTCATAGGCAGGCTACACAGTAGTCTTTTTGAACATTGACTAGAAGATTTTAACATGGACACGAAATGCTACAAACAAGGTGAATGGCTAAACATATTCCATGCCAAAGAAAGATAACAGCATCAATGTTTTGAATCGTCTAATCGACCCTAGTCCCCATGGCACCGATTAGCCCGACAAATCGTAATTAATCAGGACTAATAGTAACTAATCGTAGTGCATAACTGATCACCCGACTAATCGCAATTAGTTGATCGACTTGATAACCTTGAACAGTATGATCAATTAATATGATGGTTTTGTACGACTCTGGAAGAGAAAAGGGAGAAATCAGAAATCAGATAAAAATAGTGCTGACACATTTTGTGCAAAGTGTAAAATTAAGATAATCTAATGGTCAAATAAAACATATGTAAACAAAATTGGGCAAGCTAGTCAAAATTCTTAACTCATCCTTGAGGTACAAAGTTAGATGAGTATGATATGCCAAGTACCAACATAGAAAAGCAAAGGCACATAGGGAGAGAAATTCAGGATAAAAACTCTAGCAAGAGGCGCTTTGTTACAGGCATGTTCCTGACATGTGTTCATTTTTAGCAGAAAAAAAATATTAATGACCGAACATGTGTGATGCAAATAGAACTCATAATTCAACCATTCCCGTACGAATAGAATAATTTGTGTTTCCTTCAACAAATCTAAAAGGCATAATATTGAAGAAGAGTACCTGATCATAGCCACCCAATCCAGTAACTTGTCTCCACAATCTAATGACAATAAAGATACAATTACTTAATTCAGCATGGTCATAGGACAATGAGTAATTACAGAAAGAAAAAAAAAAGGTTTTGTGGTTTGGGTGCTTACTTGAGGCAATTCAATCCTTCGCCATAAAACTTTGGGGGCTTGAACTCCAACATTTTCTCCCTGTGGAAACGCTCGAGCTCCTTCATGAAGGCAGCCTGCTCCTCCTCAGTCCCCGAGTCGTCACCACCAGTGGTGTAATCGAACATGAAGGAATTATTTGAGATCTTGGTCAATGCCAGATCCTCCTCAGCCGGCACCAGCACAAGCTGGTTCACAATAGGCTGATTCTGACCAACCAGGCCCTTATCATCACCGCCATCTCCGGCTCCACCCTCATCCGCCGAGCCACCCACCATCACGGGCCCATCCCCGTTCTCCAGTTTCACAACCTCGCCAACCAAATCCGCCGTCGGGCCACCATTCAGCTCCTCCCTGTCCCCCTCCCGCGCGCCCTCTGCTTCGGGCTTCACTGAAGCCTTGACGGAATCAACGGCGTCGGCGGCCCCGTCTGCACCGCCCTCCCCCTCCCCCATGACGGGTTCCTCTTCCTCCTCATCCTCCGCCGCCGCGGCCTCGCTCATGGGGACATCGGCGGCCGGCTGTGCCTCACCTTCCGCCTGCGGCGGTGGCTCCTCCACACCTTGCTCTTGCGGCATCCTTGGTCCCGGCAGCGGCGGAGGCGAGGTAGACGTCGGACGCGGTGGGAAAGGCAAACCCTAGCCGGAGATGGGGAGACGACGAGAGAGAGGGAGCGGAGGGAGAGGACAGGAGCAACAGTGGAGAATGGTTTTGAACTGAAACCGTGCTTACGTGGGCCAGCGGGCTACTCCCCATTTTACCATTTGTGTGTGCTTTTCCAAGTTCCAACTGTTTGAGGGCGTAAAAAATTACCCAGTGGCGGGCATCCAACGGTCAGAAAATCAGGCATCCTCTTGAGGAGTAGCTACTAGCTAGGAGCACTTTTGGATAATGGAAGCTTTTGAATTGTTGATATTCACCATGTTCGTTTGAGCTATTCAGCGGAATCAGCAGCCATCCAGCAGTGTTTTTCTCTCACAATAAACCAGTGAACAGTACTTTCAGCCACAATAAATCAGCGAAACGAACAGGCTGATTGCCTTTTTTTCTATAAAAATGTGAGTTGTTAAAAGTTTTTCTCTTCTTTTCAACGTAGTATATGACATACTAGGATTCTACTAGGATTCAACAATGTCAAATTTCAAAGCTTTACCATTTTCGTCACATTCAAGGCTTTTCAACCATCGCTGTTTTCACCGTGTAAAAAATTATCTTAATAGCCAAGCCAGTGATCCGACAGTTATAAAATCAAGTGCTCTACAACCGAGAAACATCTGATCCTATTTGGGTCCAACATAGATTGCAGAGGCTAACTTGTACATGGTGAATCGTAGATAGGAGTTGTTTGGATATTCGGATTGTGGGGGTAGTTAGATGGCACAAAAAGCTTGAGGTATCTTGTGGGATTTCGCAAGTTGAGTTTGTGGATTCTAAAAGCTATACCTCAACCTATGTAGTTTGGATCAAAGGCTAGATTCTACAATTTGGATGGATCTAATAGGGCCTCGGTGCTTCTTTTGTTTGAGCAAACCTTGTCACATTTTGCCATATCTAAGCCACCTTTGAAATGAAGGAAAAAAATATAGGAATTTTGAAGGATCTAAATTCTATAGGAAAAATTCCTATTGGAGGAAACTAAACATGAGCTCCAACCTCATTGTTTTGTTTCATGTGCTTTTCCTACCTTGCTTCCAAAGACATTTAAAACTTGAAGTGTTAGAACATTTAACATAGGAATTTTTAAGGATCCAAATCCTATAGGAAAAAATCCTATGAAGCCCTTTGGAACAAAGGAATGTTTCCTACCAATTCCTTTGAAATTCCTATGGATTAGTCATTTCAAAGGAATTTTGGAGGAAACTAAACATGAGCTCCAACCTCATTGTTTTGCTTCCTATGGTTTTCCTACATTGCTTCGAAAGACATATTCTTCATGTAGGATTTGAAGTGTTAGTGCATTTTATTCCTATGTTCTTCCTATTCCTATGTTTTGTAAATCCTTTATTCCAAAGGAGGCCTAGATTTTTCCTACTTCTATGTTTTGTCAATCCTTTGTTACAAAGGGGCTCTTAGATTATAAACAATTTTCACTAAGCTAACATATATTCCTTGTAAAAGATAGGGCAACATGTTCAAGATCTTTATAGAAATTTGGAGACTATGGCTATCTAGCATGTATACATGTCGTGTTGTGTTAGATAATATAAATGTCTACGGTCAGCAATATGAGAGCGGTGCAGCCAGCAAAGTTTTGGCCAAGTGGAAGTGTTCATGGGTGAAGTTTTTCCTCTCTGGCAAGGTTAATTATTCTCATATGTAAAATCATGTGAACACTAAAAAAATAGTAGTGAAATATAAGTTTGCTTCAATGTCCGTAAATACTCTCTCGTGGTTCTCATGTCAGGATGCTAAAAGAATTTATATCTTTTGTCATATTGCTTACAAAGAATTAGGAATAATCTATGTTGAAGTTTCTATGAAATTACCAGTTGCTTGTTATTTAATTATTATTTTTATGCTTATGTAAGAAATTCTTGCAGGTATATTTTTGTAAGGAAAAATGCAGCACTGCTCTATGTGAAACCTTCTTCCTTTCTATCTTTTTCTGCAAAATAATATTGACAAGAAACAATATGATCAGAGCTCTGATCCATGTGTGGTCGTGTGGGAGAACACTAGATACATTTGCACTCTACTTAACAACATTCATAAACACAACTTTGGTTTGAGAGCGTGTTGGCACTTCTTAGTGTAATCATCAAGTATGGAGATGGAATCCATCCCCGCAACGGCGCCAGAAATGCTTGTTGGCATTTCTTAGCGCAATCACCAAGTATGGAGATGGAATCCATTCTGGCAACGGCACTAAAAATGTCTGTTGGTATTTCTTAGCACCATCACTAAGATTTGGATAAATCTTAGCAACGCCACCAAGGAACACCAACACGATAGTTTTTAACGATTACAAAAATAATATCTGCAAGCGCACGGATTTATCGTTGTAGAATTTTACACGGAAGTATTCAGGGTATCGTTATTTATATTTTTACAAAGGAGGGCAAGGTATAAAAGTCTAGCATGGATATGAACAAGATTGCATACTTGCATAGTAAACCAATAGTATATGACAGGGATAAAATGGTATTTCAAGGATGGACACACATCTGGGTCAACCTCAAAGATAAAAGGAAAACAAAGAATAAAAGAATGTTCCTAAGTGGAGCAGGCATGTTTTAATATAGCCATGCAAAGAACAGTTGATGATCATATAAATTACATGATTAGAGTTAGAACTACGGGGAGATCTTCGAGCACTGGTCTATCAGCAGGCGCGAGAGACTTTAAGACTCCTACACAATACCCAAACGTGGGGGATTACAAGGGACGGACAGAGCTATCATCACCTGCCGCCTACCCCTCAACCGGGGGTACCGTCATATCCGAAGGTTCCTGTGCACCCAGGCACCACGCCCGTATACAAAGAAACTGCCCATATCCCCTCCGGGACTCTGACCTCACGGATCGACAAGCATAGGATATGGGCAAACCTGAAGAAACGACGAACCGCCATCTCAACTTAGCTCTACTTCTAATTATACAAGTTATATGAATAATTAAGCATAAAGTTGCACATGTTAAGATTATAGCATATAAACTATATGCTAGTTCATATGGCATGATTATAACATGAAAACTATACTCTAGTTCTATAGCACAACTATATTTATAAGATGAGAGCATGACTTTGAAAGAAATTCTATTTGTATTCATACCAAGCTTTCTCTCTTTTCTCCCAAGGAGCCAACCCTCCTTGATAGCTCTTGCTAGCTCCAAACACTACTAAAAAGTAAAAAAGGTGCAAGAGGTGGTAGTGAGGTGTAGAGCCCAAATGAGGTGTGTGTTGAAGGAGAGTTCCACCCCTCTTCTTATACTAGTTGATGGTCAGTTTGGCGCTAATAAAACAAGAAATTAGCCTAAACCGCCATAGCATGCCACCATGCAACCGCCAGAGGAGGCCGGGCCCAAGAGGCAGCCACTGAGGTGCGGCCGCACCCCTAGTGCACCCGCACCTTGGTGGGGCTGCCTCGCGATCGCCTTCACGTGGTCGGTTCCTGGGTGGGCCCGGGCCTCATCTACGCCGGTGCTCGGCCCAGATTCGTCAGTTGCTTGGGCCTTTGCTTGGTTCTTTTGCGCTTTTCTGTTTTACGCTTTTCTGAGTTACGCCTTTTGTTCATATTCCTATGTATTTGATGTCTATGTCCTACAAAACACTAAGTATCCAATACATGTGGAAATATGTTAATAGTAAATGCATGTGTCAAAAGATTGTTTATTTCTCCCATTTTGGATATTATTTGGCGGTCGGATATGGTCGTTAAGGGCCGCCAACAGAGCGTTAGATTTTAAAATAGTATCTTCTTTTTTCTATAAAAAAGTGGGGTGTAGAGGTCAGGGCTTCGATACACCTAAGTGGAGCATAGCAAAATGGTAATATTAACTATCTAGTTTAGGTTGTTTTTTAAGGTCAACAGGGGAGATGAGGGTCCCTACCTGTTTCATTTCGTAGTGGCCCAAAACGGCCTTTAAGTTATGGCAAAGGTTATATTGTTGATTTTTGAACCAAAACTATTACTACAGTTTTACATTGCCGATTGGAACAAAGGACACCATGTGTCAGCTATTTCACGACTCTTCTTTGGCAATCTTTGCTTCTAGAGATTCATTTCTTGTTTGCATGCTATTAGCACCTGCTGCAATGTTGCTGCTTCATTTTAAACACCACCACGTTTCTTCTTTTCCATAGCTGCCAAAAGCACAAGATAATGATGGTGCCTAAAGAACTCTTGAGGTATGTGCATTGCGCAGTCGATGTTGCAAAGATCCTCCATGCGAGTTAAGGCCATATCAATCCCTTAAGTTGCCCAAAACTAGGAGGAGAATGTGCACCTATAGATGGTGTGCGCGGCGGTTTCAACCTCCTAACCGCATATATCACATGCCATGTTGTCCACGATTTCCTTCCAGAATAGGATGGTTTTGCACTAAATCCTTTCTTGCAGCATTAGCCAAACGGAGAGTTGCAATCTAGGCGGCGCCGTATTCTTTCAAACAAACTCTGTTGTTGGTGTTGGAGAAGCTCTCTTTGATTGTAGTAGTTTTTATAAGCTTGAAGAATCCAACTTTCCCAGTTCAATGCAAAAGGTTCGTTCCTCCGGTCTATCTCATTGGACAGTGAGGATGCTACAATGACTCCTTGTATCTCGAGCATTTCTGCCTATGCTTGGTTCGACAAGTGGGGAACGAGGTTGACCCAGAGTCCACCGCTTGTCAGACAGTGCTTCGTTGATTTATGCAGTACGTGAGGAGGGTGGGGAAGTGATCAGCAAGGACGTCGTCCCCAGTCCAAACATCAAACCAAAACAATGTGTCCCATCCATCTCCAATTGCCACCATGGTGATGGCCCGGTAGAGAGGAAGCAGTGACCTGAGTGCTTCCTAGTGTTGCCCAAACAACTTTCCCTCCAATGTAACAACGCAAGCTCGTTGATTCACCCACACGGCCCAAGCTGAGCTCTCGCCACAATGTAACTAATGAATTAGTTTCAACAGCAAGCAAACATTCTGGAGACCTAAATTCTGTTGGAATTTATATGGGCTTAGCCCAATAACCAATTGTGAAATTCCTAATAAATCTTAAAGGCTCATTCATGTGAGTAAGAGGGGATGTGGGAACTCTTTAGTACCACCTTGCAAACTTATCCTTGAGCATATAGAGCTTGGCACTCTTTACCGTTGAAGTGCCCTCATATGTTTCCTCTAATCTTGTCCACACTTCACTTGCCATCTCAAGATCCTTGATTTGCTCAAAGACCTTTGCATCAATCCCATTGTAGAGAGTGTTGAGAGCCATTGTGTTGCATTGGTTGTTGATGCGGTCATTGTTGGTGAGGTTGTCGGGATCAATGATAGCATAATCATGATGTGTCACCTCCCAAACCTTCTCATTGATAGAGCCAAGATATTGCTTCATCTTTCTTTTCCAATGATCAAAAGATGAGACACCATCAAAGAATGGAGGCTTGCCCCCGACATGATTGAACACAACTTGAGCCATCTCACACCGAGGTTGTTAAGCCTTACAAACGGTGACCACGGCTCCGATACCACTTGAAAGGTCTTGATGGCTAGAGGGGGGGTGAATAGCCTTTTAAAATTTTCTACAAAGACAAGCTAAACAAGTTTATCAATACAACAAATAGCGAGATGCGAGTTTTGCTTAGCCTATGGGGTGTTTGCAAGCCACCTATCCAAATCACAATTCTAGTATATTGGCACTCAACCGCACAAGTCAAACCGAGAAGGAAACTACAACTAGCAAGCTACACAAAAGAGCTACTCTAGCAAAGTAACTAAGAAATTAATACAAGAGAGAGTTAGAAGGGTATCACCGAGGGGCGAAGTATTGAGCCAACCAAACGATATGATCAAGAGATGAATTCCACAATACACAACCACCGGGATCGATCAATCACAATAAGAATGATGACACAAAGATTTATCCCGAGGTTCACGTGCTTGCCAGCACGCTAGTCCCCGTTGTGTCCCTCTTCACCACGTGGTTCGGTGGCTAATCGGTCTCACACCGAGCCTCTCAAAAGGCGCCATAAGAACCTACCAAATGGCAAAAGGTTGCAAATGACACGAGCAATTCACTAATATTGCCTTTGGCGCATCGCCGAGGTAGGCACAAACCCCTCACAATCACCGGAGGTGGCCAAGAACAATCACCAACTCTTGCCAACGCCTCCAAGCTGCTCCAAGCCGTCTAGGTGGCGGCAACCACCAAGAGAAACAAGAATCCCGCAGCAAATCAACCACCAAGTGCCAACTAGATGCTATCTCACAATGCAAATGCACTTGGATCACTCAATCTCACTTCGAATATGCAAAGAAGCAAGAGAGATGAGTGGGAGGGGAAGTGCTTAGCTCAAAGTGCTCACAAGTATGTCAAAATGTCCAAGAGTAGGAGCTTTGAGCCGGCCAACGGGTATATATAGACGTACCCCTTCGAATATAGCCGTTAGGAACAAGATCCAGCTGAAATCGCGTTGACCGGACGCGCTGGTCCAATTGACCGGACGCGCCGGTCACGTAACAGCTAGTTTCGCGAAGCACTGACCGGACGCGCCGGTCGCAACGACCGGACGCGCCGGGCACGACCGGACGCACCGGTCCCGTAACGGACCGGACGCGCTGGTCAACACTGAGTCGCGCACAACGAAGCAGTGACCGGACGCGCTGAAGAACTGACCGGACGCCACAGTGCCCGCGTCCGGTCGGAGTCCAGTAAGCTCCCTGGACGACCGGACGCGTCCGGTCGCCTGTGACCGGACGCGCCTCGCGTCCGATCAAACAACTGAAAAACGCGCAGACACTGGACACTGACCGGACGCGTCCGGTCAAACAGTGACCGCGTCCGGTCCAGCGTCCGGTCACCACTGTGACCTCCGTTCGCCTCCGTTTCTTTTTCCGACTTCTGGCGTAGTGGAAAATAGGCGTTTCAACTTCTCAAAAACGCCTGAATCCCGCCTCGCAAGCTCGGCGGGAGGGAGAGAGGACCCCAAACCCTCTCTACCGCTCAAACTCCACCGCCTTCGCAAACGTGCTAACATCACCAAGTGACCATCACCATGTGCATGTGTGTTAGCATTTTCACAATCATTTTTCGAGGCGTTATTAGTTCTATCCAAATGCATATGACATGAAATGCACACCTAGAGGCACTTAGGAGTTCAATAGCCGCGTCATTCCCCTCTTTATAGTACGGCTATCTATCCTATAATGTAACCACACCCACTAGGTGTCTTGGTTACTAAAACACAACCCTTAAGCATATACCTTTGCCTTGATCACGTAGGGTTGCGTCCAAATCCAAGTGTGGCCATCATGATCACCATGTCCATCTTGCCACCAACCTTGGAATGTACTAATCCTCATATGCTACGTACAACTTAGGCATAGGATTAGTACTTAGGCATTGTCACTAATTACCAACACCATACATAGGACTTTCAGCATGCTCGCTCGCCTCGCCGGACGGGACGGGGCGCGGCGCGGGTGCGCGGCACCTGCGTGAATGGTCCGCCAAAATCCGGCTCCTCGCCTTGCGGGAGCGCGATCTCCTTTTGCTGTTTTCGTTTTTTGGTTTCTTGGCCTTCAAGTTGCATGAGTCCTAATCGGTTACAAATTAAGAGTCCTAAATAAATTTAGATCGTGATCGCGATATGAGATTGGTTGGACAGGACTATATAAGCAACCTGTCGGCCACGCCAAAACGTATCCAGTTGAGCTAGGATTTTTGCCTCTTCTCGCTATTGCGCTACCGTTGTAGCTACTCCAATCCGATCGCTTGCGTGCACCGGCGACTGGGTGAGCAGGTCTTCGGAACCCTCGTCTTTGTGATCCTGCACCGAGAGAAGGCGAATAAGGTTTTTGGAAAGCGTTTTTGCGCGACTGTTCTCAAAGCTTCCACAACGGCTCGTCTTCCAAAGGGTGCATCGGCGCGTCAGCTTCGTCGTGCTAGAGCTCGCGGGATCGTCATCAAGAATACTCCTCCGCCTCTCATCGACGACTTTGACGACGACTTCAACATCGACGACATCGACATCAGCGATCTCGCTCCATCACACCGCCAACCACATCTTCAACACCATCTACTACTACTACAATCGAAAGGTATAATTCTCTTGATCTAATCTTGACGTACGTACAATCTAATCTATCTGCTGGACTATCAATGCTTGCCATGTTGATGCTGTGGAATATGCTGATCTACTATTCTAGTATGTCATACATGTTTAATCTAGTTCAGATATTTGCCATGATTTATATTCTAGATTTAATCATGCTTTTAATCTGAAAATTTCCTAATTCTTTAACAAATTCTTGATGCCAAGACTGCCTAGGTGCTTTGTTAAACATACTCTATCCCACGCCACTAGGCACTGAGAGGGGAACACTTAGTCTTCTACCCACATGAAAAGATCTTTCGCGCCTATCCATTTTCATGATGATTCCAGGTGATAATGGGAGCTACGACAACACATAGACAAGTTGGCAGTCCAGTACAAAGTTTTTTTTTCACTACCGTGCCTAAGAATGTATTTCATTAAGAGGAAGTAGGTTAACATTACAAGCTACCTCATCAATGGTAAGTGCCGAGCTTACCAAAGAGTCGGAAGACCAAAGACACATAAAAAAGAAAAAAAAAGAACCAAAAGAAACTGAGGATTACAACAATTTAGAGCGACCTCGACTATGGGATACCTGCCGACGGCCATTGAAAGGCCACCTAGGCACCACCCCTTGTCGCGCTCAGCCATCGGCTTGGCAAGAAGCATGTCAACCTCCGGGGCGAAGTCGTCCAGGAATGCGTTGTCCGGGAACAAGACCTTGAATGCTTCATGCTTGGACTCTGAAAGCGGTCCAGTAAAGATGGACTCATACTTCAATTCTGAGCAGTTGCAGAGTCGACAGTCTGTGTTGGATCCACGAGCCCCAACTCGACCATAAGAACCTGTTGCGCCTGAAGAGTCGGATTGGCCGCCCGAGGTTTAGCAGCTAAGTGAGTACTCCTCCTAGGCGCTCCGATGCTGGGTTTGGCCCGAGCCACCCTGAGGGTCGTCTTCCCCGAACCGCAGGAGTTTGGAGAGCCAAGCAGAGTCGGCCCTCAATCACGTCAGCAACTGAAACCTGCTGAACATCTAGAACTCTGCTGAACATCTAGAACTCCTTGCCCAAGGCAAGGCCCACAAGGGGCAACAGACACCAGATGGGGTCTGGTCACGAGACTGCTGAACATCTAGAACTCCTTGCCCAAGGCAAGGCCCACAAAGGGCAACAAACACCAGATGGGGTCTGGTCACGAGACTGGCGCTACGACAAGGCGAAGCCAGTGATGGCGAGCGACGAGCCAAGACAACTCTTCCAATGGTATTTAGTAGTGAGGCTTACCCCCACCAAATGGCGATCAGTCTTTTGTATATACAGTAGGAAGCTAGACATGGGTAGCTTGGTGATGGAGAGTGGCAGCCTAAGGTATGTTTGTGAGAAACCTTCCCGCCAATAGCGAAGGATTCTGATGCATCGTGAGATCACATTTTCAGACATGCAGATCGGCACGGCCATGCTCTTGTAGTTGATACACAACTCTGTGCAGCAGTGAATTGGTCCAATATGATTTTGAGCTCTGTGACATTTTCCACCTCCCCCCTCACCACAATCAATGCGCCATCTGGGTACTAGAGAACTAGGCAGGGGGGAATTCTCATCAATTTGGTGTCTGATGGTAGATCGTTTTTTGCTTGATCGGGCTTTGCAAAGTGTATGTGGCTAGGAGGAATAGGTATGGCAAGAGAGGGTCACCTTGCCATAGCCCCCGCTGACAGGTGATCCATGGTCCTAGGCAGCTGTTCACCAGAACCGCAGATCGCGAGGAGGACAGGATTTGGCGCATCCACTAGCACCATGTACTGTTGAAGCCTCGTTCCTGTAGAATTGTAAGGCTATCTGCACTCATGGTCCTTTATATTCATCCTCTATACGTCCTAGTCAGCAAGATTCTCTCCTCTATACTCAATTCTTCCGCACCCATCCATCCTCTATATTATCCTCTATCCACTCTATCTACTGTGGGACCCACTTGTCACTTTATCTAAATATATCCATGAGTGATCTAGTTTTAAAGGATTTATTGAGACGAATTTAATGGTGCAATCGAAATTTAATTTGGATTTTTGGTTTGTGAGTTATAGCATTTTTTTCCTTGGTTTAGCTAGTAGGGCCCGCCACTGCGCACTATAGAGTAAACACTGTACTACTCTAAATATAGAGTGAGAGAAAGGATAGAGTATCGTTTTAGAGTATCTAGTGCAGCAGTTTTTACTCTATATTCATACTCTAAAGCTTTAGAGTATCATTTAGAGTATGCCACTGCGGACAGTCTAAGCAGAACATCCCAATTCACAGTATCCAAGGCCTTGGCAAAATATAGCTAGATCACCATTGAAGTAAGCTTTCGAGCTTGTGGCAGCATCGCACCATTTCGGTGGCATAGACGAAGCTTTCTGATATTGATCTCCCTTGTAAGAACCCACTTTGCTGCAAGCTAATCAACTCGTTGATCTCACGCTAAAGTCGTCTTGCGAGTATTTTTGCTAAGATTTTACCATCGCAGTTTTGTAGGCATATTTATTGGTCGAAAAGCGTCAACTGCACCTGTGCCATTTTTTTGGAAGTAGTATCATGTAAGAGCGGTTAATCCTTCCTAGGGGCCTGTTTGGAATAAAGGAATGAAAAATAGAGGAAAGGAAAAAAGTACCGGAAACAAGTAGGAGTGAAATGGCAAAACAGAGGAATAGAAAAACACAGGAAACAATCAAAAAGGTGTTTGGAACGCAGGAATGAAAAATAGAGAAATCAAAATAGCATATAAATAAAATATAGATGGATTATTCAGTAAGAAGCACATGTAATTTAATTGATCTCCTAATATACTTAGGGAACTCCCTACTGACGGGACTCATGCTTAGTAGATTGATTAGCTTGGTGTCATTTTGCTTTTATCGTAATTAAGTTGTGTTTGATAAAAAAGCTATAAATACATGGACTTGTTTATTAATTTGCTCAAACCTTATCCACTCGTCCAGCTCGTATCGTTGTTGGCCTTCCAATCGTCTTTCCTTCCAGTCCCTTCCTTCGGCGGCGATCTGACATCCCAACCTCCGCACGCCACGTCCATCCGCCTGAGCCAGCTCCAGCACCTCACCTGGGCGCCCCTGTTCTGCCGCTGCCGCCCAGCATCCCACCGCCCAGCAGAAGCAGACGCACTATGAAGAGGAAGAATGCAGGGCAGGGCAAAAGAGTGGCTTGTGTGCTAAGCGTGGCTGTGAGCACCGTAGGAATTTTTCCCTTGGCTCTGAGCTCATTCTTTCATTCCTCCAAAAGTACAACCTTTGTTGCCGTTCCTCCGGAAAGGTTTGTCGGAGTTCCTCCATTCCAAACGCGTATATAGGATTGCTTTCCTCCGAAACTCAATCCTCTACTTTTCCTTCGTTTTTCCTCCATTCCAAACGAGGCCTAAGTCAGTGGAGCTATAGTAACAAGCATCTAGGAAATCCATGACTGTGGCTTGATCCCCATGCTGCTCGATAAAAAGGTTGAACTGAAACTGTTCGACCTAGGGGTGCTGGAACGGTTCATCGTCAATATAGCTGGCTTGGCTTTCAAAATTTGTCGAAGCCAAAGATTTGTCAATCAAAAGCTAGGAAAAAATATCTGCCATAGGTTTGGCATACTAAATGTGAGATATTGACAAATTTTGGCACTAAACCAAATATAGGCCAAAACATTGGCTAATCCAAGTTTTGGCAACCAAAATTTGCTACCAACCAATCAGGCCCTAAATTAGCCCTCACACTGGATTTTTGGAAGATTTTACCGGTAGAGAACTCAGGTTGGATGGTTGTACACGAGGCCTTTCTATTTTACTAGCAGGCCCCCGTGCAAAGCATGGGGAATGTTTTTTTTCTTTTTTCTTCTAATGGAAGGAGGAGAGAAGGGTAAGAGGGAAATGGAAAACAGTAACGGGTCAGGTACTGTTCATAAGCCCGTTGGCATACATATAGGATTGGGGGCATTGTTCGGGAGACCATAGTACTGTTTATGACGGGGGTAAGTACTGTTCTGAAGACCCGGTAGGGCACTATTCAGGAGACCCGTACTGTACATAACGGGCGGTACTGTTTATAAGACCGGCACTGCACATAACGGTATGTACTGTTCATCAAAACCCGGTACTGTGCTTAGAACAGTGATAAACAGTATTCTGTGAGAGGGGCCGGTGTCACCAACTTTTATATGTATGGTTAGATTATGGTAAAAAATAATGAAAGGGTTCTATGAGCTCAACGAGTGTAATGAGCAATGAACCAATGACCAGAAAGAGGTAGAAATTATAGCTCCTTTTTATACACAGGAACTGCGAGTTTAGTTGGACGATATGAAGTTCTCTTGAAAACGTATATATATTAGAAACACCTAGCAATGCATGGAAACAAACCCTATATATCTTGATTTTATCTTGGCAAGGATTCTCAAACAATATTAAACATCTTACAAAATATTTATTGCTCCTGTTGCAATGTATGGGTAATTATCTATGCCGCGTTAGGCAGAGCTCCAGCTCTAGCAAAAACAACTTTAGCTCTAGTTTTTTTCATGAAAGAGTTTTTTCAGATATAGCTTCATTAGTTAGAGAATCGTCTAATAAAACAGCTTCTCTCGGTTGTTGAAAAGGATGAAATCCATAATAACTTTTTCTTTTTTTTCTTTTATTCTTCTTCCTCCTTATTTGCCTGTTCACTTGAACTACTTTTCAGCCATGGAGCGATGTTCTCCCATACTGGAAAGTCATAATCTGCAGGTCTGCACCGCACATGGCACATCTCTTCTCTTCCTCTTCCCACGCCTCCATCGTCCGCTCACCTCCTCCCTCGCCAGCGCTGTGCCACCAAGTCACACTGTCGCCATCTCCTCGGCCCGTGCCGTGCCGCCCGTCTGCTGGTTCAGTGCCACGGCGTGCCTCGTGCTTGCCCTTCCCCTCCCCAGCTTATGCCGACGTGGCCCCGCGTCGCGCCAGCCTCGCCCATGCGGGGTAAATCGGCATCAATACCATGCTAGACCTGCGGATTGAGAAGAAAACCGAGGGAAACTATTATTTTTAGCTCCTTCTCTCTCATCGATTCTCTTGTACAATTCATGGAGCTCGTTCAATAAAGTGGAACGACAAGAGAGCGTTTGCTTAGCGCTCACACTAAACTGCTCGTGTTGCGCTACCAAATATACGACCTCCGTCCACAAAAGAATGCAATTCTCATTTTTCAAGAAGTCAAATAGGTTGAACTTTGATTTAAATTATATGAAAAAATGCTAATATTCATGAGACAAAATAAGTACCAATAGATTAGTTATAGAATATATTTTTATAATAAACTTATTTGGAGACATAAATACTAATATTATTTACTATAAATTTGTTCAAACTATAAGGCCAGTCTCAGTGGAGTTTCATGACCCAGTTTCCAACACACTTATATTTTGGAAACAGTGTCTTCATCCCATGCAACTATCTTTACTCTCATGAAACTTTCATTATCTCTCTCTTAATCAATACAGTATCATGTTAGCGTATTTAATAACTATAAAACTCTACAAAACCCATTAAAATTGATCTTAGCCCTTGTTTAGATGACATCAAAATTCCAAGTTTTTTCACTCTCTCTCCATCACATCAATTTTTAACCGTTTGCATGGAGTATTAAATGTAGGTAAAAAAATAACTAATTACACAGTTTAGTTGTAAATCACGAGATGAATTTTTGAGCCTAGTTGGTCCACGATTGGACAATATTTGTCAAATAAGACGAAAGTGGTACTATTCATCGGGTTGAAATTTTTTTCCAATCTAAACAAGGGCTTAATTGCATTCTTTCATGGGACGAAGAAATCGAGGCAAAGCACCACACCAGTAAACCACCGCACAAGGAGCCTGTCACGGGCGACCTTTTTTTTTTTTTGACCATTGGATCCAAAAAAATTTGAGAAAAATTTCTGTAACACTTTTCGTTGTTATTTGGTAAAATTTGTCCAACCATAGACTAACTAGGCTCAAAAGATTTGTCTTGACATTTACAGACAAATTGTGCAATTAGTTATTTTTTTACCTACATTTAATACTTCATGCATACGTCCAAAAATTCGATGTAACGGGT
This sequence comes from Saccharum spontaneum, assembly GCA_022457205.1. Lineage (NCBI taxonomy): Eukaryota > Viridiplantae > Streptophyta > Magnoliopsida > Poales > Poaceae > Saccharum > Saccharum spontaneum. Next base: position 46,385,754 of record CM039616.1, read on the forward strand.
ACTGTACAAAATATATATATAACTCTTAAAGTCGAGACTCCCGGCCGGGTCCGTCACACTCGCATGTTACTTTTCCCGCAAAAGCGCCTTAAAACAGTAGACCCGCTACTACAGTACCAGGTCTTATGAACAGTATAAACCCGTTAAGAAACAATAAACCCCGTTAAGACACAGTAAAACCCGTTATGAAATAGTAGCACCGTTACATTATCAGATTCTATGAACAGTACAAACCTGTTAATAAACAGTAAACCCGCTAAAACATAGTGAAATCCGTTATGAAACAATAATATCGGGATCCTATGAACAGTACAGACCCGTTATGAATCAGTAAGACCCGCAAAACCCGTTATGAAACAGTAACCCCGTTAAATAAACAGTATAACCCGTTACTAAAAACATCAAACTCGCTAAAAACAATAATAACCCGCTAACAAATATCGACAGAAAAAAAGGCCAGATTACTGCCTGCTAGTTTTAGGTGTTTTTGGCGATCTACACAATGCTGCAAAAAGCCCGAAGTCGGATGGAGTGGTAGCCTCCCGTGGATTACCACCAAGGCCTCTATTAGATATCAAATTCCATCCCAAATTTCACTATGTAAAAAAAAGATTCTCCATCATATTAAAATATCGGCATATATATGGAGTACTAAATGTAGATGAAATCAAAAACTAATTATACAGTTTTGTTGTACTTTGCGAGACGAATATTTTAAGCTTAATTAATCAATATTTAGACAATTATTACCAGATAAAAATAAAATTGCTACAGTGTGACGGGACATTTACTATGAAAAGTTTGGATCCAAATTTGGGATCTAAACGAGGCCCAATCCTGTGGGCAAATCCGTCACGCTCCACAGTATATATCGTCGGGGCCAGCCAGCCTGTCAGCAACCGCAACCGCCGTTCCGGCTTCCGCTAACAATTCCTCCGCAGCGTGGGGCGTCAGGCGTGGCGTCCCCCACTCCCCCTGCCTGTAAACCCACTCGCGCTTGCTCCGCCTTCGCCGCCGGTAATGCTCCCAGTCCTAGCCCGGATCCTGCTCTCCCAGTTTCGTTTCAGTCTTGACTCTGAAGTGACCGCGCGACCGCGCCGTTGATTTCGGGCTTTTCTCTTTTGCGGCCTCGGGGGCTCGTGGGTGGGGGTGACTTCCCGCGGCGCGCGGCGGTGTTCGGTTACTCTTCGTCTGCGATGTTTGGGCGTGGCCTGATTACGGTGCCTGCTCGTTGCCCTGTTTGGGGTTGGGGTTTTGTGGCCTAGTGGTGGTGGGGGTTTTTTTTTTTTGGTGGTGGGGGTTTGGTGCTTTCCCTCGCCTCGACGTCACTGTACGTTGCTTGCGTAATGTTGGGTGCGTAATCGGTGATCATTTCCTCTCTTAACTAATTTGTTTTAGTGACTGCGAAAATCTGCATTTAAGTTTCGAAAATGGTTGCAGTTCTCGTGAGGGACTCCGCTTTGTGAGAGTTTGTCTTTGTTAGCTTGGTTTAGATTGGTGCTCGTGGATGCGTTTATTTTCAGTTGAATGCTGTGTTTGCTGGGATCTCGGATTCGGATGGAATCAAACAAGCGGCCAATATTTCCTTCCTTGGTCGTGATTTCGAGCGCCTGCCGCTTGGTGCTGATGTTGATGCGTTATTGGTAGAATTGGTGCAATGTTGAAGGTGTATTAGGGGCACGTTTGGTGGTTCACGGCCTTTTGGCCTTATTTGTGGCCTTGGGTTTTGCATTGGGCGCCTACCTGGGTCGGGGTTGTATATTTAACTTGTGCAGTACGAGTATGCGATTGTGATACTTTTGTGGGAATGCCAAAAGTTATTTATTGGTTCTCTTGATATATGTTCCATTTTGATGTTACTTTGAAGCATTTGCCTGGACACGGAATTTGGCACTTAACTGTAAAAATGATTTGCTGACATTTGTGTCAGTTTTGTTTTTGTTTTTTTTTTTTTTTGCAATTTCTGTGATGGAGCTTCTATGGCTCCATTGGTTATGAAAAGGAAAATTCACCTAGTAGCCTGCTGACTTGATCTAGTAGGAAGAGTAATTATGCTATATCTTAATAATAGCTGTGGACCTCTTTATGTTTTACATGCCTCTTGGCTAGGAATGCATTATATTTTGGCTTCATTTTCTTCTTCAACTTTGGATAGTTGATTGACTTTCAATGCAATTCGCAGGCTTGATTTCAGTTTAGTTTAGATGGAGGTTTATTACCTCAGTTTTTTTTATTGGAGGTGCATTACCTTGTCTTCGAATATAACCAATTGTCACTCCAATGCTCATGCTGTTCTAGCAGGTGAAGTAAAAAAGATGGGAAGTGAGACATTTGATTTGAATCAGCAACCACATGAAAATCAAGGTACGAGAATCATTGATAATTGTCAGTTTGTTACTTTGTTATAATTAAATAACATATTTTTGTATATTGGATTTTCCATAACAAATTCTGATGACATTTCTGCAAATCCTTGTACTGCTCAAAATTACATATTGTACCCTTCTGTATGAACTGTACTGTAACTTTAGTTTTCATAATTTACCACATTTACTTTGTGCATATTATCAGTTGTAAGTTGTAGCCATGTACATTGAATTGCTCATGGACGGAATGTGGCTTGAACTTTGGGATGGGTCTAAATTCTCTTATGAAGTATGAACATGTATTGTCCATCAAACTTCATTCACAATCTGTGATTTTTCTTAAACTTGAACTTTGCTTCCCCTTTGTGGCTTGTTGTCCAACTATATTTATATAATAGAATAAATTTATCCAAGATTTGGCCTGAAGAACACTGTTTTTTATGGTAGGTGGCAACCTGAATTATGTGCTGTTGCAAAAGGATTGTAAGAACATATGCCGCACCAAAGTTTGTGATCTTCCCATAGAAGTGTAAGTTGACATTTTTTTCTGACAAATTAGTTACATTAAGTACTTTGTATACTTGGACCAAACTGTTGGTGAAAACATGGGATGGTTCATGTTTATGTAGCGTATTATTGCACATCAACACCACTTAAGTTAACTTGGACACATGGTCTTTTCACCGGTTCAGTGCAATGTGCAACACTGTTGTCCCTATGGTCAACACTAGCTCCGAACCATTATATCTGTTCTAATCACGCCTATATGATTATTTTGCTTGCAACAGTGCTCTACAACATCACAATTATTCTTTCCTTTTGCAGGCCGACCATTTGGCCAATTATTTCATTTGTGCCAACTAAAGCATACCAAAAGAGTGATTTACCAAAATTTTCGCTGCTTCCTGATCCTGAAGACGGTCGTCAGAGATCTGAATGGGGAAAGTTCATGCGCTTCCTTTCGGATAATAAAAGGGTAAACTATTTTCTACATAAAGAATAAATATACTAAATAAGAAGGCTACCTTGCAGTCTCTTTAATTGTTCTCTGAAAGAATTACGGTCAGGATTAGGGACCAACCAACTTACCATCCTGGAGTTTCTCACTTTGGATGCTGTGAGTAGCTAAAGTTGTTACAAAAAAAGTGTATGACATGGACATCTAAGATTTAAGAAGAATAAGAGAGTTTAGTGTTGGTAGATATGATGTTCAAACAAGGTATTTGGGAGGGCATTGGATCAAGCCAGGTTCTGGAAGGCTAAAGAGGACCGTGTACAGAATCCCATAGCAAAGTACATTTCCTGGCAATGAATGGATTTCACACTAGGGGTCTTGGTATTTATAGCTGAGGACTCTTTAACTTTCTGTGTATCTTTACAGTCTTGCCTCCGGTATGGAACTTACCGAGGGCATAATACTCTGGATATGCAGGGGTATCCCTGACCTTTGTACAACGACAACCTATCTCTTTGCGGCCCCTGTAGTGCATTCCTACGTCAGGTGAGGGATCCCCTGTAGTCCTGTACACCACATCATCTGCTGATGTGGCCTCCTGTCGAGGCTTCTGGAACCATCCTCCCTGAATCAGTACATCTTCCATCCTTGATCTGCCAGTAAACTTCCAGATGCTTCTGGAAGTCTACCTCCAGAAGGCCTTGTTTTGGCCGTCCGGCTCATGGGTTCCCTGGGAGCAGGTCATGTGGCCACCCTGTGGACTGGATTCTGTATCATGGGCTACCTCTTGCTGTCAACTGCAACATTGCAGATATGGTTGGTGCCGATCTGTTCCCCAGCAGGTGGTGAGGGAGAGGGGCCTGATGTGCTGTATGAAAATTATCTAAAATACTTTAGGCAGGTTTTATGTGCTGTATTTTGTTGTCACACAATCTAGTAACTCTGTTTTTTCTGCTTGTGAAGGCTGCTATTGCTAGATGTGGGTCCTCAACCTTCCACATACTTGCTCCTGAACCTGATGAATGCTCAAATTTTCCGCATGCGGTGCTCTTGTATGAGTGTGGACAAAATGGCCCTGGAGATTGCAAACAGATGGCAAGAACATCTGGTGAGGGTTCTGTGGTGCTGCCTCTTGAGAGAAACTCTTTTTGCTAAGATAATTCAGTAGCCCTACATGAGTACATTTTGTCATCTCAATTTCATCATTGACAGTTTGTTTTAAGTGGGTGATGTCTTGTCATTTCCTAAATGTTGCTTTGTTGAGCTCTCTTCTGTTTAATTCCTCATTTGGATCATTACTTTTTCATTGTGTTGGGTCATACATGGTTGAAGTCGATGATATGCATCATAGTATACCATATTTCCTTTGAACTTTGGATGATAAAAATTGATTTTGCTAATTGATCATTCTTTTCTAAACTGTCATGACACCAGGGAAACATGTGAATGGTCCTAATGCTTCAAAGAGGCCTTTCAAGAGTGACTTTCAATATGGCTCAAGAAACTCTAAGCCACCATACTTTAAAGAGGAGGTCTGTGATAGTTTACCGAAGCCCAAGGAGATGGAAACTTCACCTAAGCATCATGATCCAATTGTCACATCCTCTCCATGTGAATCTGTTGAAGACGGCCCTAGAGTTTTGAATCCGGTGGTAAACAAGAGAACGGCTTCTCCTACCAAAAATTTCATCGTTGCAGACCCTAGTTATCTGCGAACACTTAGTCAGACACATGCTAGCTGGATATTTGGAGCAATAGCTGAGCTCATTGATAATTCCAGAGATGCTGGTGCATCCAGGTATGCTCATATCTTCAGGATTCTGTAATACGAATATATTGTTTTTTTTTAATTTTGCAATCAGTTTAGGTCGTGTTTGAAATCTGCGTAGTGTGTTGTGCTGTATTATGAAATCTAGTTAAGAAAATGTTTACCTTTTTAAAAATTAAAATTTTCTCATGTGACTCTAAGAAAGGTTCTCAGTTTGTTTATATTTTTCGTTTCAAAAAAAAGTTTGTTTATATTTCAAAGAAAAGGAATATGTTCTTAAGAGAAAAATCAAACTGTAGATCGTAGATTAAAAAATCACCATAGTGTCAACATGTTCTATTTGTAGTTTTCAGAATCCTGTTGCAAGATGTTTTATTAGCATAGTTTATTTACTGTTTTCAGTTATTCCTATTTGACTGTGCTAATTACTTGTTTCTTGTTTATTGTTGTTTATCATGGAAGGTTGAGTATTTCCATCGAACATTTGTTTTCAAAGAAAGCACAAAAGAAAATTCCTGTCTTATCTGTAATTGATGATGGACATGGAATGACTTATCCTGACATGATGAGAATGATCTCTTTTGGCCATAAACGACCAAATGAACATCGTGAGGATCAGATTGGGAGATTTGGAATCGGATTTAAGGTAGAGATCTCTCAGTTGAAGATGGCTTCATCTTCTGTTTCAGTGTTTCTATCTACTCAAAGGCACAGATTTAGATTGCACTCTCATTCTATCCTCATTATTGACGTGGTCTATGCTTTATCTCACCTAAACCCTTCAAATCCCAGTGATGAACACAATATGTTCTATTATTTTGGCGCGACTGAAACAGTTTTATCTGAAGGCTCTTATTTGTGTGACGCTGAGAATTTGTTTGTATGTTATTCAACAGTCTCAGATGATATGTTCATTCTACTATAGTACTATGTCAACGATAGAGATCTACATTCATTATTTCTGTTAGCTAGCTTTTTTTTTCCTGCCTGGTGCTATCCTTCAAGTTGATATACGCTCCATCATTTCTGCCCTAAAAGCTCGCATGAATGAAAATGTCTATTGTTTAAATACACTAATATAAGACCTGATGAATATTAACATTATCAGTTCAGAGTTCCTGTTCATGATTCATAGCTGTCCTAGCGCTGCAAACAGTACTTCAATCATGCCTGCAGTTTTGCTGATCATTTTTTTACATATAGATTTATATTGTATGAAGATTGATGTTGTTACTAACTTTGTTACTATTTTCTGTGCGGTACATGTAGACTGGCGCTATGAAACTTGGAAAAGATGCAATTGTTCTCACACAAACTAAATCCTCCAGATCAGTGGCCTTTCTTTCTCAGTCTTTTAATGAAGAAAAGGATGTATGTATTGTTCTTATTGCTCCACCATCCCCCCTGCCTCCCTCGTAGTGTATTGCATTAAATTGGATAATTCACTGCAGAACCTTGAGATCCCTGTGGTGGCATATCGAAAGGAAGGGCAATACATGGAAGTTGATTTGAGTGTCCAGTCTGATGCTACTGCAGAATATAACTTGAGTGCTATTAAGAATTTTTCTTCGTTCAACGAGTATTTCATTGGAGAAAAGTTAGGCCTATTTGGTGAAGATCGTACTGGGACACAAATTTACATATGGAATTTAGACAGATGGGGTACTGATTGCACTTTGGAGTGGAATTCTGGTAAGTCTTCAGAAAATCCTGTGCACCCTGGTCGTGGAGACATATTAATCCGTTCAAGAAGAGTCAGATCACGTCCAGGACAAACAAGTAACAAGGTATGCTCTGTAACTCTTCATCAATTTACTCTGATCTCTGAGGCAAGAGACAACCATACTAAACATGACTTCTATGGATGTATTTTGAATTTCACCTTGTAGGAACCAGAAGTTCATTGTAGCTTTCTGATGGGATACTGTAGCTTTCATGTTTTTATATATACTGCTTGTTGTAGTTTGATGATGATGCATGCCACTCACACATTGATATTCTGAACGTTGTGCATGGTTGATTTGGAACCTAACCATATTCTTTGTCCATGTCATGGTTTGCAATGGTTCTTAATATTCTGTGCATTGAATCGTATTCTTAGGTGCTGTTGGATTATTCTCTTCAGTCCTATCTGGAAGTTATGTTCTTGAATCCTCGGATGAAGATATCTGTCCAAGGGTCTTTGGTAAATATTATTTTCTTGAGCACTCTTTATTACTCCTGTGTCATTTCTTTCTATGTTATAGTTGCCTGTGTTTCATTTGCTGTTTTTTTTTTTACTTGGCAGGTCAAAAGCCGCCCGTTGGCGAAGACCCTTAACAAGACTTCTGTTGTGTCTGGTGAAATTATGGGAAGGACTATTCTATTGACTCTGGGAAGGAGCAAAGTAGAATGGGACAGAACAAACTGTGGAATCTTCTTATATTGGCATGGTCGTTTGATAGAGGTGAGGTTAGCTGTTCTGGCATAAATAGTTAATCTGCCTTCTAGACTATAGTCGAGACTCGAGAGTGAATTGTGGCTCCATTTATGTTGAAAATGGAAATAGACATGTTAGATGTAACATCTAGCTGCAGGAATTACATTGAAATTTCCATGTCCAAGTTTATAGCTGTAAATGTTTGCTTTGTTGTACTTGTGATTATGTGTTTCACTTTTCAGTCTTACAAGCGGGTTGGAGGCCAAAAGCATAGTACGGACATGGGGCGTGGAGTAATAGGAGTTGCAGATATCACAAATCTCATTGTATGCTTACACCATGACTATCCTATTTTTTGTTTTTCGTTCAGAGCTAGAAATTCAGTTCTCCTTTAGCCTCATATCCATGGAATTAACTTCTCTGTTCTTTTGCAGGATGATGAAGATGGTAATTCATGGGTTCTGAACAATAAACAGGGATTTCAAGATTGTGAAATGTATGCTAAACTGGAGGAGTGGCTTGGTAGGAAAGTGGATGAATACTGGGATACGAAATTTGACAGTCTCGAGCTGGTATTGATTATGATTTTGTTTATTCTGGAATAAATTAACGTGCCTTACTGCTCATGCATATGGGGCCATGAGGTGCTAAATGTTCATACTAATATCTTAAACATAGTGGGATGGGGGTGGGAGAATTGAGAGTTTCTTTCTAATCTTTGTTTATACTTGTGCCATCAGAAGCTCAATGTCTATATTATATATGGACGGAGTTCTCATTGTAGATTCTTTCATAACTGTTTCATCCAGAGAAAAGGGGATGAGCGCCACAAGCCTGATTCTGACTGGGTTCAGTGCTGCAGCTGTCGTAAATGGAGAATGTTGAATGCAGGCTTCAATGTAGACAATCTTCCCGAGGAATGGTTTGTATCAGGCAGTCATGAAGGATTTTCATACATGATTTTAATATTGTGCCCTTCTTACTCTTAAGCTGTAATGACACAATTGATTGGTTTACATGGTAACACTAGGGCACTTCTTTTAGTTAGCTTAATCTTTCTTTCACATATTAATAATCAGGTGATTATGAAGTAGTACTTTTACCATTGAGCACTTAGCTACCGTGACACCACACTGAATAATTAGCGATTTGACATGGTGACCACACTATATCTGTTATGTGGCTGCTAGGATTGAGAGAGAGAAGAGGGACCTGCGGCGAACTGGCGTGCTACAGTATCCGCGGTGCTACAGTATCCGCGGATACTGTTCACTCCCCACCTGGATTGTGGCGGCTGGGGCTGCGAGGGAGAGAGGGCTGGCCGGGGGCCTTGCCACGGCCGAGCAAGAGGGATGGGATTTCCTTCTTAATTCTTAGATTAGATTTATACATCTCCTCTCCTTATACAGAGAGGTTTACTTGACTCCTAAGCAAGGCTTACTTGACCGTTATCTCTAATTAACCCTAACACTAGTGGGCTATACAGCCAGCCTAGGCCCAATAGGCCCCTTGACATACTCTAACAATATCACTTCTTTATTAATGATTCATTATCTGTTTGATACTATTTGTAGATACTTACATGTAACATTGCAGTTGTGTGGTTTATACAATGGGAGTCTATGATTTTGGTTCACTAAAGTTTATACATGGGCATACTTTTTGATAGTTTTTAAGCCCTGACGTTCTGAATTTCAGGTTCTGCTACATGCTACCATTCAATGGCAAATGTGAGATTCCTGAACAACAAATGGGACGAGGCGTCATCGTGATAGGTGAGAAGAGATCTGGACATGATGAACAAAATAAGGCTGCCCTGCAAGGAGGTACACCAAAGAAGGAAATGAGGCCTCAGGACCTCGAGATTCAGATGATTACTCAAGATGAAGAAGATGTGAAGGTAGCTAGTAACCCTAAATCATATAATACACTTCCTCTGCTCAAGATCAAAGCCATGGAGATAAATAGCTGTTCACATTCTGTACTCATAATGTACAGGGTATGCCAGAGGTTGTCAACAAGCGAAAGAAACCTTCAAGTGGCACCCCATCAAAGCCCAAGAACAACAGCGATGGTAGGACCATCATACCAGCAGAGATTCCCTAATTTTTGTCAATTGTTTGTCTTGCATGAACTAAAAAAATCCCTTTTCAGATGATCTTGAAGGTATGTCCTCACAAACTGAAGATGACGCCCCTCTCCTTAAGTTAAAGAGGCTAAGAAGGGGGCCTGCAAAGACTTCCAAATGTTGACAGAAAGTGAAACTACACGGTAACCATTCTGTGCCTTTCCTTTTCTCTTGTTAGGCCCTAAAACTTACATGCCAGTAATGATCACTCTGCTTCATTTCTCTTTAGTTTCTCTTCTTGTCTCTTGCTAGATCCTTAGACTTAATGCGTCTGTTCTTTTTCCCAGCTGGTGTAATGCTTCGTTTGGATTTTGGACGGACTTTGGACTTAGAGACTGATGCATGAGGGCACGAGGCCTTCGTTTAGCACACTGGCAGCTATAATAATTCTCTTGCTTTTGTGCAGTAAAATTTTGAAACGTGCATATTTGTAAATAGAATTCTGCTGTTGGATTAGGCGTCTGTTTGTAAGCAGGTGTTTCTCGCATTCGAATGGTGCAGCTTAGACCGTCCGCAGCGGGTACGCGTACTGGAGGATGCGTTTCCAGTAAAAACCGCCGCAGCGGGGTACTCCATCGCATACTCCATCGTTCCGGACCGGCCTCCACCTGGGGTCTGTGGCGGACGTACGGAACTTCTGGTATCACGCACACAGGGCCCGCGCTCGTGGGGGGAGAGAGAGCAGCAGGCCAGCGCTTGGGGGACGGCTGCCTGGGGACGTCGCGTCGTGCTCTGGCGGCTGGCCGCCGTCGCGCGGAGCTCCGCGGGCTGGGACGAGCTCGTGGCTGCGGTGGCCGGGACGAGCTCGTGGCCACGACGGAGGAAGTGAGGAGAGGGCTCGCCGGTGCAGAGAAGGGGAGGGAGGCGCTGCGAGGTCGTGTTCGTTGCGCGCTCGCCCATGCCGCCGCTCGCGAATCGCCGGTGGGGTGGTCTTCTTGGTGCTGCTCTGTGGCGGCGGGGTGGTCTTGCTCGCGATTCGCCTCCGCACCACGCCTGCGCGTCGCGTCGCGCCCGTGACCGAGCTCGCCCGCGTCGCGCCGTGCTGGAGCAAAGGAGCCCGTCCATGACGACCAGCCCCGCGCCCGCGACCGAGCTCGCCCGCGCCGGGCCCGCCAGAGGGAGCAGAGGAGCTCCGCGGCGGCCGGCCCTGCGCCCACCGGAGGAGGTGGCCGCCCCCGCGCCGTGCTCGCCCCCCGCGCCGCGGGCGTGCCCGCCGTGGCCGCGCCGCCGTGGCCGTGCCCACCGTGCACGACGAGGAGCGCGGGCGACACGGCCGGGAAGAAGGGGAAAGGATAAGGAGAGAGAAGAGAGAGAGGAGAGAGAGAAGAGAGAGGGTGGCCGGTGGGAAAAAAGAAAAAAAAGTGACGCGTGGGTCCCACTGATATAGAGTAGATATATAGAGGATGGATGAGTGCGGAAGAAAGTGATATAGAGGAGAGAATCTCGATGAATAGGACGAAATATTTCTTTTAGGGGATGGATTTAGAGTACGACGAGTGCGAGTAGTCTTAGGCCCTTTTTGGATCCATTAACTACTATTTGGATCCATTAACTACTAATAGTTAGCTAGCTAATAGACCATAACTAATATTAGCTAGTTTTGTTCAACTAATGAAATAGATGGTAGAGCATCTCCAATAGTTCTCAAAAAAACTAATTGAGAAATCAAGAGTTTTTCAAGTGGCTAAAAAGAAGTTGGGAGTATATCGACAGTTTCCAAAATTCTGTTCCTAAAAGACAATTTTACATTAGAAATCCTGCACTATTTTCAAATCACCCTAACTTTTTGAATAAGATGCTAGACGGACAACGTAGCATGCGTTGCTGGATTTGCGACAGATCGATGTATATGGTTTGAAATGAAAATTGAACAACCCAGAATTGTTGACTTACATAAATCATTAATATGAGTAACTTGGTTTTCATGAAGAGATAGACTATAATAATAATTAATGTTAGTGGATGAAACAACTCATTGATGTCAGTTAAGTGCACGCTAGTGATGATATAGTTTAGTGAATAGTTTGTAGGAACACATAGCTATTATAATTGTATGCTCGTGGGGTGGGGGTGTGTGTGTGTTTTTCTTAGGGCATATAGATAGATTAATGCCATAATTGTGTTTGAGTTGTCATTTTCTGTGTTTTACAATGCTGGGCTCCTCCAGTGGTTGTTAATTGTTATGCGGTAAGATGTCGTAATGCACATATTTGGACTGTCACTTTCTTCTTATATAACAAAAGGCCTCAAATGAACCCAACAAGAACCCACCTGTATAATTCTACTTTGCATTCACCACCGTCCACGGAGACTGGTTTTCGGCGTCTACTCGGCGAGCTGCTTGCCCTCAAATGTCTGCGCGAACATCCAGTCCGCCGGCGCTACGCTGTAGGCGGTGACCGTCCTGCCCCTCCCGCCGGTGACCTCGAACGACAGCGGCTGGCCGCGGAGGTCGGCGTCGCACTGCCAGTTCTGGCCCCAGTTCCGCCCCATCGGGATCCACCCCGTCCTCGACCCCTTCACCTTCACGGCCGCCACCTCGCCGTCCGCCGCCACGTTGGTGATCAGCACCTGCAGGAAGTGGGCGCTGCCGGTGATTGTGAACCGCATGCCGCCCGCCCTGTCGCAGCTCACCCTGCACCACCACCATATTAAGCCGAAAAGTTCAGCTGCATCATATCCCGAAATTAAAAAAAAACAGAGAGAAAAGCTCCATTTGTTGATGGTGGTGATCATAGTGGAATGGCCTCTTCTCTTCTGCAAGAGACGATCAGGTGTTTTTTTTTCAGACAGAAAAGGTGATCAGTAGGTGCAAATGGCAGGATAACTTAATTTGGTAATCTGACATAATAAACTCATATAAAGGATACTTGCTGTGCACTCTTGCAGTAGTTGGAACACACTCATAGCACTTGTCTGGAAACGGGCAAGTGCTCATAATTAAACACGCAGGTCATATTTGAAAACAAAAAGGAGGACCACTGACTGAAAGCCGATGTTTTCTTTTCTCTGTGCTTTCGAGACCTCTGATGCTTCCTATACCCATTAGCTAGCATTCCAAAGTGGCTTCAGACATTCATCCGATATTCTACGATCCAGTTCTAATCATCCAACATCATTCTGGGCTTTCGCAAAGGCAGTGCAGCGTCAGGCTTCAAAAATACACTGAATGCACAGCTCAAGAATGATAACGCGCCATGTGCCATGGCTTTGGCTCAACCAAGTTGACAGACCGAGCAGCGAGCAGCCCAACGCCTTCTCCTAATTTGTTTGTTGTCTCCTATAAAGTATTGCTAACACAATTCCAGTCCCAAAGCCGATGTTTTCTTTTCTCTGTGCTTTCGATAGCCTGATGCTTCCTACACCCATTAGTTAGCATTCCAAAGTGGCTTCAGACATTCATCGGATATTCTACGATCCAATTCTAATCATCCAACATCATTCTGGGCTTTCGCAAAAGGCAGTGCAGTGGCAGGCTTCAAAAATACACTGAATGCACAGCTCAAGAATGATGGCGCGCCATGTGCCATGACAGACCGAGCTGCGAGCAGCCCAACGATTTCTCCTGATTAAGGCCCTTTTCGGCTGATGGTTTCTGCGGCTACTGCTGATAATAATGCTGATTTATTATGAGAGAAAAACACTGCTAAATGACCAATTGATGCGTGAACAGCAGTAAGACGAAAAAAAAAACATCGAGCAGTTCAAGGCGTGAGGCAACGTACCTTCGGAACTGCACGGGCACGATGTCGGCCTTGGCCTTGGCGACGCGGAGGAACGCGGCCTCCGACAGCTCGAGGTGCTCCCGTGGGAAGTTGCACCAGCCGCCGGCCTCGTCGGCGAGGCCCATGTTGGCGGGGCAGAAGTCCGTCGCCGTCACCACCACCGTGGGGCTACCCCGGAGGCACCACTGGATGTGGTTGACGCATCGGAGCTCGTAGCAGCCGCCGCAGGCGCTGCCGCGCCGGAACAGCGCCGCGCTCAGCCCCGCCATGTACCGGCCGTACCTGAAGATGTCCAGGTCGCCATACCCGCAGGCGCCACCACCTGCAGGAACCAACCACAGCATCAGGCGGTGTGTTCAGTTAGCGAAAAGTGGATGAAAAGTTACTGTAGCACATTTCGTTGTTATTCGGCAAAATTTATCCGTCCATGGATTAACTAGGCTCAAAAGATTCGTCTCGACATTTACAGACAAACTATGCAATTAGTTATCTTTTTTACCTACATTTAATGTTCCATACATACGTCCAAAGATTTGATGTGATAGGTGGAAGAGGACATATTTTGGGTTTGCATGAGAAGTAAACACACCCTTAGTAACTAATTCAGCAATGACAGAAAACATGGAGCGATGCACAGATGGAAATCCTTAACCCATGAATGTAGAACTTTATCCCTCGTTTATTTTTTTCTCAATTTTGCGAGAATTGAACTGTTTCAAACGAAATTGCACTGAAATTTACTACATTTCAAATAGCCTGGGCTGAATCTTTTAGGACCTGAAGTACACTCGCACTGAATGAACTGTCTGTCAATATGTTGGTTCTAACTTTGTATACAGTGGTGTTATAGAAAATTACTGTATGCAACCTCAGCTCCACGAGTTTCTATACTGTAACAGGGTAACTGTAAGGAAACCTCACACTGTAGTGGTACTGGCAGTAACTAGCTTGCCTCTCATGATTTGTCAATGCACCCATTCAATGTGCGTCAACTACAGCTTTCTCAAAAGGCAAAGGTCACAAAACTTGAAAGCCCATTTAGCGCCGAAAAATGTACTCCATAACTTGTCCTAAACAAAAAATAAAAGGGGTACTCCGTACTCCGTAACCCCTACCCTTTTGGCCGTTAAAGGATAGCAATAGCATTAGTGCACTACCCCTACCATCAACTCTACTGAAAAAAGAAATGTTTTTCTGCAGTACCTTTGAAAAAATCAAGATAGTGCCCCTATGTCATGTAGTAGTAGAAATCAATTCTTGCCTGGAATGTTCAGTTCCAAGAATCACTCATTCTGAAGCCAGGAAGGAAAGGGGATGAAGTTCCATTGGTGAATCTCCCCTCGTGTCTGTGTGATTTTTGGCGACATTGCAGTAAAATATACCGGATCTGTAAAACACTACACTACCTTCTCGCCCACAGAATGGAATCGTGTCTGCAGACGACATTCGCAATCTCCATTTCTTTGTTGGAAGAGAGGGAAGCACTGGCTACCTTTCATCCACTGAAAATGCAGAAAGGCCGGCACTAGGCAGGGGGGAGAAGAGGAGGAAAAGAAAACCGACTCTGACGACTGAGCATCGCTGATGTTCCTCCTGATTGTATACTACGACTGCGAGGCTCAAACAAACAAACGCAGGCACATCACATACCGTCGTTGAGAGGGTGCGACTGGAACTCCTTGACGTAGGTGGCGGTGCCGAGCCTCCAGTCCTCGTAGCCGCCATTGCCGAGCCTCACGCCGCCGCCGAAGCTGGCTGCAGATAGCAGCAGCAGCAGCAAGAACAGCGGCAGGGAGCTTATCACCATGCCGTCCGCCAGTCCGCCCGCCTCTGTTGATCAACCAGCGGCAGGGAGCTCTCCTAGTCGAGCAACCAAGAACAGCAACAGCAAGAACAGCGGCAAGGAGCCTTTCGTTTCTTGGTGCTGTTCTTGGACTGTCTGAACTGAAATGTGCAGTGTGTTTGCTTGGCCCGGTGGTGGTGGTGCGGGATGGAGGGAGCAGAGGGGAGGAGAGACCGGGATGGGGGAGTCAAAGTTGACAGAGCGGGGCAGACGGGAGAACCGGCGGGTTGTTGGTGTACTAGGGATTTGTTTAGATTGAGTGTGTGTTTAGAGCCAAAAATTTTTGGAAAAAAATTTCTGTAGCACTTTTCATTGTTATTTAGTAAAATTTGTCTAATTATGGACTAACTAGGTTTAAAAGATTCGTTTTGACATTTACAGACAAACTGTGTAATTAGTTATTTTTTTATGCTCCATGCATGCGTCCAAACATTCGATGTGACGGGTACTGCCCAAAAATTTTTAGCCCTTTTTGACCATCTAAACACGGCCGGAGCCAAAAAGTTAAAAAAAAATTCACTCTCTCCGTCACATCCATCTTTACACGCATGCATGAAGCATTAAATATAGATAAAAAATAACTAATTATACACAGTTTAGTTATAAATCACGAGACAAATCTTTTGAGCCTAATTAATCTATAATTAGATATTAATTATTAAATACAAACGAAAATGCTACCGTTTAAAAAAATTATAATTTTTTACTATCTAAACAAGGCGTAGAAGGGAAGGTGGGGCTGCTTTTGCCCGCTTCCTTTCTGCACTGCCTTTATTGGGATTTGCGGCAGTGGTGGGGCTGGGGGCAGAGGCCGTCGCAGTGGCAGTAGCAGAGTAGCAGGCAGCAGCCGTCGCGGGGGCTGCCCTTTTGAGGACATGGCTGGCCCGGGAGGGAGAAGACGGGGCCGAGGACTCGAGACGAGAGAATGTCTTTTGCATTGGCGCCCTCTCAAACATGCCATTTACCAAAGCCGGCACCTGGCTGAATCAACTTATCCAGTTCATCAAATCGATATTGCAATACCTCACAAGTCACACCGATTGCAGTCAAGTCATTATGCCTAATCTCAAAAACAAAAGTCATTATGCCTGTGTGAGTCACGTCCTGTTCTTGTGTTTCAGTGGCTGTGTCGTGTGCAGCTGCAGCCAGCCTGCGGAAGCAAAGATTGAGAGAGAGAATGAGAGGTTGGGGGGGGGGGGGCGGGGAAGGGCTTTTATTAGGGCCGTGTTTAGATGGCATGAAAAGTTAAAAACTTTTTAAAATTCTCCATCACATCAAATCTTTACACGTATGCATGAAATATTAAATATAGGTAAAAAAAATAACTAATTACACAGTTTGTCTGTAATTTAGGAGATGAATCTTTTGAGCTTACTTAGAGTATGGTCGGACAATAATTATCAAATACAAACGAAAGTGATACATCACTTTTTAGATAATTTTTTTGCCATCTAAACGAGGCTTAGATTTGAGTGTCCTTGATCTTGGGAGTGATTGCTGACCTCGTGCCGGTGCCAGCCTACGGACTGGCCTCTTAAACATTGGGCATCAGGGACGTGAGCCAGATACTACTGTGACGAGATACGCCTGATCCGAGAGCGATCTCCGCCTGAGCCTACCAAGGAGCAGTACCCTGCCTCACATTAGTCACGTGGTCCCGGACAGCCGGCCGGCACGTACTGGCGCAGAGATGGCCTGTTTTGTTCGAAGCAAAACAAGCAGCTACACTGTACACCCAAGAGGCCAAGACCAGCAAAGACCGACTAGAAGGGGGTGTTTGGTTCCTTATTTTTTTAACACCTATCACATCGAATATTTGATATATGCATGGATGGTTAAACATAGACTAATTACAAAATTAATTGCACAAATTAAGATTAATTTATGAGACGAATCTATTAAACCTAATTAGTCTATTATAAGTATCTGAACACCCTATGGTTTGTTTCTCCTAAACTTTAGTCACCTAAACCAAGAACTAAACTTTAGTTATGGGGTGTTTAGTTTGGGTAACTAAAAGAGGTCTTTTAGTCCTCTTTAATCAGGGTGTTTGGATCCAAAGTGATTAAAAGGTGAGGTTTAGTCCTAAATAGTCACAATTTGGTGACTAGTTGGCTAAAGCACATTTAGTCCCATTTAATCATAGTATTTGGATGAAAAGTGACTAAATAGGACTAGATTTAGCTGACTAAACTTTAGGAGTGACAAACCAAATAAGCCCTAAGAACATCTCCAACGGACACTGTAAAATTTCACCCTCCGTATCTTAGGTATCCCATTTCATAAAATTTTCTCTTCATATTTCAACACACTCCAGCAGACTAGTTAAACCTCACTGTCCATATCCTGTTGATCTATATTTTATTTGCATATAAATTTGAATGTACATTTTTCCCTTGATTTTTTGAGAAGTACAAATCGTGCTCTTAAGTTCAAATAGCTCAGAAAAACAGTCAAATTTGAGGCCTGTTCGTTTGATCTTGAGATAGGATTAGGGTGTTGGGGGTGGGGGCGCAAGATAGAGGGAGATTCTGACTTGTATGAGATTCAATTCATGTTATGCCTGTTCGGTTGTTCTCAAAATCAAACGGATTGGAGGGGATTGAGGAGGATTTAAACTTGTAGGGTATTTAATCCCGATCAGTCCCTTAGAATTCCCTTAGTTTAGGGATCAAACGAACAAGGCCTCAATCTCCTCCACCCCCGGCCCCTTTGTTTTGGGACCAAACAAATAAATCCTAAGGGCTCGCTCGGTTTGGGCAAAATGACACCAGGAATCAATCCGGCTACTGAAAACTTATATAAATTGACTAACGATTCCCTCCGGGAATTCTTCCTAGGAGTGATTCCGTAGGAAACAAACGGGGCCTAAGGGATTTTGAGTAAAATGCAATACAACTCATTAGGTGCCATGCAAATACTTGGATGAAATCTGGCGAACGCATGATTCAGGAGGAGGCCGATGAGTGGTGTCCAGCAGGTTTCAAGCACCTGCTGTCCTTGCTTACGTTGCTGTAGGTTGTTTGCCTCCTGTCGCCAATTGTTAAAATGTAATCATGATCACGTGCTGCCGTTGGGCCGTTGAGCCTCAGTAATTTTTCTTGATCAGGTATTGTACCCGTATTTCATTAAGAGAAATGAGAGTTTAAAAAACAGATAATAATGAACACAAGCCAGGGCCAGTGGCGAGAAGCCAACGAACGCCCAAGAGGGAACCCCTTAGGGCGTGCCCAACGCTCCAGAGTGGCTGGTGGTCTCGTCAGACCACGTAGGTTCGGATGCCAGGTGGAACTAAAAAGCAAGGAAGTGGTGGCTCGGCAGGGTGTCAGATTAGCCCGCAGAAGCATCCGACGCCCCGCCTGACGAACTGCAGAAGCAACCATGGAGCCGTGCGTTGTGAGGTTGAGGCACAGCAGCAACGTCAGCTTGTGGTACAGCGCCTCTCACACATATACCCAAGAAAGTGCACATGACCCTAGAAAGTGCAGAAGAGAGAGAAATAGCAAGGTCAGGAGATGGCAGGACAGTAGGGCCAAGAAAAAATGAGCAGATGTACATGCGTTGGAAAGATGTTAGCTTCATTGCATCTGATCCTACATGTATCATAGCTTTTTGTTGAGGCTGTTAATCGTGTATGCCTCCGTTGGGGGTGCCCTTAGCTACTGGATTACAACGCGTTTGAGTGAGCCTCAGTAATCATTGGATCAGCGCCGTCGTGGTGACGTCGTCTGCCTGGCGTCCGTACGTGAGCGCCCCCACCTCTGCGCAGGCGGATCCGCCGATCATCAGTGCCGCCGCGCAGTAGCAGTTGCCGAGGCATTTCTCCCGGCACTGCTCTTCCGTGACCGACGGGTACTTCTTGTAGTACACCGAGATCTCCCAGGTGGTGTTGGGCATCTCCACGAGTGAGAACTCGTCGGAGCTGTTCTCCACGCCGCCACAGCTCTGCGGCTCGAACGCCGGCGTGCAGCCGCTGTCGCTGTGCTGCGCGTCGACGTAAGTGTACCCGCTCTGGCACAGGCAGCTTAGCCGTTCTTTGGTCTCCGTGCAGTAGGAGTAGGACCCGGGGCCGCATAGGCCCTGCACCCTGGCCGTTGTCTTGTTGCAGCCACCGTCTCCCGGGAGCGCTCCCGTCACCGTCCAAGACGCGTTCCCGCTGCCGCTTCTAGGGCGGGCGTAGGTACGGACGATGCTGTCGGGGTCCATCCTGGCGAAACGGAAGTAGCTGCTGCCGCCGGGGCTGACGACGAAGCTATCCGTGGGCGAAATCAAGCTGTAAATGGAGCCGTCGTAAAGTGTGTAGTTGAGGAAGCCCTGGTCGTCGAAGGTGATGGTCGTGTTGCCGTTGACGCTGTTGGCGGTGCCCGTCGCCCAGTAGGCGTTTTGCTTTATGTCACCGGTGAAGAGGTCGATGCAGACGACAACGTTGCCGTCGTGCTGGGCTGCCAGGCTGAACCGCCCGGTGTTGAACTCTGCGTCCGCGCGCTTGGAGAAGAGGAAACCCTCGAACCGGGAGCTCGGGGCCAGAGACTGGCCTGGCAGGAGCGTGTCCGTCGGGTACCAGAAGCTCTCCCAGAGCACTCTGCCCCTGTCGCCGATGAACCGGACGTTGCCGGTGTCGCTTAGCGCGAGGACGGACCCGCGCTGCATGCTGGGAGTCCACAGCACCTCGTTGCCGTCAGTGAGTTTGAGTTGGCCGTCGGTGATGCTGAGGACGGACCGCGCCGTGGCGTAGGGCGTGGTGCCCATGTACGATTGCTTCGCGAACCACACCACGGACTGTGGCTGCGGCTGGGAGGAGGAGCTGCCGTCGTCGCCGAAGTGGAACCACGCGGCGAGGAGGAACTTGGTTGGGTCGGAGTGGAGGGCGTGGAAGCCGAAAGCGAAGCTGCCGGACGGGCTGGTGATGTACTGGGGCGGCGTCAGGGCGTCTCCCGCGGTCAGGTTGCCCCGCGCCGCAAACACCGGCCGCAAACGAGCTTGTCGCGCCAGCATGGTAACCGAGATGGCGAGGCCGAGAATAGCAGAGCGGGGCAACGCCGGCATGATCCCCGCAGGACGAAGCTTCATGTAATCGTGTTCGTGCCGACCAAGCAGCGTGTGTTCTCTGTTGCCGTAATGCATGTATATTTCAGTGTGTTCCACACTTCATATATCGACACACCACCGAGCCACCGGGCTATGTCCGTGCTTGCATGCCAAATTAAACTTGGAACTTTCTCGTCGCCATGACCTTTTCTTCTCACTACGCAAAAGATTTGTGTATCATTGTATTAAGTAGAAGAGCTTAAACAAATATACAATGCGCTTCTGTTGAGCGCAGAAGGAAGTCGACCTAACACAGGCGTAGCTATATCATCCTAGCAAAATACCTCTTGTTTCGATATTACATAAAGGAAACAACTAAAAACCGACACAGCGGTGCGACCTAGAAGGTGGCCTTGCGTCCTCGCAGCTGCCTAGATGGGCCCTTTCCAACGGCTCGACACGGTTAGGTTGCCATCAAAGAGCTTGTCAAAGGCCTCCATCTCCGGCGCTGATGGCGTTGATGGACTCTTATGTAGCCCATACGCTGCATGATCAGCACCTCACCTCGCTTGGAAACAGGTACTCTGGACAGACTTTGAGTCGCCAGCCGCCTGCTCCGCCACGACAACACTGACTTAGCAAGCGGCTGCTTGGGAGGCTCATGAATCAGCGGAGAGTCCCTCTTACACACCATTGCCTTGGTGAAGTTGTCGAGGCGGCACTTGAAGGAGGCATCGTCATCAACTGTCTGGTTGGTGTCCCCCGGCGGCGTACTTGGGTCCGTCTGCACCGGACCGAAGCCTGGTGGGTAGCCCTCTTCACCCACCGTGGGCACATCAATGCCTAAGGGGTTGTCGAACACCAACCGCTTTGGCGTGACCTGTGAGTGCCCCTGCTGAGACGACATCGGGGGTGAGGCGAGGCGTGGGGGTGGTGTCAGCCGTGTCGAGTCGGCATGCTGGGACGGCGTCTGCGTGCAAACACAGGTGAACACCGTCGGGGCCTCATCCTCCAGCTGGGTGACCGGTGGAGGCCACGTGACGACCTGACTGCTAGCGAGCGAAGCTGCGAGCTCCACCAGCATCAGGTCCTGCGTGATGTTGCGATCAACTATGGCGTCCGTGTGTGGCGTCAGCATCAGCGGGTCGAGCTCGACGAGGCCCTTCGCACCGGTCAGCTCACCATATTCGGCCTGGGCATCAGCAGCGTCAGGAGCGGAGAAGCGTTGCCGAACCGGCCGACGCTGCGCATGAATGCGAACATCCCGATGGGTCCTGCTGCCAATGTCCCGGTCTCAGACAGGAAGCCCGTGGACAAGCTGTGGGCGTGGCTGCCAATGGCTGGGGCGATTTCCCTGCTCCCGGCCCGTGACCCGACGGTGGCCCTGTCGCACGTGCCCCTGGCGATGGAAGAGCGCGTCAGCGCACGCTCCGGCAACGGCGACGACCGTAGCTGCGGCTCCCGCCAAACGGCATCGAGGTCCGGCGGCGGTGGCTCCTCGACGATACAGGTGTGTGGCTGGGTACTGGTCCTGCCTCCAAGCCTGCCTGTACCAGAGATCCCTAGCGTACGACGTCGAGGTAGGACCCCCGAGATGGTGGCGCGGACTTGGCATCGGCGTCGGCGTCGATGTCGTAGTCGGAGAGGTCAGACTCCTTGGACCATCTCATGGCCTTAGAGCGCCCTGGGGTCCCGATGGGGAAGAAAGGGGTGGCGTTGGGGGAGAGGGTGCTGGCCCCGTACCTGTGGAGGCAGTCGAGGGCGGCTGTAACACCTCTGATGTTATTGTGACTAAAATTTGCCATGTCATCATATTGTACTGCAAAGCATCCTTGATTAAGTCAACTATGATGTGCATCAACTAAAATAAGTTTACATTTCTTAGGTTGGATGTGCTTCTGAGATGTGTAACTCGAACCGAAAACCCTAATTTCGAATATCACCGCAAATACTTAGTTTGTGCCCTACGTAATTTGAGGTGTACGGTTGTGTTATACACTAGTGCCAAGTGTAGGGTATGAACTCAAGTCCAACCCATAAAATGAAGCTTCAAGTTTGAGTTTGAATTTGGAATCTAAAACTTATGGCAAGTTTTCCGATTCGAATTTGAATTCAAATTTGGGGAATTATTAAAATATTATCAAAAGTCAACTTGGTCAACCAAGAGTGGCATTTGGTCAAACATGTGATGCTTGACTCAATGATGCCCTTGGATGATGGTATGATCACTAAATAATCACCAATTAATTTGGCAACAAGTTTCAATTTGAAATTCTTCCGAAAACCCTAAAAATTCAAAATCCTGGTTTTACCCCTTCTTGAATAATTCAAAATCGAAGCAAAATTTGGTAAAAAGTTTAAACCAAGTTTGTAGATCTTTTCAAGGGCTACAAGTTTGGTGTTTTGAGTTTTCAAAGTTTTAGTGTAAAATTTGGAGTAATTTTGAAAAGAAGCAAATTTCAAATTTGACCCCTTTTCATCCCCAAACCTAAATTTCAAAATGGAAGCAGTATTTGAAAAATTTGTCAACATGAAAGTTGTAGAGCTTGAAATTCTAAAGATTTCATATCTTGAGAATTTTTTAAATTCTTGTGCAAAATCAAAAGTAATTTCAAAAATTCAGTTTAGGGTTTGAGAGTCAAGGGGGTGCTACAGTACCGAACCAATGGGAACAGAGCAGCGCACGGCATGGGCGCCGGCGAGACCCGTCATGGCCTTTCCGGCCGCTTCGAGGCGTCGCCGTGGCCGTCAGTAGCTCGTAGACGTCGCCACACTTCTCTACTTCATGTTGCCCTGCTATTGCTCAGCTTCTTCTATAAAAATGACCGACGTCGTCGTCGTTTTTCTCTTTCGCCGTCGTTGCCGACGAGTTCACCCGCCGGCAAAATTCATCACCGTCGCACCACCTCTTGTCATGCCACCTTGCCAATAATTTCGCCTCGAGCTTGCGCGTCTGTTGAGCTCGATTCCACCTTGTCTTGTTCACCGTAGCGTCCGGTGCAACCCCTTCTTCTTCAAGTCCGGCAAAGCTCCGGGCGCAGGCTACCCCACCGTGGACCACCTCCCTCCGGTGAGCTTCTCACAGTTGCGTCTTCATCCTTGGATGCGCCTTGATGTCCTGATGCTCACCAGCTCACCCGCTTTACCTCTATCGCCTCAGGGACGCCGGAACGCCATTGCCATCGTCAGTGCACGCCGTCAAAGCGCCGCCGCTATAGCCCTGCCACCTCCAGTGCCCCTCTGCCTTGCCTAGGTGCATCATCGCGATCGTGGTGAGCTCCTGATGCTGGTATGCATCCTCGTTTAGACGCTACCAGTCTTTTGTGGCCGACATGGCGTAGCAGCGCCGCCGTGGCCGCCATGGCCGACGGCGAGTCCTTGTCTGTGGTGCCAAGTGGTGATTGGGTGCCTTAGTGGATGCACAATGTTGTGGTGAACGTGTTGATATGTTTTGTTTTGTCGGAAACCCCACCGCCGGCGAGGTGCGCCGCCAATCGTCGCTGTCGCCGTCGGGATGACCGGGGCTGACAGCCCGGCCCTGCCTGTCAGTGTGGGTGAGAGAGAGAGAGGGACGCGCGTGAGCGTGCAGCTGGGCCGCTTGCTGGGCCGAGCTGGCCGGTTCGGGCGAAATCCAGAAAAGAATTTGTTTTTCTTTTTCCTTTTTGAGTTAAAATTGAATTACTTTGGAATTTTGTAGAGAACTGTTTATACCTCCAAAAATTATGAAAATTTTTGTGTAAGCTTTTCAGAGTGTAAAATATCTAGGAAAAATACTAAATGCCAATATTTAGTACTTTTTGCATGAATAACAATTAGCTCAATTAAATGTTAAATGCAACTTCCAAGAATTTTAATAATTAAAATATTAATCCAAAAATCATGAAATTTGTTTTGACACTACTTTAGACTATGATCAATCAGTAGGAAAAGTTTGAACTTAATTAGATGAAGTTTAATTTATTCTTAATTGCTGCCTTAATTACTTGAGTAATTAATTAAATGTTAAATTGATAATTTTAAGTGTTGTGTGTCCTTTTTGATTGAGTGATGACCTTGGGTCATTAACCCTTAATGATCCTTGGTACCTTAATTACTTGTTTGAGCTCATGATTAACATGTTCTTTATGAAGTATGATGTTACCTAATGAAATTACTGTTAGTGAGTTCTGTTGGTTTGCAACTGTACCGCGAAGAAAAGTTGTACTCAAGTTATTAACCATGACATATCATCATCAAGCATCATGTTTATTACCACATCATGTTAAAACATGTTATATTCTCGTGTAGTTCCCGCTTTCGAGGAAGTAAACGTTATCGAGCAAGTTATCGGAGAAGAGCCGTCGTGAGTAGGTTCTGGATCGGACGTCGGTGTTGTTAAGCCTGAACCAGTCGTCTCGTCTGAGCAAGGCAAGCCCCGGTGTATTTTATCCCTTTCTTGAGTTTTACAAATCTTTATCATTTATATTATGGTTTACTGCATTAAGTAATTAGGAGTTGAATGATAACCCAATTGCTGCATTATCATCCTTGATTATTGTGATATTACTCTTGGTACCTGTTTTATTGAAAAATGCATAGTTATGCTTCGCTATGCTTAATGAGTTAGGCTTTTAAATGAAATGCTTATATGGCCATGATGGCATACTCGAGGAATAATGGAATATAAGAATGAAACTGAAGATCGGGCGGGTGATTTGGCCACTGCTAACTTGCATTGGGAAAGGAGTCTCAATGTAGTGTTTCCGTCTTATTAGTTAAGGACCGTCCGTTGTAGGCTTGCTTGTGTTTCGAGACTTTACAACTAGCCTCATGCCTTGGGTAAGCCCAAGATATTAGTGATTCTATTATGAGAACGTCTAACCTCGCACTGGGAGTGGAGAGATGACAGGAGTAGCGTGTACCCTCGGGGCTAGAATTGGGCTGGGTTCGAGGAGTACTGTACTCTCGAGTGGCAATAGACATGTTCTGGTTTTGGGAGATCTAAATAAGGGTTAATATATGCAAGATTTGGTTCTACATATGTCATGAGGTTAGAGATCCCCAGCTGGGTATAATCGGTTTGAATCGTCATTGCTCCTCGGTTACGGAGACTCGATCACCTGTCCTGCATCGTAGTTAAGAACTGGAATTTGAGAAAGTATAAGGATGGATCTTGATGAGAATCACTTTGATTTAGATTGGGGTCACTTAGAATTGGTTAATGAACCATCAATTATAAAAATAAAATGTTGAAAGCAAGGATTTACTTTAGTAAGCTTTTCTGCAAAATAATTTTGATTCTTGAATAACCGTACCTTGATTCCCTAAAGCTAGCATTCCCTTGAAGTCTTTTCCTTAGTCGGGTAAGTCTTGATGAGTACCCTCGAGTACTCAGGGTTTGTTAAACCCTTGTTGCAGGTGCGGTTCATGAGCAAGTATGTTTTGAGCCTTACTGCATGACGTTGTCGTTGAAGAAAGTGACGACGAGTAGGCTGTGTGGTCTCTGGGCAAGGCACCTCGCTTGGGTGTTGTCATAAAGTTACTACTAATACTCCACCACTACTGGTTTGTAATAATGCTACTTATGGTTTGAGGTTTGAAACTGTGGTTTGTAAACTTATGTTATGTAAGACTTCCGTTCTTTTACTCTGATGTTATTTTGAATAAACTATTGTAATAATACAATACTCCTGTAATTGGATCCTGTTCGGAGGAAATCAGGCCTTTTAAGTCATGAGGAACATAAGTATGACTGTTAGAGGTCATTATGACAACCTAGATTTTAAAGGCATTACCAAGTCTTTAGATTTGAGATACGACAAACTTAGCTCTGCTACGGTGGTTATACTTGGTGAAACACATCAAACATTCCATGTTTATTAATATAAGTATAAACGAGTACCACATTGGTTACTTACACGCACAATGAAGGTTTGCTGAACCATAACAGGCCATTAAAAAACAATGACATGCATAAGCATTCCATGTTGTAGCCCACCTTTCATATCTATTTGTCCGTTTGCGCTCACCCAAACTATGCAGCCATACTGATCATTTCTTTTGTCATGATTAAGAACTGCTGCTCAAAGACGGAACAAACGAAAGGTTGTCCTAGCTTTTTGAATATATTCATGGAAACATAGGACATAGTTGGAACTATTGTTGGTATTTTTCCCATCCTATATGTGTAGCCTACAATTGTGTAACTAAAATAGTTTGTTTTCGTATCCAATACCTCTCACAGATTGTCAGTTATTCCTATCAATGCTTTCCCTGCTTCTTGCATCTTTGTTAACTTTAACAATATTATTATGCTTTACAAAATCTCCTACTGTCCACTTGCTTCTTACCTCTATGCTTTATGCAGACATGCGCATACATTTATCTGGCCCATTTGTTATTCAGTGCTTATTCTTCAATGTGTTTTGCATTGTTTGCGAAATCTACAACAGTTTTCTGCGTTACCGCTACCTTCTCATGCTCCATTTTCGTGCTTGGCTAGCCCGCGCAGCTGCGCGGGGGTTCCTGCTAGTTATTAGATTAGAGAAGGACACGCAGATAAAAAGCAGATTAAAAAAGATAAAAAAATACATAATAAAATGGGAGATAAAAAAGAAAAAAAATAGTCTTTTTTATATGTGAAAAATAAAGTGGCATATAGAACCCAACGTGGGTAAGGGAAAAAACCAAAAAGGAACCTGAAAACAAGACGCAAACGGAACGTCTTTCACGGAAACAACTACCGGTTCCGGAGAAAATCGGATGCGGAAATTTAAATTTGTCTCATATTATAAGGTATACTAGATATATGCATGTGTGTTGCACGTTGACGAATTTAATCATTTTTTAAAAGTAATAAAAATATAATAAAGAATTTTATTAGGAACCCTGAACTATTTTTAAATTCATTTTGATCTTCTTTTATTTTTTTGTCTTTACTTATTTATCAATCGGAGCCACATATTCCCTTTGTATTTACCTCCCATATCATTCTCACAATAACCCTAAATTTTTAGGTGCAGAGATAGAATCGTGCTCTGTCAAAAACTTAAAAACATAAGAAATCAGATCTATCCAAATTAATGCCGTGAAACTTGTAGATCTGATCGCAATATGCTTGAGAGAAATAAAGCAAGTTCAGAAACGTGAGATTCAGAAAGAGCTTGCTTGCTCACATGATACAGGGAAGCTGAAACACAGGCCCGGCGGCTTGCCGCCAGCCGACTGCCGGTGCTCGGCGACGAGGCTGTAGAAGAGGGCAAGAGGCCCAGACGCCCTGCCGCTCGCTGCTGTACTTATGCCGACAATGTAGCCCGCCTCGTTCCCGGCCTCCTGCCCCTGGCTGTAGTTTGCCGTCTCGCACAACCGCCGCCCGTCCTAGCATGCATAGACGCACCGCCGAGTGCTGGTGCGCGATGCCGACGTCGCCTCCCCACGGGCCACGGCAGCATGTGCGTGGCCACCTGGACATGGACACAGTCATCGTTCTCAGCGCGCTTCTCGGGCCCGTCTCAGTGCCGCACTGCACCTGGTACTTCACCTTGCAGGCGGCGACGTCGAGATCTTCACGGGCAGCACCGCCGCATCGCTCCAGTCTCCACCAAATCACGGTGTAGCGCAGGAACACCTTCCTGAGCTCGCCGTCGACGAACGCTCCCTCCACCACGCACCAGGTGCCGTCATGGCAGCATCGCAGGCCGCCGGCTTAGCTGTCCGCGATGGCGCAGCGTAGACGTACAGGTGAGAGATGATCGCACGGGGTGAACAGGTCGAGCGAGGCGGCCTTCTTCCGTTTAGTTTCGGACTCTGCTTCCGTTTTCATCTCCGCATACGTGGGCGGATCGGCGGAGACGTACGTGCTGCGGTGCTGGACTCCGTAGACGTGGCCAGAAGGGCGAGATGAGATAGAGATTAGATGACTTAGCTCCCCAGAGCATCGATCACATGTGTACGTGGAAGTTTTATAAAGTTTTATGGACACTAAATATGTAAATATGCTGACATGACACTATATTTATGAACAGAAAGGTGATAAGAGATTCATGGGAGTAGAGATAGTTTCGTGAGGATAAAATTATTTAGCACTAATTTCAACGTACGGGAGTATTGGAAACCAGGACATGAAACTTTAAACCTGAGTTTTAAGTACGGTAAGAACTCTTGGGCCATATTTTCTTCTAACCACCATTATAAAATTTCTCCATACATTATAGCATTCAAATTTTTTGACCGAGTATAGTACTACTCCCTCCGTCTTAAAAAAATCCTACGATGCAAAATTTGTCTCAATAAAAATGTAATACTACAAGCTTCTTCTGCTCCTACTGCTGCATGCGGATAAAAATCAGATGCAAAGCTCACGTACGGACATTGTCACCCCTCGTTTCCTTCCAGAGACTTCCCCCGTGCTAGGCCTCTCAACCTCATGTTCCCTGGCCCCACAACCCTCATGCACGAACCAGGCCTCACGTCAGTGTGTGCCGCAAAACCAGATACAGGAGTAGGCTGGCTGCGGGTATTGATAACTGTACCTAGGGGTATTTAGGTAATTTCGCAAGGGGTATTGGTATCCGTGCCTAAACCTACAATTACTTCCTCCGTATTGGATTTAGAAGTCGTTTTGGATAAGGTTTGGGTCAAACATTGGGAATATAAATCATCAATAACTTTTAAGTAGTTGAGTTTGCAAATGTAAAAAATATATGAATAGATTTGTCTTGAAAAATACTTTCATAAAAGTATACATATATCACTTTTTCATAAAATATTTTTTATAAAAACAAGAGGTCAAAGTTATGTTTTGGAGACTGTGTTGCTGTCCTAAACGACTTCTAAATCCGATACGGAGGGAGTACATGTTTTTTTTGAGACGGAGGAAGTAGCTTATTTTGACTGCCCACTTGTGTGTCCCATAATAAGGGAAAAATAGAAGGTCGAAAGTAAAGTTCCCAAGGGACATGTCAGTGCGGTACGGAATGGTAGCGGTACCGCTGGAAATTTCCAGACGACTGCCGATGGCGTTGATGAAGTCTGTCGTGGAAGGAGTCGGCACGACCGCTCGTGTGGAGTACTCCCTCCGTCCCATAAAACATATAATCCTGAGGTTCAAATCTTGTCTCAAAATTCATGTAATCCTATAGTTTAGGTTATCTTTTCAGATGGACCTCACCAATAAAAAATATTGCACTTTTAAAAAAATAACACATCTCATGTTATACTTTGAAGGAACATTCTAGATTGCTCTTGAGTTCTAGCACATGAGAAGAAGTATGTAAAAGGGGCACATACGTAATTTCACACTTCTACTAAACTTGTCTTAAAAAATGAGATTTACATGTTTTATGAGACGGAGAGCTCCGCGAGGCGCGAGCGACTGTAGCAGACGGAGACGGCCATGGCCCGTTTTATTTTTTTATTTTTTGGTGAAGAGAACAGGAGAGGTTGCCCGTTCGTGGGAGGAGCGAGGACAAGGAGACGTGCAGTGCAGCTGATGATGAGCTGCTGAGGCCAGGCGGTTGTTCCAGCTGACGCACGCCTGCACCATGAAAGATCTCCTTGCGCCTTGACGGTCCCGAGACTACTCGCAGTGGGTATTCTAAAGAGATATTCTAAAGCTTTAGAGTATAAATATAGAGTAAAAACTGCTGCACTGGATACTCTAAAACTATACTCTATCATTTCTCTCACTCTATATTTAGATTGGTACAGTGCTTCCTCCATAGTGAGCAGTGGCGGACCCCACTAACTAAACAAAGGAAAAAATGCTATAACTCACAAACCAAAAATCCAAATTAAATTTCGATTGCACCATTAAATTTATCTCAATAAATCCTTCAAAACTAGATCACACATGGATATATTTAGAGAAAGTGACAAGTGAGTCCCACAGTGGCGGACCCCTTATAGTGTATGTAGTTTTCTGGCCTGGTTCTGGATATTGGACCAAATCTCGTAGAATCCTGGCCCAACAAAGAGAGAGGAGAAAGCTGAGTCGCTCAAGCCAGAGTGTGCGGCGTCTGTCCCTGGCGACTCCTCGACTCCCGTTTCTGCTTATCCGGATGCCTCATCGCCGCCTCGCCGGTGGTAACCCTAGCCGTCGGAGTCGGACGGTCAGAGCGCCGAGCCGCCAATCTCTGTCCTCCGGCCTTCCGGTTCTCCACCTCGCAACCTCCTAACGCTCGCCTTTGCCAGATCGCCACGCTCCCACGCCGGCACGCCGCCACACCCACGCGTAGACACGCTAGGCGCTACTGCCTGTCTGCTTCCCGGCGTGCGCCAGCTGCCGCTCGAAGACCACCTCGTCGCCTGGTATGGGAGCAGAGAGTCCGTGGTCCGTGTGGGCAGCCGGCAAGGGTGTGCGGACAGCACCACCCACCAGTGCCGGCCAGAGGCAGGCAGCAGAAGATGAGAAGAGGACATGCTGACTGCAAATTTGCAATAGAAGAGACATGCTGAGGATTGGTAATTTCCTATTCTCAAATCAATATTCTATTTTAATGCTGAACTCTTCCCGGTCTAGAAATACCAAATTTATTTGTAGATTCAGGTTCATACAATGTTGTTGATAAAGATACGAGAGGCCAGGATCAACCAAAGTACCAAACCATCATTTGTCAAATATTTTTAACCACTTTCATGTTTCAATTAATTATGTCATGGGTTTAAGTATGGAATTGAGATTTTATCCAAGTTATGCATTAATTATGTCATGGATTTAAGTATGGAATTGAGAATTTATCTAAGTTATGCATTGATGAGCTAATTTTGTTATCTATCGATATTAGAACTGATGTGGGGCAGTATTTTGGTTGGGCGCCGGCAGTATATACGCTTAGATAGTGGCCCTAGTCGTCAAAATTGACGAGCTCCGCCACTGCTCCCCACGGCAGCATGTGCGTGGCCACCTGGACATGGACACAGTCATCGTTCTCAGCGCGCTTCTCGGGCCCGTCGCAGTGCCGCACTGCAGCTGGTACTTCACCTTGCAGGCGGCGACGTCGAGATCTTCACGGGCAGCACCGCCGCATCGCTCCAGTCTCCACCAAATCACGGTGTAGCGCAGGAACACCTTCCTGAGCTCGCCGTCGACGAACGCTCCCTCCACCACGCACCGGGTGCCGTCATGGCAGCATCGCAGGCCGCCGGCTTAGCTGTCCGCGATGGCGCAGCGTAGACGTACAGGTGAGAGATGATCGCACGGGGTGAACAGGTCGAGCGAGGCGGCCTTCTTCCGTTTAGTTTCGGACTCTGCTTCCGTTTTCATCTCCGCATACGTGGGCGGATCGGCGGAGACGTACGTGCTGGACTCCGTAGACGTGGCCAGAAGGGCGAGATGAGATAGAGATTAGATGACTTAGCTCCCCAGAGCATCGATCACATGTGTACGTGCTATTAGATCAATCTCAATAGAAGTTTTATAAAGTTTTATGGACACTAAATATGCTGACATGGCACTATATTTATGAATAGAGAGGTGATAAGAGATTCGTGGGAATAGAGATAGTTTCGTGAGGATGAAACTGTTTAGTATTATTTTTAACGTATGGAAGTATTGGAAACCATGACATGAAACTAGAACTGAGACTGGCCTTAATATTAACCATGAGTTTTAAGTATGGTAAGAACTCTTGGGCCATATTTTCTTCTAACCACCATTATAAAATTTCTCCATACATTATAGCATTCAAATTTTTTGACCGAGTATAGTACTACTCCCTCTGTCTTAAAAAAAAAATCCTACGATGCAAAATTTGTCTCAATAAAAATGTAATACTACAAGCTTCTTCTGCTCCTACTGCTGCATGCGGATAAAAATCAGATGCAAAGCTCACGTACGGACATTGTCTTCCCTCGTTTCCTTCCAGAGACTTCCCCCGTGCTAGGCCTCTCAACCTCATGTTCCCTGGCCCCACAACCCTCATGCACGAACCAGGCCTCACGTCAGTGTGTGCCGCAAAACCAGATACAGGAATAGGCTGGCTGCGGGTATTGATAACTGTACCCAGGGGTATTTAGGTAATTTCGCAAGGGGTATTGGTATCCGTGCCTAAACCTACAATTACTTCCTCAGATTTAGAAGTTGTTTTGGATAAGGTTTGGGTCAAACATTGGGAATATAAATCATCAATAACTTTTAAGTAGTTGAGTTTGCAAATGTAAAAAATATATGAATAGATTTGTCTTCAAAAATACTTTCATAAAAGTATACATATATCACTTTTCCATAAAATATTTTTATAAAAACAAGAGGTCAAAGTTATGTTTTGGAGACTGTGTTGCTGTCCTAAACGACTTCTAAATCCGATACGGAGGGAGTACACGTTTTTTTGAGACGGAGGAAGTAGCTTATTTTGACTGCCCACTTGTGTGTCCCATAATAAGGGAAAAATAGAAGGTCGAAAGTAAAGTTCCCAAGGGACATGTCAGTGCGGTACGGAATGGCGTTGATGAAGTCTGTCGTGGAAGGAGTCGGCACGACCGCTCGTGTGGAGTACGCCAGGAAGAGCTACCGAGCTCCGCGAGGCGCGAGCGACTGTAGCAGACGGAGACGGCCATGGCCCGTTTTATTGTTTTTATTTTTTTGGTGAAGAGAACAGGAGAGGTTGCCCGTTCGTGGGAGGAGCGAGGACGAGGAGACGTGCAGTGAGGCCAGGCGGTTGTTCCAGCTGACGCACGCCTGCACCATGAAAGATCTCCTTGCGCCTTGACGATCCTGACTGACTTCCTCTTGCTCCCTCCCTTTGGTGCTCTCTTGCCAAAGCCCTCGTTCAGTTCCCCTCCAAAATACAAAAAATGCTAAGATTTTCTATCATATTACAATCACATCAAATTTTTGGTCACATATATGGAGTATTAAATATAGATAAAAATAATTAATTATACAGTTTGCTTATACTTTGCGAGACAAATCTTTTGAGCCTAATTAGTCAATATTTGGATAATAATTAACAAATACAAACGAAATACTACATTATTTCTGACACTTCCCGACTTTAGAACTAAACAAGGCCAAAGACTTGGGCATGCACTCCACTCCGGGCGAAAAACGGCGAGACATCCTCTGAATCTCTGATCCACAACGACAGCATCCACGGCGACCGCTTCATGGCGAATACTCCCTCTGTCCCGTACATTTTGCAATTCTAGGACCTGACGTGAATACCAAGACTAGAGGTAAAATTACAATAATACCCCTGAAAAGTTTAGCCCAATCCAATTCTCCCCGTTTTCTATCGTCATCGTCTCGGGTCTGGAAGGTTCCCAGGTGCGTCTCGGTCCTTCGCCTCTCCGGCCCTCCCCAACGCTCTCCCCAGCTCTCTCCTTCCAGCCCGGTTCCTTGACCGCGTCGTTGGCACTCCTGCGCCTCCCTCAGCATGCACTAGCGCCACCGTCCTCCCGGGCGGAGATGGGCTGAAGCCGACGCGCACATGACGCCGACGATGCCGCAACCTGGACGGGGAAGCGCTCACTGGGCGCGGGCGCAGAGCTGGAGGTGGAGGATGAGGGCACGACGGAGGGCGAATCAGAGGCCCCCTTCCTCAGCAAGGATGGATGCATCCGGAGGACGACGGAGGGCGACGGAGGATGCATCCAGTAGGCCTAGGGCACCTGCCGCCGCCGCGAGACATGCGCGCGTCGAGGATGAGAGGCACTAGAGGAGAGGAACGGGGAAAGGGGATCAGCAGGATGGAGCTCGATCTAGGCATGATTTTGGGTTTAGGATTGGGATTGCGGATGGAAGGGGAGGACCTCAGAGCCGGTGCGGGAGTGCTCGGCGGAGGATACGCGAGATGAAATGTGTGGCTGAGAGGGCGTCCGCGTGAGGCTGTGCCTGTGTGGCCGTTTTTTTTTCCATTTTTTTTACGAGTGCGACGAGTGTCCGTGACAAGAGCAGAAGGCCAGCAATACAGGTGAGCTCGTTCGGCTGGCTGGTGGCTAGTGCTGATTTGTTGTGAGAGAAAAATACTGCTGGTGGCTGGTGCTGAAATGATGTGAGAGAAAAGCACTGCTGGTTAGTTGGCAGTCAGCCAGCCGAATGAGGCTAGGGTCTTGTGTGGGCCCAACAGGATGTGATGGCCTGACGGTGCCTATGTATGCAAAAAATTTGGAAAAATTTTGATCCATAGAATTTTATGTTCTTTTTTGTGTCTCCCTGTTTCTCGTCTCTTTAGGGTTTCATCTCTAGCCTATCCCAACTTACCTGGGACAAAAGGCTACGTTGTTGTCGTCGTCGTCGTCGGATAGAATTGCAAAATTTACGAGACAGAGGGAGCAGTCGTTAACCGAACCAACCCCTGCTTCCACGCAGCATCTTCTCAATTAAAAAAGAGAACTTGTACACGGGACACGCCGACACGACGCTTGCTCGGCAGGGACGGAGCTGCGATCATGCCGGCGTTGCCCAGCTCTCCACTCCGCCGCGCTCTGCTTCTTTGCACCCTAGCAATAACCGTGCTACTGCAACAAACTCGATTCGTGCCGGCGGTGGCCGTGGCGCGGACCAACCTCACCGCGGGAGCCGCCCTCACGCCGCCCGGTTACATCACCAGCCCGTCCGGCGACTTCGCCTTTGGCTTCCGCGCCCTCGACGCCGACCTGACCAAGTTCATCCTCGCGACATGGTTCCGCTTCGGGGACGCCGCCGGCGCTGGGAGCTGCTCCAGCTCCTCCCAGTCCCAGCCGCAGTCCGTGGTGTGGTTCGCGAAGCAGTCGCCCTCCGGTGGCACGGCCTTCGCCATGGCGGGGTCCGTCCTCAGCGTCACGCCCGACGGTACGCTCGTGCTCACCGACGGCAGCGGCCGCAACCAAGAGCTGTGGAGGGCCCCGACGTCCAGGCTGAGGCGCGGGTCCGTCCTGGCGCTCCGAGACTCGGGCAACCTCCAGTTCCTCGGCGACGGTGGGGACGTGCTGTGGGAGAGCTTCGGGTACCCGACGGACACGCTCCTGCCGGGCCAGTCCTTGGCCCTGGACACCAAGTCCGAGGGGAAGCTCTTCTCCAAGCGGGCGGACGCGGAGTTCACCACTGGCCGGTTCAGCATGGGTGTCCAGACGGACGGCAACGTGGTCCTCTACGTCGACCTCCTCACCGGCAACAGCCCCGGCAACGCCTACTGGCAGGAGCACACCAACAGCCCCGATGGCAACACAACGGTCACCTTCGACGCCCAGGGCCGGCTCAACTACACCCTCACCAACGGCACCGTCTACAGCATGATTTCGCCACCGGCGAGCTTCACCGCCGGCGCCGACTACTTCCAGTTCGTCAGGATGGACCCCGACGGCATCGTCCGGACCTATGTCCGCAACAAGACCAGCGGCGGCGACACGTCTTGGACCAGGCTGAGTCAGTGGCCACCGGACGGCTGCAACAAGAGAACGTCCGGGTTGCAGGGCATGTGTGGCCCGGGGTCTTACTGCGTCCAGACCGATGACCGGCTCAACTGCGTCTGCCCGAGTGGGTACAATTACACAGACGCGCAGCACCCGGACAGCGGCTGCACGCCGGCGTTCGAGCCGCAGAGCTGCGGCGTCGACAACAGCTCCGACGAGTTCACGCTCGTGGAGCTCCCGAACATCACCGGGGTGACCTCGATATACTACAAGAAATTCTCATCGGTGAACGAGGAGCAGTGCCGGGAGTAATGCCGCAGCGACTGCTTCTGCGCGGCCGCGCCGTTCATCGGCGACGGCGTCTCCGACTGCACGGAGGTCGCGGTGCTCACCAACGGACGGGGGGCGAACGATGTCACAATGAAGACGTTCATCAAGGTGCGCACCGGGAATTCCCAATGGACAAGGACAAGAACCGTACTACGCCCCTACAAAATCATCATCATCTGCTTGGCCTTGATCGTAGTGATCACCATCGGTGGCCTCCTGGCACACCATTACCTCGGCAGGAACAACAGAGAGAGCAAGCAGCTGTTGAGCACAAGTGTGAGAGCGTTCAGCTGGAAGGAGCTCTACCAAGCCACCAACGGCTTCGAGAAGCTGCTGGGTAAAGGGAGCTTCGGCCTTCGGCGAGGTATACAGAGGGACGATGTATCCCGAAGATCACCGATTTCGGGATCTCCAAGCTGCTGGGAACTCAGCAGGTGCACACCACGGTCACCCATGTCAAAGGCACCAGGGGATACATCGCGATCGATTGGCTCCGCGGCGACGCGCGCGTGGACACCAAGGCGGACGTGTATAGCTTCGGCGTCGTGCCACCGGAGGTGCCAGGAGACGGTGGTGGTTGATCCGCCGCGTGGCGTGGAGGACGACGAGACGGTGACCTTGTTCACTTGGGCTTATCAGTCAGAATCAGCCATCTATTCAGTAGTATTTTT
Organism: Saccharum spontaneum; assembly: GCA_022457205.1. Taxonomy (NCBI): domain Eukaryota; kingdom Viridiplantae; phylum Streptophyta; class Magnoliopsida; order Poales; family Poaceae; genus Saccharum; species Saccharum spontaneum. The sequence continues at coordinate 46,422,296 of CM039616.1, forward strand.
CTCTCGTAATAAATTAGCATCAGCATCAGCAGCAGCCGTAGAAACGATTAGCTGGTGGGCGCGCAGAGGACGGAGCTGATGCTGCACGGCGACGATGCTGGCGTCGACAGCGCGGAGGACATGGAGACGGTGAACCGGTTCGCGCGCGTGGCGCTCTGGTGCGTCGAGCCGAACCCGCTGCTGCGATCGACCATGCGCCAGGTTGTGCAGATGCTGGAGACCAGTGATCGTGCTCAGGTTCAGGCACTACGTATACCTGACCCTCCAGACTGTTACATGGAATCCTCGCCTTTGATTTCTCAGCTCAAAGACTGAATAATATCCCTCCATACAAAATAAATAAAATTGAATTGTTCTGAGTCAAATTATTATAAATATGACATCAAGCAAGTGTATTATAAAAATATATTTCATGGTATATAGGAGTAAGTTACATGCCATGATTATAAATATTTTTAAATTTGTTAAGTCACAAAGAAAAATGTTTTATTGTTGAAACATAACATACATATTTATTTCTCATGCATGTATGTGTACTTGATCTACATGATGATACAACATTTATGTGTACTTAAATAAAAAAATTAATATATCAATATTATAGAAGTGGGCAATGTAGAAGCATATGTATGCCTTTAATAGAATATGTTGATAATTTATGTGTAGATTTGAGGGGATATTTTAGTTTTTTTAATAATGAAGAAATGACAATTAGATGCAAATTTAGGTTTACTTTAGAACATGTTTCTTAATGTTTCATGTGGGTAAATTTAATATAGATACATAGATAACTTTATGTTGTTTTACACGATCACAGAGGTGACTAATTATTTAGAAAATAGAATACATGCAATGTCTATTGTTATGAATGGTGAATAGAGTTTACCAAATTGATGGCCAGGCGTTTCTGATTTTTATGAGAACTTTTAGAATTTACCTTTTTTCTACCGGGTTTCGTGAGAATCATCATGGAGGTTCCATTGAGACCATTAGTTAAAACATATTTAGTGAAAATCTAAGCTTAAATTATATAAGTTTATTGCATCTCTTTTCAGTGACATCATTGAATCTATATTATTAGTCTTCAACTTTTAATCTAGTTGTCACAATTCTTTTATCTACATGTTAGGCCTTGTTTAGCATAGCTTTTTTCATCTCAAGCTCTAGCATGATATGGTGAAACTGTAGTGGAGCCAGAGGAGCCTAGGGTGTGTTGTTTGCCTGGATGTTACCAACCCAACCAGGCTGGGTAAGGCCAGGCCCAACAGGTGCAACAACACCTTATTTGGTCATTTTTCACAACTGGGCCAGGCCCATGCAGGGCTGTGTTTGTTTGCCTGGTCCTGCTGTCAGTGTTCCCAACCACCTCCCAACCGTCAAGTTGAGATGGTGTTTGGTTGCCTGGACGGCTCGCCATGCAGCAGCTGGAACACAGTTTACTGACAAGGCAAAAGAGTAGGTATTCCAACATTTAAGCACATAATCATGGCATAGTAGTTTAGTATTACTAATTAAAGAATCGTTTACACAATTACAGTGACATTACAACATGATAAAGCATAGATTAGAAGTTCTAACCAATTGATACATTCAAAACCAAGCACAGATTAACAACTCTTGCACCTATTCATCCTCATCCACATGATAGCAACCAAACCACAAAGGAACAGTATGATCAAATTTTTTTAATTGATTAGAGAGGTTCTTTCTGCATTTTTAGTGACAGATAAAGAAGAAGGTTTAGAGGAAGGCATTGAGTTGATAGTTGAGTTGAAATTAGCAAGTGCTTGCTCATACGAGTTGTACTTTTTATGCACAGCTCCACGATACCCCAACACTTGTTCACTGCTGAAAGGTCCTTGTTTGGTTTTGGTAATTGAGTGACAACCTTAAGTTGACTAATTGTGTTTATGTGAGATACACAGGGAATTAGTCCACAAGTGATGGTGTCATGAAGGAGCTCATTGCATATGAGACATGACATGGAGTCATGTGATCAAGGTGGAGAAGATCAAGACATGACTTGGCTCGACGGACCGGTTGCAAGTGTGAAGGGCAAGTCGGAGGCTTTGAAGCGAGGGACCGCGTGTGACGGTGAAGCTTGAACAAGACTTGGCGCCGATGGACCGACGCAACGGTGAAGAGCAAGTGAGGTCAAGATCGATGAACCAATACGGTCACGTGATGATATGAAGTGGATCATATCATTTAGTGATTGGTTGGTGCATGTGTTGCATCAACATTGGAGGAGATGGAATGGAATACGCAAGGCAAAGGTATAACCTAGGGCATTTCCATTTTACCGGTCATAGGTGTGTAGAGAAGTTGATGATCGGGTTTAGGATAGATGGTCATACTATTAAGAGGGGCAAACTTATTTGCATATCGATCATCTAGTGCCACTCGAGTGATCTAACTTTGCATCGTTGTTAGAATCGAGTGGCGTGGCAAGATTGAGTGGTTAACTCCTTTGGAAAAAAATGATTGAGAAAAAGCTAACACACTTGCACATGGTGTTATACACATGGTGGTGTTGACACATTTGCAAAAGAGGTGGAGTTTGAGCGGTAGAGAGAGGTTTGGGGTTCCTCTCTCTCCTGCCGAGCTTGCGAGGCGGGATTCGGCGCTTTTATGGAAATGAAACGCTTATTTTCTATTGCGCCGGAGGCAAGAAAAGGAGGCGAAGTCGCGGGAGTGTTTCTCGTCGAGAAACACTCGTCGGACGCTGGTTGTGGCTGCACCAGACGCTGGCAGCAGAGTCGCCGGACGCGTCCGGTGGCTAACCCTAGTTTCAACTCAGAAGGGAAGTTGCACCGGCGCGTCCGACGGTGTCGCACCGGACGCCGGGTGATCACTGTTGATCGTCCGGTGCTAGTGACATGGCGCGTGGCAGTCGTGTTGGAAATGCACTGGACATGGTGGCGCGTCCGATGGTGTTGTGTCGGACGCGTCCGTTGCGCGTTTCCAAGCTCGGGGTGCTTACTAGAGTGTATCGGACGCTGGCGTGCGCGCGTCCGATGGTGCTGTGTTGTGCATCTGGTGTGAACTTAACGGAGCACGTGCTGGGTCGACCGTTGAGATCTAGCGGCTGCAGTTGAACGAAGAGCGACACGTGGATGGCCAGGGAGCACTGGAAGCTGGAGGCTGAGTCTGATGCCTAGGCATCGGAGCGTCCGGTGCCCCCGATTTTGCTGCAACGGCTAGTATAGCCCTTGGGGTTATAAATACTTGTGGTGGCCGGCCTTGGCCGGTTACTGAGCACACTATAGTCTTGGTGGCTTATGTGGTAGTGCTTGAGAGCCATCTAACTCATTCATGCTTAATAGTATTCATCGGATCGAGTGAGAGAGCTATTCTAGTGCGATTGCATCGTGAGGTTGCATCGAGTGGCACTAGGTGATCGTGTTGCAAGCTGGTGGTGCTTGTTACTCTTGAAGGTTGCCACCTCCTAGACGGCTTGGTGGCTTGTGGCTCCGGAGAAGCTTTGTGAGGGGGATTGTGCTCATCCCGCGGGGATCGCGAAGAGCAACTCTAGTTAAGCGTGTCATTGAGCTACCACACTTGATGGTGGGTTCTTGCGGCACCTTTTGAGAGGCTCGGTGTGTGATACCGATTAGCCGTCGAAGCACGAAGTGTTGGTCGACACAACGGGGACGTAGCTTGGTGGCAACCAAGTGAACCTCGGGAGAAAAATCACTGTGTCAACATTGTTCTTCATCTTCTCGGTGGTTTGCCTTCGTGCAACATAAGCTTATATTTACTTTCATATATACTTGTGCTTGTGTAGTAGCTCTCGTGACTAGTTTGCTTGTGTAGCTTGCTAGTTGTCTTCTTGCTTGTGTACCTAGAAGCTTCCCCTTGCGTGGCTAATTTGGTTTGTGTAACCTTGTTAGTCACATTGCTTAGTTTGTGTAGCTAAGTAATTTGCACTCTTTAATTTGGCATTGGTTGCCTTGTTATTGAGCATTGCTAGTGAGCTTAGGAACTTTGTGCTTTTGCTTCACTAGTTGTGTAGGAGCTCCCTCGGTTGGCAAAGTACTAGTGCATAGGTTTGTGTGACCTTGCTCTAGAATTGATTAGGTGAGCTCTTGCTAAGCTTAGCACCTTAGTTGCTTAATTAGGATCTTTGTAAGGTGCTAGAGAACTTAGATAGAGGGGTGTAGTCTTGACTAGACCGATAAGTTTAATTCCGTATTTATTTCGATTAGCCAACACGTTTAAGTTTTAGAAATGACTATTCATCCCCCTCTAGTCCACCATCTCGACCCTTCAACTGCACTAAGCCCAGCTGGTGTATACACCAGGTTGGTTCCCCTTGAAAACCACATACCAAGTACACATTGTTCTGCAGTTAACAAGCAGCAAAGCCTCGGTCCAAAATGGTTTAGGTGCAAGCCATCAGTTTGTTCAATGAGGCTGTCTAGTCCAGTTGAACTGGTAGACAAACTTAAGAAACAAACAGTTGGATTACACATGGCAAACATGTAGTAGACATCACAGACAGATGTACAAATGCCTTAGCTGTTCATGTACTGCATCATAGGCAAAAAAAAGGTCTGTGGCCTCAGACAATATCATGATTTAATACCTTCTCATAATAGTCACTGGTGGCACTATGGAAATAGCAAATAGAACCAAACAGATTAGGGCGTGTTTGTTTGCCTGAAGAAGCCAAATGTAGACAGTACAAAACCAAGATCATGACAACCATGGAAGCATGAGACACGTCCATCCCAAGCCATCAGAGCATCAGTGACAGTGCAGTTGCTTAGGTATGGACGTGTCTCATGGTTGTTGAAGGTAATTAGCAACCATCATGAATCGTCAGTTTAACTCGAAAGAACTGCATAAAAGGAATCACCAACATAGAATAGGGGTTAAACTGACAGAATTCCATGAGTTTTGGTGAATCTGTGTTTTACATAGATTAAATAGGACAAGAGCCAAAGATGACCCACATGTCGGACTAAAAAAGCATATTCTACGCGGGAATTCTGTCAGTTAAAAAGATTCTAGAGAACACGAGAAGGCGTGCCACCGAAGATGGGGCCCACCTACCATAAGGGTAGGTCGGTCGACCCCACCTCTAGGTCGGCCGACCTGTGGTCCCACCTGTCAGCCACCACCTCCATAGGTCGGTTCTCCATTGCCTTAAAGATTGTATCTCCACCCTTGATTGAAGTCGGTTTGATCCGAGGGCTCTAGTGCATCGCTTCGGCCTATATAAGCAGGACCCTACCCCCTGGGCTAGAGCATCCTCATCCTAGGCAGAAACCCTAATCCTCCTCTAGCATCAAGAAACCCTAGATAGGATCAAGAGCCAAGCATTTAAGAGAAGATTAGTCTTGTAGTCTTCCAAAGATTAGGACTAGTCTCATTTAGAAATAGAGAGATAGAGTGTGAGGGAAGAGTTTGAAGAAGTTGCTGGCCCATCGGTGTCTCCTCTACGGCTTGTACCTGAGGGATCAAGTTCCATTGGAGCTTGTTTCTGAGATTTCTCAGGTATTCAACTTCTAATTCAAGTAAGTAACATTGTTATTATTGTTCTTCTGGTTTGTGACTCTTTTGAGTACTTTAATCTTGGTAGCTCCTTGATTGAAGTAGCATTCGTAGTGTAAGCGTGGTGCTTAGACTCGGTTACTCGTAGATGCAACATACCTTTTCGGATCGGTGGTAGCTCACGAGGGTGACTTTATAGCCTCGTTGAATCTTCCATAGTCCACCTCCCGTTTATAGGACAAGTAGGACCGGGTTGCTAATGAAAACATCCTCTGCTGGTGTCTTTTCTTAAGTAATGTCCCCATTGGAACAATCATAAACATAGCTTGCGAAGGTTAGAACTAGAAGACCTTAGTGATCTTCTCCGTCCTTGTTGCTTCTCAGGGGTTAAGTTTAGACTTATTTATTCTCACATGTTTTTCCTGTGGTAAAATATAAATAACGATACTCTAGAATACTCCCGGGTAAAGTGCTACATCGGTATTCGTGCACTTGTGGAACATTCTTAGTAATTATTCAGTGTGTTAACAAATACCAACAATGGTCTGATGACAACCATGAGAAGCATATAGATGATAGCAAAAAGAAATTGCAGTGCCACCTTTATAATATAAAGTTGTGTCATCATCGGCCTTAAACAACAGGAAACCATCAAAGTCAAAAGAACCAAGTTCTTGATTGCCATGGAAGCGTGAGACACGTCCATCCCAAGTCGTCAGTGCATCTGTGATAGAGCAGTTGCTTGGGAATGGACGTGTCCCACAGTTTGATGGCTGCCATGAGAAGCACAAAGATGATAGCAAAAAGCAATTGAAGTGCCACCTCTATAATATAGATTTGTGTCTTCATTGGCCTTAAACAGCAGGAAACTATCAAATAGAGCAAGAATTAACAAAGCAGCAAGAGAAACAACAGTAAACAATAGAAAAAAAACAAAATATTTAGGTCCAACTACTTATATTACAAATTACATGGCATGTAGCCACCAAATTGTTCAAATGCCGGGGGTCCATGGAGCATCCCCACATAAGTTTTCACTACATGCCAGCTATAGTTACCCACCTCCTCAATCATAAAAGAACCACAAACCCAAAAGTAGTGTGTTAGGCCGTCAATGCTGCACAGCTAGAACACAAGAGCAAAAGTATACAAAAGTCACTCAAGGAGAGTGGTGCAGGGTGGAGGAACTGCATATATAATCCTCAACTGCTTCCCTCCAAGTCCAGGGAAGGCCCTAAAGCATCTACATGTAGTAGTGCTTGGCAAGGAAGGTCCTTAGCCACAGAACCCTGTGACTATCAACCATCTTCACATAGGCAGTGGCCTAGGCTTTGTTGTCCATCAGGTGAGAGAAGGCAACAATGAGGGCTTCCTCACTAAAGCCAGGCATGTCCATCACAGCATGATAGTCAGCATCCACATGAGCAGGGCCAATCTCTCTAAGGGCACTGGCTACATTGTTCACTGCATCTGTCATGTTGGTCATGATGAGGACCTCCTCCTCACTAAAGTAGGGCCTCTTCCTCTTCCTATCACCATCAGAGGTAAGCAACTCAGTTGCTTTGTTGCTTTCCCCTTGCTCAGTCTTGTCCCTAGCACCATGGTTACCATGTGACCCTTCCACCATTCCTAGGCCATTGTCAGCTTGGTAAGAGTTGACACCTAGTGGCTCATTTGAGCCAACAACAAACCTACCAGTGGCCACACCATTACCAAAGATTGTTTGCATCTCATCATAGAACCTCAGTGGGGGTGTTTAGAAGCTCAGTATCTTTTGGATGGTCCTGCATTTAGTTTTGCCTAGGTTATTAGACCATGCTATGAACAAGACAGAGAAGAAGACAAGCAGGAACCTAATAAACAAGTACCTTGATATGACCAATGTAATGCTCAGGATCTAGCATGATTGCCCTCACTTTCTCATCCCACAGGGCTCCACTAAGGTCCTTAAGTTTGCATATTCTACCCCACCTCTGCCTCCACTTCCTCAGTTGGTTGTACACCTAGGTGGAGGTCACTTCCTCACCACTGTACTCTCTCAGGACTTGGCTACCTGGTTCACCTCCTTCTCCTTAAACCCCTTATTAGCCTAGCCCTACTCTCAATCACTTGGCTCATTCTCCTAAGGACAAAGCCTGAGGTGTTGGTTGTCCACCTCATTGCTGGCCTAGCTGCTGTAGCAGCTCAACAGGAAGAGCAGCAACATCAGTAGGGAGAGGAGCAGCAATAGGAGCACTAGCATTTGCACCAATTGGGGCAAAGGTAGACCCACTAGGCAGCATTGCAGTGGCAGCCACAAACCCACCAGCAGCACCACCATTCCTAGCCATCTAATTCCCAAGATACAATACACTTATCATGGTCCAAACACATTATATTGAGTAGCAGAAAAAACAGATAAGCATCATCAATACTAGTCTTAGCTGGTGTCCACAAATAAAATATTACATATGTCTAACAATGTAGCACTAATTTCATGCAAGGTAGCCTTAATTTATTACACATGTCCAACAATGAAACATGAAAGGCACAACTAAGTCCTAGAAGAACCCCTAGATTCCCACATGGCATCAGAGATCTCATCCCTAACTGATGACATGGTAAGCACTGCTTGTGACTGCACAAAGTTGACAGGTAGACCAATAGAAGAAGAAGAAGCAGGGTTTGCAACCCACTCTGCATCAGTTGGGACTACTGTATCAACCCCAAATCCTAGGATTCAATTATGTAAGATGCAACAGGCCTTAACAAGCTTGACTTGTTTCTTGTATTTATGAAATGGCTTGTTATCTATGATTCGAAAGTGGTTCTTCAAAGCAACAAAGGCCCTTTCAATGGTCACTCTAAGGGAGTTGTGCCTTAGGTTGTATAGCTCCTTGGCATTAGTTGGGTTATGCCTAAGACCATACTTAGACAAGTGATACCTGACACCCCTGTAAGGAGGCAGCAACCCTGGTCTGCAAGCATAGCCAGCATCCAATAGATAGAATTTTCCTACAAGGCAATGGTGGATTGGCTTACAAGACAAAACATAAAGGTTTAAGAACAATTTGGCTATGGGTAATGATGTTACCTTCAGGATCACTCAGACCCCCATCTCTCTCTATGGCATCAGCTAGAACCAATGCATCATGAGCAAAACCCTCCCACCCAGCCAGCACATATGTGAACTTCAGATCAAAATCAACAATTACCATCACATTTTGTGTACAGCTTTGTTTCCTACCCCTGAATGACCCCTGCATGTGCTTGGGCACCCTTCCCAACACATGGGTGCCATCAATGGCACCTATACAGTGGTATGATCAGTTCATCCCTCAGTTCCCCAATAGCATATAAAACCTGGTGAAATTGTCTGCTACCTGTCTCTATGGATCTCCTAAAGCTCTGATGGACAACTCTAAACGTCTGATTGTGCCCAACCACATGGAGAACATGGCATCCTGTTCCTCAACTGAGGAATTAATTGAGTTCAGAACTAAACCCCTCTGCCTAAACAAGTTGCACAGTGAGAAAAAAGGTGCTCTACTCATCCTAAGCATGGCTATGCACTCAACATCAGTTGAGTTGTAAATGAGAGAAATGTTCTTCTCCCTGTGCTCATCTGCTTCTAACCTAGGACCATAACATATGGGCTCATCCTCCTCTCTGGCCCTTTTCAGTTTAGAAGAAACAAGGCCAGCCATCACAACTACCATGGCAGCAGCCTAGGAGGCCATGGTAGATCTCTGCTGCTAAAAATCCATCTACATGCATTAATGAAAGATTGATTTTAGGTTAAGGCATGCCCTACTGGCCTCTAAGTGCACATCATTGCAGATATAAAAAAGCTAGCGGACACCTAAGGGCTTCATGGCCTTGGCTGCAATGTGCAGAGCACAGCCTCCCAGAGGCTCCACCTCAACATCATCGACTAAATAATCCAACAACAGTCGCATCCCAATCTCAAACCATGTGAAATAATAAACCCTAGCTCATATGTATCATCATAGTCGAAGAAGAACATGAAAATATCATAGATTGAGACCAAGAACTCACAGATCGACCAAATAAACCAGCTACACTGGGATCCCAATCTTAGACCATGCGAAACAGTAAACCCTAGCTCATATATATCATCACAGTGCAACGAAAACATGGAAACATCATGGATTGGGACCAATAACTCACAAATCTGCCATGAGGCAAGCATAAATCCCACAGAAACAACGTTGTGAGGATGTAGACCACCGAAATTGGGTCACGTGTAAGCAATTCCCATCGCTATGAGCACTTTGACCACCGAAATCGGGCCAAGTGTAAGCAACATTTCAAGATTTCACCTTGCTTTGGGGACGGAGAGGAGGAAGAAGCCGGCGGCTTGGGGAGGAGGAAGCAGATCCGGAGAGGAAACAGGCGACAGCTTGAGGAAGACAAAGCAGCGTCCACCACAAGCCCAGGTCTAGGCAAACAAACGCAGCACCCCGTAGCAGCACCCGCTCGTCTCGAGGAAGAAGAAGACGACGAGGACCAGCAGCACCTGTGCGCCGGCGAGACGGAGGAGGAGCAGCCGACGCGAGCCACGCGAGGCCCGTCTACGACCCCGCCGCCACCACACACTGCCGGATGAGGGAGGACGATGCAACTGCACCGAGGTGAGTGGAGAGCAGGAGGGAGTGAGGAGTAGGGAGGAGAGGAAGAGAGAGCGGCGGCCGTGCTTATAAGGGAGGCGAACCCTATCCGCGGGGAGGAGGGGGGAAATGTCCGTGTCGCGCGCGAGACGAGAGGCCGAGCTTGCGAAACGGCCGAAAAGATCCCACCGTGGCCGAAACGAGCCAGGCTCTGGAGAAACGGAGGGGGCGGGCATTTCTCCGGGGCCTGGCTCTGGGCTGCTTTAAGCAGCGTGCCGGCCGGGCCCAAATCGCCTCCAGGCAAAAAAACATGCCCCGCTGCAGCTGCTGGTCCTGGCTCTGGCCCTCATCCAAGCAAACAATCAGGCCCCTATTCTCCAAGTCAAATCCCAGGGAGCTGCAGTACCACACAATGACGCCAGAGCTGGAGCCGAGTGGGCACAGCCCTGCCAAAACACCCTTAGTCAGTTGATTCAGTCATTTGTATCAAAATGTTTTAGGAGAAAAAGGCGATACATTTGTATGTTTTTTTTGGCTCAGTTTTCCAAAGGAAAATAAAAAACTGGGACAGCTCTTTATTTTTCTTTTCGCTCCTTAGTGTGTTGCCAATTTCATGGACATTGAGGAAATATCAGATGCATTCAACCTGCCCTTGTCAACAGAGGCCTTCTTTCAACTTTCTGCAATTCAGGCAATAATTCAGCAAATTCATTTGACAGACTCAGAGGATAGATGGAAGCTGAACTGGGGCCCAGATTTCTCAGCCTCAAAGGCATACTCTTTCTTGATTGGCTATAGACAGATTCATGAAGGATTTCTTTGGCTCTGGAACTGTTTTTGTCAACCAAAACACAAAGTCTTTTTTTTTTTGGCTACTTCTTAGGGACAGGCAGCACAAGAAATACCCTCAGAAGAAAAAGCATGCACCTATATTCATACAATTGTGTCCTTTGTCAGCTCAATGTAGAGGAATCAGTCACACATCTCTTCATTGATTGACCTTTTGCTAGAAGCTGCTGGAGTTGTTTTAACATTTTTCTGAACCAAGACTCACAGTTTCCTGAAGCCATTCTTGAGGTTAAATCTCAGGTCAGCAGTCAGTTCTTCATGATCTTAGTAATTCTCTTGTGCTGGGCGATTTGGACAGCTAGAAACGATCTTATTTTCAAGAACATTCTAGCCTCGGTTACTGCTGTCAGAAAAGTTGTTCTTTCAGAGCTCAACCTGTTGACAGTTAGAGCAAGAAGCAAAGACGCTGCCTCTTTTGACTTATGGATTCAGAATCTACTATAATTTCAGTAGTTTCTCTCATTTTCTTTCAGACTTTCTTTGTTTCTTAGACTGCTCCTTCTCCTTTACCTGTACCTGTTTCTGTAAATGCTTATTTACTTTCTATTAATAAAATTCCTGTAGGGGTGCAAACCCCTCCAGCTTCATCCAAAAAAAAATGAGAATGTATTGCGCACGGGCTAACACTCCAGTCTCCATTCATGAAAAAATATTCTGTACCAAACTGCCATGCTAGCATCAAAGCTGTAATAGTAGTTTCAGAATATGGTAATATGAAATCCCTTTCAATGGTAATCTACAGAGATGGCAGGGTATCAAAGCTGTAGCAGTAGTTTCACAATAAAAAAAAGGTAACAGTAACGCAGCTACAGAAGAAATGGAGAACAGCTGAAGAGACATTTGCTTCTCTTTTTGCCCCTCATTGTAGAATTGCAACGGATAAATTGCAAAGGCAATTTCCATTGAAGGGTCCACAATCCTGGAATAGAGCAAAAGCTTCAGATAATTTGCTATGTCCGCACAGAACAGTTGAATTGATAAGAGCTGCTAGCATCATGGTGGTCAGGAAAACATACCTTTTAGTCAGAGAATATATGGCATCTCAGCAAGAACTGGTCGGAAATATAATCAATAAATCGTCGAGCCCTACCTGACCAGATAGTAAAATATTAGTAAAAGGACACATCACTTTACCAATTGAATTTTGTTGGAAACTACGGAACTAGAACTATAAACGATAAAATGACGTGACTTCGTGAATGCACAATCGGCAAAAGATCAACAAGTATTATGTAAATCAAAGAGCCTGTAACACACTAAGTCAGGACTGCGGACCCACTGGATGGGAAGTGAATGAAAAGCAGCATATACCTCTAATTTCTTCACAGGGATATGAACAATCTTTTCCCACTCAGCACCTTCCTTCCTTTGAAGCTCGCTGTCGAGGTCCGGAGAGCAATTTGATAACAAAATAGTCTGCATAGAAGCAGGCAGGCCATCTTGGGGAAGAAACCTCATCAATGGGCACTGACAGATAACTAATTTGTTGAGAGATCCCACTGTATTCAAGTCAGCTGGCAAGGAGCAAAAATTGTAACAGTTTGCAACAATTAACTCTCGCAGAGCACCAAGATTTCGAAAACCGTCTAATGAAGCTAGGTCATCACAATATCTAATGTTTATTGTTTCCAGAGCGGGGAGGAGGTGGGGTCCATAATCAAATGATAATGAGATCATAGAATTGCAACTATCAAGCACCAAGGTGGACAGGCAAGTTAGACCTTGCAGGTACCTCTGTAACAAACTGGACTGAACATTGCTTTTAGCTATTTCAAGTTGGCAAAGAGATGGCGGAAGAAAATTTGTGTCCTGGTCTTCTGTACAATTGGATGAAAATAGTGTTAAACAGTCGCTAATCCGGAACACCTCAAGGGAGCTAAGTTGCTGAAATCCACCAGCTGGCATCGGATCTAAACAGTACTTCAGGCGCAACTCTGCAACATGACTGAGCTGCTCACCGTTCAGGTCACTTAAGAAGCTGTAGGAGCTGACTAGAAAGATCAACTGTGAAGTTGTTGCAATTAGTGAATCAATTAAACAAGGGATTGGTGGGGGACGAGAAGCTATTTCCACTTCAACTCTAGGTGTTGCACTAATGGCTGGCATCTGTTGAAGCTTAGGACACTTCTCTATGTGCAGTCTTTCAAGACATGGAAGCAAAGAACCATCTTCGATTCCGGACCATCCTTCCCAGCTAAGCATGCCATCAAATATGATGTCTTCTAACATTGGAAAGCCCTTTATGTCACCATTCCCGTAGAATTCTTGACCTATCTGCCTGACAGCATGCATGCCTCTCAGCTCAAGATACTTGAGGAGAGGAAGTTGACCAAAAGGGGGCAACTGTACCCAACCCATGCAGTTCTCAAGAATTACAGAACTCAATGCAGTCAGCCAGTTTGTTTCAAACCAACTGGGTGACCTCGTGCCTCTATATCCAATGATCTTTAGCCGTTCAAGATCAGGGTGAGGTCTAAGGGCACTGATCACATCATAATCTAAATCTGATGTCAAAGCCCTTGCAAGTATGCTCCACTCGAGTTCCAAATATTCGATATGCTCTTTGCAATCTAGGCATGCATTAACTGCCTCCTGCTGATGCTCAACATTCTCAAGAGATCTAATTTTGAACTGTCCTCTGATATTTTTTATTTCCTTTAGCTCACCTAGTCTGTACCCACTCTCTTTTCTGACGTGGAACTCCCCATGGCCATGGAGAAGAGTTTGTCCTCCAAAACCAGATATTGTGCCACCGCCAACATTGAAAAGGAAAGCCTTTCTTAGTTTGAGCAGGTTCCTCTTCATGTTTGCAGGAAGATTAACACATTCAGCATACCGGCAGGAGTGTCCTCTTGTGACCAAGACCTCGAGGTGGTAAAGCCGAAGCAATGATGTTTGCCATGGCCTCTCAGGAACCCGAAAAGCGAAATAGCGCAAATGTTTAAGAACTTTCACTGATGTAGGAAGCTTCTCCAGGCAACAACCACTCAAGTCCAGTACACGGATGCTTTTAGACTTCTTGAATACATCATCTGGAAGGGACAATTCTAAGCAAGGCCATGTTTTCCTCCAAACAATCAAGGTACGCAAATTTCTCAACTCGGCTTTCTTCATGTTACCTAACAAATTTGCTGATGTTGATAAATGGCGAATGTTTGGTGGGATCTCCTTCTGTTTCTCATTTTCAAGCCTGATATACTCATCCTTGGAGACATTCCGAGCCAAGTCATTGATCAAATCATGCATGACATACTCTGTTGGAAGGTCCAATAATGAGCGCTCAAAGAATGATCTTTGCACAAGTTCATCAAAGTAGCCCTTTGCTACATCCTCGATATTCAAATCAGAGTCATATGAATCCTCCTTCTGTACGAAACCCTGTGCAATCCACATTTCAGTAAGCCTTTTAGGATCAAAACGCCAGTTCTTTGGAAAAAGGCTGCAGAAGCTGAAGCATAGCTTCAATTGGACAGGTAAATGTTGGTAACTCAATCTGAGAATCTTCATGACATCATCAGATAAATCACTCTCCAGCACTTTCTTCCAGTGGCTAACATCTAAATCAGCATTCAGTAGCCGACCAATTATCTTCGCGGCTAGAGGCAAACCATTTAATCTTTGACAGATCTCTTTTCCTATTTCCTTAAGTCCTTGAAATTGCCCTGGATATTTCTCACCAAAGGCATAGTTTCTGAATAGCAACCAGTAATCATCTCTGTCCAATCCTCCCAAACGTAAAGGGGGTGTCCTAGCATGTAGAATACTGCAAGCTTTGTTAGTTCGAGTTGTCACCAAAATCTTCGACCCTTCCAGTCCAGTATCTAAAGACATAAAGACTTTGCTCCATAGTAGTTCATTCTCCCATTTTGTTTTTTCCTCGTCATACCAAACATCATCCAGTATGAGAAGAAATTTCTTTCCATCTAACTTTTCACGAAGAGTGTTCCGCAATGCATCAAATTCAGCAACAGTGTGATAATTTGAATCAGTTAAAGACTCCAAAATGTCCCTTGTTAGTCTAATCTCATCATAAGTATCAGATACAGAAACCCACATCCTGAGACTGAAGTTCATGCGTATTTGCTCATCTCTGAACGCCAACTGTGCAAGGCTAGTCTTCCCAATCCCACCAACACCTACAATGGATACAACATTAATCCTTGAGTAACTGGGTACAGGTGCATTACTGGGTCCGGGTGTATTACTATCACTTATCTCAAACAACATCTCTCTCAGCTTATCTAGCTCTTCCCGTCGGCCATATATATGGTGATTTTCCTTCAAAGGGGAAGTTACCCGCAACCGTGTTACAGGCAATAACTTTGCAGTAGCATTATCAAAATTAACTACTTTCAGTAAGGTATCTGCTGTCGTTTTGACCTCGTCTAGTTTCTCCAAAATATCTGCTAGCTTCCACCGGAATTTGTCGGTACCAACCAAACGTTTACCCAAGTAAATACAAGATGAGGTAACACGACTCACTGCAGATTGGCTGTCGACCTTGGACTTCAGGACCAAGTATTGGAAGCTGTCGAGCACATCAACAGCGCTGTAAATGGCGTCTTTTAGTTTACTCAGCAGCCTCCTCTGGTTTCCATCCTTAATCTCCCGCTTCTCAATGACATCCACGATGGTCAGGATCTCTGTAAGGATGGTGTCAAGGCGTTCAAGATCCTTCTCCTGATCTTTCTTCCAACTAAATTGCCCCTTTATGTAGGCCAAAGCGGAGTCTTGCATCTCCCGTATGATTGGAGACAAGAACCATCCCGTAACAGTTAGTTCAGCGCCCATTTGGAGAAGAGGAATTATTCCTGCAAAGCGCAAGGTGTTCAATTCGAAAGAAAAAAAGAAAGAAAGAAGTAAAACAAGAAAGAAATTATGAAGAAAGCGAAGGTAGAAACCTGAGGCAAGATATAAGAGAGTAATGCGGAGATGGCACCAGATGGATCTAATCTTCTCTTTCACTCAGGAAGTCAGGATTGGAAGAAGCAAGATGATTGTGCACAGTTGGTGTGGGGAGATGGGAGAAGAAAACTGTGCATGTGGGGGCACCAGGAGAAGAAAAGTCATCTTTCGACACTTCGGCTGAATAGTAGAGTGGACATTATTCTTTTTAGGCCTCGTTTAGATGCTCAAATTAACCACTAAATTTACTATGTAGAATTCCTATTTTCCGTTACATCCAAATGTCGGCATATGCATGAAGTACTAAATATAAATGAAATTAAAAACTAATTGCACAGTTTAATTGTACTTTGCGAGACGAACATTTTGAGTTTAATTAGTCAAAGTTTAGACAATTTTTACCAAATACAAACACGACACTGTGCAAAGCACCGAATCCAGCCGGATCTAAAAGGCCTTACAAGTTTTTTTTACAACATTCTTTTTAGAAGTTTGGATGCTTTTTTTTTTTGTGTGTGTGTGTGTGAGAGACAGGCAGTTTGGATGCATGTTGATATTCCTTTGTTGGAGAACCTAAACAATCAGATGGTCATCCAACGGTTGGATGTTTTTGTTGGCAACATGGCATGGAATATCTTACATATGCTTTTTAGGGCTCAGCATTCTCATAGATAAAATTAATAGATTAAAAAGTTAATGATGTTTCTGTCTTTGCTACTCTCATCCTCCAATGGTGCCACCAGCCAGGGTAATCTTATATGTAATGTTGATAAGTGGGTTCAGGTCAGATATAACAATCATTAAAGGACAACTAAAACTCAAACATACTTAACTTTAACCAAATATATACAAGAAAATATTAATATTTAATCTTTTGCAATTGAGCCTTTTTATCAAAATTTCACATTTATACCTCTGAACGTCAAAAACTCATCTTTAGACTCTAAGCTCGGAGCGGCACCGAGGTAACATGTCTCAGCGCCATAAGTCATGGCACCGAGGTAGAAGGTCCGGAATGGCATGGCTGGTGACATGGCCAAAGGTCGGCGCCACGATTCACGGCATCATGGCGCCAAGCTCGGTGCCGTGAATCATAGTGCTGACCTCTAAATTTAACCCTAACCACAAATTATCTTAACTTGGACACACTAAAATTTTACCATGAATGTAATGTCAAATCTAGCTAAGTCGAGAATTTTAATGTGACTAGGACATGTTAAAATTTGGATGCCGATCTCATGGTAAAATCACAGACTTCGCCAAATTCGAACATGTCTTGTATGTCTATCTCATAGTAATGTCATGGTAAAATTTTAGGATAGTGAAGTCATGATAATTTATGTTTAGGATAGAATTCAGAGGTCAGTGCCATGATTCACGGTGCCGAGGTCGGCATCGTGAATCTTGGCGTCAACCTCTAGCCATGTCAGCGCCACGTCACCAGCCACGTCATACCGAACACCTACATATGGCACCGAGTTTAGGATCTAAAGATGGATTTTTGACGCTTAGGGGTATACATGTGAAATTTTAACAAAAAAGGTCTGAATTGCAAAAAAAATCGGCAATTAGTATTATTAGATAGATGGTTGAATCTATTTTCATAAACTTATTTGAAGATACAAATGTTGATAATATTTTTCATAAACCTAGTTAAATTTAAGAAAGTTTGACCAACAAGAATACCACAGCAACACTTGAAAGGGACAGAGGGAGTATGTTAAAAAAACATGGAGATTTTCTTTTCTATAAGCTTAGAAACAATAATTTGTCACAGACTCTGATGAATACTTTAAGAATTGTTAACATCGGTTCGGGTCATACATCAGTAAGGGTTAGCACATCTGGGGCCGCACATGGTCTAGCACGTAGCAAGAACGCCCTACACGAGCAAGGTTGACCAGCAAGTCGATCATGCTGATCCGATACCCATTCTTAACCCGAAAAGCTCGCGAACACCTTCCAGGAAGACCTGTCGAGAAAGGCACAACAAGGTTGCTCTAGTATGGGAAAAGCCACCTTAAAACACCAACGAATCTCATCGAGAGAGGCGCTGGACAACAAGAGGTTGGAGTAAAAGTCGGGTAAAAAGAGTAGTAGATGTGTTTTTCAATGATTGGATGCTAGATTCTCTCAACCGGTCATGATCCTCTTCTACATATAGGGAGTGATCTTATCATAGTAGGAAACATCTTCCAAATGAAATCTACATTTTCCACGTTAGTGGGTAAGTTTCCATCAAGTTAGATTCAGCTTGGGCTAAGACCGAAAAAACTGGCCTGGCTATATCCTGAAACCGGCCTGGCAGTTTTTCACGGGACCTGGCATGGCCTAGCGCAAATCGGGCCTGGCCAGTTTCGGCTGGGTTAGCACCTGAAAGGTGCATTTTTTTTTTCATCCGAACGAGACGATCCAAATTTGTTTTTTTTATCACCTCGACAAGAGCATAATGGTGAAGTTTGTTATGCACTTTGGCAAATTCTTGTTGTAAACACATGCCCTCCTGTTTTTAGGCGTTGTTTATGCGAATCTAAAAACACATAGGAAATAGGGATCAACTATGCATTTCTTCAGTGCAAATGGGCCAGACATCCCCATTTTCTTGGTCACTCAGTGTAGCTCCTCAGATGATAGTTCATCAAGCTCTGGTGATGCTACCTCGTTGCTGGATGAGGTAAGCAGCCCCTCAGAAGCTAAGTTGTGACCTTCTGCTTTTCAATGCAAACGTCCTACCTCCACAACCGCCTGACCTAGGCTCCAAAAGGACATGAGAAATAGCTTTTGAACAAAGAACTCTGGCTGCACCAATCATCCTCAGCAAAAAGTTGTTGTATCCAAACCAGATAGAGGAGGGAGTCGAGACTTTTGAAAGTAGTAAGGCTACCCCTATAGACTAGGAGCTAGTTCCTTTTGGCATCATGAAAGATGAGCTCATTATGAAAGTCTGGGCCTTCATTCAAGACAAAGCAGAAGAACACAACAGAAACCAACACCTAGCCTCAGAGGCAGAACTAGAATTAGAGGTTGATCTGTCTGGAAATGTGCAGGACACCCCACTCCCACAAAAGAAGAGAACCAAAAAGTAGCTAGCGCACCCCCATAGTTGATGACCAGATAAGAAGAAGCACCAGGTGATACAAACCTGAAGGGTTTGTGCACATGAAGCTGGAGGAAGAAAAGAAAATGAGTAAAAAGCAGATCCCCTTAGCAGCAGTCCTCCAAGAACTTGAGAAAGCAAAGGCCCAATGCATAGAATCAGACAATATGCTTCCCATCTAGGTTATGCAAGATGTCGGCTCCAATTACTGTGAAATGCCTCTTGAGGTAACTAAAGAACGCCTCAAGCAATCGGTCAACAAATGATTCTAGTCAACCCAAAGACTTCAATGGACAGTGCAACTTCTACAGACTATGCTTTTGGTCATAGCTGAGTTACAGTTTCAGTCACATGGTTTTGTGAACTTGTTATGTTACTCTTAGTCTGGCCATTATGGACCTAATTCAAATTGGACCAAATGTTACAGGATTCGTCACTACCATCACCATGGAGGCTACAACTAATCATGTAGCTTGATGTTCCATTAATTTATAATATCCACATTACATGGGGTTTTCATTATATTGTTGCCTAGGAACACTGCCATTATCAAGATTAAGAGTACACCTACACTATTACCCTTCACCTCAACCTAGACTGCTATGGAATTGTCTGTGTATAGACACATCCATTCAAAACATACATAATTTTCTAGAGGATCACAAGCAACACTGAAAGGGATCTTACATAACAATGTTTTATTGCCAACACCTGTAACTAAGACATTAAAATATTATAACATAAGAAACCAAAACAACAAGGGGAAGCATGCAACCATTTCCCTAGTCTATGTAACAATATATGATGGTCGATTTAGGATAAATGTCCATTCCAAGCAAAGGTTTATTTGGTTCATGATATCAGAAATCACAATTCAGAGTCCACTTTGAGGCTTGTGATAACATCGAAAGAATCACTACCAAGTGGAAGCTGCTTGACATCATGAGACGCAACAAAGACATTGTGAGCTTGCTTTGCACGTTTATTTGACATCTCCTCTTCCAAATTCCTCCGAAGCATAGCAATTTCCTTCTTATGTGCGTTCTGGTGCCCACCACGAGCCTGTGGACTTTTGAAAGTCTTGTTGCAAAATGAACAGCTGTAAAGTGTTTCCACACTTTGTGGCTGCATGTTAGGCTCTACTGCGGCTCCAAGGGAGGCTAAGCCATTGGGATAGAGATTTCTAAGGTTAGCTTTACCAGCCATTGGATTGTGTTTCTATCTCTCCTATCTTTTACGGTGAGTTGGCTCAAAAGAGAGAAAGAACTGTATTTTATAGGCAACTTGAAGAAGCTAAAATAGGATAGAAGTTAATGCTATACAATTCAAAGGTTGTTTACTTTTGGCGACATGTATAGCACCAATAGCATAAATACTACCACAGAATGCAATCATATCATGGGTCAAAAAAGAGTAGAACGATATATATCAATATTTAAGCACTACCAAATTATATGTCATGATCAATAGAAGATACAAATTGACCAAGGATATCTTTTTGGTAGGATGTTTGAGGTATTATATTATGCTTTAAAATATCTATATATTTCTATGACATAAATATATGCTAGCCTTGGCTACTAACATCACACAGACTTCCTAGGGGGAGCATGAATTACTAGCCTCAAAATTAGAGATGTAACTATATATAGATGTTGCAGCTTTTGAAGTAGCACAAAGGGCATGTGAGATGACAATTGTCTTGGAAGGAATAGAAGCATTGGTGATCTTTAATGCATTGGTACACTGAGCAAGCATCATATTCATATCGTGTCTGTTGACACAACAAAGGTCCCACGTAGAAAGAGCCCAAGCGCTTGTATCGTGAAACACCACAACTGTTGGTGAACCCACGAAAACCGGCCTAGCCAGTTTTGTACAAAAAAATGCCACAAAGACCTCTGAATACCTCCTAAGAAGACCCATCACGGAGACGAACCTAGGAGTGTTCTAGGATCGGCAAGCACCTAGTACATCTCAAATGCTGTCAAGAAACTTATAGAATATGAGAATATGAGGGTTGAAAGAAATTAGGGTTGGAGATGTATAAAAAGTAGAGTATTTGTTTTTTATCATTTAGATGCCCTCAATCGACTGTGCCCCTTCATAATTATAGGGTGGAGTGGTCTTATCCCATGACGAAATGTTTACAACTCTAAAGTTCGCATGAATCCTAACTTCTTCATAGATTCTACCACCGATAAAGCCAGTTTTTGCCAGAGTCAGGCAAAACAATAGGAAACCTGACTTAGCCGGTTTCGCCTGGACTTGGTGCAAATTGGTTTTCAACATATGCCCTCTGTTTTTAGGTGAAGCTTGTGAATCTGAAAACATATAGCAACTATAAAACATCTAAGGTGATGATAAACATTCAATTCATCAACCATTCTTGTTCTAAGGGTGATATATATGTAAATTATTTAACTTTTCAAGCATCTTGTCATATGCTCGGGTAATACTTCTTGAAATAGCTACCATTAAGTGCCCTCGGTAGATGTCTACTTGCAGCGTCTCCACCATGTATGAATTCTCGAAGATGACCTTGATCACCTTATATGGGCCTTGACAACTTGGAGACCGCTTGTAGAACTTGTTGCTCATCGTCCCAAGAGGCAAAACAGTCTTCCAAACTATATCACCAACCTAAAACAAATTATTTTGTACCTTCTTATTCTAAGCTCTGACAATAGGAAATTTGTATCTCTCAGTCTCCTTCAAAGCCTTCATTCTTTTGTCGACCACCTCGTCGATATTGTCCACCATCAATTCATGATACATGGTAGTAGATAAATCATTTTTCTTAGCTAATTTGTATGCATCCAAATTCACTTCAATCGGCAGCACTACTTCGTGTCCATACACAAGCTCAAAAGGAGTAAGCTTAGTAGTACCATGTCTAGAGATATGGTGAGCCCATAAAGCTTTTCAATCAAAACATCATACCATCTCATAGGGTTATCTTATTTTTCCTTTTTATAATATTGAGCAACATCTTATTAATAGACTTGGCCTGACCATTTTCCTAAGATGATTGAGCATTTATTTTTACATTATTTGGCAAATTCTCGCACTTCCTTTGTGATGAAAAAGTACCTTGATCTATGGTTAAGGTCTAAGGTAAGCTGAATATATTAATAGTATGGTCAGTAATAAACTCAATTACCTCTTTATACGCAATGTTCTTCAAAGGCACAACTTTAGTCCATCTTGTAAAGTAATCTGTAGTCACCAACACAAAGTGATATCCCTTAGGAGGATGAATATGCCAAATGAGTTCAAACTCCATCCTTGAAACGGCCATGGTTTAATAATAGAATAAATCATCGCAGCAGGTAACAACTGCATAACTGCTAGCACTCTTCACACCCTTTATAAAAAGCAAAAACAATCGGCTATCATGTGGGCCAATAAAACCTAGCTCTTCATAGTAACCATTTCATCTTTAGAGCCGATTGATGCGTACCACATACACCTCTGTGCACTCATAGCTACCTTACCTTGGTCAGAATCCAAGCACTTTAGCAATAAGTCTTTGCCGGTTCGTCAATATAACTCACATTGGCCAACATATGTTTAAATGATATCTACCGAACACTCCTATTAGTTCGAACACTTAGATCATGTAAACAAGCAACAATGTGAGCTCTCCGATCATCAACCTCAACCTAGGACACCATAAACTTGAATCTTGAAGAGTAAGGAAGTCACGGATAAGTATGCAAGTTGCAGTCTTGATAGCTTGATCTTGGTCTTCCTGTGAAGTGGTGAGGTTTGAATTGATACTGGGACGATGAAACCCTGATACCCCGGGTGCTTGGCAGCTCATCCCCAGGCCATATCTCTCCTCCGCGAAAGCTTCATCCAGGGAAAAACTCTAATGGATGAGTAGGTTTCCCTCTATAGATGTTGGATCTGCGCTAAGGGGCGACATAAGGTGTAGGATGGTTGATGTCGGAGTGGCAAAGGTTTTTTTTTTGTGTGTTTTTGGGTGAAGGTTTGGGGTGCCCTCGTACAGGGGGGTTGTGGGGGTTTGGAGGAACACATTATTTTAGGGGCCGTCTAGTCACCGCTCGCGTGTTTCTAGGTGCATGCAACACCCGAGCGCTGGGTTGGACAGAAACACTCGATTGACATCCGAAACAAAAATCAGGTATTTTAAATCCCTGCAACACTCCATTCTTAGACCATTAGATCCAGATCAAACAAACCAAAAAAATTATCCAAATAATACAAAAATATTAAACAAACAAAACAAAAAAAAATAGCCAGATTATTTCTATGAAAACTAAATTGGAAATTTCAAAGAAAAACCAAGTAAAACATACAGAAAACAAAAAAAGCCAAAAAAAATGATCAGGTAACTCTTCGAGTAATTCCAACTATTCCCAGTTATGAATAATCAATTTACACTAGTTGAATACAGAACTTATACTAAATCGAAGTAGTAAAATATAGTTTATTGAGACGTAATCTGCTCCTACTCTGCATGCATAGGGGAAGTGATGTGACATGACGGTGATGAGTCCCTCCGTAAAGCACTGCATGCATACATGCAGGGTGTGTTGTTCTCACGTCGAATGTTTTATGGGATATCACCTAACAGCCTAAAAATGGGCTAAGTGAGCCCAATTTACGGACGGAGCGATGTACTGTAGCTGTGCATCCGGACTCTGAGACTGTAGCCGGAATACTGTAGCATTCCGACACTGTAGTACCGAATTGAGCTTGACTGAATTCGGTTTACTGCAGCTCGGGTACTGTTCACCGATTGATGTAGCATCGTGAACCCTATGTAACCGGTGCTTCAGTACCACAATGTGAATCCTAAGGGAGTTCGACTGACTTAAATATCAGGGTCAGAGACGCGTAGTAACCTTGGGTTAACCGTTTTAAGCGAAGCGAGGACGAAAACTCAAGTAGCTTGCTATGCAGGTGAGACCACTCTTTGGTAGAGTGGGCTTGGACCGTATATGCCGAGACTGGATATTACATATCGGAAGGGGTGTTTGATACTGATAAAAAACTAATTACATAACTCATCTGAAAACTATGAAACGAATTTATTAAGCCTAATGAGTCAATCATTAGCACATATTTATTGTAGTATGTCATTGTCAAATCATGAATTAATTAGGCTTAAAAAATTCCTGTGTAATTAGTTATTTTTTCATCTATATTTAATAACAGGGTGATTTTTTTTGTGGGGAACTAAGGCTATCCGCACCCATGAACCTCTATTTTCATCTCTAAAAAGGAATATTCTATCCTAGTCATCGAGATTCTCTACTCTATATCCATTTCTTCTGCACCCGTGTTATCTCTATCTCATACTCTATACCCACTATTCCATATTTTATTCCCCTCCCTCCCTCTCTCTCTTATTGCTACAGTGTTTAGCGGCTGCTCTACCGCACGCGAGCTATGGCGGTCTCCTGTAGCATACGTTACTGTAGCGTCGCATTTAGCGTGTAGCGGTGCAGGGCGCTCAAACGCTACCTGTGGCGTTCAGGAGCCTTTCCAGTGCCGCGGTGCGTTCAGTCTAAACGCCCCCAGTATACTGCATGCAGGTGGCGAGGTCCCAGGCACGCTTGACAGCAACAGCTGAACAGCACATGGTCCCGCACAAAGGGCCCGACCGGACCACCTGCTACTTTGGGACCCGCGACCACTTGGTGCTTACCATCGTCCATCGTGACCGTTGCAACGCAGGGTAGATCGGATGGCTCAAAAATCGAGTGAACGGTGGCCGAGTAATGCTCGAGTGAAGTACAGTACGTATAGATTAAGCATTTAACCCAAACGCTACTGTCACCCTCTTTCACTCGCCCCAGCACCTCCGCCTTGTTCGGCAGATCGTTTCTGCGATCGCTGCTGATGCTGATACTGATTATTGTGACAAAAAAAACATTGTTGAATGACTGGCTGATTCTGGCTGAGACCGACTGCACTGGCCACCGGTAAATGATACTGCAGGATGCAAATAAAGGACGAGGAGGCTGCAGCGGCTACGGTATTTGATACGGTAAACAAACGGACGAACGCAACTTCCGCTATTCCTGGCGTGATGGCGCACATACGCTACGAAGCCAACGCAGCAGCGACAGCGGCCACCAGAGCGCATGCGGAGGAATTAATGACGGACCCCACTTGTTCAACGATGGAAAAAATGCTATAACTCACAAACCAAAAAACCAAATTAAATTCCGATTGCACCATTAAATTTGTTTTAATAAATACTTTAAAACAAGATGTCACATGGATATATTTAGATAAAGTGACAAGTAGGCCCCACAGTAGATAGAGGATGATATAGAGGATGGATGGATGCGGAAGAATTGAGTATAGAGGATAGAATTTTGATGACTAGAATATATAGAGGATGAATATAGAGTTCCATGAGTGCGGATAGCCTGATAAGCTCAAACGAACAGAGCTCTCATATACATGTTTCTTCTCATAGGCTATATTTAGTTCCAAAATTTTTTCAAGATTCCTCGTCACATCGAATATTTGGACACATGTATGAAACATTAAATATAGAAAAAAAACTAATTACACAGTTTGATAGAAAACCACGAGAAAAATCTTTTAAGCCTAATTAGTCCATAATTGAACATTAATTGATAAATACAAACGAAAGTGCTATAGTAACCTAAGCCTAAAAATTTCGCAAACTAAACACACCCATAGTAACAAGCACCTAAAAGTAGACAACGATGATAGCTCAATGTGCCAGCAGATCATGCAGAAGCAAGCAACGGCAACGCTAGTAGAAGCAAACCATGCAATGCTACACAAATATAGACTGCCAAGTTCCCATTACTTATGCAATGTCATTGCCTGCAGACTGCTCCTCAATGTTCCCTCTCACATCCACACGAAAGGCCTTCATGGTGACATTCCTACCATACCAAACTAAATTGAGCAAGTTGCCGCCCAAACCAAGCTCACTTCATCACTGCTCCCTTCCCAACCTCCCTTGGATTCTTGAGTAAATCTCCAAAATTAAGCTCGTGCCTCACATCTTTTCCATTTTACTCATATATATAGTCATGTTGTAGTACCTCTGTTCTTAACGTTGCAGCCACGAATGACTATCCGATGACGTGGTCCATTTTAAGGAGCTTGGGCACTAATATAGGTCATTCTTAGAGGAATGTCCTTTTTTCATCCAGTATTTTTTGTAATACCATAGTTAAAGAGTTTTGTGATACCATAGTTTGCGAAAACTACGTCACCCAAACAGGCCCTAAAGATGGTCTACGGGCATTGGACAAAGCACAAGAGAAGCCACTTAGGGCTTGTTTGGGTGTTGTAGTGTTAGGAAATCATAGTATCAAGAAATTGTAGTTTTAGAACAATTGATGTGCAAAACCATGGTTTAGAAAAAAGAGGTCTAGATTGGAGTTTTTAAAATTCCAAAAAGACTACAGTTTCAGCAATACCATGGTATTCAAAACCATAAAGTTTGTTGCACTCAAACACTTCATGGCACTCTATAGTGAAAAGTATTTAACAAAACCATGGTATTCTTCTAAAATTCCAGAAATATTTTATATCCAAACAGGGCCTTAACCGTTAATTGGGCCCATAATCTTAGTTCAACCTTTGTGCAGCCCAAAAAGTTGCCACTGACCACCTCAGTATGCTAATGATTTGGCCCGCAATATGGGGCTTCATTTCTTCTATCTCTCTAAAACAAATAATTTCTTTCAGCCCACTAAAAAAAGGTTTATTGTTTCTTCTTTTTTCTGTTTTAATATTATTATTTTTCAATCACAACATAAGTGTACATGTCTCATACATGCACACATATTCACCGTTATGAATGCTATGCACACCTTACCTCTATAAGAACCGGAAGGTCTCGAGATTGACAGAGATTACCACAGACATCTCATATTATGCTTTTCTTATTTTAGGTATGCAGTGTTATCATCTTTGTACAACATATCTACCTTCTGACTTTGTTTTTTTTCTCCTTTTTTTCTCGAGAATCCCTCTCATACTCTCGCATCATCATGTTCCCCCATTGGCCTCGGTAGTTGTAGCTAACGGAATTTTTCCAACAACTCGCCAAGCAACAAGAGGTCATATAACAAAAGAATTCTTTTGGAAAAGGACGACCTGGAAGCTTTGTAGCCTAAACAATGGGCAGCGGCGATGTTACGGTCAAGTGGCGCGATAAAGAAAGATCTCAGAAACACCCCTCAAAAAAAAAAGATCTCAGAAACTGCCCGCGGACTGCGTTGCCTCCAGGCTCCAGCAAAGCTGCGCACGCATGTCCCTACTCCCAACGTCAACTTCCGTGCGTCTTCTACATTTAGGAGGTGTTTAGTGGTAGGTGAAAAAATTTTGGGTGTGACATCGGATGTTTTATATGATGTTGAAAGGAGTTTTTGGATATTAATAAAAAAAACTAATTACATAGCTCGTCTGGAAACTGCGAGATGAATTTATTAAGTCTAATTAAGCATCATTAGCACATGTGTTACTGTAGCACTTAAGACTAATCATGGACTAATTATGCTTAAAAGATTCGTCTCGTGGTTTTCAACCAAACTATGCAATTTATTTTTTTTCCGTCTACATTTAGTACTCCATGCATGTATATAAACATTCGATGTGATAGAGTAAAAAAAATTTAGGTAGAAACTAAACACCCCCTTCGCAAAAACGTATTGCTGCAACTACAATACGTTGAGATTTATGTTATGCACAGCATGTGCTATCTGCACGGTCTAAAACTGCTTTGAGATTTATGTTGTGCACTTTACCCAATATAAAATACATTTTACTCAATGTGAAACACTACTGTTTCAGACAGCATATATCTCGATGTGCTATGTACACGGTCCAAATAACACATGCTCAGCGTGTATGCGCCTTTTCACCGGAGCCTGCGGTAGACAAAAGGACAGCAGGAGATAAGGCTATCCACACTCGTCATACTCTATTTTCATCCTCTAAAAGGTATATTCCGTCATGGTCATCGAGATTCTCTCCTCTATAACCATTTCTCCCGCACCCGTCATACTCTATATCTCATCCTCTATACCAACTATCAGCTAGTGGGACCTAGCTGTCATACTCTATTTATTTTTCCCCACCCACCCCGTCGCACTCCCC
Source organism: Saccharum spontaneum (assembly GCA_022457205.1). NCBI lineage: Eukaryota > Viridiplantae > Streptophyta > Magnoliopsida > Poales > Poaceae > Saccharum > Saccharum spontaneum. Next base: position 46,450,385 of record CM039616.1, read on the forward strand.
ACCCTGTCTCTCTCTCCTCTATCTGCTCTGCTGCGCCTTTCCTCTGCCACGCTGGTGAACTGGAGGAGGAACGCGAAATCCGCTAGAAATAGAGGATCGAGGACCATCCGCTTCGGTAGCGTCCCTGTCCCAGTACCCCGCTGCAGCTTCATTTCTGGTAAAAGTCTCCTCCAGGAAGTTTTACAGGGAGCCGATGCGGACAGCCTAACGACAGCCTCGAAGCTAGGTACTCCTAATTTCGTTTCGCTGGCTTATCTAGTATCAACCCCACGGCCCAATAGTTCCGAGAGACAAACGAAGAAGCTCAGGGATCTGGGAATCAGCTCTGCACACTGCAACAAGTGATGCCTACCCTCTGTCTTCTTTTAATTGTTGTTCTCGTTTCCTGAAAAATCAAACATACTTAACTTTGATCAAATATATAAGAAAAAATATAGTTATGATATTGAAAGCTTAGGGCTTTCAATAATTAGTGGAAGCCCTAGCCCAAACTGCTGCTGCCTGGTTCCGCCAAACCAGCATCTAGTGACCTGACCAACCCCACCTCGAGATGGTTGCACGGTTGTGTAACATCTAGTCCCGGCATACACGGTCCAGACCCACTCTACCGAGGAGTGGTCTCACCTGCGTAGCAACCCACTTGTCCTCGCTTCACTCAAAACGGTTAATCGAAGGTTACTATACGTCCCTAGCCCTGATATTTAAGCTGGCTGGGCGAACCCAGGATTCACAATATGGACTAAGTTTCTGGTTGTACAGTAACTCGCGATGCTAAGTAACCCAAATTCGGCCCGGCTCAATTTGGTGCTATAGTAACCTCCTAAATTATATGGCCCACATGCACCTGTTATTATCCTGAAGACCTCTGATGGCTATGCATGTGTTCCCTATAACTTAAAAAGTCTATCGGGTGTCCTCGGAAAACCCGAATCATCCACAATTTACAACTCATACAGGATCGACAAAGGAGTAACTACAACATTACAACATTTGCTACAAAACTTTACATCAGAGCGCGGAAGAATTTAAAATAGTATTTTACATATAAAAAACAAGTTACTTTTACAACTTAACTTTAATTGCGGAAGTCAAGTAGAACTATAGAAGACAACTTAGGTTGAGCACCTAAGTCAGGAGAGGACAACCAGGTCACATCGAGCCCACCGACATGATCTGATTAGCAGCACCAGTCAGTACCTGCAACAGGGGTTAACAAACCCTGAGTACTTAATTGTACTCCGCAAGACTTACACGACGAAAAGAAAAGACTCCAAGGATATGCTGGCTTATTAAGGGAAGTAGTGGAGCTGGAAAAAAGAGTTTTGCAGAAAAGCTTTACTATAAGTGGATTCTTACTTTCAATATTTTAGTCCAAGCTTTAACATCAATTTTAGTGAAACTCATTGTAGTTCAATTTTGCACCTATTCTATCTCGATCACTTGCATTAAGCATCACATCTCATTTCCATCTTTTCATTTCCTTTCCAAAGTTTCATCCATTAACTATGATGTAGTTGCGGAGATCTAGTCTCCTTGTTCGAGAAGTAGCGGCAATTCAAATCGATTATACCCAGTTAGGGATCCCTAACCACATGACATATGTAGGACTCTAACCTACATATATCAACCTTCACTCAAATCCTCCTAAACGTGACCGGGTCTAGCGCCACCCGAGAGTATAGTACACCTCCAATTCAGCCCTGGGCTACGAGGGTACACACTACTCTCGCCATCTCTCCACTCCCAATGCGCGGTCGGTCGTTCACAAGATGGATTAACCGAGGTCTTAGGCTTACCGCAACATGCGGTCGGTTGCAAAGTATCAACCAAATAGGACTACAACGGACGGTCCTTAACCGACACAGGCGGGGCACTACATCGACTTATTTCACGATGCAAGCCACCCGCCCGGTCTTAGCTTAATATTACCATATTCATATTCACATGCTCTCATGACCTGTCATTAGGTCAGGAGAAGCAAAGGTAAACATGTTTCTCGCGAACGATGAAACCACCATTCGACTCCTACCGAAGTCTAAGCATTACTAAGTGTTGACGGTCCTTAAGTACCAAATATAGTTATCAAATAAATAAAGAAAAGGATCCAAATGCAACCAACACCTAGACTTAGGGTTTTATCTGACAGAATTCCACGAGTTTTGGTGTTTCTGCAGGGGGTTATCAGAAAATACGGAGGAAAGGCCCACACGTCGGGTTTACATAGAGATAATAACGTGTTCACCGATTTTCTATCATCTAGAAGACTCCAGAAGCCACGAGATCGAACGGGAGGCCGAACGGGCCCGGAGGCAGGGCGCCCGCCCTGCTCCCTAGGGCGCCCGCCCTGGCCTGAGAGCCAATCAGGCTCCGTCTCGTGGATTATGCTCCACCGACCTAAGGGATCAAGGAAAACCGTGCGATTAATGTCGGTTTGATCCGACGGCCCATGTTCACTTGAAGGGGCTATATAAGCAGGACTCCTGGCCCCTGGAGGAGGCACTCCCTCATTCTCAATTCCTCAAACCCTAATCTCAGGAGGAGAGTCTCTGATCAAGCCCTAGAGCCACCACATCAACTAGATCTCTAGTATAGCATAGCTACATAGGATTAGAACTAGAAGGAGTCAATCTTCGATTGGTTTCCGGATCTGTCAAGAGGATTCTTGGTAATTCCTTTACTGTTCTTCATTGTTCATCTTTGTTCTTCAATATTATGAATACAACTTTGTTCTATTTCAATATATTGATTATGACTATGCTTTACTTGATTATATTTGCGATTATATTATTCTTAGTTTATCATAGTTATACGCTTGGCTTAGTTAGATTGGAATTATATACATGTTTAGGATCGTATAGCGTTTATCCATCGGATCCATGGGTAAATGATAAATATTGTGTAGGCGTGGTGCTTAGACCATATTTATCTGCGATTGCACCTTATATGCCGGATCGTGGGGTGGTCCGCGATGGTGATAGCTTCGTTGGTTCTTATATAGTCCCCCTCCCGTGTGTAAGGCAGGCAGAGCAATATTATTACGGGGGAGTGATTGCTATGTTTTTCATCTTCCTTGATAATATCACTATGCATGGGCGTAGTCCTTTTTCGCAATGATTGCCAAGTGTACTTGCACTAACTATGATATGCTAGACTTTATAGTTAAGAATAACTTAGGAAATATCCTTGTAGTTCGTCCTAATACCATGCTAATGACTTGCTAGAATATCTGTTGAGGTGCTTATCATTATTATATGTGGCTAGCTGATAAGATTAATTATCTTTGTCACCATTCATACTTTATCTATATTTTATGTGACACTTACCCCTGTATGCAAGAGATAGATGAATGCTCTCACTTATACATGCAATGATTGATACTCATTCCTATATTCCATTCCATAATCAACATTGATGTTAGTAATCCCTTCCCAGTGGTAAAAATATAAATAACGATACCTGGAATACTTCCCGGTTAAAATGCTACATCGGTATTAATCTGTGCGCTTGCAGATCTTATTTATTATTTATTTAGAAGAGCAGTTGCATATTTCAATACTGCGTCTCTCATGTCATGCTGGGGATGACAACTTGGCTTAAGTGGCATGAGGGATAGGTTCGGCATTTTTGGCGCCGTTATCAGAATTAGAAAACTAAGTCTACTTTTGGTAATGACGTTAAGAATGCCCAACAAGCATTTTTGGCGCCGTTGCCGGGGAAGGTTGATTTACTAACAAGGAATGAATACGGAATTTGAGTCATCATTCGCATCATTAAGTGATTGAGATCATCAATTCTCCCATACAGATTTACCCCTGTATTTTTCCATTCTTATTGTTTTGCAGGGTGATGTATGAATAGAGGACATCTTCCAGAAAATTTTGTTGACAACCCTGAAGCATTAATCAGAGGGGCAAGAGCCAAGCTCAAGAAGTCAACACTTCGACGCAACACTTCATCCAATCCAGAAGAACGCGGAAGTTTCATCCAGAATTTGTCAACAGAGTTCGCAGCCATGGCGAACAAGACGATCCGCGAGTTCTCAGCTCCCACTACGGACAACATCCGCACTGGACCTACCGCGGCCATCAACAAGAACTTTGAGCTCAAGCCAGGGCTCATCAACATGGTACAAGCCAACCAGTTTTGTGGGAAGCCGCACGAAGATGCAAGTGCTCATCTCCAACACTTCCTGGAGATTTGCAGCACATTCACTTTATTAGATGTTCCCAGAGACGCCATACTACTTCGCCTTTTCCCATTCTCACTATTGGGGAGAGCGAAGCAGTGGTTCTACGCGACGAAGGATAAGAACACTACGTGGGCACTCTGCTCTACGAACTTTCTGGCTAAGTTCTTTCCCATAGGCAAGACCAATGCTCTCCGTGGGAAGATTACAAGTTTTCAGCAACAACATGATGAATCCGTTCCAGAAGCATGGGAGCGCTTTCAAGATTACATCCTAGAATGTTCCCATCATGGAATGGAAAGCTGGCTACTTATGCAGACTTTCTATCATGGGCTCATCACTAGTGCTCGTGAGACCATGGATGCTGCAGCTGGAGGCGTATTTCTATCACTCACCATACCACAAGCTACAGCCATTGTGGAGAAGATGGCGTCCAACCAAGGTTGAAACGAAGAGAGGACTCAAACACGCAAGAAGGGTGGAGGTATGCACCAGCTCAAGGAGGTAGACATGCTGTCTGCAAAAGTTAGACCTACTCATGAAAAAGCTCGATGACAAAGCTGGAGACAAAAGAGAAGTCATGAACGTCTACGACTCTCACATGACTTGTAAGGAATGTGGAGATACTGGACACTCAGGCAATCACTGCCCTGAGATGCTTGAGGATGCAAGGTACATCAACAACAACAACAACTACAACCGTCCTCAACAAAATCAAGGTTGGAATCAACAGAGGCCTAACTACTCAGGTAACTACTCAGGTAATTATCAAGGTAATAACTCTTACAACAACAATAATAATTTTCCACCCCTGAGAGAGTTAGTGTCTAACCAAGGAAAGCTAATGGATAACTTGTCTAAGAAATTGGCATCCAATGATAAAATACTAGAAAACATAAATAATAGAATGGATAATTTCTCTACCTCAAAAACCAAATTAGCTTTAATAAAATGATTGAATCTCAGTTAAATCAAATAGCTGCTGCTGTTCCTGCTACTAACCCCGGTATACCATCACAACCGGAAGGATTAGAATCTGCAAATCTTGTAGACATGTTTGATGCAGGTAACTATTGGAGTAATTCCGTTGTCGGAGTACATAATGACCTTCTGCCAGTCAAGAGAGGCGATCCAGAACGCCCCGTCATCCCGATCTCCATCGGCATGGTGGACTTCCCAGAAGCACTCTGCGACTTTGGCTCCAGCGTCAACATTATGCCCAGGGTACTCTATGAAAAATTCTTTACATATCCTTTATCAGAAACAACTATGTGTTTGCAGCTTGCACATCAGACACTAAGCTTTCCTAAAGGAATATTAAAGAACATGTGTGTCCGAGTTGGTACCTCGTACGCTCCAGCTGACTTCGTAGTGATAGAGACCGGGTCCGATGAGAGGTCACCAATTATTCTGGGAAGGCCATTCCTGAACACCTCGGGAGCTGTTATCTACGCCAGCGCTGCGAAGATCAACTTCAACATCAAAGGGAGGAAGGAGACGTTTTCCTTCAAGAACAAGATTACACAAATCCCAGAGCAACCCCAACATGAACCAAGGAAGAGGACCAACAGGAGGAACAAGCAGAACAAGGACAACCAAGGATGGACCGAATCAGCTAAGATGGTCACTGTAGTTCAAGGAGGTCAAGACCGACGACTCAAGTCGCCCTTCCTGAACAAGAAGGACGACCCAGGTATGCCAAGCATTGAGTGCTCAATCAATGGATACTCCTTCCAGAAGGTGCTCTGCGACACTGGATCAGTCGTCAACATAATGGCCACAGTCACCTATCAGCTCTTGTATGAAACCATGCCCTTAAAACCAACATACACTCAGCTCCAGATGGCAGATCAGACATCCCGAAAGGTCGAAGGTATAGTAACCGATGTCCCTGTTAAAATTAACGATCATTTTGTCCATACAGACTTTCAGGTCATTGACATGGGAGACGACGAGTACGATCCACCCATCATCCTAGGAAGACCGTTCTTAGGCACTGTCAAAGCAATCATCTACATTGGAACCGGAGAAGTCCATATGCATTTCCCCTCTGAGAAGGTACGCCGCTACTTTAATGACCCTAACTATATAGTTGAAGATTCTAAGCAGGTCAGGACAAGAAGAAGGCGACGTAACCGTAACCAAAGGAGGCAAACCATCAAGGACGTATGGGCAGACTATGAAGGAGAGGTCATAAGGCCCGAGGATACACAACAGGAGACCGAAGCACCAAGTCGGGTATGGAAAGTGAAGACAGTTACACAAGAAGAGGAGGCGCTGCCGGAACCACCGTCTACGCCACCCAAATCCCAGGACAACTAAGAAGAAAAGAAGTCCTGTTCGGAGGACTTAAAAACACCGAACGTCGTGCCAAGAGGTAAACTTGGTAGTTATCATTTTCCCTTTAATTATTGCTCAGTTAATCATGTTCATTCTGTCTAAAAAAATGTTGAAAATAGTAAGCCCCATGTGAGTATGCGAGTGGCATAAAACCCATAAGTACATTCACTGTGGTGGCATAAAAAAAATATAATAATAATAATATATTTTTTCTGTTCTATAAAAATGAAAATAAAAATAGAGAGTGACATTTATCAAGGAAGCTCAAACATGAAAAAGGCTAGATATTTATGCTAACGCTTAATCAAGTTCCACGAAGCTTTGTTGTCTATTTGAGCTCCACAGAATTCAGGAAGACTAGCAGACATAGGATATCCTAATCGTTGTCAGGGTGCTGCCGACATTCAAATACACCTCTGCACCTGCTAGCTACATCAGAAGAAATTACGTCAAGATCCAGCTTGGGGGAGAGCACCCCCATTTATCCCGATAAGTATTTTTATCTACATTTATACCTATGCTTTATTAAAATAAAAAGATGCATAATCATGAAAACCCAAATAAATATTTTGTGTTTATATATATTTGCTTAGTTTAATAAATAAATAAAGTAGCTATGCTAAACTGAATCTTGAAAATAAAACTCTAGCATGGATATGATGAATAGTTGCTCTGCCTAATTTTCAAATTTGTTCTCTCTCTAGTTTAGACATAACTGTTATAATTTAAAACTGGCTCTAAACCTGAACTAGTGGGAAGAGAACTTATCTGAAGTCTAAGTTGTTAGCGGATATGATATGGGAAGGTTGAGCTGCTGTTTATCTATTCCTAGAGATGCTAGAATTCTGGAGAATTTTATCTTTGAAAATCTTTAAAATGTTGCATGATGAGTTCCTGTATGATGAGAGTTTAAATTCCTACCACAGCCATATATACATGCTTGTTAGATTAAGAGCCGCACTTTTACTACTTACTGCTTATGGGCATTGAGTGTGGTCAAGCTGTGTAGATCCTTAGGAACTTGTCATGTGGTTAAAATCAAGATTCACTTGCACGTTCACTCATACATGCTGCTTCTACTCCGAAAGTACGCATCCACATATATCCACTCATTTCCATCTCCAGATTTACCCAAAATTATTCTACTCCTGACCCGGGAGAGAATAGCCAAAAACATTATCTCATTCCTGTTATTCCCTGTGAAGTTAATGCTCAAGTCATTTGTACTACCACTTGCTATATTTTCAAAAGAGGGAGATTGCTCTAAAAAAATATATAAATACGAGAAAATAAAAAGGAGCAAGTGCTCGGAACCTCGAAGAAAGAAAAAGTGAGACGAGAGGTAAAAATGGACAAGTGTCCGACAGTAGAATTAGGGGTACAAGATACCCACCTGAAAGAAAAAAAAAGAAGAGAAAATACAGAGCATCTCATTCCCCTCAAAAAGTTTCAAAAAGCAAGAAAGGTATGTATTCCCTCAAAAAGAGCATTAGAATTTTGTTATCACCATCATCACCATACACCACTCATTCACCACACATGCACAACTTGATTTGACTTATTGACTTGTTTCTCTGGATCCATGGTTTGACTATGCAATAAATGTTCTATGAGTATGTATACTGTATCTCCCACCTATGAGCTCCAGATATCAAAGCCTTATTAGAGTAGGGTGAGAGAGATGGCAATGTCACTACGCCTTATACCATAAATACCACATACTTTGAGAGAGAAGGCATATACCATTACTGCCTTGGTAAGGATCCAGAAATACCACAAAAGAGAGACCAGAGAAAGTCATACAAGGAATCTCTGAGTTTTATTTGAAAAATTTGTAAAAACTCCAGAGCTATAGCTGATCAAGAATAAGAGACATGGCGTTTGACTAGACCGTTCTATCTTTTAACCACTCAAGATGCAGGTGACGGTTGCAAGCCCCATGGTGAAAGGTAAAATGAGTAAGTTTTAAGTCTTGACAGTTTACTCTAACTCAGGGATGAGACCTTATTTGAAAGCATATGTACCGTCAACGTTCAAAGGCGTTGCAGCAACTTCTGCTCCATAATGAGTCTATCCTTGCTCAGGGACGAGCAAGAGGTAAGCTTGGGGGAGTTTGTTGACGGTCCTTAAGTACCAAATATAGTTATCAAATAAATAAAGAAAAGGATCCAAATGCAACCAACACTTAGACATAGGGTTTTATCTGACAGAATTCCACGAGTTTTGGTTTTCTGCAGGGGGTTATCAGAAAATACGGAGGAAAGGCCCACACGTCGGGTTTACATAGAGATAATAACGTGTTCACCGATTTTCTATCATCTAGAAGACTCCAGAAGCCACGAGATCGAACGGGAGGCCGAACGGGCCCGGAGGCAGGGCGCCCGCCCTGCTCCCTAGGGCGCCCGCCCTAGCCTGAGAGCCAATCAGGCTCTGTCTCGCGGATTATGCTCCACCGACCTAAGGCATCAAGGAAAACCGTGCGATTAATGTCGGTTTGATCCGACGGCCCACGTTCACTTGAGGGGGCTATATAAGCAGGACCCCTGGCCCCTGGAGGAGGCACTTCCTCATTCTCAATTCCTCAAACCCTAATCTCAGGAGGAGAGTCTCTGATCAAGCCCTAGAGCCACCACATCAACTAGATCTCTAGTATAGCATAGCTACATAGGATTAGAACTAGAAGGAGTCAATCTTCGATTGGTTTCCGGATCTATCAAGAGGATTCTTGGTAATTCCTTTACTGTTCTTCATTGTTCATCTTTGTTCTTCAATATTATGAATACAACTTTGTTCTATTTCAATATATTGATTATGACTATGCTCTACTTGATTATATTTGCGATTATATTGTTCTTAGTTTATCGTAGTTATACGCTTGGCATAGTTAGATTGGAATTATATACATGTTTAGGATCGTATAGCGTTTATCCATCGGATCCATAGGTAAATGATAAATATTGTGTAGGCGTGGTGCTTAGACCATATTTATCTGCGATTGCACCTTATATGCCGGATCGTGGGGTGGTCCGCGATGGTGACAGCTTCGTTGGTTCTTATATAGTCCCCCTCCCGTGTGTAAGGCAGGCAGAGCAATATTATTACGGGGGAGTGATTGCTATGTTTCTCATCTTCCTTGATAATATCACTATGCATGGGCGTAGTCCTTTTTCGCAATGATTGCCAAGTGTACTTGCACTAACTATGATATGCTAGACTTTATAGTTAAGAATAACTTAGGAAATATCCTTGTAGTTCGTCTTAATACCATGCTAATGACTTGCTAGAATATCTGTTGAGGTGCTTATCATTATTATATGTGGCTAACTGATCAGATTAATTATCTTTGTCATCATTCATACTTTATCTATATTTTATGTGACACTTACCCCTGTATGCAAGAGATAGATGAATGCTCTCACTTATACATGCAATGATTGATACTCATTCCTATATTCCATTCCATAATCAACATTGATGTTAGTAATCCCTTCCCAGTGGTAAAAATATAAATAACGATACCTGGAATACTTCCCGGTTAAAATGCTACATCGGTATTAATCTGTGCGCTTACAGATCTTATTTATTATTTATTTAGAAGAGCAGTTGCATATTTCAATACCGCGTCTCTCATGTCATGCTGGGGATGACAACTTGGCTTAAGTGGCATGAGGGATAGGTTCGGCATTTTTGGCGCCGTTATCAGAATTAGAAAACTAAGTCTACTTTTGGTAATGACGTTAAGAATGCCCAACACTAAACATAAGGGATCGACTTAGACATACTAGTGAAATATCATCTGGATATAAATATAGATTAAGGTAATCATGTAACAACGGTATCGACCAGCTCCTACTAACTTAATGCACATTACACTAGACTTAAGGTGTAATAAAGCATTTATAAAATAGAAGAGTGATTGTATGTCCGGGGCTTGCCTGCATTGCAGCGGAGGTTAGTTCTCGTAGAAGTCAAGTTTGACACCAACACCACGGGTGGATCACCTTCTTCGAAGCTTGATCGACATGATCCAAAACACTCTCGTATAAACTACACGTATATAAATGATGCGATGCTTAACATGATGGAATGGATGCCATGATACATGATGATGAACAAGGCATAGCATATAAGAGACATTTAGAAAGGATAAACATTAGTTATCTACTTGAGTACAACTTTCCTTCACGATACAATTGCAAGCCAACAAAGCCTAACCTAACCCTAGCTTGGGGTTTCATTAGGTTAACTACTTTGTTAATGGCTTTTGTTAAGCACATGAAATAATATTAATTAAACCCTAACAACATGATTAAGAGAGCTCAAACAATTAATTAAAGATGCCAAAGGTTATTAAGAGTTACTGACCTCAGATCAACACACAATCATAAAACCAATCAAACCCTAAAATGATTAAACATTAATTACTTGATTAACTAACGAATTAATTAATAAAGCATAAATTAAGCATAAAATCAACTTTGTCCAATTAAGCTCAAATTTTTATTTTAAGAAGCTTACATCATAACTAAGTGGCAAAACAATTTTCACCATTTTTGGATAATTATTTAAGCCTAGAAAAATTATGGAAAACTTATTTATCAATTAATGGAGCTAATTAATTGACATACAAAACTTAATTAAAATTGGCATTTTATATTTTTCCTAAATATTAAACAACACAGGGAGGCTTCACAAAAAAATTTAATATTTTTGGAGATCGAAATAATTCACAATGAAATAAACAAAAACTGATACTATTTGGTATTTTAGAAAAGTATAAAAAGGAAAAACCATCCAACCGCTCGGCCCACTTCCTATCTCTCTCTCCCCCCGGCCTAACTTATTTTCACCCGCTCTCCCCCGACCCACTTCCCCTTCTCCTTTTCTTCCCCCCGGCTGACCCAACCCAAATTAGGCCGGCCCACTTGGCTCACCGCTCTGGCCGCAACCGGCCGTCGGGACGGCGGCGCTGCCCAACGCCGGTGAGCCCCTCGAGATGACTCTGGTGATGAGACCACCATCTACACACTCGCCTCGGTCTCCTGAACATGACCAAGGTGAAAACAGAGTGGATTGAGGTGGTGCAACGACTTGCCACCGTCCAAGGCGGACACGGTGGTGCGGTGGTGGTGCACCGGCCACGGCGAGGCAGAAAAGATAGATTAGAGAGGTCAGGGAGCACCAGGGGCGTGCCACAGCCCTGCTAGAGTGCTCGGTTGAAGCGGAGAAGCGGCGGATGGAGCTGCCGACATGGAGGGCGGCTCCGGTGGAGCTGTGGTCGGCCATCGAGGAGGAAGACAATGGTTTCCCAGCCAACTCAAAGGTGACGAGATGATGTGGTGAGGTCAAGCGAGTGTGCGAGGGCATGGTGGAGCTTGGTGCAAGAAGAATTAGCAGATGGGGAAGCAATGAGCGGTGGCGCGGCGTTTTGCCGATCAAAACCACGGCGGCGGTGAGGAAGCAGAGGAAGAAGAAAAGACAATGACGACGGCGTAAGGCTTTATAGTGCGCCGATGATGACCTCTAGGCGACACGCAGTAGCCTGGCGAAGCCACGTCGAGCAGGAGGCGACCTCGGGCACGCCTGGAAGCCGGCTGAAGGCCGTTGGCGGCAAGCAGCTGCGTGGCGTCCGGCTTCAAATTGATTTTTGAAATAATTACAAAACTACCACTGAAACAGATTCTCAAATTACTTTAAATTTTTCTATAGAAGTTGAAAATCTGTAAAAACAAAAGTTGCTCAACTTTTCAAATCCTACAACTTTCTCAATAAAAACTTTTTCAAATTCAGCTTATATTTTAAAATTTGAATTTAAAATTAAAAGGGGACAATTTGTGGAAATTGGTAAATTCAAAATTACTTTAAATTTTATATTGAAACTTTAAAAACTCAAAATACCAAAGTTGTACATCTAGATAAGGCCTACAACTTTGCTATTTAAACCATTTTCAAATTATGCCTCCATTTTAAAATTGGAATAGGGAAATGAAAAGGGATCAAATTTGAGATTTTCATCTTTTCAATATTACTCCAAGTTTTATACTAAAAATTTGAGAACTCCAAGAACCAAAGTTGTACAACAAGACCAGATCTACAGCTTTGCTTTTTGTCTCACCCCAAAATTTTCTTAGATTTTGAATTACACAAAAAGGGGTAAAACGGGGTTTTCCCGAAATCAGGGTTTTGAAATCAATTTTGACATAACAACTTTGGGTATTTAATTAAGGATTAACCATCACTCAAATATATCAACTAATTACACCTTATCATAGACTAAACATAGTAGCAAGCAATGTAACAAAGTTTGTTCAACTTTTATATCTGAAAAGTGATCTAATTAACCCCTAAACTTCTAACTTTATTGACTTAGCATGCAACATGTGAAACATTATATATGTAACATGAAACATCCTAAAGCTATACTTGAAACATTTCCTTGCAACATAAACAGGGTATTGAAACATATGCAACGTATAAACCTTACATGGGAAACATTGATTAAACAACACATGTACCACATGCAACATGACTAAAGTAACATGTGCAAAATGAATACATTTATGGCATGTCATTTGATGTTTATGCTTGATGATGCTTCATGATCAAGTTTTAATTGTTTCTTAACATATGGGATGTTATAGGTTGCACCGAACCAAACCATTCAAGCCCCCTCCAGCCATCCTCTCTTTCTCTCTCTCCACGTTCATTTTGAAATCGTCTTTTCTCTCTCCTTTGGCTCCGGGCAGAGGCAGGAGGCCGAGCTCCCTTAGATCCCAGCGGTGTGCCTCCCTCGCTGGCAGCTCTCCCCAAGGTGCTCTCCTCCTCCAGCGGCGTGCTACTCCCTTTCTCCCACCACGCCAACGGCAGATCCAGTCCGGCGACCACCACTTCCTCCCGAGTGGCAGCGTGGCTCTGCTGCAAGGCCCCTCGCGGGGCTAGGCCAGTCATGAATGCGGCATGCACATGCAATAGGAGGGACAGCGCGGACTCACTGGTTGGCGGCGGCTGCCAACGTGCGCGCCTGGCAGCATGTCCAACGGGGAGCGCTCGGGGAGGTGCAGCTGCTGACAGCGCTGGATGCCGCACTGCAGAAGGCCGTGTGGTCCCGGCTCCAAGGGCGGGGTGGCGCGGGTCATGAGTGGGGTACGCCAAGCGGCGGCATGGGTTCGAGGGGATGGCTGCAGGAGCTGGTCGCGGTGCTTGTCCAGGCGGCGAGCGGATCAGGCCCTAGCAGCTCGTGACATGGCCAACCATGTTGTGCTTGCGGCTGAGGGCGGCACCCGCACCCTGACGATGGCACCCTGACGAGCACAGATATCCCGTTGGACCTGGGTAAGGTCTTAGATTTTTTGTGATTTTTCTCTCTATTTCTATGTCCACCGCCTGATTCAATTTTTGTTTTCCCCGTGCAATTATATAGTTCGTCCAAAAATCCTCCATGTCCGATTGTGTTCTTTGATTTTCTTGCAGAGATACTCACCCCCATACATTGCAGGGTGGCCGACCAGAGCTCTAGGTTCATTGCTACATCGTCTACCTCTCTGCCGCATAAGGTGCTTAGTGCTTAAACGTGAAAGTGAGGTTTGCCTCTTCTACAAAGCTGTTCCTTCTTGCAGAGCTGAACGTGTTCAGTAGCTGACTTCTAAGCTAATTAGGGATCCAATCAACATGAATGGTCTGAATGTTGAACTGAATCATAATCTCATGACCTCAGTTCCGTTTTTTCCCTCACGAATGCTAGTTTTGTTCAAAAAAAAATATTTTTGCTTTCCTTTGGTTACTATACTTGTATACCTAATTTTCTATGCAGGTAGGAATTTTATGTGATTTGTCATTACTGTTTTTAAGCTTTTCCTTTATACGATGTTAATGAAATTAAAGTCTTAATTTTTTGTCATGAGGGGTATGTATTCTATACATTGTTGAAACAAATTTCTATGTATTATTAGAGCACATTTATATATATTGTTAGAGCAGTTATTTATGCACTTCTACATAATTCTATACATTGTTGGAGTACACTTCTATGCATTAGTAAAATACTTTTACAAATATTGTTGAATAGTTATCTGTACACTTCTACATAATCTATACATTGTTGGTACACAATTCTATACATTATTGGTATACAATTCTATACATTGTTGGAGCAGTTATCTATGCACTTCTACACAATTCTATACATTGTTGGAGCAAATTTCTATACATTATTGGAGCACAATTATATACATTGTTGGAACAGTTATCTGTACAGTTCTACATAATTGTGTAAATTGCTAGAACACAATTATATACATTGTTGGACACATTTCTATTTAATTTTGGAACATATTTCTATATATCGTAGGAACAGTTATTCATGCATTGTTGGAAGACTTCTATACATTGTTGGATGACATTTCTATACTTTGTTGTTACATGCAAGATCTTGTGCGTTAAATTTTTTATGCTTCCTTGTGACCGTGTGTCTATATCATTTTGAATACATATTGTGAATTAGATTATTTGCAGGAATGACGACCACTAGTTTTAGAAAATTGTGTCTTGTGCTACTATTTTTACGCTTGCCGTGATTTTTGCATTAATGTTTTAGATTATGGAGCTGGAGCTGCATTAGATGGCGAACCCGGCTGCTTTAGGCAGTAGGCGCTGAGGATGGTTGGATACAAGTGCGAGATTCTTTTAATGTTTTTTCTCCATGTTTTTATGCTCACTACACGGCCAGCCGTACCACACTCTGCATCAGGTAAAACGTTGATTAATTTGCATCAATGTAAGTTTCTGTTCAAGCATTAGTGAATTTCTATGCATATAAGTTGGTAAATGAAGACGTCTAAAATTACCCATTATTTGTGAAACTACATGTATGAGGCAAAACTTTTATGACAATGGTTTTCTATTATTTTGAGAATTTTTTATGACAACGCTTTTTCTATGATGTTCTGATCCGATTTGGTTGCTGCTTGCAGGAACAGGTGGTTTGCGACAAATGAAGACCTAGTATGCTTGCAGGAACATGTGGTTTTATGCATACCGTGTAATAGCTTGTATGCTTCCTATTATGTGTTATTAGCTTGTTCAAATTACTTTGTGTATTTCACATGTTCCATACAATTCAATCGAACCAATAGATCCGCACGACATCGCTTTGCATCATCGATTTTGTAGTGTTCTTTTAGTTTCAGCTCGGCTCTTGCTCCCCACCATTGAGGAAGCTTCGCCGACGACGCCATAGGGTGGCGTGCGACGATGGTGGATGGGGAGCTCGAGTAGGTCTCCATTTGCTAATTGATTTTCTATGCTTCATTTGCTAAATTTCTATGCATGTTATATGATTATCCTCAACTTTTTTATGCGTATACTCAACTTTATGTGATTTATCATTACTGTTTTTATGCTTCTCCTTGATATGATGTGCAATAAATTTAAAGTCTTAATTTTTGGTCACGGGAAATATGTATTCTATACATTGTTGGAACACACTTCTATGTATTGTTAGAACACTTTTGACATACATTGTTGGTACAGTTATCTATATACTTCTAGACAATTCTATACATTTTTGGTAAACAATTCTATACATTTTTGGTACACAATTCTATACATTGTTGGTACACAATTTTATACATTATTCTATGCATTGTTTGGGTTGGGGCCATCACGATCCAGGTACAATAACCGCCAGAAGGGAGGGTATTTTGGGTTCTATGCACTGTTCCTCTATTAATTATACGTTTCCAAAGTGAGAATAATGGTTTGGGTTGAGACTGTCATGGTTTTGGATAAAATAATCCCTCATAGGTGAGGGTTTATTAGGTTCTATGCATTGTATCTATATTAATTATACATTCGTCTAAGTGGGAGGCAAGGTTTGGGTTAGGACCATAATTGATTTTTGTGTCTGCAAAAACATATTCACATGTCTTTTTAGCTGTTGTAAGGTTTCTGTGCGTACTAAAACATATTTCTATGTCTTTCTTTGCCATTGTAAGGTTTGTGTGCCTGCTAAAACATGTTTTTATTATGATGTAGGATGATTTGAAGGATGTTTCTATGCGGCCTCCTCCTGGTCCCTCGTTGGCCCAATACCGGCCTGCTGTGGCGGCATCAGATCCCCGCTCCACCGACCGGTGGCACGCGTCCACCCCTTTCCCAATCAGCGGCGTGCGACGAACTCGTGCACAATAGGTGGCACGCAGTCACCCCCTCCATGACCGGTGGCCCGACCTCCCAATGGTGGATTTGCGTGCAGCCTCCACATCACCCCCTCTCCCTCCCACTCGGCGGCACATCCTCCCCTCCCGTACCTCCCAATGGTGCCTGTTTGCTTTGATTTTGTTTGTTGATTTTGTGTTCTTATGCTTGTGTGTATAAGTTTCTATGCATGGCTAAACTATAACTTGGTATGTATTCTATACATTGTTACAATAAATTTTCTATGCCACTCTTTTATGCACTGTTATATCACTTCGACATATATTTTTAGAACAATTATCTTTGCACTTCTACACAATTCTATACATTGTTAGAACATTAATTTCTATGTGGTTAAAAAAATATTTTTTTATTCATCTAACTACTAATTTCTATGCAATGTCGGCGTCAAAACCAGTTCTGCACTTATTGAACGCTGATCTATCAATCTAATCGTCCATCACTCGCTATTTTTCAAATTTCAAATTTTGGTGAAGACGAGATCGTCTCCATGTTTTACGCTTGCAGTCTCCATGTTCTTGTTCCCATGTTAATTATACTCTCCCAGAGTTGGAAGCATAATGCTGGTGGAGGTAATCACATTTATGTCAAGTGAAATGTCTATCTTGCGGAGAGGTTTTACATGGTAACAAAATTAATTTTTATTCATCTAACCACTAATTTCTATGCAATGTCGGCGCCAAAAACTCTTCTGCGCATCTTGACCATTGATTCTATGCATCCAATCAGCCCTCACATACCATGATTCAAATTTTAAATTTTGGAGAAGACGAGATCGTCTCCATGTTTCTATGCTCCGGCTCACAAGATTTTATGCTTATTTGGCTGCATAAAACTCTATCCCAATGCGTAAATTTATGAATTTTAAATTTTTTTAAAATATAGTCACAGTGGATCTTGAATCGTGCATAAAAATATCAAAAGTTTAATGGTGAAAACCGTTCTTGAATCGGATGCTTCCTTGAGAAATTATAATGAAAAAATAGAAGAGATGGGATTGGGTTACATGCATGCAGACATGTGTCAGGTGTGTCAGCTTCTGTCAGGTGGAACTTTCCAACTTGCGGGGAGGTCTAAGCCATAACGAATTGATTTTTGTTCATCCAACCACTAATTTTTATGTAACGTCGCGACAAAAAATATTTCTGCGCAACTTCAAGTGGGATTTTATGCGTATGATCGCCTAGGTCTACAGCGGCCCCCACCTACGCGTGCGTCTGCTGCGCGGACCTAGCTGGGTGGGCAGGCTGGGGCTCCCCATTAGCTATTGGAAGCCCTAGGCTCCCAATAGTAGGACCCAGAAAAAAATATTAATATTTATAAGACAATTATTAATATCATTAGATGTATCATTTAAATATATTTTTATAATAAACTTATTTAGAGATACAAATATTGCTAATATTTTCTACAAACGTAGTCAAGTTTAAGTAAGTTTGATCAGCACACTTCTCATAGCAACAGTAGGGACAGGGAGAGTACGCTAGAAATTTTAGTATTGATGTATGTACTTGCCTCAGTGCCAATCGTACCGCAAGGTGTGTCCAAGCATGAAGATAAGGACAAACTGCATTAGTTGGGCCTGCTAGTAATGCTATCATGATGCATTGGTATGGGGATTCTTGGCCCGGGGCAAGACGAGGCATTGGCGTGTGCTTTTCTTGTGTGGATTTGGGTTGTAGCATAGTAGGAAAAGGAGAGAAAGAGCCGGAAGATGAGAGGCCAGGAGGAAGACAAGAGGGGGCGGTGAGCATTGGACAGGGATGTTTAGGGAATGCTTCACCTAAATCTACAGTGTGGTAATCTAGATACCTTTTATGTGGGCATTCAAACATCATATACAGTCATACCGCTACCGCAAGAAATTGATCACATGCATAATATTGTGCAACTTGCTACCAAAACGAAGCAAACGCCAACAAATTATATAGCCTTATCATGGTTAAGATAAGTTGCTATAAGTCTTTGAGTGACAAGTCGTTTAGTTGATCGCGCAACAAGGTGTATGTTCCGTTGCAAGTTGCAATGTACTGGCAGTTTGCTAGTTTAGATAGAAATTTTAGAGGGTTATGTGAGATTATTTTTTCATAATGATAGTTTAGACGAAGAATACATGGTTATTTTAGGCTATCTATCATAATGGCTTAATTTATATAGATTTAGGGGTTGTTCAGATATAGCCTATTTCTCCAATAATATATGACGAATGATTACAAAATCAGTATAATTTTCAAAGACATTTAAAATATAAATATAATTATATAACTGTTGACAACTAAAATTGTCCATTTTGTGAAGTTGTTAAAATGTAAAACGGACTTCACCACTGCGTAGAGCTGGTTATGGGAGAAGTCTATGAAGGCATTTGTGGTACGCATCAAATGGCCCCGAAGATGAAGTGATTATTGCGTAGAGCTGGTTTCTATTGGCCTACTATGATGGCTGATTGTTTTCATTATTACAAGGGTTGCAAAGAGTGTCAGAGGTTTGGAAATATTCAGCTGGTGCCTGCTACTATGCTTCATCCTATCATCAAACCATGACCTTTTCATGGTTGGAGGCTAGACTTCATTGACCAAATTCATCCCCCATCTTTCAAGGGACACCGATTTGTGTTAGTTGCTACGGATTACTTCACTAAGTGGACCGAGGCAGTTCCTTTGAAGATTGTGACACACAGGGAGGTAATTGAGTTCATTACTGAGCATATCATTCATAGATTCGGCATCGCTCAAACATTGACTACAGATTAAGGGACATCATTTGTGTCTAAGGAGGTAAGGGAATTTGCCGAATCATATAAGATCAAGTTGCTCAATTCATCTCCATACTATGCTCAAGCTAATGGCTAGGCTGAGTCTAGTAATAAGACTTTGATCAAGCTTATTAAGAAGAAAATTAAGAAAAATCCAAGAAGGTCGCATGAAGTTTTGTCTAAAACTCTATGGGCACATCATATTTCAAAAATGATGCTACCAAAGTTACTCCTTTTGAGCTAGTATATGGTCACGAGGCCATGTTACCTGCCGAGGTGAATTTGGATGCATACATGCTTGTTAAACAAAATGATCTATCAGCTGTTGTGTATCATGATTTGATGATGGATAACATCGACGAGGTGACTGATGTAAGGTTAAAAGCTTTCAAGGAGATAGAAAAAGATAAAGGTCAAGTTGCCAAGGCATACAACAAGAAAGTCAAGAGAAAAATCTTCCAAGTGGGAGAATTAGTGTGGAAAACTATACTATCCATTGGATCAAAAAACAATCAGTTTGGCAAGTGGTCACTAAATTGGGAGGGTCCTTATAAAGTGATCAAAGTCATATTTGGTAATTTCTATCTGCTAGAGACATTGCAAGGTGAACGTCTCACGAGAACATTCAACAGGAGGTACTTGAAAAAGTACTTTTCAAGTGTTTGGCAAGAAGCCTAAGTGCTCTCCAAACAATGGCTGATACATGTATCGCTCTTAGAACAAAAATGGCCGATGTATATATCTCTATTAGCCACTGAGCAGCCGATGAGATGGGTATCATCGCTGTTCGGTTTGTCTTGATAGGTGTTTTCAGGTTCATTCATCATTTACCTAAAAATAGGGGCATATGTTGACAACCAAAATTGTCCATTTTATGAAGTTGTCAAAATATGAAACGGACACCACTACGTTCCTCTCATCGAGATGGTCAAAAAATCATATATGGAATGTATAATTCAGAGTCCGGATGAACGAGTAAATTATCCTTTGGCTTTGTGTGGAAACCAGAACTTCTAAGTTTCGCATAGGAGTACTAGCTTTGCGCGAACATCAGAACTTCTGACCCCTATCAGAATTTCTGATTTATGCAGTCCAAATCAAGGAGAGTCCAAACTCGATCCCAACTCTTCCGAACTCGTGGGAAACTTGTAGATTAAGTCTTGAAAATGTTTCCTACTAGGATAAGACCACCCCCCTCTATATATACAAGAGGATCATGACCGATTGAGTTTCCATCTATCCAATCGTCAAAAACACAACATACAACTACCCTTTGTCCTAATTCTCCTCTCTCAACCCCTCCTGTTGTTCGATGGCGTCTCTCCACGAGATTCATCGGCATCTAGGCGGCCTTGCTGGTCCTAGAAGATCCTCCACATGCTCCTCCCTGACGGGTCTTCTCGGGAGAAGTTCGGGAGCTTTTTAAGTCGAGAACGGGCTCTACGTCAGTCTTATCGGTCTCTAGATCGGTTTGATCGATTACGCCACATTCTTGTTGTGTTGCAGGTTGTGTGCGACCTCTTTGGACGTCCAAGGCCCTCGTTGGTGTGTTGGCTTGAGGCCATCTTCAACGTCAACAATAACTATTATACGTTAACTATGTGTGCATAACTTCACCAATTGTCCATTTAAATTTATAAAAATTGACATAAAGTCCTAATACACGTACTAAAACAGAGGATCAAGCCATTTGTCTACCGACCACTGTCCACTGCTGTTTAAAGTCCATAATCAGAGTAGTATATACTCCCTCCATTTCAAAAATATTACACTTCTAGGTTTGAACCACGTCAAACTTTCATAAATTTGATTAAATTTATAATAATATAAATATTAAGTTTATTAAGAAATATATTCTGTGATTTATCTTATCAAACTTATTTACATCATAAATGTTAGTTCATTTTCCGTATATTTGATAATAATACTTAATTTTTTTGACTTCTTGAGAAACAAAAATTACACGTTTTTTTTAACGGAGTGAGTAGACCTTAAACTACATTTTGATAAAAGTCAAATCACCACGATAATTAGGAATTGTGATAGCTTCCATTTTGCGAATGTTGACTTATGGGCTGCGGCTTATACAGAAGCCCAGGTTTGCTGGGAACTTGGACAACGCCATCGAACATACTCCCTGGTCCCATAAAAAAACATCGCGGTAAGATTTGCTGACTAAATTTGTAGAAAATATTAACAATATTGTATCTCTAAATAAATTTATTATAAAAATATATTAAATGATTTATCTAATAATACTAATTATGTATCCTAAATATTATTTTTTTATATTTGTTAAAATTGGGACGGAGGTAGAGCAGAGTGATGACCATTCTCCTACGGTGGCATCTGGCATGGCCGGAACGAAGCAGGTAGAAACGGCACGGTGGCCCGGGAACCGCGACCCATACATTACTCATCCAGCCGTCGTTTCATGTAACGATTTCATCAGGTGCTTTGTTCGTTTGAGGGTGTGTTCAGTTGCCCCTGTAAAAATTTTAGGAGTACAGTAACTCTTTCGTTTGTATTTGGTAATTAGTGTCCAATCATGGACTAATTAGGTTCTAAAGATTCGTCTCGTGATTTATAACCAAACTGTATAATTAGTTATTTTTTTACCTATATTTAATGCTCCATACATGTGTCCAAAGATTTGATGTGACGGGAAATCTTGTAAAATTTTTGGAATTTTGAAGGAACTAAACACAGCCTTGGTACATACAAACATCCCTATATACGATTGACACATGGAGGCCGTACTTGCTATGTGGCTCACAGTAGTGGCTCTCTAGCTACAAATGGTAGATTAGGTTAGCTTAATTTTAAAAGTGAGGTTAGATTTGATTTTATAACTGAGCGATGAACTAGGAGCATCAGTTAATCACGATAAGCTCTTGGCCAACGGGGTGTAGAAAGATAATAAGAAATGGGCACCTTTCATTTTCCAGATGCTGACTTGGGGCAATGACGAAGCCCAGCCCAGCTTGCTGGGAACGTCGACGTACGCCTTGTCGCCATAGCATTTGCATTGGCCACCACCATCCTCCACCGATGACGGCACGGGGACGGGAAGTCGGGAAGCTGGCAGGAACGGCGGCCCGGCCGGGATCCATCCTGCCGTCGCCGTCGCCATCGCCTCATGTGATTTTCTTTTTTTTCTGTTCTGTTTATGATGATGCTGATCAGGGTGAGGAAGAAGAAGATAAGCCAGCCGTAAGCGGATGGATGCAGCGTACTTCAAGACAGATCGTTTCTCCGTCAGACGCTTGAACGGATCGGCTGGATCCGATCCGATCTGCCTTCCTCTCGTCTGGATGGATCGCTCGCTCGCTTTCACCGCCGTAACACGACTTGGAACAAAAAAAGAAAAGGGCGTGTGGCACGGACTCTCGTACGGTGGTGGCTGGTGATCTCTCCCAAGAAAGATTCAGAGACACGCTGCGTGACTGCGTCGATCGCGCACAGGAAGAATGGGAGCGGGTGGGTGGGCGTGACGCGGGCCGCGCAGACCGACCGACCCCCATCCATCCCCGGCGACCAGGCCACAACCCACAATACCCAAACCAATGCGAACCCTCGAGGCGAGGCCACCAACTCTGCACGAAACCAAGGCCGCCGGGGGCATCACGGAACCTCGGCAGTGCCGTGCGGCGTCGGTTTCTGTCCTGTACGTCGTCTGTACCCCGCCGTCCCGCGCGCGCTGACGGGAGTAGGGTGGTCGGCCAGGCCGTTGGCGGTCGTAGGGCCGTGTGCGTGTGTGGCGCGCCGAGAGATCACAAGACGTTACGTTGCTGCCGACCCATCGGCCAGCAGCGACCGGGTGGCATTAAAGGTGTCCCTTCGGCTTATACCATTGACTCCCCGCATGTCTCACTTCCTCTAGCGTGCGCACTCATACAGAATAGAGCCTGATCTGAGTTGAACTACTCGGTTTCGCGGTCGGAATGAGTTATCCGGCTAACTAAGTGTTAAGCATGCGTTCAACATGACATGAGGACGACAACGAATCGGTCATTAACCGACACAGACAGAGATAGATAGGCACCCAGGACCTCCATGCCCTATTGCTTCTCTATCGCAGTCCCATCTGGTCTTCTTTCATTTATTAATATTTGGTTATCTCCACAATAGCAAATATAGCCAACCGTGACTAGCCACCTTTCTAATTCCGCAGGTGACAAGAAATCACCCGGCTTCTACCGGTCTAAGTATGGTTAAGCATTTTATCCATTCCTGCACCTAAATAGGAGTCAAGGTATATATATAGTGGACAAGGAGTAGATATATGCAGCAAGTGTTTCCAACACAACTCCTAAACTTAATGCATCAAACACTATACTCTAATTTAAGATTTTGTAAAACATGGGAGACTTATAAATGCTCTAGGGCTTGCCTTTTAAAAACGATGAGGGCTGATGATTTGGACACTCAAGAAGCTCTTCTTGATCGGTTCCTCCTTCCCCTCCGGTCTCCTGTGGCTGCCCCTCCGGCTCCTGAACTTGCTAGTGCTCCTCCAGATGTCCTTGTTCGAACTCCAACAGCGTCACGCCCTCAGGAACACCTATTGCAATGCACATGCATAACATGAGAGTCATGAATGCATAAGATATGAAATGTTATGATGAAATGTATAGCCATGTATAGACGAACACATGAATGACATGATGATACAAGATTAGCATTTATTTTACTAAGTGTATATCTCTTCTTGAAAACAAGAACTACACACTCACCAAGCTCTAACAACATAAGATAAAGTTGTTCATCTTCAGTAAGGGGCCTATGACCTGCAACTATCAACTTCTCTTAATTAGCCTAAGCACCTAAACAACAACATCAAGCTCATACAAAGCAAACAAGTCATCCACTCAAGTTAAGCAATTTCTGGACTGCAGACAATAGCTACATGTTTTGGTCATAACTGTAGTTATACAAATCCAACAAATATGCAATAAGACTTTCTAGAAAGCTTATGAAATTTTCTACAATTCTTCTTTAAACAGGGTCCTAAGTTAACAAGGTCAAAATTTATCAACTCTGGTCCAGAAATTCCAGAGAACAACTAGTTCTGAGAACCACCTTTGAACAGCCATAACTCACAAACCAATTGGCCAAATACCATGAAAATTTAACACAAGTTAGATAAGTGAGTTATCTACACTTTGTTATAGACAAGATTCATAACAAATATCATCTTCACCATGTAATTTGCTTAACTCAAGATTCTGTCCAGAAAACTCATTGTAAGTGAAAATTAGGAAAAATAATATTTCACTACATAAAAGAATGGTAATTTGAGCACCACCAATGTTACCAATAGTTAGCATACATCAAATGAACACTAGAAAACATAGTGGCCCTACCTAAATAAATTCTTTGCATGCCTTTATTATTTTATTTAGATATTTAGGTGAAATAATAAATACATAGCAAAAGTGCATATTAAATTCTACAAAAATTATTGTAGCTCATAGAAGCTCCCAATAGACTACTATATAAATTTCATACCATTTAAAGAAGTAGAACTCCCTATGCAAAAATGACAAGCTAGCTTAGCTTATAATAGCATAAATAGGAAATCATAGTGAAAAGTGTCAAACAACAGATTTTATATTTTTCTTAGATTCACCATGGTACCAGAACATTGTCCACTTAATTTCATGGTCATTAGGTATATATTTTTACCATGAAAAATAGCACAAGAAGCTAACATTTATTCAAACAAAATCAATAACTCAAACATACATCACCTAAAAATCATGAAATTTTTACTGCAGCACTCATAAGTCCTGACTAGCCTTCCATAAAATTTTCACATCAAGTAGAGCACTACAACTTGGGTTATAAATTTCCCTTTGAAAAACCCTAAACAAAAGAGATAAATAAAAATAGTGAAAATTTTCCACTTGACACTATCATATTATCATACTATCAGATAGATCTACTCACAAGGATTCTAAAATATCCTTATTTGTATTTTTCTGTTTTTTCTATAAATTTATATGATTTTCCAAAGTTCAAACAACATTCTTGAAAAGAATTAAACAGAAACCTAATCTAAGCCGCTGACAGGTGGGACCCGTGGGTCAACTGACCCCACCGGTCAGCTGTACCGAAACAGAGCAGTAGCGTTGACCGCGAAAAGCTTGATGACGATGGGGTTGCCGGCGACGAGCATGGCACCACAAGACTCCCCACATTGATCCGCACTGCTGGTACCTAGGGTTCAAGCTCTACTGGCCCTCAACTACGACGACATCGCTCATGGCAGCTCGGCGGCGCGGCTCGACGGCGGACTCGCCGAAGCTGGCCATGCCAGTGCGGCTATGGCCTCGTCTAAGCTTCTACGCCCTATAGTGAACACGATGCACTTACCAGATTAGGGAGAGGCTATCGGAGACGGCTCAGCCACATGCATGGAGCTAGGCGGTGCCCGGTGCATGGTGACAGCACTTGCCGTTCCAGCGAGCTAGAACCTAATTGGGTCAACCATCCCCAGTTCCACACCCTACGCATCATGGCGAGCTCAACGCACTAGAGAGAAAGGAAAGAGACAGCCAGAGTAGGCCTCGTCCCTGGCGAGCAGAGCTCGCGGAGCTCCGGTGAGGTCGGCGGCGGCGAACAATGCCCTAGGGGCCTCACCTGGGTTCGAACGGCGCTGCGAGTAGGCTCAGAAGATGGAGTAGGAGGTGGCGAAGCTTTGCGCGGGTAGAGGGAAGCAATGCCGCAGCGGCAAGCTCGCCGCGGCGTTGTGCTGCTGCTCTTCTCTGCGTCGGTGAGAGTGATAAAGGGAGATGGGGATAGAGGGTGAGAGGAGAGAGTGAAGTGAGCGAGCTAGAGCACATCGTGGCGACTTGAGGCCCCGCCTAGGCGCTGCTGTGGGACCGGTGCCGGCATACGGCTGCCACTTGGCGCACACAGCTAGAGGCCGGTCGGCCACACCCGATTAGTTTGAATCGGTTGAAACCGATTCAGTTAAGGCCATTGGCTGATTGACGACCAAGGTTGGGAACTGTGGAAGCACTGCAATGCAGTAGTCTTCAACGGTATGCCTCCAAGCCTCTCTAGGCTCCTAGCAGCTTGCAGGGAATCAGCGAACACCTGGAAATGTAGAGTGCCAGTGTCCAAGAGGCACGAATTTGATAGCTGGTGTATTTTGTTCCAAATGTAATATCCTCCCCGCTCTTTCTTGTGTAACTCAGAATTTGCAGGCTTGACCTGCAGGGTGCTAGCCCTCCACTATCGAGATCCTCTCGGTATCTGTGGTTAATATATTTCAGGTGGGGACTCTTCGTCCCCCGTCGCCTTTCAAAAAAGTTATCATTGCCATTGTTTAGTTTTGAAAAAATTTTCTTTTCGAGGGCAATTGTCCAAGCTCTGATTTGATAGTCCTTTTCGATGGAGTAGCATCGATGTGACATAATTAGACGAGTTGTATGCACCAGCTTGAATTATTTTTATTTTGGATGACAATCACGCTACAAACCACGTGATAATCCCCTTTTCCAACGAGCCCTCGTGTCAGGGAATGAATGTTCGACACACTTCACATTTTCACAAACGGTAATGCTACCATTCTGAGCCTCTCGCTCCACTCACTACCATATGCGCCGCTCGTCTAAAAAACAAAATAAACTCCCACATGCCTCGCTCCGCTCCTGCCCTTACCCCTTCCGCGCTCCTCATCCCCGGCCTGCTGCAGCGCGCCAACGCTCGGCGTCCTCCCTTACTGGGAGCCCCAACGCCTATAAATCCGGCGGCCCTCTCCCCCACCCCGGCGAGATCCATGAAGCAGGAGTGAGATCCATGGAAATGGCGCAGTGGTGCTGCGGGGGAGTGGGCGGCTCTCCTCCACCTCGGCGCGGCGCCCTCCCCACCCCTGGCAACGCCCTCTCTTAGCCCGGCGACCGAGCTCCCCCACCCGGCAGCCATGGCGCTCCTCGCCCCATCCCCCACCGTCACCGAGCCAAGCCCGGTACCAATGGCGCTGGTGCTCGTGTGCCGCCGATCGCCACCGGCTCCGACCCCGACAGCTGGAATCGACTGGCCCAGGCTTTTTTCGTCCCCTATGTTGCAAATATATGTTTCAGGTGTTTTAGTCGTTTCAAAGGTATGTTGCAGTTGTTTTTTTATGGATGTTTGTAAAATTAAGTAGATTGTGGGATGTTGCACATGTTGCATATGAAGCAAGTGTTTCAGAAGCATGTTGCAAGTGTTTCATCTGTTTCCAGACATATGTTGCATTCATTTTTATCTAAATGTTGCATATGTTTTCACACATATGCTGCATCAGTATGTTTCAGCTGTTTTTAGTCCTATATTGCATTAAGTGTTTTTTCATGTTGCAATTGTTTTATCTGGATGTTGCATATGTTTCACACACATGTTGCAAGCGTATGTGCCAAATATTTCTTCTGTTTTAAATATATGTTGCATTCGAGTGTTTCATGTTGCAAGTGCAGCAGCGTTGGTGTCCATGAGGACGGGCAGGACCAAGCTGCAGCCACCGACGCGCGAAAGAGGCGCAGGCCACTGCCGAATGTGTGGGGGATGTGTGGGGAGTAGGCACAGGCCACGTGGTGCTGTTGTGAAAGAGTCGGGGGCGAGTCTTCTGAGCGGCCTGGAAGAGACGGGGGCGAGTCATCCGAGCAGCGTGGGCAGCGGATCTGAAGTGGACAGTTTGGATGCGAGTACGGCAAACGGAGCTGGTGTGGGCGGCGCGCGAATCCGAGCGGACGGGGCAGAGCAGCCGTGGGCGTCCGGACGTCCAGATGCCCAACAAGAAAGTCTCTATTCCCTCTATTTCAAATTATAAGACGTTTGTATCTTTTTATTTATATATACGTAGCTTTTGTTATATATTTAGATATCGGCACCGCAAATCCCATAGCGAATCCGGATGAGTTGCCACCGTGGAAGAAAGTTATCATTTAATTTTATTACAAATTTAATTAAACTTGAGATATTTTGAATCTCAAAAAAAAAAAGTAAATCTGGGATGGAGAGAGTATCTGCTTAGCTGCCCCTATTGCCATTTGCCAAGCGGGTTCCGGTTGCTCCACGCGACGACTTTTGCAGTACCACCAGTCCACCACTGTACAGCGCGCTACGGCGAGTCATGGCGATATGGAAGTTACGGAAATATCTCTTCCTGTCAGACGAATCGAAAAGGAGACAGTACATGCATGCAGCACGGGTAGCTCTCCCGAGGCCCACAGGAAGACGGCTCAAAGTCGCGCGAGGATTAATTTCCACGCAGTACCAGAGGTCGATCGACCCCGTGCGCGAGAATTTAATTTGCTCATCGACCGATCAGGGGTAGCTTGCTCGTCTCCGAGTACTACACCCCTAGGGATGAAAACGGAAAAACCCTATTTCTACTTATGTTTCTATATTTTTTTGGGGAAACGGGAGCGAGTTTGAAAAATACGGGTTCGAAAACGGAATCGGAATATGCGGACATACGGAAACGGACAAATACGTATGGAGAGCCAGAAAATTAAATTAAGATTATATAATCTAATATTTTTAAAGTATACATATATAAAGTCATGTAATAATATATACAAAGTTCAATATTCATTTACATGCTACGTACGTGAACATAACATGCATATTTGGTGATTCATAGTTATATTAACATAATATAAGGATATGCAATTGTTGAACATGTCGAGCATAGATTGAAAACGGGATAAAAACGGGTCTATTCCGTATTAAAATGGGATTACTTGGAAACGAATGGAAAACACCATTTTCTACTTCCGCAAATACGAAAATAGGATCTCGCAAATACGAAAACGGAAGGTATGGAAAAAATTCCGTCTGTTTTCATCCCTAAGAGGAAGTGAGGCATGCGGGGAGTCAATGGCATGAGCCCAAGGGCAGGTTAAAGTTTCGAACATCCTATCCTGGCAGAATGGCGTCCCTGAGGATGCGGCGCTGATTGAACCCGTGAATTTGGTTCTCGAGTTGTCCTAAAGGTGACCTATGACTACCTGGCACAGGCATGCCGAGGTTTGTGTTAAGAATAATTCCTCAGCTAGGTAGACATCAATACGAGTTGCCGTCTCTCCCGGATAGTTCTCTGGATAGTGAGAACTTGACTGAGCAGCGGCAACGTAGATACACCTAATTGAACTTAATGGTTATGATGATGACGATTCACAATGCTACATCAGATATGGTTACTAGTGCTTGCTACTTAATCAAGTGATTGCTCTAGTACAGGCACTAACATAGAGAGGTTTAATTGAATAAGTTCAACTTGATGCTGGAGATGATAATGGTTACTTTATGTTACTTAAGCTCTTTTATGCAAATGTTGTCAAGCTAGCCCCACTGATACAGCCTTGCATACTCCTTGGTGTTACTTTATTTCTGGTTTACGATAGGTAAGTCTCTCATACTTAGGATTTATTCCCTCTTGTTGCAGATGACATGATATATTATGGCTACTGTAAGTACTGCTTTCATCCCACTAGTGATGAGGACTAGATTACGGGGCGTGATCCTTCTACGTTATCTTATCATGATGCTTTTGTTGGGATATGATTATGGAACAGACATGTATTTGAACTAAGTGTGTTGTTGTTGTTAAACTACTTTGCTTCCGCTACTTTCAAACTTGGTTTGTAATAATTAAGTGAACTCCGATGTATGCGAGCTACTTGTAAACTACTTGTGAAATATATTGTAACATGTGACTAGTTTATGTTGAATCACTATGATCTTGGCTTGTATGTTGTTGGTTCGAAGTCCTTTGTGATTTCATCGGACTACCGGGGTTATATGGGCTCAAGTATGACGGTTTGATCACTTGGATGATTGCTTTTGTACTTGTGCTCTTATAAATTAGATAGTTCTATCACACTGGTGGGCCTCGTCCACCCCGCGGATGAGCTCATAGAACTCACGTCGATCCTCCGAAGACGATGAGGACGAGCTCAACCCTCCAGAAGGTGGGGTCACGGCATGAGCGGCGCTGGCGGCCCCTGCGGGTGCGAAATGGGAGGGAGCCCTACAAAACGTGCACAATCACACACAGGTCAAACCCTCGAACTACAGCATCGTTCGAATGCACTTACCCTTGATCATGCAGGCAAGGACGGATAGGCGGTGGTGCCCCGCCAACACCCGATGACTCCTCCAATAGCCGCTTGCCATGACTCATCCTCGTCGGTAAGAAAGTGACTCCAGAAAGAGCTAGAGCGAGAACAGGGAAGTGATAGAGTAGGTGACTCAGGGCGAATGCCTCCTCGCCGTATTGCTCCAAGAGTATTTGTAGCTGCTAAGGATATTCAGGGCACGCGCGCACCCACTCACATTTACTAACTGCCTGGAAAACCTCGTAGAGTAGGTGAAGCAATCGGAGGAAAGGCAGAATGATGGTCGGCCACGAGTCAAGTAAGCCGCGCACATCCCCACTCTTTCCATACCATTTCAATTTGTGCGCCCACGTTTCGTGGCATATGACTATTCATGATTAGGCACCATTATGCCATGATGTGACTGTGGAGGCTGACTGCCCCCAGAGATCGTGCGTCGAGTGACCCACCACGACCCCGCTTCGTACTTAGGAAACCCACTCTGGGCCAGCCCCTAGAAGGGCTCGAGGCCACAAAATGGATAGGGGAAGGGAGGAGATGGGCTCCCGTGGCTCTAATCGGTGGTGCGGAGCCACATGACCATCTCTTCCTATGTTCGAGTCGTCTGCTTCGAAGTCTCCCGGGTTGCCCCCCTCTGGGGGAGGCATCTTGCCCTTTGGCCGCTACGAAGGTGGTTGGGGACCAATGGGATTGACGGCCAATGATTTATGGGACGTCTCACATGAGGCACTGCCAAACTCCACGTCGATTGGGAAGGATATCGGGTCCCACTCAAATTACCCATAGACCCTGATGAGGCACATCGCTCCAACCATGTGGTTACGGTGGACATGCCTATCCCCACATGGGGCGAAACCGAACCCGCCTGTAACAAGGCAATATGACCTCCCGGGGTCGACAAGGGCGCCAGGAAAAAAATGGAGTCGGGTCCCCATGACCTCGAAAAAGGTCAGGGCGACCAACTTGGAGTTGGGGCCCCGTGACCCCAAAAGAAGTCAGGGCCTAGCCACGACTGATTCCTCCCTGCGTCCCAAGTCTCAGACCTGAGGCCTGCTCCGGAGACTCATAAACCGTCAAAGGTCCATGACCCCTCCGGGAGAGATCGATGAAGCAAAAGGCCGGTGTGACGCGCAATGTGGAACCCCAAAATGTGATCACAGCTTGGTCATGTGAAAAAGACAAAAAGGTCCAAGACTTACGAGCCAATGTACAACTGCAAGAAACCTTACGATCGTGCAGTAAGAGGTTGGAGGAATGACCCCCAATGACACCAAGGAGAAAATAGCCCCTCCAACCGAGCCTAGGTCAAAGAGATGACCCCGAACCTGCGGCTCAGGGTCTCATGGCAAAGCCTGCTCAGAAGTATCAAAAAGGAAATCCCTTCGGCAGGTACAAAAGCAGGCACACCGCAAAAACGTCAAAAAGGCGTACCTCGATGGTGATGCCGATTAACAACCTAGGGCCAAGCGCCACCAGGGAACCAGGGGTTGCAAACCCCCATTTACTCCCTTGTAGGCGTCGTGCCCCTGAACAACAACGCGTAGGAAGGACACGACAACTCCTTCGGCTCGGAAGGAGAGAGCGGCCAGTAGCAGTGGTACGGCCACGTCACCATCCTACCCCGTCTAACGGGGGTGGAGTGACGGGAAAGCACTGGCTCATCCTCCTCCCATTCCACTAGTAGTCTGGGTGGGCTGACGACCAGCGCATAGACCCTTGAGGGGAGCCGAAAGTGACTTCGACTGTCACCCATTTTGAGCACACGAGTCACCCAGGCTCGGAGCAAGAAATGGCGACGAGATGGCACACTAATGTCATGCATGACCCAACGCGGTGGCCATACTAACCCTTGCCCCTGACTTGCGAGATCCATTCCAGCATCGATTGTTGGGATAGATAGTCATGGCCTTTGGGTGCCACCTGCGATCCCCAGTAGAACACATGTTTAAGAACCGCAAGGTTCTCTTCAAAAACCTTTCTTCTTTTTCCCCTCTAAAAGCTAAGCTCCTCAAAGAGGTCAGAGGAAACTTGGCACTAGGGGTAATTCAAATAGGAAAGAAGCCCTAACTTATAGACCCAGAAGCAGATTGAGCGGCCCGAGGCCCCCTCGCGACATGGCAGACCATGAAAGGTCACGGGCAGTGACGGATGCCCACGTAAGGGTGAGAAAATTGAGTCTTCCCCGAAGTCAAGACCAGAGCAGCATCAACAAGACCACTCAGCCCCACCTGGACCATGAACCCCCAACGCACTGCTCTCTGATGTGACAAAGCCTAGCAGTCACATGCCACAATGTCAGGACGTCCTGACGAAACGAAGCCCGACGACCCCTACCACACCGGTTGCACCAACCCACAAGGGGTTGAGTGGCAAAGCTCGATCAGGCCACGAGAACAAGCCCGCATCATAGCACGCATTCATACCAATGCTTTCGCAATCGCTTCGCTATTGTAAAAATGCTCAGGGGCTACTGTCGGGGTTATAACCCCGGGGTATCTCAAGGCACCGATTAGGTAGCAGGCCGCATGGCCCACAATGCATTAGCGAGGAGAGGCCCAAGTGACTGAGGCCCAGCAAAAGATGAGCATAACAGGTCTTTAACTAAGGCCAGGATCGGCCGCGACCCAATCTCCAACCCTAGCCGCGTGACATTCGCAAAGCACTCGACCTCTCCCCATTACGACCATCGGAAGGGATGGGGAGAGGTCATGACTGGGCAAGCGCTCCTGCTCTGACAAAAGCGAGCACACTGTACTTACCCCATAAGGACCGAGGGGACAACAGTCACCTCAACCCGGTCAGACACCAACCCTGTGCCACGCGCATAGACAAGACAACCTCGCCTCGAAGCCATGATAACGGATACGAAGGCTACCAACCAGATACGGCCCGGTGATACGGATATACGGTCCCACCCACTACGGGATGGGATCCGCGATGAAGGCCATGACATCGAAGCCATCCAGACTGGCAGCAAACCCTAACTTTGACAACCGGGGTCATGATCCTCAGCTCCTCAAGACAAGACGGTCATCGGTGACCCCGGGCGGCCACCAACTCCCGTACAACGCTACGGGAGACAAGACGATGATGACAAAGACCACAACAGAGACCATGCCGCACAGGATGGCTGGCGAACCATCACCATGCCTAAAGTGCTGCCACGGCCGGCACAGTGACACTATGTCACACCTTGTCTAGCATGGCCACAAGACCGTGACGATAGGCCTCGACCGGACAAGCACCAGAAGATGGCGTAGCTTGCAAGCCAAGTTAGCTAGGACCTCCCTCAGGCTCTCGACCCTTCGGTCGGGAGAACTCCCTCTTTGTATAAGCCCTGGCCCCGAACTCTATATAAAGACCGCCAGGGCAACACGACACACATCATCTACCATTCCATTAATTCACCATTGTAGTAGGGCTCCTAGAGCTTCTCTTCGGGTAGCCCTTCGCCTAGCATAGGTCCTTCACCTCGTCCACCATTCTTGCACCCCCATTGTAAGAACTTCAGAGCATTCAAGCGAGGAACACGCACTCGATCATCTTTGAGACTAGACATAGGGCTCTGGTCTAAACCAATATAAATCCTCATGTCTATTGGATGCTACCATTGTCTTCCTAGAGCAACACGGAGATCACATAAGTTTACTAGTCCGGTTTACAAAACACCGATAGGGAAGGACTGCAGCGATACGGTGGGAGTGTGGCGCGTTGCTGCTAGGCCATTCGGTACCGTCCGATGGAATCCTATCCCATCAGACATTCGGGCGCCAGCAAATCCCTTGAACAAATATATTGTTTGTCCCGAGTGTTTATTTCGCAAAATATGCTAGATTGTATGGTCCTTCATCTGATTGCAAATTAGGACCTGTTTGGATCACAACTCGATTATTATAATCTAGATTATGCATTGAATTAATCAGGATTATGATTATAATAACTAGAGCGTTTGGGTCTTATGGATTAGTGATTGATTATGATTGGTCAAGGTGAGAAATTCCTATTTTGTCCTGTATAATTTGGCAAGTTAGATAATTGATGGAGGCAAGGTGGACTTTTAGCACCTATAATCCCCTATAACCTGGTCTCGTCTGGATTATAGGATTATGATAATCGATAGTTCTGATTATATTAATCCATCATATAATCAATCATGTTTGGATCAAAATTTGACTATGTAATCAGATGGGTACCCAAACACGGTCTTAAGAATTGATGCCATTATACTAAATTATACCCGCAAATTAAAAAGATACTAGTTAATTTTGTATATTTTTATGGAAAGTTGTAAGAGTAATTACATCCTCTACTAGGAAGTACTATTAGAGACTGCTAGAAAGTATTATGAGTTGCATGTGTTCTGGTTAACCGTCTTAGAAAATACTCCTTACGTCCTAAAATGAAACAACTTCTAAAGTTCTTATAAATCAAACTATTTTAAATTTAACCAACTTTATATAGAAGAGTACCAACACTTATGACATCAAATAATTACACTATAAAAATATATTTCCTAATATATCTAACAACACTATTTTAGTCTCTTAAATATTGGTGTTCTTTTCTATCAATCCGTTCAAACTTAAGCGAGTTCGAATTTGGATAACTCTAGAACTCAGATTTATTTAGAGTCCAAGAGAGTAACAAATAAGTATTTGTTTCATAAATAATTAATAAATATCAAAGTTCAAGCATGAAAATAAGCTATCTCTAAGCATGCAGTTTAGCTTTACGTTGAGTACTCACAATTTTTGCCAACATATAGTCTGAGGGCCTGATTGGTTCACTCCTAAAATTTACCAAACCAAGGATTTGGCAAGCCATGATTTTGGCGAGTATTTGGTTGGCTACCAAAACTTACCAACTTCTCACACTTGGCTTGCCAAATCTTTGGCAATTCTTTTGCTCAACTTTTGGCTGCCAAATCTTTGGTGTGGCAAAAATTTGGTGACAAGCCAAGCAGTCTCTAATAAAAAAAACATATGAATCTCATAATGACCAGATCAAATGCATAATTTGTTGAGTTTTTCATTCAATGAACATATTCACATAGTCAACTGAGATATTTGAGAATCTCTAAATAACATCCTTTTTCCCGGATGATGTCTATTCTCTAAGAAACATTTGTACAAACTCAAAAACAAAATCAATGAAACCATGGCAAAAGCACAAGTGCAAAACACTACTACAACCATCATCGAACTCTCCAAAGACCTATTCCAAGCACCAGGTATGATGTGAAAATTCCACATAGATGTAACCTGGTCTAAAACGAAATTGTCCATATTACATGTAACCCCATAAAGTTGACGACGACAGGGCTCGGCCAGCCGCATCCACAGAAAGTAGTCCTTGGTTCCTTGCATGTTACGGATGACCCACCGTGGACTTGAAGTCGTCGCCACACCGCATGCGAATGCATGGTACGGTGCCTACCAGTCGTCGGTGGTGCATTGCATCATGTCAGCAATCGTTACCTGCTAATCGATCGAAGTAGTAAATGATGATCTATCATATGACGGGCACGGGGCACCCCGTTCGGGTGCTACTCTCACCCTGTTCGTTTCGCTGTTTATTGTGGCTGAAAGTACTGTTCGTTGATTTGTTATGGGAGAAAAATACTGTTGGATGACTGCTGATTACGAACAGGGTGTCTATCTTTTTCCTACAGCTGCGTCCGTGTGTCCTGGCTGTTATCCTACGGACTGAAGACCGGTAGTTGGCCTAGACTTCAGAAATGAAGTTTGAATGCACCACATCATGTAAAATAGCCTGTCAGAGCCTAAGAAATTAGGATATTTTCATTTGCGGTTGTCCATCGTCAGCAGGAATATATTTTTGATTGAAGCGTGGCTCAAAGGATATTCATCATTGGAATAGTTACCGGGTTTTTAAATCTCTTGCTACAACTACTGCTTTCTTCGTATATAGCTGTTTGTAGAGCTCACGCTATTTGCTCCTACATATATAGTCGCTATAACCCCCGATTTAGCCGGCTGCTATTAGCTGTGAGGAGGGAGATCGCTAAATGACGTGGGCTATTTAAAACACCATTGGTTACTGCAGTGCACCATATGATACGGTGTTGTCTATGTGGCACCACGATGGATCATTAGGTGGCTTAAGGGTCTCTTTGGATCCTCTCCTCTAAACTTTAACCCGTCTCATATTTGAAGGACCGAAAACGATGACTAGAGGGAGGGTGAATGAGAGCCTCAAATTTCTTTCGAAACTTTCGACCACTGTCCCAAATTCAACCCCAAAAAGCACACAAATAAAAGCTATAAAAAATACAAGTCACCAAGAGTTAAGAGACCCTAGAGACGTTCCTTAGATCGCTAGAAACCCAACACAAAAGACGGAACTCGAATCGGAGACCGAACAGGCGAGAAACGGATCGGAACAGCACACACTGCGAGCTGCGGACAGTCCGCTACAGTACCAAGGGCAGTCTGCTACAGTACCCTACGTTACCGGGGCAGTCTGCTACAGTACCGCGAACAGTCCGTAGGTCAAAAATCTGAAAACGAACTTCGCGAAAACAGTTCTGTTCTCGACTGAAAAAACCATTGCTACAATACCGCGGACAGTCCGGGCTTGGGGCCGGACAGTCCGCAAGTACGGACACCGTGCAACAAAGAAAGCACAGAAAAAAATCTCGACTCCCAGACTATCTGCTACAGTACTCCGGACTGTCCGCGAATCGCGAATTAGTAAGAACAGGGAGCTCCGAAAATCGCTTTCTCTCTTCGATCTTCCGATTTGCGGTCAAATCTTCACCAACTGCCACGAAACTTGGTGAGCATGATCATAAAGCAGTAGGGGAGCTACCTCTAAGAGGTCATCGCCCAATTTGAAGCCAATCAACGGGAAATCGAAGAGGCACGAAAAACACCGGTTCTTGAGACCTAGATCAAGAAATCGCCCGATCTGCGAACTCGTGAGGAATTAGTTGATTTCCTTCGGTGGAAAGGCTCAACTCACGTCATAGCTCAAATCAACGCAAAAAGAACGGATAAAAAGGTCTAGAAACGACGAATCGAAGGAAGAACTAGAGGGGGAAGAGAGGAGCTCGTGAAGAACACATCAAGAACACACAAATTGCTTTATTCGTCGAACACTGGAGGACACCGGAGGATTCGGGACCTCCTTCCCTCAAAGATTCATGGTTCTTGTACTAATCGGTGGATTAGTGGACCTCTCTCTCACAAGCACCTAAGGGGAGGGGAAACCTAACAAGGATGAAGAAAATGCAAATAGAGGAGGTAAGGGAGATGGAGGCTCCTTCATCCTATTTAACAGAGCTATTACACAATCTCAGTTTTACCCCTGGATACAATTTAGTCAAACCACTTAGCCCAAGGGCGTTATGGTCCAACCCGGTGTCATCTTCATCCGACGGCCACCGCGCCTCCTCACCGATAGTTTCGTCTCGACGCGAACTCCCCGATGCCGCCACGTGCCGTCCGTTCCTCCTCGGAACCTCTGCCCGGGTTTTGAGGCCCAAACCCGTAAACCCGCCACCGATGGTTTTGAGGCCCAAACCACCAAACCGCTCGCGAGTAGCGTGCTCCATACGCGTCCCCCACCGATGGTTTTGAGGACGAAACTACCAAACCCCCGATGTCGACGCGTGTCCGACCTCCCGCCTA
The DNA here is from genome assembly GCA_022457205.1 of Saccharum spontaneum. NCBI lineage: Eukaryota > Viridiplantae > Streptophyta > Magnoliopsida > Poales > Poaceae > Saccharum > Saccharum spontaneum. The sequence goes on from CM039616.1 coordinate 46,488,641, forward strand.
GCATGACGCCTTCGCCTTCCTCTTTGACTCGGCCCACCGACCTCCGCCAAGTGCCATGACGCCATCGTCTCCATCTTGACTTGGCCGACGCCGTTTTCATCACCATGTACACTTGCACTCGTCAATGTCCCAAGTGTCAGCCACCGCGGCTAGTCACTCGGCCTCTTGGTCCCTCGGTTCAAGCCTCACGTCCGCCCTTCACCACTCCCGGTCCGTCGGCACGGCACGTTCTCCTTGACCTTTACCTCGCCGTCGACTACCGCCTCCGTGCTCCACACTTGCACACCACGAGCCAAGAGACATGCACACATAGCTTTCGCCATGGTAGGGTTAGTCACCACTAAACCTACTTCGTGGATCACATTGACAATCACTCATCACAAAACGAACACATAAGGGTACTTATCAACCTTGTGTTCGCAATATTAAAGATTTAGATATCAAAACTGAGTTAAAGTGCTCTAAAATTTTTAGAGCTATAAAGTTTAGAGAGGAGGATCCAAACAGGTCCTATGTTTGAATAATTGTTGGTCAAATCTCATAAAATTTGATTTTTCTCTTGGGTTAAATATGGTTATCATTGGGGAGTAAACCAAGACGGTCTAAGTTTTAAAACCAACTTACATGGCACGCTGAGGAACCGCTACCGGACAGCGCACGTCGCTGACTAGTTTGCCTGGAACCGGAATGGAAGTGCAAAACACTAATTATAACACGGCTCCACCATCGGGCTTTGCTTGGACGTTCCACTTCCCTGTTCATCCGTACACACGTTTCCGACGAGAATTGCCCCGGCGTCGTGTTGAAACGTGATATTCACTACACAAAGTCGCCAAGCCGCTCGAAAGCTTGTAGAGGGCCAGACATAACAGCCACACCATCGCTTGTTCGATCAGCCGCCGCCCGGCAGGCACCAAGCTGCGATCATGGCGGCGGCGGCGGCGCTCTGCTTTGCTTCCCTCACCCGCGTTCCCTTTGCTGCTGTGCTACTGCTGATGCTACTGCAACAAGCTCGTTTCCTGGCGTTGGCCGTGGCGCGGACCACCAACTTGACAGCGGGGGCCACCTTGACGCCGCCCGACTACATCACCAGCCCCTCCGGCACCTTCAGCTTCGGCTTCCTCGCCCTCGACTCCGATCCGACCAAGTTCCTCCTCTCCACGTGGTTTCGCTTCGCTGCTGACGGCAACGCCTCCCAGTCGCAGCCACAGCCGCAGTCCGTGGTGTGGTTCGCGAAACAGTCGCCGTCCGGGACCACGCCCAACGCCACCGCGCAGTCCGTCCTGAGCATCACGGCCGACGGGCAGCTCATGCTCACCGACGGCGACGGCGGCAGCAACCCGAACCAGGTGCTGTGGACGCCTACCGCAGAACGTGGGTCCGTGCTCGCGCTCCGCGACTCCGGCAACCTCCAGTTCCTGAGCGACTCCGGCAACCAGGTGTTGTGGGAGAGCTTCTCGTACCCGACGGACACGCTCCTGCCGGGCCAGTCCCTGGCCTACGAGTCGACCGGGTCCGAAGGGAAGCTCTTCGCCAAGCGCGCGGACGCGGAGTTCACCACCGGCCGGTTCAGCATGGGCATCCAGAGCGACGGCAACGTCGTCCTCTACGTCGACCTCCTCACCGGCAACAACCCCGAGAACGCCTACTGGCAGGCGTACACCAACAGCCCCGACGGCAACACGACGGTCACCTTCGATGGCCAGGGCCGCCTTAACTACACCCTCCACAACGGCACGGTCTACAGCTTGGTTAAACCGGCGGCGAGCTTCACCGCCGGCGAGTACCTCAAGTTCGCCCGGATGGACCCCGACGGCATCGTCCGTACCTACATCCGTGCCAAGAACGGCGGTGGCAACACGACGTGGACTGTGTCCGGTGCGTTCCCCGATTACGGCTGCATCAAGAGGACGTCTGGGTTGCAGGGCATGTGCGGGCCGGGGTCCTACTGTGTGTCTGCGCCCACGCCGAGCTCAAGGGACAGGCTCAACTGCGCGTGCCCGAGTGGGTACAATTACACCGACGACCAGCACAGGGACAGCGGCTGCACGCCGGGGTTCGAGCCACAGAGCTGCGACGGCGAGAGGAGCTCCGACGAGTTCACCCTTGTGGAGCTGCTCAACACCACCTGGGAGACCTCGATATACTACAAGAAGTTCTCATCGGTCACGGAGGAGCAGTGCCGGGACTACTGCCTCAGCGACTGCTTCTGCGCGGCCGCATTGATGATCGGCGGATCCGACTGCGCGGAGATGGCGGCGCTCACCAATGGTTGGCAAGCAAACGGTGTCACGACGAAGGCGTTCATCAAGGTGCGGACAAGGAAGTCGCCGGTGATCGCGTCTGCAAGGATGAGGAACGCGTTGGCCTACAAGGTTGTCGCCATCTGCTTGGCCTTTCTTCTGTTGATCACCATCGGCGTCCTCGTGGCACAGTATTTTGTTGGCAGGAACAGAGAGAGCCAGCAGCGGCCGTTGAGCTCGAGCGTGAGAGCGTTCAGCTGGAAGGAGCTTTACCAAGCCACCAATGGCTTCGAGAAACTGCTGGGTAAAGGGAGCTTCGGCGAGGTGTACAGAGGAACGATGAGGTCGCCGCAGCCGCATCTCATCGCGGTGAAGAAGCTCATCGCCTCCAACGAGTACAGCGAGCAGGAGTTCACCAACGAGGTGCAGTCCATCGGGCAGATCCACCACCGGAACCTGGTCCGCATGATCGGCTACTGCAAAGAAGGCAACCACCGGATGCTGGTGTTCGAGTTCATGCCGGGCGGGTCGCTCCGCAGCTTCCTCTTCAACCCCGAGAGGCGGCCTCCGTGGCGCTGGCGCGCGGAGGCCGCGGTCGCCATCGCCCGGGGGCTCGAGTACCTCCACGACGGCTGCAGCGCCCCGATCATCCACTGCGACATCAAGCCCGACAACATCCTGCTCGACGACCGCGGCGTCCCGAGGATCACCGACTTCGGGATCTCCAAGCTGCTGGGAACCCAGCAGGTGCACACCACGGTCACCCATGTCAGAGGCACCAGGGGCTACATCGCGCCCGAGTGGCTTCTCGGTGACGGGCACGTGGACACCAAGGCGGACGTCTACAGCTTCGGCGTCGTGCTGCTGGAGATGATCTGCTGCCGGAGGTGCCAGGAGCCGGTGATGGTTGATCCGCCGCGCGGCGTGGAGGACGACGAGACGGTCACCTTGTTCGGTTGGGCGGCGCAGCTGGTGGGCGCGCGGAGGACGGAGCTGATGCTGCACGGCGACGACGACGCTGGCGTCGACAGCGCGGAGGACATGGAGAGGGTGGACCGGTTCGCTCGCGTGGCGCTCTGGTGCGTCGAGCCGAACCCGCTGCTGCGACCGACCATGCACCAGGTGGTGCAGATGCTGGAGACCAGTGATCGGGCTCAGGTTCAGGCACTACGTATACCTGACCCTCCGGACTGTTACATGGAATCCTCGCCTTTAATTTCTCAGCCCAAAGACTGAAAATTGTTGTAAAACATACGGACTTGATCCTAGAAGCAAGAAAAGGAGAAGGGGAAATCCTAATTCTAGTCCGTTTGTATATGGGCTTTTACCAAAACTCTTAGCCCTTAGCAGGACTATATATACGTGGGAGCTCTATGTTGTAATGACCAATATTTAGAGGAATAAAGAATAGTCTCCCTATATCTTGTGTCTATGTGTTCTACTTTCATCAACTATGTTGATTATGAGAGACGAAGAGGGAAAGGTCCGAACCGCTGGCAACATGTTTTATAACACGTTATCAGCACGACAAGCTCTACGTCGACATCTCGTTGAAGCCGTCGCCATCGACGCTGCCGCTCATACCGACGTCCCTATCGGCTGCCGCGACTACTTCGACGACGTCGACATCCCGACGTTGTTAGCGGAACGGATCTGCTACCTCTACCTGCAACTAATTGCACTGCATCGACATGTACCATCGTCGTCAAGCATGCAGTTCTACGACAATGCCAAACGCCCTATGCGGTATGTATCTACTAACCACTGTCCTACGCGGCACGTGAGGTAGATCAATTGGCATCCTTAATAATCAAAGGTATTAATCAAAGGTATGATTTGATTCGAAACGGTAGATTGGTTTACGTCTGGCAATGAAATCAGATTTATTTTCCAATCTACTTGTGTCGGCCTCGATCACCGAGTCGTTTTTTTTATGTTGCATGCATGCGGTGCGGCCATGAGATCGCATAAGCTTGTTAGGCTAATATGCACGTAGAGTTTCATCTACGAGAACAAAGCCAAGAAGGCAACGGCATGATCGTCATTGCATCACGTGGCATAGCAGCCATGACATGGAGTACTGGATCTTGTTGATCGCCCATATCTAGCAGATTGATTTTGAATTTTTCAACATGCAAATCAACGTGGCTGTTGTTGTTGCACGCAACACATGCCACCGTCTGCGACTTGCACGTCGCCGAACGCAAGCAGAACTATAGGCCAGCAGTCGCTAATTATTGTTAAATTAATATGCAAGAAGAAAATAAAACACCATGCATACATGTATACGTACATCAATTTTGTGCATGCAAGCACATCTATACGAGTATTGGCCTGGCAACCTGAACGTGCATAAGTACATCACCGCTTACCCATATGTCAGTACAATTGCATTTGTAGTGGATTTGACACGCAGTCAGTACCGTTGGATCCGGCGGCCTTGCGTTGGCGTCGGCTACACAAAAAGTAAACGACATCCCATGTCGTGCTCGGACAGAATCCGTGTTACATGTTTCCATGGTTCCAAACCGAAGATTGGATTCAAACCCAATGTTGTATGCCTGTATCTATGACCATGGTGAATTCGGCCTGCACGCCTATATACCAACGATGATTCACGTATTACTGCATGAATAGTACATCGCTACATGTGCAAATAGTACCATGCAGGTGCTATCGCATGGATTTCATCGGCGCCGCTGCTACAGTGGGCCGTATCAGCACTTGCATGTGTGCACATCTACGCTTGAATGCAGCACACTAGCGTGGTGGCACCTGCTACTACGGTCTCTCCAAAGGTGGATTATCGATTGAGCCGAAATTGGGTAAATTTTCGAAATAGCAACTGGAAGTTGTAAATTTCACCTTGATACTATATTCCTCCATAATACACCTTGATGTTTAGGAAACTAAGTTTCTTTTTGTAAAATACATTTACAATAATCATTTTATGTTCTTGTATATGAGTTATGTGTCGATATTTTCTTATGCTCATTTGAATGCAATTACTTATGGCACATCATGACTTATTTATATATCATGTAATTGCAAGTATAAAATCTTGAATGATTATGTAGGAAATATGGTATAAGATATATGAGTTCTCTGAATCTTGTAGATCTTAGACTTATCACCTTTAAGAGGCTCATTTGTTTTTCTAGCATAATGAATTTTTGGGATGAATGAATGATTGGTATTAGTTCTGGAAATTATCATATACCATGATTAGATCCTGAAAAATGTTAGATGCTTCTAAGAATATTTTTGCATAACTATCCACTATCTTTTTGCACCTTGTTACTTATTTACATGTAGTAAACATATATGCACATGGCCTAATTTGCCTTAAAAAAAGAAGAAATATCCTGGAATTCTCTGGACAGAAGAATTATTTGTTGCAGTCATTATTAAATCCATGTAGGATATTTTGCTACCATTGAAGTGTAGTGAATTTAGAATATATATCTCCTAATTACTCTCTAGAATGAGTATATGGCCGAGAGAAATAACAAATGCATTGTGGACTCACTGCATGAGAAAAATCCCAAATTATGACTATAGAATATCATATTGCATTTGAATTTTCAAGCTTGTATGCCTATGGATTGAGGTATAATGCTGCTCTATAAACAATAGCTTGAAGCTTTGTATTAAATGTCTAAAAGACAAGATGGTAAATAAGATTTTATTAATGAATGTTCTCGAAGAAATGTCTCTTGTGTATAGAATATCAAAGAGCAATGCAATACATGAAGTATTTGAATTTATCATTAGAAAATACTCAAATAGAAATTGAGTTGGAATTTTTAGACAGCTTTATAAATCAGGATATTATAAGCTTGCATATGTTACACCCCTTGAAGGCTTGTGACTGTATAGCATAACTTTTAAATAAAGCATGAAGCTACCGCCTGTCATGCATAGAAGTAAAGACATGCAAGAATGGATATTATTTAGAATTAGAATATTTAAGGGTTTTTCTTGAAGAACTTGAATCATGTGCTTATATATTTGTTTTGTCTTTAAAATTACTATCCTGAAGTATTAGTAGTAGTGGTGGTGCATTAAGTTTTAATTCTTGTTGAATTAAGTGGTTCTCGTATACTTATAGAAGAGTTAATGATTAATCTATTGGCTTGAAGATTAATGTGAAGTATTTAATATTCTTAGTTGCAATTTTTACTTGCAGTAATATATGTTAACCTTGCATGGAATGAATTGTGTTTTACATATAAATAATTGCCTATTGCCTATCTAAATAAATTTTGCATTAATCCACAAAGAAGCCTCAGTTAACCATGAAGGTTATCGTTTTTTGTGCACCACTACCATGTAGGTAGAAGCAAGTATTTAATACTTCAGCCCAGAAACTAGAAGTTTATGGCCTACCCTGAATATGTTATTGTACACTGAATAGTATATTGGATATGTAAATTTCATGCCAGAACCATTGAATACTAGAAGTATGATTGAATTTTATTGAACATTTGAAATGATTTTTCATAGATGCAAGAAGCATATTACTACTTGAAGTAATTATGGCATGAAAAGGGGGAGGAATTGAGTAAAGGCATGAAAAAATGTGGGTAATATATAGGTATAGTCTTCCTAAATCTATCTTTAAGTGCATGTATAAGAACTTGAAGTTCTAGTCGCATCCTTTCTAGCAGAATTAACTTTCTCTACATTGCACTAATTGCAAGTAAGCTTGTAGCATTTTGTTGATATCTATTACGTTAGATTGAATACCAACATACCACATTATACTTGAATATGTATCACTATGCTATGCTCTCGTCGAGTTGCACCTATATCCACTCTTACATGAATATTAGCAAAGAAGCTATATTTGTAGCTTGTAGCTACCTTGCACTTCCCCCATAATTAGATTGACTAGCTAGTATACTATGTCTATATAGTTTCCGTTGAACTAAGAAATATTTTGCTTTCAATGCGTTGCATGCATAAGCGATATATTGGTCTATGGCCAAGTAGCCTATGATTAGGGGGAGTTGCTTAAATTGAAATTAACGAAATGGAGAAGTGACCCACTTGAATGGGCTGAATTATAGTGGAAATTGAGTTAATAGATAAAACACTTAATGATGATTTGGGATTTATGAAGAAAAGGCATTTGGTTAGAAAATTATAGAAGAAATTCCTTGTAAGTTTGAATGTTGCATATCTATACTTTTGAAGTATATGGTCCGTTTTTATGTATGAGTAATTGGATCATTTTTTTGGCTAAACAATAAAGAAGCTAGATAATGAAATAGTTTTTTTTTGAACTACAATATGTGCAAATCAGGGGGAGAACACCCCAGAGTTTACAGGAATGATGAACATTCTTTATTGCACTTTATGTATTCTAGCTCACTGCATATAATGTATAATAACCCCCGTATTTAAATATGTGCTTGAATATTTCCCATAAATTTTTATCATAGCATACATGAATGGGCCTCCACTTATAGTTGGAGATACATGAATTTGATTATTTTAAGCCCATGATAGGGGATATCTTTTGAAGTATGCTATTATAGATCTAATATTGGTATTAGGAGGAGAGAAAGGCTATGTTGAATGCCAAATATTATTTCTATGGAAGGAAAGTGATATGTTGAATGCCAAATATTATTTCCATGGAAGGAAAGTGATCTTAAGAGAAAATATTCCTTTAAACTTAAATTAGGAATAGTATCACGCACTAAATCAAACAATAGTTTGACTAATGCTCTTGTGAAGCATGAAGCAGAGCATATGCCAGATATATTTAAAATGAGAGGAGTAACTTGAAGTTATAGAAAAACCAGAAGTTATGTTTACTAGTAGTAAACTAAATGTTGTATATTATCAAGCTAAAATCTATGGGGACGCTTATGGGTTATAGTTTAGTGTACACTTGGTAAATAAAATAAGAACAAACTCCTTCATTCTCATGAAGAGAACACCTCACGAAGAAGGTCAAGCACCTCATGAAGAGGATCATCATGAAGATGAAATCCAACACATAAGCGCGCATCATAGTGTTGGGTACGCAGAACAACAAATCATCTCTTGTTTGGGAAATAACAAAGAGACAGAGAATAATCTCATATTATGAGAATATTGGGAGAAAATAATAGTTGTCGACAACACTACCTCTATAATTGCAAATGTTTCTCTTATGAGAACCCGGATCCAAAAAATAAAGTCCATGGCAAAGTCGCCTGTAGCGATTATATCGGGTCAATGAAGGAAGCAATTGAGGTTGAATCTCCTACTAAGAAGAAATAAAGGTTCTGCTATGTCTCTGGCAAATGGAATGAATGAATTGAAATATGCAGTTAGTATGTGGATTCTGAAAATCCATATAGTTTATGAAGAATATAAATCGCAACATATGAAAATTAAATGTCATACTAAATATTAATATGTCTAAGGTATTCCTGTAAGAATATTGAAGTCTCAAGAAGAGCATGTCTTAGAAGGAATACTCCTCGAATGACTTTTTAGTGAATATTACTATCTTATTGTGTATATCACATTATAATCTCATATAGTAGAGAATATATCTAGAAGAGAATTATTATTCACTATAAATGAGAACATCCTTATAGGCCTGAGAGAAAGAAAATGAGGAATTTGAAGCACTATGAAAGTGCAACACTCAGAAAGTGTATATCATAAAACTAGAAATTAAGTTTTGATACCCTCTGAATACCATAGAAGGTATAGGAATAATGGTGATTTTGGCAATTGAATTATCCCCTACATGCCAAATGCAAGACTGCATTTATTATTAGTGGTACAATCAAAGTCCTGAAGATTTGTACAACATATAATTTGAAAATCCACTAAGGAAGAATTATAAGTTTGATGCACTATCTAAAAGATATTGAATATTGCAACTTATTTATCCCCATAATCCTCCAAAAGGATTTATTTCCCTGAAGAATAAAATTTATTTGTTTTGCACAACTAATAAGTGGTCATTATGCATGAAGCACATCGCTCTTGTTTATACTCATATTATAATTCATTGAAGAATTATGAGCCAATTTTGAAAGATATAGTATTGTGGTACCATACCATTATTATGCACACATTTATGAAAAGTGTTTTGAACAATGAAGTTCAAAAGATGGCTTTATGAGGGGGAGCATATTTTATTGCATCTACCTTGAAGGTAAACCACTAGAATTACAAACACCAAGTAGATCATATTTGCTAAACACTGAAGTTTATGCATATATGATAAAGATCAATATCTATTCATGAAGAATAGAATATCCTGAAGAATACATAACCAAGAAGGTTAGATGTTGTACTCTTTTTTCCTATGTGAGTTTTTACTTGAAGGTTTCTCACAAAAGGTTTTTAATGAGACAACATGTGCAATGCAATTAACGAATGTGATGTACTCTTTTCTCCAAGAACCGTTTTTTCCACTGGGTTTTCGGATAGAGTTTTTAACGAGGCATATGCATATCGTGGTAATAGTCCAAGGGGGAGTGTTGTAAAACATACGGACTTGATCCTAGAAGGAAAGGAGAAGGGAAAATCCTAATTCTAGTCCGTTTGTATATGGGCTCTTACCAAAACTCTTAACCCTTGGCAGGACTATATATACGTGGGAGCTCTATGTTGTAATGACCAATATTTAGAGGAATAAAGAATAGTCTCCCTATATCTTGTGTCTATGTGTTCTACTTTCATCAACTATGTTGATTATGAGAGACGGAGAGAGAAAGGTCCGAACCGCTGGCAACATGTTTTATAACAAAAATATTCCCTCCATTATAAAATAAATTAAATCGAATTATTTGGAGTCAAATTATTTTAAGTATGATATCAAGCAAGTGCATTATAAAAATATATTTCATGATATACCTAATAATTCAAATTTAGTGCCATAAACATCTGTGCACCTTTTAATAACTGGATCAAAACAAAAAAATGTTTTGACTCCAAATATCTTTATAAGTTGATTTGTTTTAAGATGAAGGGAGTACACCGATCATAGTTCTTTGGTATTTTGATTAGTCAGACTAGTTCGTCAAACCATGCTCCTCCACAAGGTAAAATCTTAGGAGACATAAGGATTACTAAATGAGATAACAGGACTCACTGCATATTGGTCGTCGACCTTGGACTTAAGGATAAAATATTGGAAGCTATCCAACACATCAACAGCACTGTACGGCTCTGATCCGGTTGCGAGAGCTCCGCTACTTGATTCTTTAGCTTTGCTCCTTACGTCGTAAATATTTACCCTGCAATACGGATCAACGTATTCACGCATAGGGAATCAAATAGGTAGCACACAAGACATAGAGATTATACTGGTTCAGGTACGTGGTACCCTACGTCCAGTTTGAAGTAGATCTCTCTCTGTTGCATACAATTTGGAACTAGGGAGTACATGATAGAAAAGGATAACGATACCTCACGTGAATGAGGTTGATTGTGGGTTGAGGAGTGGCAAAAAGGTCTTATATACAGAAAATTCAATATAATAATTTAACTCATGCTTGCATCAAGTAAAAAACATTGGGAAATGAAAATATTTCCTAACAAAATTAAATTTAGGAATTCAAGTCTTTAAGGGTCACTGAATTGGTTTCAATGTTGAAAAAGAAGAAAAAGAAAATCCTGAGCATGTATGTCATTTCAAATGCAAATATGCATGTCAAATACTCCCTCCTCAATAAAAGCCAAAACATCTTCTAATTTGGAATTGATACTCTCTATGTTCATAGTATATGCATTCCTAACATTTTTTTAAGGACAAATCTATTACTTCTTCCAATATGCAAAAAAAAAAAGTTGCCCTAGGTTGAAGATAGCCGGAAGTCTTACAATATATATATATATATATATATATATATATATATATATATATATATATATATATATATATTACCCTATAGCTGGCTATAAAATAACTTATTCTGTAGCCACTTTGACTTACGATAATTGGTATGCTAATTTACGAGATTATAGTAACTCCTTACTATGTAATTTACTATAACATTATGGTAAATATCCCCATGTGTTATAGTAATTCAACTATCGTAAATATATACTGACATTATCGTAAATTAGTATATAAAATTATCGTAAATAGATGTGGCTACAAAATAACTTATTTTGTAGCTAGCTATAAAGTATACTCTCTCTCTCTATATATATATATCTATATAATGGATTTTGTAATCCGATTCTAGCTACAACCTCTTCCTAGAACGTATAAATTTTGCCCTTGAGAAATCTATGATCCACAGCACAAGAGCATGTGTTCAACCCCCCTCTTCCTAGGGCACGGTTCACCACGACCGTATTGCGTGCGCTTGCACGTCCACATCATGGCCTGATTAGTCTCTGAGCTGGGCTATGCTCCCCGTACGGCACTAACCGAACCGAGCAGCTCAGGAATCAGGACCAACAGCCCAGCAAGTCACAAATCCTTTTCTAACTCGTGGGCCGCATGTATGTTGGAGTTCGAATGGGCCATGAGCCCAACAGCTCACTCCCCCTCGCCTCGGGCCGCCGCGCCCAACGCTACGACCACGATGCGGCACCTTCTCCACTCTCGCCGCCGCCTCCGCCGCGGCGGCGGCATCCCCACGGGCCACTGCCACCACCTTCCCCTCCTCCGGCCCCTCCCCGGTCTCCTCCGACGCAGAACTCATCAAATACGAAGGCTACGCGCTGCTGCTCCTTGGCTGCGGCGCCGCGACCTACTACTCCTTTCCGTTCCCCGCCGACGTGCTGCACAAGAAGGCCGTCCCGTTCGGGTACGCGCCGCTGCCGGAGAACCTGCACGCCGTATCCAACTGGAGGTCTGGAGCGGCACCACGAGGTCCATGCCCGCGTCCTCCTCAATGGACATGGACTCAGGCTGCAGAAATTTGCGTCCATTCGGGTGCAGCAGGTCGGAGGATTCATTCATTCAGGTCTGTTGCAGAGAAATACCCACCTTCTAAATTTCTTATTCGAAGCTCCGTGGACATGTTTATCTTTGTGTCTTAGATTAAGAACGCTAGCAAGTGGAAACTCGAACAAGTAGGCGATTTATCCGATGTTGGATTTACCACTCAGGCCATTTTTAGTTCCAAAAATTTTTGGGTTTTGCCCGTGACATCGAATCTTTAGACGCATGCATGGAGCATTAAATATAGACGAAAAAAAACTAATTGCACAGTTGGGTGGGAAATCGCGAGACGAAACTTTTGAACCTAATTAGCCCATGATTAGACACTCATTACCAAATACAAACGAAAATGCTACAGTAGCAAAAACCTAAAATTTTTCTGAAACTAAACAAGGCCTCAGTGAAATGTCGAAATTGTCTAGAATCAGATGGCCTAACGATGGGTTTGAAATTTGTGTTTCAGAATCTGATGGTATTTTTACCAGCAGACAGTAGTTAAGTAGTTTCATAGGGTCCTTTTGTACTGATAAAGCTCTTCTCAGAGCATCTCTAGCGGTCCTTCAATTCTATTCTTCGTCCCCGTAAATCTGTCATATCAGGAGAAATGTATTACTTTTTCTTCTCCAACGGTCCCAGTAACTTCTCCAAATTTTGGTGGCGACCAACAAACAGCCCTTCTCCCCTCGAACAGAGGGGGAGTTGTATCTCCCCCTACAAGCTGCCAACATAACTGTCACCTCCTCCTCCCCCTCGCTCCCTCCGCCTCGACGCCTCCATTGCAGCCGCTGCTGGAGCACCTTCGGAGGTTCGCGTGCTAGCTGCCCAAGACCTGACCTTGGTACCCAGCTTCGCGTGCGTCGTGGGATGAGCGCTCGCCGGCCGCATCCTCCGTTCGCATTCGCTAGTCAAGGCTACCATCTACAACCTCCCTCGGTATCTGCGGACTCCACCTTCGTCGCCCCGTCTGCTTGCGCTCGTGTCTTCTTGTTGCTGCTGGCTTCGTCGATCACAGCCTCGGCGTACTCGTCTCCAAGTACTGGATTACCGCGCCACGCACAGCATCAGCATTCTTCAATTTCAGTCAAGTTGTCGCGTTGTTGAGACGCCAAGCCACAACCAACGCAGGCATCAGGCAAGGCAGCAGGCACCGCAACAGGTGATTTGGCTCTACTTTCCACCCCTTCTTCTATTTGACATCCATCCAAAATAAAATCACCATCCCAATTCCTGAGACCTCAAATTGTAGCCGGTCCCAGTATTCCTTCACAAATTGTACAATGGTGACTTACTTACCGAGTTCAGGCCTATTCATGATTCGACACAGGTTGGTCCGCATGGCACTGGTGCAAGCTTGCCTCTGGTTGATGAGCAAATCATTAGCATGAAACTGGTTACCCCTGCCAAAGGGAGTAAGGGACAATAGAGTTATCAAGGGAGAAGGATCCTGAGTTGTTTTATCTTGTTCGCTGCAGGGTGGCCTAGGTGTCATCACAGAAGTTACTCTTCGATGTGTAGAAAGACATCAGTTTGTGAAACATACATTCGTTTCAAATGCATATAAGGTCAAGAAAAACCACAAGACCATAAGTAATGTCTCCTGGTGTCAATCATTACGTAGCTATATAATTTTTCCCTATGCAACTGTAACATCCTCAAATTTCTCCCTTTCTCCCCGTATGCAGGAAGTGGCTCTCTGAAAACAAACATATTAAGTACTTGTGGATTCCATATACTGACACAGCTGTTGTTTTCCAATGCAATCCTCCCTCAAAGTGGAGAACCCCAAAATTGACTTCAAAATATGAAAAGGATGAAGCTTTACAGCATGTTCAGGACCTTTATTGTGAGTCACTGGAAAAATATAGGTACACACACTTGTTATTGTTTGATACCCCAAATTCGAATGCTTATGGTTCTCTTTGCAAATGTTCAGGGCAATATTTCTCTGTTGAGTTTTGGCGAAAAACACTTCCTCAAAATATTGGCAAAAAAATTGGAAGCTTTTACTAAGAATAAATTTTACAAAACTACAGATATTCATGCAAAAAGCTATTAAGGAGCCATAGCACCTGAGAATCACTTTCACAAACCTGTAACATTCTCCATTGACCCACATGTCTGGCACACAAATCGATGTGTGGGTCCACACACATAACTTGTGTGGCTGTCTGGCTAACATGTGGGTCTAGTAAAATGTTGCAGGTCTGTGAAATTGTTGTCAGGTAGTTCATTGGTACTGGGCACAAATACTTGTAGTTTTATGAAATTATTAATTCATTATAGCTTGAGCAGTAGCACATGTATATCAAGCCGATACTATTGTGAGATTTTGATTTTGGTGAGCAGATGCTACTATAGTACCTTTTGAGTCACGAGTACCTCTGTATGCCATAAAAACCATGAAGACCAAAGGCTCATGTACTATCAAGGATACTTTCGCACAAATATTTATGTTTTTTTTCTCTTCATGATGCTAAATTTTTTTAGCAATGTACTATCAAGGATATCTTATATAACGAACATCTTTCCTTAAAGATAACACTAGTAGAATAGAGAAGGAGAATACCTAGAAGGTTATATTTGCATGGATAGCTAATTTAAACCAAAGGAAACATCAATCCAGCAGGGCATTTTCCGCAAAGATAATACAAACCAACTACTCAAATTACAACAATGTTTCAGACAAGATTATGATAAGTCATATCTGAAGCCTATCCAAAATTCAAAAAAGTATGTACAATTTGTGACTTAACCTTTTATGCTCATGTCGCCAGGTTTTACAAATCTTCTATAGAGAAGCACCGGTTCACTCGTTCCACTAGCTCATCCATTAATCCTTTTAGCCGTTTCGCGACACCTATGGACACTACGACAAGAACAACAATGCATACAGAAACTCCTATCACTAATGCCAGGATGTAAGCAGAGGTCCTCAGTCTCCTGCAGCTTCTAGCAGCATACACACCCATGAGGCCAAACAAGTTCGGTATCATGGCGGTGTGCAACGCCAAGATGGCCTATATAGGCCTTATATGTTGGTTCAACCCACCCTCACCAAGAAAGTTGGCCTAAACCCACATGATCTCATATCAATACACATATGGGCCATTATGGACCTAATTCAAATTGGACTGAATGTCACGGGATTCCTCACTACCATCATCATGGAGGCTACAACTAATCATGTAGCCTGATGTTCCATTAATTTATACTATCCACACTACATGGGGTTCTTTATAGTGTTGCCTAGGAACACTGTCATTATCAAGATTAAGAGTACACCTACTCTATTACCCTTCACCTCAACCTAGATTGCTATGGAATTGTCTATGTATAAACACGTCCATTCAAAACATACATAAGTTTCTTGAGAATCACTAGCAAAACTGAAGGGATCTTACATAACAATGTTTTCTCGCGAACACCTTTAACTAAGACATTAAATTTTTAGAACATGAGAAACAAAAGCAACAAGGGAAAGCATGCAACCATTTCCCTAGTCTATTCAACAATATAATGATAGCCGATTTAGGATAAACGTCCATTCCAAGCAAAGGTTTATTTGGTTCATCATATCAGAAATCATGATTCGGAGTCCACATCGAGGCTTGTGATAACGTCAAAAGAATCACTGCCAAGTGGAAGTTGCTTGATCTCATGAGATGCAACAAAGACACTATGAGCTTGCTTTGCACGTTTATTTGACATCTCCTCTTCCAAATTCCTCCTAAGCACAGCAATTTCCTTCTTATGTGCGTTCTGGTGCCCGCCACGAGCTTGAGGACTTTTGAAAGTCTTGTTGCAAAATGAACAGATGTAGAGTGTTTCTACACTCTGTGGCTTGGGCTCTACTGCAGCTCCAAGGGAGGTTAAGCCATAGGGATAGAGATCTCTAGGGTTAGCTTTATGGGCCATTGGATTGTGTTGTTATCTCTCGTATCTCTTACGGTGAGGTAGCTCTAAAGAGAGAGAATTGTATTTTATAGGCAACTTGAAGAAGCTAAAACAGGATAGAAGTTAATGCTATACGATAAAAGGTTGGTTACTTTTGGCGAAATGTATAGCACCAGTAGCATAAATACTACCACATAATGCAATCATCATGGGTCAAAAAAGAGTAGAACGAGATATGTCGATGTTAAAGCACTACCAAACTATATGTGATGATCAGCAGAAGATATAAATTGACTAAGGATATCTTTTTGGTAGGATGTTTAAGGTACTATATTATGATTTGAAATATCTATATATTTATATAACATAAATATATGCTAGCCTTGGCTACTAACATCACACAGACTTCCCCAGGGGAGCATGAATTACTAGCCTCAAAATTAGATATGTAACTATATATAGATGAAGCAGCTTTTGAAGTAGCGCAAAGGACATATGAGATGACAATTGTCTTGGAAGGAATAGAAGCATTGGTGATCTTTAATGCATTGGTACACAGAATAAGTATCATATCATGTGTAGTGACACAGCAAAGGTCCCACTTAGAAAGAGCTCAAGCGCTTGTATCGTGAAACGCCACAACTATCGGCGAACCCGTGAAAATTGGCTTAGTCAGTTTTGGGCAGAAGTGCCACAAAGACCTACGAATGCCTCCTGAGAAGACCCATCGTGGAGACAAACCTAGGGGTGTTCTAGGATCGGCAAGAACCTAGAAAGTCCTAAATCTTGTCAAAAACTTGCAAAACAAGAGAACATGAGGGTTGGAAGAGATTCGGGTTTGAGATGTATAAAAAGTAGATGTATTTATTTCTTATCATTTATATACCCTCAATCGAATGTGCCCCTTCATATTTATAGAGTGGATGGTATTATCCCATGAAGAAATGTTTACAACTCTCAAATCCAACTTCTTCTCAGATTCTACCACCACCGTCAAAGCTAGTTTTGCCAGAGTCAGCTAAAACAATAGGAAAACAGACTTAGCCGACTTTCCAGGCTTGTCCCAAATTGGTTGTCAACACTTGCCCCCTGTTTTTAGGTGAAGCTTGTGAATTTGAAAACATATAGCAACCATAAAACATCTAAGGGTGATGATAAACATTCAGTTCATCAACCATTCTTGTTCTAAAGGCTATATATATGAAACTTATTTACTTTTTCAAGCATCTTGCTGTACACTCGGGTAATACTTCTTCAAATATCTACCATTGAGTGCCCTGGGTAGACGATCTCCTTGCAGTGTCTTCACCATGTATGAATTTCTGAAGATGACCTTGATCACCTTATATATGGCCCTTGCCAACTTGGAGACCACTTGTAGAACTTGTTGCTCTTCGTCCTGAGAAACAGTCTTCCAAACTATAATACCAACCTGAAGCAAATTATTTTTTACCTTCTTATTCGAAGCTCTGGTAATATGAAATTTGTATCTCTCAATCTCCTTCAAAGCCTTCATTCTTTTGTTGACCACCTCGTCGAATTGTCCGTCATCAATTCATGATACATGGTAGCAGATAAATCATTTTTCTTAGCTAATTTGTATGCATCCAAATTCACTTCAATTGTTAACACGGTTGTCCATACACTAGCTCAAAAGGAGTACCTTAGTAGTATCGTGTACAGAGATATGGTGAGCCCATAAAGCTTCAATCAAAACATCATGCCATCTCCTGGGGTTATATCAATTGTCCTTTTCACAATATTTAGCAACATCTTATCATTAGACTTGGCATGACCATTGTTTTGAGTGTAATATGGAGATGAATTGAGCAATTTTTTTACATTAGTTGGCAAATTCTTACACTTCCTTTGAAATAATAAAGTACTTTGATATATGGATAAGGTCTGAGGTAAGCTAAATATATTAATAGTATGCTCAATAATAAACTCAATTACTCCATCCGTTCTAAATTATAAGTCGCTTTTACTTTTTTGGTTCATCCATTTTGCTATGTATCTAAACATATTATTATATCTAGATACATAGCAAAATGGATGTACAAAAAAAAGTCAAAGCGACTTATAATTTGGAACGGAGGGAGTACCTCTTTATGTGTCATGTTCTTCAAAAACACAACTTTAGTCCATCTTTTAAAGTAATCTATAGTCACCAACACAAAGTGATATCCCTTAGGAGGATGAATATGCCAAGTGAGTCCAAACTCCATCCTCAAAACGACTGTAGTTTAATAATGGGATACATCATCGCAGCATGTAACAACTGCACATTGCCAAACAGCTAGCACTTTTTCACACCCTTTGTAATAGCAAAAGCAATCAGCTATCACATAGCCCAATAGAACCCAGCTCTTTGTAGTAACCAATTCATCTTCAGAACCAATTGATGGTACCATAGATACCTTCAGCAATAAGTCTTCGCCATTTCGTCAATATAACTCACATTGGCCGACATATGTTTAAATGATATATCTATCGAACACTCCTATCAGCTCGAACACTTAGATCGTGTATATAAGCAACAATTTGAGCTCTCCAATCATCAACCTTGGCCTCAACCTGGGACACCATAAACTTGGATCTTGAAGAGTAAGGAAGTCACAGATGAGACCCAGTAGGAGGATGCATGTTGCAGTCTCGATAGCTTGATCTTGGTCTTCGTATGAAGTGGTGAGGTTTGAATTGATGCTGGGACGATGAGCCCCTGATACACCCAGTGCTTGGCAGCTCATACCAGGCCATATCTCCTCCGCGGAAGCTTCATCCAGGGAAAAATTCTAATGGATGAATAGGTTGCCCTCTAGAGATGTTGGATCTGCACTAAGGGGCGACATCAGGTGTAGGATGGTTGATTTCGGAGTGGCAAAGTGTTTCATGTGTTTTTTGGGTGAAGGTTTGGGCCCTCGTATAGGGGTTGGCTGTGTTGGGAAACATAACCCTAAGATAATTGTGGGCTCATACCAAATATACCCCCGAAGGGTTAAGACTATATAAAGGAACATGTACCCATCTATAATGAAGGAGAGATACGAGTTTCACGATATTTTGTTCTCCTATGTGTTCATCTGGTGTGCTATTGGGAAGGGATACGGAAGATCATCTACAACTTTCTCGCGTCTCATCTGCTGTGGGAAGGGAAGGGAACCGGATCAGGGATCCGCAACAGCGCCGTTACTTAACACGTTATCAGCACGCTCTACCGCTACTCATCAACGACGAACAAGAGTCGTTCTTTCCATGGAGGCTGAAGAAAAATTTTGCCTGGTTGATAGCGCTGCCACAAATACAATACTTCGAGAGACAAAATATTTTCAGACACTGCAGAAAAAGACTGAAAATATTACCACAATTGTTGGTCGCAACGGCCATATTGTAGGCTCCGGTCGAGCCGCGGTCGTACTCCCTAATAATACCAGCATCTTCATAGACGAAGCATTTTTGTATCCAGGAGCTGTACGTACTCTCCTCACATTCAAAGATATACGTCGTAGTGGCTACCATGTTACAACTGCTAGTGAAAATGGTGCTGAATACCTCTATATCACGATAGTAGACGAATGTGGGACAAAAGTGGTAGAGAAAGCGCTTGGCACCTCCTCTGGAATTTATTACACAAAAATTAAGCCACCTCGAGAATACGTTGCAATGTCCACTATATTTAAAAATCCAGAGTCTTTTACGATCTGGCATGAAAGACTCGGACACCCTGGATTAAGGATGATGCGGAACATCATAAAAGGATCTGCGGGTCATGGCATTAAAACCACACAAATTTCTAAAGACTTTCTATGCGTGTCTTGTGCTAAAGGAAAATTAATAACTAAGCCCTCTTACCTGAAGTTAAATGTCGAGTCCCTAGACTTTCTAGAGAGAATCTAAGGTGACATTTGTGGTCCAATTCACCCCCTGTGGGGGCCTTTTAGATACTTTATGGTGCTTATAGATGCTTCTACTCGGTGGAGCCACGTATGCCTGTTGTCTACACGGAACCATGCTTTTGCAAAACTTATTGCCCAAATAATTAGATTGCGTGCTAGCTTCCCGGAGAACCGCATAAAAGCAATTAGGATGGATAATGTTGGAGAGTTCACCTCAAAAGCATTTAATGATTATTGTCTCGCTTTGGGCATAAATGTAGAGCATTCTGTGCCCCATGTGCATACACAAAACGGGCTTGCTGAATCTTTAATAAAAAGAATAAAATTAATTGTCAGACCGCTTCTACAAGATAGTAGACTTCCCACCAGTTGTTGGGGGCACGCAGTGCTGCACGCTGTTGCCTTAATCCAGTATAGGCCATCTGCATCTCACTCTGTTTCCCCCCACCAGTTAGCGCGTGGACAACAACCAATGATTTCCCATCTGCGAAAATTTGGCTGTGTTGTATATGTGCCGATATCACCACCCCAGCGTACTACTATGGGACCTCACCGGAAGTTGGGGATATATGTAGGTTATGACTCTCCGTCTATAATCAAATATTTAGAGCCTAAAACCGGAGATCTATTGACGGCTCGGTACGCTGATAGCATCTTCGATGAAGAGCATTTTCCGACATTAGGGGGAGGATTGTACCTTGATAATAAAGAATGCTGAGAAATAGATTGGACTGCCAGCAGCATTCAATCACTTGATCCACGCACTAAAGATACTGAACTTGAAGTTCAAAGAATAATAAACCTGCAACAATTAGCGAATAATCTACCAGATGCATTTACTGATATAAGAGGAGTGTCCAAATCGTATATTCCTGCGGCTAATGCACCGGAGAGAGTGGAGATACCCCTGGAGGGCATGAACTCTACCCAAATCCCCAATCCTAGGAAAAGGGGGAGAGATCCGGATGACTCGGCACGAGCCAAGCGGGGACGCCCGCAAAGGCAAGTTGTTAGAGAGAAGGCATTACGCTCCCATTCAGTCGTCTCAGCAGTGACACATCCTGAAAGTGAAAGTCCTTAGTGCAAATGTGCACACAAATACAAATAATAGCACAAGGACAACGGAACAACCAGGCTCGAGTAGTTTGGGAAATCATGACGAGCTGGATGATTCGATTGAAGAAATTGCCATAAATTATGCTGAATCTGGAGAACTATATAACAGAAAGAATACAGATATCGACATTAATTTCGTCTCTAAGATCGCAGAAGCGATTAATGAGGATCCTGAATCAAAGTCCATGGCAGAGTGCCGGAAGCGCTCAAATTGGGTCAAATGGAAAGAAGCAATATAGACGGAATTGCGCTCGCTTTCTAAGAGGCAAGTATTCGAGCTCGTCGCCCGCACGCCCCCCAAAGTATTCCCTGTAGGATATAAATGGGTGTTTGTTCGAAAGAGAGATGAGAACAATGTGGTGGTGAGATACAAAGCGAGGCTTGTAGCACAAGGGTTCACGCAGAGACCCGGCATAGATTATGATGAAACATATTCTCCTGTTATGAGTGGCATAACATTCCGATATTTAATATCTATGGTAGCAGACTTAAACTTGAAAATACAGATGATGGACGTAGTGACCGCATATCTGTATGGATCACTAGATTCGGATATATATATGAAAGTCCCAGATGGACTGAAAATTCCGGATTCTAAAACAAATCGCAACATGTACAGTGTTAAGTTGCAAAGGGCACTGTACGGACTTAAACAGTCTGGCCGGATGTGGTACAATCGGCTAAGTGACTTCCTCCTGAAGAAGGGACATGTTAATGATACTGATTCTCCCTGTGTATTTATTAGAAAATCCCAGAAGAGTTTTTGCATTATTTCAGTCTATGTTGATGACTTAAATATCATAGGCTGTAAAGATGACATTGAGGAGGCAAGCACCTACCTCAAGGCGGAGTTTGAAATGAAAGACTTGGGTAGAACCAAGTTTTGCTTGGACCTGCAGATCGAGCATCTCCCTGGAGAAATTTTTGTACATCAATCTACCTACACGAAAAAGGTTTTAGAAAGATTTAATATGTCAAAGGCTCATTATGTAAATACCCCGATGGTTGTTAGATCACTTGAGGTGGACAAAGACCCATTCAGACCGAGAAGTGATGACAAGAAGCCTTTAGGACCTGAAGTTCTCTATTTGAGCGCTATTGGAGCATTGATGTATCTCGCGAATTGCACAAGGCCTGATATTGCATTCACGGTGAATTTGCTAGCTCGTCATAGTGCAAACCCAACCAGAAGACATTGGGTAGGCGTTAAGACAATACTTAGATACTTGAATAGTACCCAAGATCTTAGCTTGTTTTTCCCGAAGAATCAGGACCTAAGATTAGTTGGTTATGCAGATGCTGGATATCTGTCTGATCCCCGAAGAATCAGAACCTAAGATTAGTTGGTTATGCAGATGCTGGATATCTGTCTGATCCGCATAATGCAAGATCTTAAACTGGTTTCGTGTTTCTCTGTGGTGGTACGGCTATATTGTGGACATCTTGTAAACAAACCTTGGTAGCAACGTCTACAAACCACTTAGAGATTATTGCGCTATATGAAGCCGCACGTGAATGTGCTTGGCTGAGACGGATGACTAACCATATCCAGAAGTCATGTGGTCTTAGTACCGTTGATACCCCACTATTATCTATGAGGATAATGCAGCATGTGTTGCACAAATGCAAACGGGCTATATTAAGAATAATATGACTAAGCATATTTCTCCTAAATTTTTCTATACTCACGAACTCCAGAAGCAGGGTGAGGTGAACATCTTGAAAGTCCAGTCATGTGACAATGTAGCAGATTTGTTCACTAAGTCTTTACCAGCTACTACATTCAGAAAATGTATCCATAATATTGGTCTAAGACGACTAAGAGACCTGCAGAGTTCAGGGGGAGATCGCCCCTGAATTGCCCTTATTGTTGGATCCAGAAGATCCTGAAATTTGTAATCCTGAAGATTATAAAATGTCTTGAAGACAACTATTGTACTTTTTTTTTCCCATAAATGAGTTTTCCAGAAGTTTCTCATAATGGTTTTTAACGAGGCAACAAGTGCAATGCATCTAGCGACGCTATGTACTCTTTCTCTATATTTTTCCTACTGGGTTTTTAGGAGTTTTAATGAGGCATGAGTTGATCGCGGTATTCGCCCAAGGGGGAGTGTTGGGAAACATAACCCTAAGATAATTGTGGGCTCATACCAAATATATGCCTGAAGGGTTAAGACTATATAAAGGAACCTATACCCATCTATAATTGAGGAGAGATACGCGTTCCACGATATTTTGTTCTCCTACGTGTTCATCTGGTGTGCTATTGGGAAGGGATACGGAAGATCATCTACAATTTTCTCGCGTCTCATCTGCTGTGAGAAGGGAAAGGAACCGGATCAGGGATCCGCAACAACGCCGTTACTTAACAGGCTGGAGGAACGCATTATTTTAACCCAAGCGCTACTACCACCCTCCTTCAATCACCCCAACACCTTATATACATGGTTCTTCTCATAACAAGCACCTGAAAGTAGACAACGATGATAGTTCAATGCACCAGTAGATGCAGAAGCAAGCAACGGCAACGCGAGTAGATGCAAACCATGGCAATGCTACACAAATATAGACTACCAAGTTCCATTACCTCTAGCACAAGTCCATGCCATGCCATTGCCTGCATACTGCTCCTCAATTTCCTCCTCTTGGAGTCTTGGGTTCCCTCTCACATGCACATGAAACGCCTTCATGGTGACATTCATACCATACCGAACTAAATTGAGCAAGTTGCCGCCCAAACCAAGCTCACTTCATCACTGCTCCCTTCCCCATCTCCCTTGGATTCTTGAGTAAATCTCCAAAATTAAACCCGTGCCTCACATCTTTTCCATTTTACTCATAATGGAGTACCTCTGCTCTTAACGTTGCAGCCACGAATGACTATCCGATGACGTGGTCCATTTTTAAAGAGCTTGGGCACTAGGTCATTCTTAGAGGATTGTTCTTTTTTCCATCCAATATATTTTTATAGTGATCCAAAACAACGTTTTATGTACGCTTAAAGATGATCTAAGGGCATTGGACGAACCACAAGAGAAGCCAGTTAACAGTTAATTGGGCCCATAATCTTAGTTGAACCTTTGTGCAGCCCAAAAAAGTTGCCACTGACCAGCTCAGTAGGCTTCATAATTTGGCCCGCAATATCAACCAGGCTTCATCATTTCTTCTGTCTCTCGAAAACAAATAATTTCTTCCAGTCCACTAAACAAGAAATGGTTTATTGCTTATTCTTTTATCTTTTATTATCATTATTTTTCTTTTTCTCGATCGGACAATTTGCCCGTATTTCATTAAGAGGAAGATTTGGAAGTACAAACACACGAACAGGCCTGGAACGCGTGCGCGGGCGAGGCGCCAGCACACAACCAACCGGGAGAGGCCCTAAACTACCAGGCTTACAAAGTGCGATTACATAGCAAACTGTTGTCGCGACCATAGAGGGCAAAGAGCCGCTAGCGAGGTGAACCCGGCCTGAGTCCATTCCTCCGCTTCATCAAACGCTGCCTTGTAGATGATCTCCACACGCGTAGCAACTCCATTGAACGTACGCCCCATTCTTTCCTTCCACAGCGTCCAGGAGATGAGCAGCAACAAGCTGTCAAAAGCTGGTCTCGCATCGTGGTGCAGCAACGCCCTTTGTTGCAACCACCAATCAGCTAGGTCGACAGGCCGTTCGGGTACCAAGGAGACCAGGCCAATGGGTTCCAGCAACATGAACCACAGCTGCCGAGCAAGCGCACATCCAAGCAGAAGATGCGCCACCATTTCCTGCTCTTGGCCGCAGAGCGCGCACTCGTCATGGTCTTGGAGAGCATGGCGCTTCCTCCGCTCGGCAGTTCAAAGCCGTCGATGTAGGGCGTTCCAGAAGAAAAAATTGACCTTTGGTGGCGCCTTTGCCTTCCAGAGCTCCCTCGCACCAGGCAAAGACATGGAGCCGGCGAAGAAAGCACGATAGGTGGATGATGCCGAGTAATTGCTGTCAGGTGACCACTTCCAAACGAACTTGTCGGAGCTCAAAGGATCCAGGGTTACCTGGCGCGTCAATCGCCAGACCCGGAGATACTGGCAAAGTACCTGCGTGGTGAACACGCCCACGACGTCGCGCGCCCAGCGATTGTGGTGAAGGGCCTCCTTGACGGTCCTCTGCTTTCCAGTTCTTGAGACCGCCGCGAACAAATCCGGCGCATAGAGTCGAAGGGGACCGACTGGCCCTAGGAGTCCGTCCACATTCTTGCCGATCCGCCATCGCCAAGGACGACCGACAGACTGACAGCACACATTGCCTCTACGTTCCTCTCGACTTTGCACGGCAAGTGCACCCAGCACCGTTCTGGCTGACTACGCCGCAACCATTCCCAGCGCAAACGAAGGGCGAAGCCAAAGTAACGGAAGTCAATGACGCCGAGGCCACCCAGACAAGTTGGCCTGCACACGACTGTCCAAGCGACCTTGCATTTGCCGCCCGACACATGCATATTCACCGTTAGGAATGCTACGCACACCCTATCTCTATAATTATCTCTCAAATAATAAACTGAAAGATCTCGAAACCAATGACGTCTCGTGTTATGTGCTGCAATGTTATCATCTTTGTACAACATATCTACCTTCTGACTTTGTTTTTTCTCCTTTTTTTCTCGAGAATCCCTCTCATACTCTCGCATCATCATGTTACCCCATTGGCCTTGGTAGCTACCGGAACTTTTCCAACAACTCGCCAAGCAACCAGAGGTCATATAACAAAAGAAAAGGACGACCTGGAAGCCTTGGAACCTAAACAATGGGTAGCGGCGATGTTACGGTCAAGTGGCGCCATAAAGAAAGATTTCAGAAACTGCCCGCGGACTGCGCACGCATGTCCTACTCCCAATGTCAACTTCCGTGCGTCTTCTCCGATCTTATCTCTTTGCTTAGTTGCACATCTTAAGTGAGATTGAGTGAGATTTAAGTGTATGGCTTGAGAGTTGCATTCTAGAGGCACTTGATCTTCGAGTTGCTGCGGATTTCTTGTTACTCTTCCGTGTTTCCCGATACGGTAGACGGCTTGGAGCAACGGAGGTGATTGAGCTCACAATTGAAAATTGTTGGAGCCCTCACCAAGTGTTGAAAGGGGTTCTTGATCCTTCCCCGCGGGAGTTCGCAAATTGGATACTCTAGTAGAGCTCGTAGCTCGGAGGATCCCCATCTTGTGTGCGGTTGTGCGACGCCCGCCGAGGGCTCGACTCTTGATAGTCGATTAGCTCGCGAACCGACAAGTGGGTGCATCGCCACAACGAGGAGTAGCTTGCCGGGAAGCAAGTGAACCTCGGTAAAAATCTTATGTCATCTCTTTACCAAGGATTTCTCTTGTGGTTGATCTTTGTGATTGATTCTTGGAGTGCTTTACTTTTCTACATCGTTGGTATAAGAATCAAGTCACTTGCTCTTTACTTTCTTGTACTAGTCCTAGTGTAGTTTGCTTAGTGTAGTTTTTATCACATAGGAGTAAGAAGCTTAGTAACTTAGTCTTGTTGGTGTGTATTAGAGATCATAGCCTTGCTTCATTAAAATGGTATAGGTGGCTTGCATAGTGTAGTTGAGCTAGTGCTAGAATTAGCTTAGCCATCTTTTATACTTACGTGATTGTTTAGTGAAGCTTGTAGATTTTTAAATAGGTTATTCACCCTCTTTAGCCATTTGGACTTTACAATCGTCCGATAGTTAGAGGAAGACGGACCAAACAAATAGACAGACCAAACCAAAATCAGAGGATAAGAAATTTTACCTCTTTATTATTATTATTATTATTATATATTATATATATATATATATATATATATATATATATATATATATATATATATATATATATATATATATATATATATATATATATATATATATATATATATATATATATATATATACACCAACTTACATGGCATGCTGAGGAACCGCTACCGGACAGCGCACGTCGCTCACTAGTTTGCCTGGAACCGGAATGGAAGTGCAAAACACTGAGGCTGTGTTTAGATGGTGGCGTAAAATTTTTAGAAGTACAGTAACTTTTTCGTTTTTATTTGGCAATTAGTGTTCAATCATGGGCTAATTAGGTTCAAAAGATTCGTCTCGTAATTTACAACCAAACTGTGTAACTAGTTATTTTTTTACCTATATTTAATGCTCCATACATACGTCCAAAAATACGATGTGACGGAAAATCTTATAAATTTTTTAGAACTTTGAAGCATGTAAACAGGGCCTAATTATAACACGGCTCCGCCATCGGGCTTTCCTCGGACGTTCCATGCCTAGACTTCCCTGTTCATCCGTACACACGTTTCCGACGAGAATTGCCCCGGCGTCGTGTTGAAACCCGTGCCACATACTACCTGCAATGACGCGTATCCTCGACGACAGCGAGTAATCGTGATATTCACTACACAAGTCGCCAAGCCGCTCGAAAGCTTGTAGAGGGCCAGACATAACAGCCACACCATCACTTGTTCGATCAGCCGCCGCCCGGCAGGCACCAAGCTGCGATCATGGCGGCGGCGGCGCTCTGCTTTGCTTCCCTCACCCGCGTTCCCTTTGCTGCTGTGCTACTGCTGATGCTACTGCAACAAGCTCGCTTCCTGGCGTTGGCCGTGGCGCGTACCACCAACTTGACAGCGGGGGCCACCTTGACGCCGCCCGATTACATCACCAGCCCCTCCGGCACCTTCAGCTTCGGCTTCCTCGCCCTCGACTCCGATCCGACCAAGTTCCTCCTCGCCACGTGGTTTCGCTTCGCTGCTGACGGCAACGCCTCCCAGAGTCCCAGTCGCAGCCACAGCCGCAGTCCGTGGTGTGGTTCGCGAAACAGTCGCCGTCCGGGACCACGCCCAACGCCACCGTGAAGTCCGTCCTGAGCATCACGGCCGACGGGCAGCTCATGCTCACCGACGGTGTGGCAGAACCTCCTAATTACCATGGCCCACCTGTACTTGTTATTGTCTTAAAGACTTCTAACCACTGTACAAGTGTACCACAGATCTTAAGAAGTCTGTCGGGTGTCCTCGGGAAACCCGAATCATCCACAATCTTCCGAGCAGGATCACATTACAGAGGCATCATAGTATTACAACAGTTTATATAATAAATTACATCAGAGTACAAGAGCGGAAGTCTTACATAACATAGGTTTACAAACTTGATGTTCCAAACTTATAAAACTTAAGTTTAGTGTTACAACCATAGTAGTGGAGTAGCATTATTAACATTATTACAACACCAAAACGCGATGCTCTGCCCAAGAGCCAAACATCTCTACTCGTCGTCGCTTGCCGCAAAGACAGTCATGCAACAGGGTCCAAAACACACCTGCTCATGAGACGCACCTGCAACAGGGGTTTAACAAACCCTGAGTACGAAAGTACTCAACAAGACTTAACCGACAAACTAGTGGAACGACTCAGGAATGCAGGCTAGGGGAATCAAGGTGAGGTTCCAGCAGGAAGTCAAGTTCTTTTGCATAAAAGCGACTAATGGTGAATCCTTAAGATCACGATTTTATTCAGCATTACTTATCGACAGAATGTAAGTGATTCTAATCTAGATCATGTAATTCATTCAATATCTTTCTGTTTCTTCGACCAAAGTTCCATTTCTTATCTACGATGTTGAACAGAGAATCGAGTCTCCTTAACCGAGGAGCAGCGACAATTCGAATCGATTAGACCCAGCTGGGGATTCCCAATCACACGACATATGTAGGACTCTAACCGACATATATCAACCTTCACTCGGATCCTCCAAAACATGACCGGGTCCAGCGCCACCCGAGAGTATAGTACACCTCCAATCCAGCCCTTGGCTACGAGGGTACACACTACTCTCGCCATCTTTCCACTCCCAGTGCGCGGTTGGCCGTTCACATATTGGCATTACCGAGGTCTTAGGCTTACCGGAGCATGTGATCAGTTACAAAGTCTCGACGCACACAGTTCAGACAACGGTACGGTCCTTAACTGACTCAGTCGGAGACACTACAGGGGGACTCCTTTCCCGATGCAAGTCCACCGACCGGTCCCAATTATCAACATTAACATTCATCAAGTAATTGTCCAACAACCCTTCAAACTTTGTTTAAAAGTTTCAAAGTTTTCTCATTAAGCAATGCTAAGCATACTAAGCATTTTTAAATCAAAACAGTAACAAGGATGGTATTGGAATATCAAGGATGATAATGCAGTAATTAGGTTATCACTCAACTCCTAGCACTTAATGCAATAGAGCCGTAATAAAAGTTAAATAACAACTTTTAAAATCACAAGGTAAGTTTAGATGTAACCGGGGCTTGCCTTGGTCGACGGGATACTCAGGCTCGGGTTCAGTACCGCAGATGTCAAACCCTACTTCCACGGACGGTGACTCTTCGGCGGGGACAGGTTCAGCTTCGGTACCCTCCTCTTTTACGGGAACTATACGTAATGATAATGTATGCTTTAGGATGATGATATAATAAATATGATGCTCGATGGATGCTTATCATAGTTAACAACTGGAGTACAACTTCCCTTCACGGTACAATTGAATAACAAAGGTTTCTAACCTAACCCTAACCTAGGGTCCGATTACTCTAAATACTTATTACGGAAATTGTTAAACACATGAAATGACAGTAAATAGGAAAGCTTAAGCAACTAATTAACAATGCTAAAGGTCATCAAGGGTTAATGACCTAAAGTCAACACTCAATCATAAAGTCAAACAACATTAATTATCATGCCCTAATTACCTAATTAATTAATTAATTAATTAAAGCATAATCTAAGAATAAAAATTAACTTAATCCAATTAAGCTAAAATTTTTAATTTAAGAAGGTTATATCATAATTAGATGATAAAATAATTTTCATGATTTTTGGATACATAAATAAGCCTAGAAAAATTAATTAAGAACCACTTAAGAATTAAATGGACTAATTAAATAATCTATAAACAGTACTCAAAATTGATATTTATTATTTTTATTAAATAGTATACAGTGAAAAAGGATTACTCAAAAATTTTCATAATTTTTGGAATTATAAATAATTTATAACATAAATAATAAAACTGAAATTCATTTTACATTTTTGAAAAAGAAAAACGAAAATTTCCATCGCGGGCTGCCTTTCGCCTTTTCTCTCTCTCGGCCCGGCCTGTTTCTCCCACGCGCGCGGCCTGCTTGGCCCAACCGCGCGGCCCGGCCTGCTCACGCCCCCGCGCCTCCCTCTCTCTCTGACGCCTCGACCCCACCTGTCATCCTCGCCTCCCTCTCTTCTTCTTCTCTCCCGCGCGCGCGAACGCACCACGGTGGTGACCACCGACGGCGAACCCACCGTCGACGATTGCCGGTGAGCCGGACCCCTGCCCAGCGACTCAACACCAACACCCGAACCACGCGAACACAACTAAAGCACGAATTGGAACTGCTACCGCACGGAGGAGACCCTACCGCGGCCATGGCGGTCTCGGCGGCGACCCGAACGGCGACGCGACGAGCAAAACGCGACTACGGCACGGTAGAGACTAAAACAAGAGGAGCATCATGATCAGGGGCTCACAGAGGTTGCGTTGGGCGATTCGGTGACGACGGAGAGGCGCTGGAGTGGCCGGTCCACGGTGAGGCGGTCGCGGTGGCGGTGCTGCCGGCCGCGAGGAAGAAGAGCACGCGCTGGCGAATGCGGAGAAGGCGAGACGCAATTGAGTGCTCCAGGAGCTGCGCGCAAGCGCTGCGGAGCTGGAGGCGAGAGCTAGGGGGCGGTGACGCAGCAGCAGCGGCGAATTTGGGCGGCGGATGGCGGTGGCCGGTCGCGGCGAGAAGCGGAGGAGGAAGAGAAATCGGGCTAGCCGACGACGGTGGCTTTTATAGAGGAGTCCAGGCGATGCGGTGACGACACGCGGAGGAAAACGGCCGTGACGAGGCGGTCGCGGGACGCCGCGGGCGCGACTGGAAGCGGAGCGAAGGTCGCCGGCGTCGGGAGAGGTGGCGTGCGGTGATTGACGAGGATTTCAAAATATTTACAGAATTGCCACTGGACTCAAAATTCAAATTACTCTCAATTTTTGAATAGAAGTTGAAAATCTGTAAAAACAAAAGTTGTTCAATTTTCAAAGATCTACAACTTTCTCAATATGAACATTTTCTAATTCGGCTTAGTTTTTGAAATTTGAATTTGAATTCAAAAAGGGACATTTTTGGGAAATCTGAAAAACCAAAATTACTTTGAATTTTGTATTGAAACTTCAAAAACTCAAAATACCAAAGTTGTACATCTAGGGTAGACCTACAACTTTGCTATTCAAAATATTTTCAAATTATGCTTGCATTTTGAAATTGGGTAGGGAAAATGAAAAGGGGACAATTTTGAGATTTGAATCTTTTCAAAATTACTTCAAATTTTACACTGAAACTTTGAAAACTCAAAACACCAAACTTGTAGCCCTTGAAAAGATCTACAAACTTGGTTTTACACTTTTTCCCAAATTTTGCTTAGATTTTGATTTATATCAAAAGGGGTAAAACTAGGGTTTTGTTTTTCAATGTTTTCGGAAAAGTTTTGAATTGAAACTTGATTCTTTCTTAACTTTGGTTACTTAGGAATCACACCTTCACCCTAGGACATCATTGAGTCAAGCCTCACATGGTTGACCAAATGGCTCCCTAGGTTGACCAATTTGACTTAAGAAATTCTTTTAGTAATTCCTCAAATTTGAATTCGAATTCGAATCAGAAAACTTGTAACAAGCTTTGGATTCCAAACCCTAACTCAAACTTGAAGCTTTATTTTATAGGTTGGACTTGAGCTTATACCCTACACTTGGCACTAGTGTATAACACCGTCATACACCTCAAATTACACAGGGCATAAACTAAGTATTTGCGGTGATAACGAAATTAGGGTTTTCGGATTTCGAACCACACAACGAGGAACACATTGAACCTAAGAATTCAAACTCATTTTAATTAATGCATAACAGTGTTAACCTAATCATGGATGATTAGCAGTGCAAATGATGACATGGCAGGTTTTTAGTTACTATAACACCAGGGGTGTTACAGCCCTTCCCCCTTAAAGAAATCTCGTCCCGAGATTTAAAGCCTTGGGTTAGGTAATGGAAAAGGAAACGTGTCATACAAACACACTCAAGATTTTGTTCATAAAATAGGTAGGTATTTTACATCCCAAGGTTTAAAAAGAAGGAGTTACAATCTAGAGAAGAAATTGTAACTTAGATGGAAGCAAAGAAGTCGGGAAAGTTTTCCAGCAAATAATCTTCAGATTCCCAGGTTGCTTCCTCCTCTGAATGCTGATTCCATTGAATCTTATACCACTTGATTGTTCTACTCCTGGTGACACGATCTTTCCGATCCAAAACTTTGACAGGATGCTCTGAATATGTTAGATCTGGCTCAAGCTCGACCCCTTCAAAATCAACCACTTGGTCAGGCACTTGTAGACACTTCTTTAGCTGTGACACATGGAACACATTGTGTACTGCAGAGAGTTGTTCAGGTAACCTTAAACGGTAAGCCACTTTACCAAATCGTTCCAGAATTTGAAACGGTCCAATATATCTGGGTGCCAACTTGCCTTTAACCCCAAACCGAGTAACTCCTTTCATGGGTGATACCTTTAAGTATACATAATCTCCGTTGTCGAACACCAGTGCTCGTCGTCTTTTATCTGCATAACTCTTTTGACGAGACTGTGCTATCTTTATATTATTCTGTATACGTCTGACTTTTTCTTCAGTTTCTTTTACTAAATCAACCCCGAAGAACCATCTCTCTCCTGATTCTGACCAATTCAGTGGAGTTCTGCAGCGGCGTCCATACAGTGCTTCAAACGGTGCCATTTTGATACTTTCTTGATAACTGTTATTGTAGGAGAATTCTACCAAAGGTAAACAGTCATCCCAAGAATCTGAGTAATTGAGCACACAAGATCTCAACATATCTTCTAGAACTTGATTGACCCTTTCAGCCTGACCATCTGTTTGAGGATGATAAGCGGTACTATGCAGAAGTTTAGTACCCAGTGATTCATGTAAGTGTCTCCAGAAATTGCTAACAAATTGTGTACCTCTATCAGATACAATTGTTTTAGGTATACCATGCAGACTGACAATTCGGTCAAAATATATCTTAGCATATCGGATAGTTGGATATGTAGTTTGAACTGGAATGAAATGCGCAGACTTAGTGAGGCGGTCCACAATAACCCAGATAGAATCAAACCCTTTTGCTGTTTTGGGCAGACCCACTATGAAATCCATATTGATATCTTCCCACTTCCAAGATGGAATGGGTAACGGCTGTAATACTCCGGCTGACTTCAGATGTACAGCTTTCACTCTCTGGCAGGTGTCACACTTGGCTATGTATCTGGCAATCTCAATCTTCATCTTGGTCCACCAGAATCTTTGTTTCAAATCATGATACATTTTATTACTTCCAGGATGGATAGAGAATCTAGTCAAATGTGCTTCATCCAGAATCAATTGACGTAACTCCGGAACCTTAGGTACAACCAAACGATCTTTGAACCAGAGGACCTCTGCTTCATCAATTCTAAAACATAAGCCTTTTCCCTTTCTGACTTTTTCCTTTATGTGAACTATACCCCTATTTTCCTTCTGAGCAGAAATAATCTTATCTCTTATAGTTGTTTCCACCGTAATATTGGCAACACTACCATGTTGAACTATTTCAATACCCAACTTTTCAATTTCATGACACAAAGATAGATCCAGTGGTTTCACTGTCAAACAGTTGCAATGAATCTTTCGACTGAGGGCATCGGCAACCACATTTGCCTTACCCGGATGGTAATGCACTTCTAAGTCATAGTCCTTTATCAATTCTAACCATCTTCGTTGACGCATATTCAAATCAGACTGAGTGAAAATGTATTTCAAACTTTTGTGATCTGTATAGATGTGACATAAATTACCCAATAAATAATGCCGCCATATCTTCAAAGCATGAACCACAGCCGCTAACTCTAAATCATGGGTTGGATAGTGCTCTTCATGTTGTTTGAGTTGGCGAGACGCATAAGCAATCACTCGACCTTCTTGCATCAGCACACATCCAATACCAGTGCCACAAGCATCACAGAAGACGTCAAACGGCTTTTCAATATTTGGTTGAGCTAACACTGGAGCAGTGGTTAACAACCTCTTCAATGTTTGGAAGGCCTTCTCACATTCTGATGACCAAACAAATTTGACCTGAATCTTCAACAACTCAGTGATGGGTTTCGATACCTTCGAGAAATCAGGGATGAATCGACGGTAATAGCCCGCCATTCCCAAGAAACTGCGAACCTGATGAACAGTACTTGGGGGCTTCCAATCTAATATATCCCTTACTTTACCAGGGTCAACAGCAACACCTTCTGCCGACAAAACATGCCCAAGAAATGGCACCTCCTTAAGCCAAAACTCGCATTTGCTGAACTTAGCATACAACTGATGTTCCCTCAGGCGACTGAGAACGATGCGTAAATGTTCCGCATGTTCTTTCTTGTTTTTGGAGTAAACTAAAATATCATCAATGAAGACAACAACAAACTTGTCAAGCTCTGGCATGAAAACCGAATTCATGAGATACATGAAATGAGCGGGGGCATTGGTAAGACCAAAGGACATGACTAGATATTCATAAAGGCCATATCTAGTAGTGAAAGCAGTCTTTGGAATGTCCTCAGGACGAATTTTTATTTGGTGGTAGCCAGACCGAAGATCGATCTTAGAAAAGACTTTGGCTCCAGCAAGTTGATCAAAAAGTAGATCAATACGAGGAAGGGGATACTTATTCTTGATAGTCACTTCATTCAACGGACGATAATCAACACACAACCTCAGGGTTTTGTCCTTCTTTTTCACAAATATCGCTGGACATCCCCATGGCGACGAACTAGGTTGAATAAAACCTTTATCACGTAACTCTTGTAATTGTATCTTGAGCTCTGCTAACTCTTTCGGTGGCATCCTGTATGCTCTTCTAGATATTGGGGCAGTACCGGGTTTCAACTCAATTACAAATTCCACATCTCTGTCAGGAGGTAATCCAGGTAGATCATCTGGGAAAACATCCGGAAACTCACAAACCACAGGTATATCACTGATCTCTTTCACAGACGTTGCACAGACTCTTTCGACTGCCCTTTTTGGTGTTTGAAGTTGGATAAGAAGTTGAGAACTATTATCAAGTAAGTTCAGCCTTATGGTTCTATTCAGAGTATCTATTACAGCTCCGCGCTGATACATCCAGTTCATGCCTATGATCACATCTATATCCTGATCCTTCAAAATTATCATGGACGTGGGAAAAGTATGCCCACCCAATACTATAGGTACCTGATGTACCATTTCTTTAGTACACAGACGACCCCCGGGCGACTGTATAAAGAAGTTCTCTTTTGTTTCCCCAATTGGAATTGCATGTTTCATAACAAATGTACGATTGATGAATGTATGTGATGCGCCTGAATCAAAAAGCATAACTGCAGGATGATTTGCAACAGGAAACATACCCATCATGACGGGCTCTCCTTCAGGTATTGCCTCGGCTTGTGTATAAAAGACTCGTCCAGTTTTCTTCTCGGCCTTGCCTTTCTGAGCATTCTGGTTATTGCCCCTTTGCTGATTCTGGTTCTGTTGTTGGGGTACAGCAGCTTTCTGGTAATTCTGATTATACTGCCTCGGGTATGGACACTCCCTCGAGAAATGCCCGGTCTTTCCGCAGTTATAACAGGGATAATTATTGATATTGTTACCCTGCTGAAGTGGGGGACGAATGCCAGGAGCACTCGGCTGACGTGGATAGGATAGAGCTGCAACAGGACGGACAAATGTCTGTTGCCGGGCTTGGAATTGTGGTGGACGAAAAGGAGAACGGAAATGATTTTGGGGATGGTAAATTATCTTCTGGCGCTTTTGATTGCCACCAGATGATCCATACGACACCTTCTTCTTCTTAGCCTCTTTATGCTTCCGGTACTCTTCTTCTGACGAAAGAGCAATATCAACAGCCTCATGATACGTCACATTCAGACAACCAGTCATCATAGTACGAATCTTTGAGTTCAGACCCCTCATAAAACAAGCTTGCTTCTTGCGATCAGAGTTGATTTGATCAGCAGCATACTGTGATAGGTGATTGAACTTGCCCACATATTGCATTACTGTCTGGTCTCCCTACTTCAGTGCAAGAAATTCCTCTAACTTCCTGATCATAATCCCTTCTGGAATAAAGTGAGCTCTGAAAGCCGCACGGAATTCCGCCCAGGTCACCCGATGACCAGCTGGCTGTGCAGCAAGGTGATTTCCCCACCATGCTCCGGCAGCACCCCGGAGTTGCTGGGCTGCAAACACCGGCTTCTGATATTCACTACACTCCATGAGTTCAAACTTTTGCTCCATAGTGCGGAGCCAGTCATCTGCTTCTAACGGTTCATCAGCTCTGGAAAACACTGGGGGTCGAGTATCAGTGAAATCCACATAAGTAGTTTCATTCCGGTGGTTATTGCGACCCCGATTGCCTGGTGGTGCATTGTGATTATTCTGAATCACTTCCCTTAGTAGCTTAGCATTTTCTGTAGTAGCATTGACGAGGGCGAACATAACCTCTGCCATATTTGGTGGAACGAGGGGTGGGTTAGGGACACCATTCCCACCCTGAGCAGCCCCCGTACCATCATCATTATGAGCCATCTGTTGATAACAAGCCAAACTTTATTCACAAACTTTTATTGAACTTTTACAAAAGCGATTACAAACACACCACACAGATGCATTTATTTATAACACAGGTCCGCACACATGCCGGACTCCCCGGTTAACTAAGGCTGACAACTAACATAAGCTTCTAACTACACACTGCACCTGACCAACTCAGTCCTCACGGTCAGTGTCCATTCCTGAAACGTGACCTCCTTCATCGTCACTCTCGTCCACAGGCTCCACTTCCTCCGGATCTTCTTCTTCCTCTGATTCCTCTGCAGATTCCCCACCATCAGCGAGGATAACACCAGGGTCTAGCTCAGCTGCACCAGGTGGAGGATGCAGTTGATAGAACAACTGATGTACTTCCTCATGGAGAACCTGATTATCTCCCTCCAGATCGTTGACATAGAACTGCAACTCATCAGCACGTTCCCTAGCAACATCCTCTCGGTGCCATGCCTCATTCCTTTCCGTTACTAAGCGACCCATCATCCGTTCACAGCTCAGATGAGCCCTAGTGAGCCTCCGTAACTGATTCTGTAACTCTCCGACCTGGATAGCATCCGTAGCTCTATCACGTGTAGCCTGGGCTAACTCGGTGGAAAGCCTTTCGATCTCCGTCTGAGGGACAGTCCTGCTGCCGCTAGCACTTTCGTCCCTGGGAGCAAGCTGGCGACGAGGAACTCCCTTTGGTCCGGTGGACTTGCGGGGCGTCAACTTAGTACGGGCCATCCTGTAGCGGGAAAAGGTAGAATTTGGTAAGGATAGCTGGGGAGGATCTGAAGGTTAGCATGAATATGATTGATACTACTTAACCCAACCTCAATAACGGGGAAGGTAAATTAACAGATTCATTAAGCATGATGCATGACTTAACATACGAACGATTATTAAAGATTTTTGAATTAACTGCACAAGGGTAACAAAACATAAACTTTATTTATAGGGCACTTTTAATATGCTATTCCACCAAAAGCTTTTAAACATGACTAAAGATCTATTAGAGGAATAAAGATAGATAATAAGCAATTTGGACCAAAATAGTCAGTTACATTTATTTGAACCAAATGTTTTGAAGTTTTTGAAATGTAATACTACATTCGCTCTGTCCATGATCGCTCTGATACCAGCTGTGGCAGAACCTCCTAATTACCATGGCCCACCTGTACTTGTTATTGTCTTAAAGACTTCTAACCACTGTACAAGTGTACCACAGATCTTAAGAAGTCTGTCGGGTGTCCTCGGGAAACCCGAATCATCCACAATCTTCCGAGCAGGATCACATTACAGAGGCATCATAGTATTACAACAGTTTATATAATAAATTACATCAGAGTACAAGAGCGGAAGTCTTACATAACATAGGTTTACAAACTTGATGTTCCAAACTTATAAAACTTAAGTTTAGTGTTACAACCATAGTAGTGGAGTAGCATTATTAACATTATTACAACACCAAAACGCGATGCTCTGCCCAAGAGCCAAACATCTCTACTCGTCGTCGCTTGCCGCAAAGACAGTCATGCAACAGGGTCCAAAACACACCTGCTCATGAGACGCACCTGCAACAGGGGTTTAACAAACCCTGAGTACGAAAGTACTCAACAAGACTTAACCGACAAACTAGTGGAACGACTCAGGAATGCAGGCTAGGGGAATCAAGGTGAGGTTCCAGCAGGAAGTCAAGTTCTTTTGCATAAAAGCGACTAATGGTGAATCCTTAAGATCACGATTTTATTCAGCATTACTTATCGACAGAATGTAAGTGATTCTAATCTAGATCATGTAATTCATTCAATATCTTTCTGTTTCTTCGACCAAAGTTCCATTTCTTATCTACGATGTTGAACAGAGAATCGAGTCTCCTTAACCGAGGAGCAGCGACAATTCGAATCGATTAGACCCAGCTGGGGATTCCCAATCACACGACATATGTAGGACTCTAACCGACATATATCAACCTTCACTCGGATCCTCCAAAACATGACCGGGTCCAGCGCCACCCGAGAGTATAGTACACCTCCAATCCAGCCCTTGGCTACGAGGGTACACACTACTCTCGCCATCTTTCCACTCCCAGTGCGCGGTTGGCCGTTCACATATTGGCATTACCGAGGTCTTAGGCTTACCGGAGCATGTGATCAGTTACAAAGTCTCGACGCACACAGTTCAGACAACGGTACGGTCCTTAACTGACTCAGTCGGAGACACTACAGGGGGACTCCTTTCCCGATGCAAGTCCACCGACCGGTCCCAATTATCAACATTAACATTCATCAAGTAATTGTCCAACAACCCTTCAAACTTTGTTTAAAAGTTTCAAAGTTTTCTCATTAAGCAATGCTAAGCATACTAAGCATTTTTAAATCAAAACAGTAACAAGGATGGTATTGGAATATCAAGGATGATAATGCAGTAATTAGGTTATCACTCAACTCCTAGCACTTAATGCAATAGAGCCGTAATAAAAGTTAAATAACAACTTTTAAAATCACAAGGTAAGTTTAGATGTAACCGGGGCTTGCCTTGGTCGACGGGATACTCAGGCTCGGGTTCAGTACCGCAGATGTCAAACCCTACTTCCACGGACGGTGACTCTTCGGCGGGGACAGGTTCAGCTTCGGTACCCTCCTCTTTTACGGGAACTATACGTAATGATAATGTATGCTTTAGGATGATGATATAATAAATATGATGCTCGATGGATGCTTATCATAGTTAACAACTGGAGTACAACTTCCCTTCACGGTACAATTGAATAACAAAGGTTTCTAACCTAACCCTAACCTAGGGTCCGATTACTCTAAATACTTATTACGGAAATTGTTAAACACATGAAATGACAGTAAATAGGAAAGCTTAAGCAACTAATTAACAATGCTAAAGGTCATCAAGGGTTAATGACCTAAAGTCAACACTCAATCATAAAGTCAAACAACATTAATTATCATGCCCTAATTACCTAATTAATTAATTAATTAATTAAAGCATAATCTAAGAATAAAAATTAACTTAATCCAATTAAGCTAAAATTTTTAATTTAAGAAGGTTATATCATAATTAGATGATAAAATAATTTTCATGATTTTTGGATACATAAATAAGCCTAGAAAAATTAATTAAGAACCACTTAAGAATTAAATGGACTAATTAAATAATCTATAAACAGTACTCAAAATTGATATTTATTATTTTTATTAAATAGTATACAGTGAAAAAGGATTACTCAAAAATTTTCATAATTTTTGGAATTATAAATAATTTATAACATAAATAATAAAACTGAAATTCATTTTACATTTTTGAAAAAGAAAAACGAAAATTTCCATCGCGGGCTGCCTTTCGCCTTTTCTCTCTCTCGGCCCGGCCTGTTTCTCCCACGCGCGCGGCCTGCTTGGCCCAACCGCGCGGCCCGGCCTGCTCACGCCCCCGCGCCTCCCTCTCTCTCTGACGCCTCGACCCCACCTGTCATCCTCGCCTCCCTCTCTTCTTCTTCTCTCCCGCGCGCGCGAACGCACCACGGTGGTGACCACCGACGGCGAACCCACCGTCGACGATTGCCGGTGAGCCGGACCCCTGCCCAGCGACTCAACACCAACACCCGAACCACGCGAACACAACTAAAGCACGAATTGGAACTGCTACCGCACGGAGGAGACCCTACCGCGGCCATGGCGGTCTCGGCGGCGACCCGAACGGCGACGCGACGAGCAAAACGCGACTACGGCACGGTAGAGACTAAAACAAGAGGAGCATCATGATCAGGGGCTCACAGAGGTTGCGTTGGGCGATTCGGTGACGACGGAGAGGCGCTGGAGTGGCCGGTCCACGGTGAGGCGGTCGCGGTGGCGGTGCTGCCGGCCGCGAGGAAGAAGAGCACGCGCTGGCGAATGCGGAGAAGGCGAGACGCAATTGAGTGCTCCAGGAGCTGCGCGCAAGCGCTGCGGAGCTGGAGGCGAGAGCTAGGGGGCGGTGACGCAGCAGCAGCGGCGAATTTGGGCGGCGGATGGCGGTGGCCGGTCGCGGCGAGAAGCGGAGGAGGAAGAGAAATCGGGCTAGCCGACGACGGTGGCTTTTATAGAGGAGTCCAGGCGATGCGGTGACGACACGCGGAGGAAAACGGCCGTGACGAGGCGGTCGCGGGACGCCGCGGGCGCGACTGGAAGCGGAGCGAAGGTCGCCGGCGTCGGGAGAGGTGGCGTGCGGTGATTGACGAGGATTTCAAAATATTTACAGAATTGCCACTGGACTCAAAATTCAAATTACTCTCAATTTTTGAATAGAAGTTGAAAATCTGTAAAAACAAAAGTTGTTCAATTTTCAAAGATCTACAACTTTCTCAATATGAACATTTTCTAA
The DNA here is from genome assembly GCA_022457205.1 of Saccharum spontaneum. Lineage (NCBI taxonomy): Eukaryota > Viridiplantae > Streptophyta > Magnoliopsida > Poales > Poaceae > Saccharum > Saccharum spontaneum. The sequence continues at coordinate 46,529,806 of CM039616.1, forward strand.
TTCGGCTTAGTTTTTGAAATTTGAATTTGAATTCAAAAAGGGACATTTTTGGGAAATCTGAAAAACCAAAATTACTTTGAATTTTGTATTGAAACTTCAAAAACTCAAAATACCAAAGTTGTACATCTAGGGTAGACCTACAACTTTGCTATTCAAAATATTTTCAAATTATGCTTGCATTTTGAAATTGGGTAGGGAAAATGAAAAGGGGACAATTTTGAGATTTGAATCTTTTCAAAATTACTTCAAATTTTACACTGAAACTTTGAAAACTCAAAACACCAAACTTGTAGCCCTTGAAAAGATCTACAAACTTGGTTTTACACTTTTTCCTAAATTTTGCTTAGATTTTGATTTATATCAAAAGGGGTAAAACTAGGGTTTTGTTTTTCAATGTTTTCGGAAAAGTTTTGAATTGAAACTTGATTCTTTCTTAACTTTGGTTACTTAGGAATCACACCTTCACCCTAGGACATCATTGAGTCAAGCCTCACATGGTTGACCAAATGGCTCCCTAGGTTGACCAATTTGACTTAAGAAATTCTTTTAGTAATTCCTCAAATTTGAATTCGAATTCGAATCAGAAAACTTGTAACAAGCTTTGGATTCCAAACCCTAACTCAAACTTGAAGCTTTATTTTATAGGTTGGACTTGAGCTTATACCCTACACTTGGCACTAGTGTATAACACCGTCATACACCTCAAATTACACAGGGCATAAACTAAGTATTTGCGGTGATAACGAAATTAGGGTTTTCGGATTTCGAACCACACAACGAGGAACACATTGAACCTAAGAATTCAAACTCATTTTAATTAATGCATAACAGTGTTAACCTAATCATGGATGATTAGCAGTGCAAATGATGACATGGCAGGTTTTTAGTTACTATAACACCAGGGGTGTTACAGACGGCGACGGCGACAGCAACCCGAACCAGGTGCTGTGGACGCCTACCGCAGAACGTGGGTCCGTGCTCGCGCTCCGCGACTCCGGCAACCTCCAGTTCCTGAGCGACTCCGGCAACCAGGTGTTGTGGGAGAGCTTCTCGTACCCGACGGACACGCTCCTGCCGGGCCAGTCCCTGGCCTACGAGTCGACCGGGTCCGAAGGGAAGCTCTTCGCCAAGCGCGCGGACGCGGAGTTCACCACCGGCCGGTTCAGCATGGGCATCCAGAGCGACGGCAACGTCGTCCTCTACGTCGACCTCCTCACCGGCAACAACCCCGAGAACGCCTACTGGCAGGCGTACACCAACAGCCCCGACGGCAACACGACGGTCACCTTCGATGGCCAGGGCCGCCTTAACTACACCCTCCACAACGGCACGGTCTACAGCTTGGTTAAACCGGCGGCGAGCTTCACCGCCGGCGAGTACCTCAAGTTCGCCCGGATGGACCCCGACGGCATCGTCCGTACCTACATCCGTGCCAAGAACGGCGGTGGCAACACGACGTGGACTGTGTCCGGTGCGTTCCCCGATTACGGCTGCAACAAGAGGACGTCTGGGTTGCAGGGCATGTGCGGGCCGGGGTCCTACTGTGTGTCTGCGCCCACGCCGAGCTCAAGGGACAGGCTCAACTGCGCGTGCCCGAGTGGGTACAATTACACCGACGACCAGCACAGGGACAGCGGCTGCACGCCGGGGTTCGAGCCACAGAGCTGCGACGGCGAGAGGAGCTCCGACGAGTTCACCCTTGTGGAGCTGCTCAACACCACCTGGGAGACCTCGATATACTACAAGAAGTTCTCATCGGTCACGGAGAAGCAGTGCCGGGACTACTGCCTCAGCGACTGCTTCTGCGCGGCCGCATTGATGATCGGCGGATCCGACTGCGCGGAGATGGCGGCGCTCACCAATGGTTGGCAAGCAAACGGTGTCACGACGAAGGCGTTCATCAAGGTGCGGACAAGGAAGTCGCCGGTGATCGCGTCTGCAAAGATGAGGAACGCGTTGGCCTACAAGGTTGTCGCCATCTGCTTGGCCTTTCTTCTGTTGATCACCATCGGCGTCCTCGTGGCACAGTATTTTGTTGGCAGGAACAGAGAGAGCCAGCAGCGGCCGTTGAGCTCGAGCGTGAGAGCGTTCAGCTGGAAGGAGCTTTACCAAGCCACCAATGGCTTCGAGAAACTGCTGGGTAAAGGGAGCTTCGGCGAGGTGTACAGAGGAACGATGAGGTCGCCGCAGCCGCATCTCATCGCGGTGAAGAAGCTCATCGCCTCCAACGAGTACAGCGAGCAGGAGTTCACCAACGAGGTGCAGTCCATCGGGCAGATCCACCACCGGAACCTGGTCCGCATGATCGGCTACTGCAAAGAAGGCAACCACCGGATGCTGGTGTTCGAGTTCATGCCGGGCGGGTCGCTCCGCAGCTTCCTCTTCAACCCCGAGAGGCGTCCTCCGTGGCGCTGGCGCGCGGAGGCCGCGGTCGCCATCGCCCGGGGGCTCGAGTACCTCCACGACGGCTGCAGCGCCCCGATCATCCACTGCGACATCAAGCCCGACAACATCCTGCTGGACGACCGCGGCGTCCCGAGGATCACCGACTTCGGGATCTCCAAGCTGCTAGGGAGCCAGCAGGTGCACACCACGGTGACCCACGTCAGGGGAACCAGAGGCTACATCGCGCCCGAGTGGCTCCGCGGCGACGCCCGCGTGGACACCAAGGCGGACGTCTACAGCTTCGGCGTCGTGCTGCTGGAGATGATCTGCTGCCGGAGGTGCCAGGAGCCGGTGGTGGTTGATCTTGATCCGCCGCAAGGCGTGGAGGACGACGAGACGGTCACCTTGTTCGGTTGGGCAGCGCAGCTGGTGGGCGCGCGGAGGACGGAGCTGATGCTGCACGGCGACGACGACGCTGGCGTCGACAGCGCGGAGGACATGGAGAGGGTGGACCGGTTCGCTCGCGTGGCGCTCTGGTGCGTCGAGCCGAACCCGCTGCTGCGACCGACCATGCACCAGGTTGTGCAGATGCTGGAGACCAGTGATCGGGCTCAGGTTCAGGCACTACGTATACCTGACCCTCCAGACTGTTACATGGAATCCTCGCCTTTAATTTCTCAGCTCAAAGACTGAAAATATTCCCTCCATCATAAAATAAATTAAATTGAATTATTTGGAGTCAAATTATTTTAAGTATGATATCAAGCAAGTGCATTATAAAAATATATTTCACGATATACCAAATAATGCAGATTTAGTGCCATAAACATCTGTGCACCTTTTAATAACTGGATCAAAACAAAAAAATGTTTTGACTCCAAATATCTTTATAAGTTGATTTATTTTAAGATAGAGGGAGTACACCGATCATAGTTCTTTGGTATTTTGATTAGTCAGACTAGTTCATCAAACCATGCTCCTCCACAAGGTAAAACCTTAGGAGACATAAGGATTACTAAATGAGATAACAGGACTCGCTGCATATTGGTCGTCGACCTTGGACTTAAGGATAAAATATTGGAAGCTATCCAACACATCAACAGCACTGTACGGCTCTGATCCGGTTGCGAGAGCTCCGCTACTTGATTCCTTAGCTTTGCTCCTTACGTCGGAAATATTTACCCTACAATACGGATCAGTGTATTCACGCATAGGGAATCAAATGGATAGCACACAAGACATAGAGATTATACTGGTTCAGGTACGTGGTACCCTATGTCCAATTTGAAGTAGATCTCTCTCTGTTGCATACAATTTGGAACTAGGGAGTACGTGATAGAAAAGGATAATGATACCTCACGTGAATGAGGTTGATTGTGGGTTGAGGAGTGGCAAAAAGGTCTTATATACAGAAAATTCAATATAATAATTTAACTCATGCTTGCATCAAGTAAAAAACATTGGGAAATGAAAATATTTCCTAACAAAATTAAATTTAGGAATTCAAGTCTCTAAGGGTCACTGAATTGGTTTCAATGTGCAAAAAGAAGAAAAAGAAAATCCCGAGCATGTATGTCATTTCAAATGCAAATATGCATGTCAAATACTCCCTCCTCAATAAAAGCCAAAACATCTTCTAATTTAGAATTGATACTCTCTATGTTCATAGTATATGCATCCCTAACATTTTTTAAGGACAAATCTATTACTTCTTCCAATATGCAAAAAAAAGTTGCCCTAGGTTGAAGATAAAAAAAGTTGCCCTAGGTTGAAGATAACCAGAAGTCTTACAATATATATATTTTATGGATTTTTTAATCCGATTCTGGCTACAACCTCTTGCTAGGGCACGGTTCAACCACGACCATATTGCGTGCGCTTGCACGTCCACATCATGGCCTGATTAGTCTCTGAGCTGGGCTATGCTCCCCGTACGGCACTAACCGAACCGAGCAGCTCAGGAATCAGGACCAACGGCCCAGCAAGTCACAAATCCTTTTCTAACTCGTGGGCCGCATGTATGTTGGAGTTCGAATGGGCCGTGAGCCCAACAGCTCACTCCCCCTCGCCTCGGGCCGCCGCGCCCAACGCTACGACCACGATGCGGCACCTTCTCCACTCTCGCCGCCGCCTCCGCCGCGGCGGCGGCATCCCCACCGGCCACCGCCACCACCTTCCCCTCCTCCGGCCCCTCCCGGGTCTCCTCCGACGCAGAACTCATCAAATACGAAGGCTACGCACTGCTGCTCCTTGGCTGCGGCGCCGCGACCTACTACTCCTTTCCGTTCCCCGCCGACGTGCTGCACAAGAAGGCCGTCCCGTTCCGGTACGCGCCGCTGCCGGAGAACCTGCACGCCGTATCCAACTATAGGTCTGGAGCGGCACCACGAGGTCCATGCCCGCGTCCTCCTCAATGGACATGAACTCAGGCTGCAGAACTGTGCGTAGCAGTAGGTCGGAGGATTCATTCATTCAGGTCTGTTGTAGAGAAATACCCACCTTCTAAATTTCTTATTCGAAGCTCCGTGGACATGTTTATCTTTGTGTCTTAGAATAAGAACGCTAACAAATGGAAACTAGAACAAGTAGGCGATTTATCCAATGTTGGCCATGTTTAGTTCCAAAAAATTTTAGGTTTTGCCATGTTTAGTTTCAAAAAAAATTTAGGTTTTGCCCATGACATCGAATCTTTGGTCGTATGCATGGAGCATTAAATGTAGAAAAAAAAAATTAATTGCACAGTTAGGTGGAAAATCGCGAGACGAAACTTTCGAACCTAATTAGTACATGATTGGACACTAATTATTAAATACAAACGAATAACAAAACCCAAAAAATTTCCGAAACTAAGGCCTCAGTGAAATGTCAAAATTGTCTAGAATCAGATGGCCTAATGATGGGTTTGAAATTTGTGTTTCAGAATCTGATGGTCCTTTTACCGGTAGGTAGTAGTTAAGTAGTTTCATAGGGTCCTTCTGTACTGATAAAGTTCTTCTCAGAGCATTTTCAGCAGTCTTTCAATTCTATTCCTCGTTCTCATAAACATGTCATATCAGGAGAAATAGAGGGTCCCAATAACTTATCCAATTTTTCGTGGCCACCAACAAGCCCTTCTCCCCTCGAATAGAGGGGGAGTTGTACCTCCCCCGACAAGCTGCCACCTCCTCCTCCCCCTCGCTCCCTCCGCCTCGACGCCTCCATTGCAGCCGCTGCCGGAGCACCTTCGGAGGTTCGCGTGCTAGCTGCCCAAGACCTGACCGTGGTACCCAGCTTCGCGTGCGTCGTGGAATGAGCGCTCGCCGGCCGCATCCTCCGTTTGCATCCGCTAGTCAAGGCTACCATCTACAACCTACCTCGGTATCTGCGGACTCCACCTTCGTCGCCCCGTCTGCTTGCGCTCGTGTCTTCTTGTTGCTGCTGGCTTCGTCGATTACAGCCTCGGCGTACTTGTCTCCAAGTACTGGATTACCGCGCCACGCACAGCATCAGCATTCTTCAATTTCAGTCAAGTTGTCGCGTTGTTGAGACGCCAAGCCACAACCAACGCAGGCATCAGGCAAGGCAGCAGGCACCGCAACAGGTGATTTGGCTCTACTTTCCACCCCTTCTTCTATTTGACATCCATCCAAAATAAAATCACCATCCCAATTCCTAAGACCTCAAATTGTAGCCGGTCCCAGTATTCCTTCACAAATTGTACAATGGTGACTTACTTACCGAGTTCAGGCCTATTCATGATTCAACACAGGTTGGTCCGCATGGCACTGGTGCAAGCTTGCCTCTGGTTGATGAGCAAATCATTAGCATGAAACTGGTTACCCCTGCCAAAGGGAGTAAGGGACAATAGAGTTATCAAGGGAGAAGGATCCTGAGTTGTTTTATCTTGTTTGCTGCAGGGTGGCCTAGGTGTCATCACAGAAGTTACTCTTCGATGTGTAGAAAGACATCAGGTTGTGAAACATATATTCGTTTCAAATGCATATAAGGTCTAGAAAAACCACAAGTAATGTCTCCTGGTGTCAATCATTATGTAGCTATATAATTTTTCCCTATGCAATTGTAACATCCTCAAATTTCTCCCTTTCTCCCCTTATGCAGGAAGTGGCTCTCTGAAAACAAACATATTAAGTACTTGTGGATTCCATATACTGACACAGCTGTTGTTTCCAATGCAATCCTCCCTCAAAGTGGAGAACCCCAAAATTGACTTCAAAATATGAAAAGGATGAAGCTTTACAGCATGTTCAGGACCTTTATTGTGAGTCACTGGAAAAATATAGGTACGCACACTTGTTATTGTTTGATACCCCAAATTCGAATGCTTATGGTTCTCTTTGCAAATGTTCAGGGCAATATTTCTCTGTTGAGTTTTGGAGAAAAACACTTCCTCAAAATATTGGCAAAAAAATTGGAAGCTTTTACTAAGAATTAATTTTACAAAACTACAGATATTCATGCAAAAAGCTATTAAGGAGCCATAGCACCTGAGAATCACTTTCACAAACCTGTAACATTCTCCATTGACCCACATGTCCGGCACACAAATCAATGTGTGGGTCCACACACATAACTTGTGTGGCTGTCTGGCTGACATGTGGGTCTAGTAAAATGTTGCAGGTCTGTGAAATTGCTGTCAGGTAGTTCATTGGTACTGGGCACAAATACTTGTAGTTTTATGAAATTATTAATTCATTATAGCTTGAGCAGTAGCACATGTATATCAAGCCGATACTATTGTGAGATTTTGATTTTGGTGAGCAGATGCTACTATAGTACCTTTTGAGTCACGAGTACCTCAGTATGCCATAAAAACCATGAAGACCAAAGGCTTATGTACTATCAAGGATACTTTCGCACAAATATTTATGTTTTTTTCTCTTCATGATGCTAAATTTTTTTAACAATGTACTATCAAGGATATCTTATATAACGAACATCTTTCCTTAAAGATAACACTAGTAGAATAGAGAAGGAGAATACCTAGAAGGTTATATTTGCATGGATAGCTAATTTAAACCAAAGGAAACATCAATCCAGCAGGGCATTTTCCGCATAGATAATACAAACCAACTACTCAAATTACAACAATGTTTCAGACAAGATTATGATAAGTCATATCTGAAGCCTATCCAAAATTCAAAAAAGTATGTACAATTTGTGACTCAACCTTTTATGCTCATGTCGCCAGGTTTTACAAATCTTCTATAGAGAAGCACCAGTTCACTCGTTCCACTAGCTCATCCATTAATCCTTTCAGCCGTTTCGCGACACCTATGGACACTACGACAAGAACAACAATGCATACAGAAACTCCTATCACTAATGCCAGGATGTAAGCAGAGGTCCTCAGTCTCCTGCAGCTTCTGGCAGCATACACACCCATGAGGCCAAACAAGTTCAGTATCATGGCGGTGTGCAACGCCAAGATGGCCTATATAGGCCTTATATGTTGGTTCAACCCACCCTCACCAAGAAAGTTGGCCTAAACCCACACGATCTCATATCAATAAACATATGGGCCTGTTATGTGGGCTGTTGGGATCGAGAGGGGAGAGTCACGGAGAGCGACGGCGACGGACGTGCTACAGTACTCCTGGCGCTACGGTGCCCGCGGTACTGTTCACGAGCTAGAGGCAAAGGATCGGTGGCTAGGGTTGTGGAGGTCGCTGCCCGCGGGAAAATCACCATGCTCGCGCCTGAAGACAGCAGCGGGTTGGCGCAGTTGCTGGTGGCCGTCCCACGGGGCGAGGTCGCGCTCTGCTGAGCTAAGGTCGACCGTCGCCAAGGTCGCCTCGTGCATAGGCTGGCGCATCTCCTGCAGCAGCCGGCGCGCTAGGAGGCCTCGCGCTGCAGCCTGTAGCCGCACCGCCGCAGACACCTTGCAGGTAAGCATCTTCCCTGTCGGCTCCGTCGTGATGTCCATCGCCTGCTCGATCTGCTGCATTGGTGGCTGCAACCTAACTCGACTCTGCCAGACACAAACCTAACACCTAAAAACAAGCCTTTTACATCTCGGCTTATTTTATTGACCAGAAATAGACTACGACTCTTTATTTTTGACTCGTGAAGATACGGCGGACACCCTCCGCGTGATGAACCTGCACGTGTGTAGCCACCTGGATCCCATAGAGCCCACTGGAACGAGAGGGGTGCACGGGTATAGCCACCTGGAATTAGTCGCGATAGCGACCAGCGGAGACGTCCTCGCGGCGGCCGGTGGCGGAATGCGGTGGCGCTAGGCAGTGCATCTCCGCTGGAGACAAGGAGGGGAGCGACGCCCCTACCGCCGCTGCCGCAGAGTTGGAGGTCGCTACCCACGGGAAAATCACCATGCTCGTGCCTGAAAATAGCAGCGGGTCGGCGCAGTTGCTGGTGGCCGTCCCATGGGGCGAGGTCACGCTCCGCTAAGCTGAGGTCGACCGTCGCCAAGGTTGCCTCGTGCATAGGCTAGCGCATCTCCTGCAGCAGCCGGCGCGCTAGAGGGTCGCGTGCCGCAGCCTGTAGCCGTACCGCAGCAGACACCTTGCAGGTAAGCATCTTCCCTGCTGGCTCTATCGTGATGTCCATCGTCTGCTCGATCTGTTGTAATGTTGGCTGCACCATTGGTTGCACGTCCTGGAACGACAGTAGCGTCGTGCCATAACCTGGCATCTCGTAGGGGAAAACCGGTGGCAGAGAGACCACGGTCGATTGCGGGAGCAGCCAGCTGGCTGGTTGCAGCGGCGGTATGCCGAGGTAGGACTGGATGGCAGCGACGGAACGGGCGAGATCGGTGATGGCCGCGGTCAACTGATCTAGCGTCATTGGCAAGGAAGTGACCGGTAGCGGTTCATCGTAATCTGGCATCTCTGATACCAGATTGTTATGTGGTGCTAGGATTGAGAGGAGAGAGTCGAGGGGAGTGGCGGCGGCTGCCGCGCTACAGTACCTGCGGGTACTGTTTATGTGAGAGGCAGAGACCGGCGGCCCGCGGGGTTTCGCCCACGACCAGCAAGAGAAGGTTTTTCCTTCTAATCTCTTGCTTGATTAGATTGATACATCTTCTCTCCTTATATAGAGAAGAGGTCTTACTTGGCCCCTAAGCAAGCGACTAATTAACCATAACGGGCTAAGGCCCAATAGGCTCTTGACTCTTCTAACACTACACCCTATCTGGACATGCAGCTCGTCCTCGAGCTGCAACCTAACTCGACTCGACACAAATCTATCACTTAAAAACAAGCCTTTTACATCTCGGCTTATTTAGTTATTCGGCCATAAGGCACGACGTGAACTCTTTATTTCCATTGCATCTTTGAATAAAGGTGGCCCCCATCCAACAGCTTGAAGAGAGAGGGTTCGGCCCTCAACAAAGGCCGGGTTGTGGCCTTGACATTGATCTGGAGAAGGCTGATGAAGGTGAACTTGTGGCCAGCGGAGGCGCCCTCGCGGCGGCCGATGCCGGAGCACGACAATGCCAATTAAGGTCCGCCTATGGGTGGCCACACACCCGCGTCCCCAAACGCCGGCGTTGTAGACGCCGAGTTCGCCACCCGAGGTGGCGATGGCACGCCTGATCTCCATGACGCAGCGGACGAGATCGGGGCCCTCCATGTGGCGAAGCAAAGGGGCACGGGGCACAGGCACCAGCTGCAACGCATGCATCTCTCGCGCCTGCCGTCGCGCTAGGAGTTCGCGTGCTGCAGCCTGTAACCGTACCGCCGCTAGGACCGCCTCCTGCATCTTCTGGCGCATCTTCTGCAGCCACCGCCGTGCTCGGAGACCGCGCGCAGCAGCCTGCAGCCGCACCACAGCCGACACTTGGTGAATAAGCATCGGCTGCACTGCGATGTCCTTTCGTTGCTTGATCTTCGGTAATGTTGGCTGCACCGTTGGCTGCACGTCCTGGAATGGCAGCAGCGTCGTGCCTGGCAGCAGCGTTGTGCCGTAACCTAGCATCTCGTAGTGGATAACCGGTGGCAGAGAGGCCACGGCCGATTGCGCCAACGGCCAGCTGGCCGGTTGCAGCGACGATATGCCGAGATAGGACTAGATGGTGACGACGGAACGAGCGAGGTCGGTGATGGCCGCGGTCAGCTGATCTGGCGTCATCGGTGAGGAAGTGATCGGCGGTGGCTCATCGTAACCTGGCATCTCCGATACCAGATTGTTATGTGGGCTGTTGGGATCGAGAGGAGAGAGTCGAGGGGAGTGACGGCGACGGACACGCTACAGTACCCATGGTGCTACAGTGCCGTAGGTACTGTTTACGTCGGCGAGAGCGGCAGAGGATCGGCGGCTAGGGCTGTGAGATGCGCTGGGAACGCCGGTCGTGGGGCTTCGCCCACAGCTGGCAAGAGAGAAGGTTTTTCCTTCTAATCTCTTGCTTGATTAGATTGATGCATCTCCTCTCCTTATATAGAGAAGAGGTCTTACTTGGCCCCTAAGCAAGCAACTAATTAACTTTAACGGGCTAAGGCCTAATAGGCCCTTGACTCTTCTAACAGATTGTTATGTGGTGCTAGGATTGAGAGGAGAGAGTCGAGGGGAGCGGCGGCGACAGCCGCGCTACAGTACCCGTTGCGCTACAGTACCCGTGGGTACTGTTCACGTGAGAGAGGCAGAGACCGGCGGCTAGGGCTGGTGAGGGGCGCTGGGAACACCGGCCGCGGGGCTTCGCCCACGGCCGGCAAGAGAGAAGGTTTTTTCTTCTAATCTCTTGCTTGATTAGATTGATACATCTCCTCTCCTTATATAGAGAAGAGGTCTTACTTGACCCCTAAGCAAGCGACTAATCAACCCTAACGGGCTAAGGCCCAATAGACCCTTGACTCTTCTAACACTACACCCCACCTGGACATGCAGCTCGTCCTCGAGCTGCAACTTAATTCAAATTGGACCATTATGGACCTAATTCAAATTGGACCGAATGTCACGGGATTCCTCACTACCATCATCATGGAGGCTACAACTAATCATGTAGCCTGATGTTCCATTAATTTATACTATCCACACTACATGGGGTTCTTTATAGTGTTGCCAACACGGGCATTATCAAGATTAAGAGTACACCTACTCTATTACCCTTCACCTCAACCTAGATTGCTATGGAATTGTCTATGTATAAACACGTCCATTCAAAACATACATAAGTTTCTTGAGAATCACTAGCAAAACTGAAGGGATCTTACATAACAATGTTTTCTCGCGAACACCTTTAACTAAGACATTAAATTTTTAGAACATGAGAAACAAAAGCAACAAGGGAAAGCATGCAACCATTTCCCTAGTCTATTCAACAATATAATGATGGCCGATTTAGGATAAATGTCCATTCCAAGCAAAGGCTTATTTGGTTCATCATATCAGAAATCATGATTCGGAGTCCACATCGAGGCTTGTGATAATGTCAAAAGAATCACTACCAAGTGGAAGTTGCTTGATCTCATGAGATGCAACAAAGACACTATGAGCTTGCTTTGCACGTTTATTTGACATCTCCTCTTCCAAATTCCTCCTAAGCACAGCAATTTCCTTCTTATGTGCGTTCTGGTGCCCGCCACGAGCTTGAGGACTTTTGAAAGTCTTGTTGCAAAATGAACAGATGTAGAGTGTTTCTACACTCTGTGGCTTGGGCTCTACTGCAGCTCCAAGGGAGGTTAAGCCATAGGGATAGAGATCTCTAGGGTTAGCTTTATGGGCCATTGGATTGTGTTGTTATCTCTCCTATCTCTTACGGTAAGGTAGCTCTAAAGAGAGAGAATTGTATTTTATAGGCAACTTGAAGAAGCTAAAACAGGATAGAAGTTAATGTTATACGATAAAAGGTTGGTTACTTTTGGCGACATGTATAGCACCAATAGCATAAATACTACCACATAATGCAATCATCATGGGTCAAAAAAGAGTAGAACGAGATATGTCGATGTTAAAGAACTACCAAACTATATGTGATGATCAGCAGAAGATATAAATTGACTAAGGATATTTTTTGGTAGGATGTTTAAGGTACTATATTATGATTTGAAATATCTATATATTTATATAACATAAATATATGCTAGCCTTGGCTACTAACATCACACAGACTTCCCCAGGGGAGCATGAATGACTAGCCTCAAAATTAGATATGTAACTATATATAGATGAAGCAGCTTTTGAAGTAGCACAAAGGACATATAAGATGACAATTGTCTTGGAAGGAATAGAAGCATTGGTGATCTTTAATGCATTGGTACACAGAATAAGTATCATATCATGTGTAGTGACACAGCAAAGGTCCCACTTAGAAAGAGCTCGAGCGCTTGTATCGTGAAACGCCACAACTGTCGGCGAACCCGCGAAAATTGGCTTAATCGGTTTTGGGCAGAAGTGCCACAAAGACCTACGAATGCCTCCTGAGAAGACCCATCGTGGAGACAAACCAAGGGGTGTTCTAGGATCGGCAAGAACCTAGAAAGTCCTAAATCTTGTCAAAAACTTGCAAAACAAGAGAACATGAGGGTTGGAAGAAATTCGGGTTTGAGATGTATAAAAAGTAGATGTATTTATTTCGTATCATTTATATACCCTCAATCGAATGTGCCCCTTCATATTTATAGAGTGGATGGTATTATCCCATGAAGAAATGTTTACAACTATCAAATCCAACTTCTTCTCAGATTCTACCACCACCGTCAAAGCTAGTTTTGCCAGAGTCAGCCAAAACAATAGGAAAACAGACTTAGCCGACTTTCCAGGCTTGGCCCAAATTGGTTGTCAACACATGCCCCTTGTTTTTTGGTGAAGCTTGTGAATTTGAAAACATATAGCAACCATAAAACATCTAAGGGTGATGATAAACATTCAGTTCATCATCCATTCTTGTTCTAAGGGCGATATATATGAAACTTATTTACCTTTTCAAGCATCTTGTTGTACACTCGGGTAATACTTCTTCAAATATCTACCATTGAGTGCCCTGGGTAGACGATCTCCTTGCAGTGTCTTCACCATGTATGAATTTCTGAAGATGACCTTGATCACCTTATATATGGCCCTTGCCAACTTGGAGACCACTTGTAGAACTTGTTGCTCTTCGTCCTGAGAAACAGTCTTCCAAATTATATTACCAACCTGAAGCAAATTATTTTTTACCTTCTTATTCGAAGCTCTGGTAATATGAAATTTGTATCTCTCAATCTCCTTCAAAGCCTTCATTCTTTTGTCGACCACCTCGTCGAATTGTCCGTCATCAATTCATGATACATGGTAGCAGATAAATCATTTTTCTTAGCTAATTTGTATGCATCCAAATTCACTTCAATTGTTAACACTGTTGTCCATACACTAGCTCAAAAGGAGTACCTTAGTAGTATCGTGTATAGAGATATGGTGAGCCCATAAAGCTTCAATCAAAACATCATGCCATCTCCTGGGGTTATATCAATTGTCCTTTTCACAATATTTAGCAACATCTTATCACTAGACTTGGCATGACCATTGTTTTGAGTGTAATATGGAGATGAATTGAGCAATTTTTTTACATTAGTTGGCAAATTCTTACACTTCCTTTGAAATAATAAAGTACTTTGATCTATGGATAAGGTCTGAGGTAAGCTAAATATATTAATAGTATGCTCAATAATAAACTCAATTACTCCCTCCGTTCCAAATTATAAGTCGCTTTGACTTTTTTGGTTCATCCATTTTGCTATGTATCTAGACATATTATTATATCTAGATACATAGCAAAATGGATGTACCAAAAAAGTCAAAGCGTCTAGATACATAGCAAAATGGATGTACCAAAAAAGTCAAAGCGACTTATAATTTGGAACGGAGGGAGTACCTCTTTATGTGTCATGTTCTTCAAAAACACAACTTTAGTCCATCTTTTAAAGTAATCTATAGTCACCAACACAAAGTGATATCCCTTAGAAGGAGGATGAATATGCCAAATGAGTCCAAACTCCATCCTCAAAACGACTGTAGTTTAATAATGGGATACATCATCGCATAAGGTAACAACTGCACATTGCCAAACAGCTAGCACTTTTCATACCCTTTGTAATAGCAAAAGCAATCGGCTATCACATAGCCCAATAGAACCCAGCTCTTTGTAGTAACCAATTCATCTTCAGAACCAATTGATGGTACCATAGATACCTTCAGCAATAAGTCTTCGCCACTTCGTCAATATAACTCACATTGGCCGACATATGTTTAAATGATATATCTATCAAACACTCCTATCAGTTCGAACACTTAGATCGTGTATATAAGCAACAATTTGAGCTCTCCAATCATCAACCTTGACCTCAACCTGGGACACCATAAACTTGGATCTTGAAGAGTAAGGAAGTCACAGATGAGACCCAGTAGGAGGATGCATGTTGCAGTCTCGATAGCTTGATCTTGGTCTTCCTATGAAGTGGTGAGGTTTGAATTGATGCTGGGACGATGAGCCCCTGATACATCCGGTGCTTGGCAGCTCATACCAGGCCATATCTCCTCCGTGGAAGCTTCATCCAGGGAAAAATTCTAATGGATGAATAGGTTGCCCTCTAGAGATGTTGGATCTGCACTAAGGGGCGACATCAGGTGTAGGATGGTTGATTTCGGAGTGGCAAAGTGTTTTTTTTTCCATGTGTTTTTTGGGTGAAGGTTTGGGCCCTCGTATAGGGGTTGGCTGGAGGAACTCATTATTTTAACCCAAGCGCTACTACCATCCTCCTTCAATCACCCCAACACCTTATATACATGGTTCTTTTCATAGCAAGCACCTTTTCATAGCAAACACCTTATATACGATGATAGTTCAATGCACCAGTAGATGCAGAAGCAAGCAACGGCAACGCGAGTAGATGCAAACCATGGCAATGCTACACAAATATAGACTACCAAGTTCCATTACCTCTAGCACAAGTCCATGCCATGTCATTGCCTGCAGACTGCTCCTCAATTTCCTCCTCTTGGAGTCTTTGGTTCCCTCTCACATGCACATGAAACGCCTTCATGGTGACATTCATACCATACCGAACTAAATTGAGCAAGTTGCCGCCCAAACCAAGCTCACTTCATCACTGCTCCCTTCCCAATCTCCCTTGGATTCTTGAGTAAATCTCCAAAATTAAGCCCGTGCCTCACATCTTTTCCATTTTACTCATAATGGAGTACCTCTACTCTTAACGTTGCAGCCACGAATGATTATCCGATGACGTGGTCCATGTTTAAAGAGCTTGGGCACTAGGTCATTCTTAGAGGATTGTTCTTTTTCCATCCAATATATTTTATAGTGATCCAAAACAACGTTTTATGTACGCTTAAAGATGATCTAAGGGCATTGGACGAACCACAAGAGAAGCCAGTTAACAGTTAATTGGGCCCATAATCTTAGTTGAACCTTTGTGCAGCCCAAAAAAGTTGCCACTGACCAGCTCAGTAGGCTTCATAATTTGGCCCGCAATATCAACCAGGCTTCATCATTTCTTCTGTCTCTCGAAAACAAATAATTTCTTCCAGTCCACTAAACAAGAAATGGTTTATTGTTTATTCTTTTATCTTTTATTATTATTATTTTTCAATCACAACATAAGTGTACATGTCTCGCACATGCACGCATATTCGCCGTTACGAATGCTACGCACACCCTATCTCTACAATTATCTCTCAAATACTAAACTGAAAGATCTCGAGATTGATGGAGTTACCAATGACGTCTCGTATTATGTGCTGCAATGTTATCATCTTTGTACAACATATCTACCTTCTGACTTTGTTTTTTCTCCTTTTTTTCTCGAGAATCCCTCTCATACTATCGCATCATCATGTTCCCCCATTGGCCTTGGTAGCTACCGGAACTTTTCCAACAACTCGCCAAGCAACCAGAGGTCATATAACAAAAGAAAAGGACGACCTGGAAGCCTTGGAACCTAAACAATGGGTAGCGGCGATGTTACAGTCAAGTGGCGCCATAAAGAAAGATTTCAGAAACTGCCCGCGGACTGCGCACGCATGTCCTACTCCCAATGTCAACTTCCGTGCGTCTTCTCCGATCCATTTCCGCTCTCCTTTTCACCAGACGATATGGAGCCTGCGGTAGACAAAGGACGGCAGGAGAGGTACCGACAACGACAACCTCGAAGCTAGCTATTCCTAATTTCGTTTCACTGGCCTATCCAGTATCAACCCAACACGGCCCCATAGTTCCAAGAGACAAACGGACAGAGAAGGTTGGGATTTGGGAACTCCTCACGCTGCAACAAGTGATGCCTACACTTACTCTGTTCCTTTTTAAGTGTTGCTCTTGCTTTCTAAGAAATTAAATATACTCAACTTTGACTAAATATATAAAAAATACTAATATTTATAAGACATAATTAGTACCATTAGATATATCATTGAATCTATTTTTTATAATAAACTTATTTGGAGATACAAATGTTGCTTAGTCGAGTTTAAGAAAGTTTGATCAGCACGCTTCCCATAGCAACAGTTAAATAGGGCCAGAGGGATACACTAGAAATTTTATTAGCGATGTAAGTACTTGCCTTAGTGCCAACTCTGTGAAAAATATATTTTACTCCTAACATCCGGTCGCGAGGCGTGTCCAAGCATGAAGATATGGACAAACCGCATCAGAGTTGTTGGGCCCCGCTAGTAACGCATATCATGCTAGTATGGGGATTCCTGGCCCGAGGTGAGACGAGGCATTGGCGGTGATGGTGCCTGTGGGGTATAACCCCGGATATCCATAGGGCTATACATGGGCCGCGCCGCTAGGAGAGGCCCAACTCGCCAAAACACGCCATGCGGTGCACGGCACAGGTCGATATGCGTCACAAGACTATGTGAAGCATCCTTGATGACAAAGGAAGATCTTGTTCGGATATGCTACCGAAATCCTTGTAACGCTTATCATGTAAACCGATGAGGATTAGATCCAACCGATCAGGGTTAGATTCAACCGACTTGTAATCCTACCCCATGCTATATTAAGGCGGGTAGGTACCCCATCGATTTCACCTGATCATAACATCCAATCCACCAAAGACACAGAACGTAGGGTATTACGTCGACTTGACGGTCTGAACCTGCCTAAATCGTTGTCTCTGCGCCTATGTCACAATCTAGTTCGTATCTTGCGCACCTCCACAGATTCATCTACTACCGTGAGCATACCCCTCGATAGACTGCCGACCGTATTTCGTCGACAGTGCCTAGGCCTCACATGTGTGTGCGCCTACTTTTCTTGTGTGGATTTGGGTGGTAGCTTAGTAGGAAAAGTAGGAGAGAAAGAGCGGACCGGGAAGATAAGAGGTCGGGTGAAGATGAGAGGGGGCCGTGAGATATGGCGGTGAGCACTACATAGGGATATGATTAACCTCTTATATAGGGTTGGAATGATATGGGAATACTTCACCGAATATACTGGTGTGGTAATCTAGATACCTTTTATGCGGGCATCCAAACATCATATACAGTCAAACCACTACCGCAAGAAACTAATCACATGCATAATAATGTGCAACTTGCTACCCAAACAAAGCAAATACCAACAAATTATATAGCCTTATCATGGTTAAAGATTCGTTGCATAACTCCTAATGCAATGCAATTCTAATACAACAACCAATCAAACTCTTATTGCATACATGTATATGTGGTATGAATATTAAATGGCGACTTACATCATTCATATATATGTTGAGTTCCATATTAATAAATGACAGAATGTAAACTGCATACGGTGCTACTTTGGAATCCTTTTTAGTAAAAGATGTAGGCAATTTAGTTCCAAAATATAGGCAGTTGCTCTAGCTTATCATAAATAATGTTGAAGATATATAATTTAGATACAAATTTACTAGGTTACTTTAGTTTACAGAATTGCTATACATCAGTCGGTTGATTTAGCCCCCTGCGACATGCGATTTTGTGGCCGCCAGATCGGAAATCGCGCGGTCACGGTACTCCGTTCGGTTGGTCGCCCGAGTCGGGCTGCCAGTCCCCGCCACGTGCTCGTGCTCCAGCGGTCCAGGTCCAGAATACACGCACGTACGTCTGTGGTTGGTCCGTGTACGCCACGTGTACGCCCGTGTACAGCTCCAGCGGAATACACGTACGTACTATATACGCCCATCCACATGTATATTTGTATTTTTTCTGAAATTTGTGAATAATTTGTGGAACAATTTGATGACATCTGTGAACAATCTGACATATATTTCTCTGATATCTGGAATCCATAGAAATAATTTATATTTTTTTTAAAAAAATTGGCATATATTTGTGTTATCCCCAAATTACATCATTCCTTTCAATAAATTACACTGATGAAATCATTGTAAAAATAATAACAAGACTAAGTAAATATAGCTAAAAGACAGTGTAAATACATAGACAAAATTCAGTTGTTAGGAGGGACTAAAACAACTGAATGTCACTTAGACAGATCTGTTTACACATAACAGTATGTATAGGTGGGTTATTTTATATTATTTTTAGTAGTGACAGAGATGTGTAATCTATATCTATACATAATATTAGCGAATGAAGAGGTTTGTCGGTCCGTCTTTTTTTACTTCCCGCAATGCCCTTGTCTCATTTAGGATTCGTACTTATGACACGTGCTCATACTAGTTAGAACCGCGCGTGTTTGTACATCAAATGACCATATAGAGTCTAATTCCAATACATATAGAAGAGATACGTGACCGCTATATAAATCTTTGAGCCACAAGTTATTCAGTTGATCGTGCAACAAGGTGTATTTCCTGTTGCAAGTTACAATATACTGGCAGTTTGCTAGTTTAGATAGAAAATTTGGAGGGTTATGTGAGACTAATTTTTATAATGATAATTTAGATGAAGAATACATGGTTATTTTAGGCTATCAATCATAATGGATTAATTTATATAGAGAGAGATTTAGGAGTTGTTTAGATACAGCCTATTTCTCCAATAATATACGACGAATGATTACCCAAGCAGTATAATTACATTTAAAATGTAAATCTAATTATATAACTAATATATGTTAACTATATGTGCATAACTTCACTAATTGTCCATTTAAATTTATAAAGATTGACATAAAGTCCTAATACACGTACTAAAACAGAGGATCAAGCCATTTGTCTACCGACTGTCACGGAACCGCCCAAATTATAAGAACAAAAGTACAAAAACAATCACCGGAGCAATTAAATTCCCGTACTTAACCTCTTATAACTCCGGTAGTCCAATAAAATCCCGAGGGATTTCAAACCAACCAACATACAAGCCAAGATCGTAGTGGTCCAATATAACAGGTCATATGTTACATCCATTTCATAAGTAATTCAACATATATCGGAGTTCAGTAGAGTTATTACAACTCAAGTTCAAAAGTAGCGGAAGCAAAGTAATTTGAAATTAATATCACCTTAATTCAAATACATGCCAGTACCAAGGTCAATTTTCCATAAAAGCATGAGAGATAAGATAGCTCAGAAGGATCATGCCCATGATCACACTCCGCCACTACAGCCAGAGTCTTCCAATTCTTGCAGTAGCTATGTTATATCACAACCTGCAACAAGTGGGAATAAACCCTGAGTACGAGAAGGTACTCAGCTAGACTTACCCGTCGTAAACCAGAAATAATGACACCAAGGAGTATGCAAGGCTTTCTTTCAGTGGGCTAGCTTGACTCATTTGCGAAAAGCATAAGTTAGCATGAATAAACTAATTTAAGTCCTTTTGCATCATATTTATTATAATCTATTCAATCTAGGTAAGCACCTATGCTAAAGCAATCACTTGATTAACCATTAACATCAAAGGTTACCATCTCAGGTTTAGCATTTTCAACATTATTCACATAACCATCTGTGTTCCATCATCATTACTACGATGTAGTAACTCGAGTCAAGTGCTCACTATGCAGGAGCGATGGCGATTCGAATCGATTATTGACCAGCTGGTAATTTATTCCTCACACAAACCTCACTCACCCGCTAAAGTGAGGTATTGGTCACCGAGTCAACCATTCAGGTAAAGTCGCGAGCTTGCCAGGAACCACATGTACCCGGAGGCCGCCCGACTGCTCTTTGGCCTTATCATCGCGCCCCCGTTTTCTGCCACTACTGCTCCGGTACAGTGCGTTGCGGACAATCCACTCGGCCCGAATAATCTCCCGGCTTCGCGGTCGAAAGGTACTTTATTCGGCCAGCTAAATGTGAGGCATGCGTTCAACATGACCCGAGGCCCAACAACGGACGGTCCTTAATCGACACAGGCGGAAACTACAAGCACCCCAGAACTCTGTCTGGTTGCCCCATACTTATTCCGCCCGGTCTCCAATTATTCATCAACACTTGGTTATTTCCAGGATATCATCCATTCCATAGCTAAAGTATTCCAGTAACCACCTATAGTTATCGGTGACAGGAAATCACCGATCGCTACCGGTCTAAGCAGGGCTAAGCAATATTTTCGATCCCGAACCAAAATAGGATTTCAGGCATATTTGCGGGACAAGGAAAAGGATATATATATGCAGCAAGTGTTTTCAATCAACTCCTATAACTTAATGCAACAATACATATATAACATATATATACTCAATTGCTTTTGTAAAGTAGGAGGCTTAGAATGCTCCGGGGCTTGCCTGAGATCGAACACTGGGTTAGTGATGGACAGATGACACTCGCTTGGCGAGCATCTCCCATCCCGACACTTGTTTCGTCCTGCTATCTTCAGGATAGGTCCACCAAACACCGTCTTCAGGTTTGGCTTCAACATCTCATCCTTCACGTGGTGCATCTAGCGAACCTAAATGAGATGCAAAATGCATGTGTATGAATATGATGAATGGTAACACAAGATGCATCACGTAATTATTCATGTAAACACACGATTAAGACATAGACACCAAAAGCTAATTAATTAACATCACACAACCAATTAAAGAGGCCAAGCACATCAAGCATAACACAAGCTTAACAAGATCGCAAGTATCTTAACTTGACCATCATCAAGGGTATAAGCCACACTTAGCAACACATGGAGTAAAGAACCATAACTAGCATCTAACAATTTCTAGACTGCAACAACAGCTACATGTTTGGATCATAACTGGAGTTATACAAATCCAATAGCCATGCAAAATACATGATGGAAAGCTTATGAAATTGTCTATAATTCATCTTTAATCATCTTAGCATGATTCTCAAGTTAACCAAGTCAAACATGCATAATTACAGAATCTGGTCCAGAGATTCCAGAGAACAACTAATTCTGGAACCCAACTTGAAACAGTCATTACTCACAAACTATAAGGCCAAATGCCACCAAAATTTAACACAAGCTAGATTAATGAGTTATCTACAACTTTGTTATAAGCATATTTCTCAGCAAACATCATTTTCATGGTGCAATTACCAAAGTCCCAGAAACTGTCCAGGAAAGCATCAATTGCAAGAATAAATATTAACTTACATTCCAAACACACATTTGGCCACAACCAATGTAACCATCATAAAGTGCATGTTAAATGATCACCAAAAAGTATAGTGCTCATCATTAAATAATTTCTTTTAATGCATTTCTTAATTTATTTAAATAGCAAGGTGAAATAATAAACATATATCAAAAGTTCATAATAAAATCTATAAAAATTACAGTAGCTCTTGCATACACCCAATAGTCTACTGTACAAATTTCAAGCCATTTGGACATGTATATCAACCTCTATGAAAAAGACAAATGGTTATTGCAAGAATTCATGTGAGAGCAAGATATACTAATAACTCACTCATATGGCAACCAAAATTCATGAAATTTTTACCACACATCAACCATCACATGAGTAGCATGCCACAAAAATTTCACTTCATTTGGAGCCCTAGATCTACAGTTATGAAAATGACAAATACAACTAGCATTAAAAACCTAGCTGCACAAATCCATTTTTACAGAGAAAACTTTAAACTAAAACAGGCCATATTATAGATCTACTGCATAGATAATTTCACAAGGATTCTAAAAAGTCCTCATTTGCTATTTTACGATTTTTCTACAATTTACTATAAATTTCCAAAGTTTTAGTCATTTTTCTGAAAAAGAAAATTATTAAACCGAAAAGGACAGGCACTTTACAACGGGACCCCTGGAAGAAACTTTAATTAAACCGAGCGGATAAGTCCTTCTTGCACTATTCAAATGAGTCTGTGGTTCGCAGAAAAGCCCTTCCCTTTCTACTTATTGAAGCCCGTGGTCCATCTTCTTCCTCAGAGCAGAGCACGACGATTTAGTCGGTGCCGGCGGCAGGGGGCGGTGCTCCGGTGGCTTGAGGACGTGGCGGAGCTTCAGGCGGATGGCGCGCACCCACTGATGCCCCCAGCTTGGCTTGAGGTGGCCCGAGGCCGGCCGGCCACGAGAGCACGACGGGCTGGGGCTGCGGCCGCGTCGGCAAGAGCAGCCGGCGGTTCCCGAGCGACGAGAGGCGGCAGCGGAGCACCATAGCACGCTCAAGCAACTTCAGTGGGGCGCAGTTTGGCTCGGCAGCGAGCGCGCAAGGTTGCGGGCGACGAGCAGCTCCGCCCGCGGCGGCCATGGCGGACGGCGCTCTGGTGCGCGCGCGTCGCGGTGAAAACGGGAGCGGGGAGGCGAATGAGGAAGCTCCGGGGCACCCCAATCGCGCAGGCAGGAGTAGGCAGCAGCGGCAGAGGACGTGGGGCGCGTGGCGGAGGTGGGAGCGCGCGGCGTGCATGCACGGTGACCACGTCGGCATTGTATCGAGCACGTGGCGGGTGACGAACGGGGCAAGGTGGAACACCGTTTGGGGCCTCTTCCAGGCTGAATTAGACATTGGGCCATAAACAAAGTTTGTTCACCTCGGCCTGCTCTACGTTTCTTATTTAAGGTGCCCGGCCATTTGAGCTTTGTAACAACGGATAATTAAGCTCCAAGATGATAGTGTCAATATGTTAACAGCGATCACGGAAGCTCGCTTTCGGAGGTCGAAACTCGATCAAACTTAGTGCAACCTTTTTGCATTCTCTTCCCCATAACATAACCTTGGACTTTTATTTTTGGACTAACTCAAGTGACTTAGCAAAATTTGGAGAACGCGGGATGTCAACGCCGATATCGGTGAAAACCGGACTACAAACACGGTCGGGTTGATTTCGGCTTTTTCTCTTATACTTTGAGCACTGTTTTGATCTATTTCAAAGCTAAATCATGACTTGGTCCTTTAATAAAGTTTGTTATACTCAAACTTTTCTTCAACTTCCATTTTGGGTCAAACCTCATATCTAGTCCAGAAGTTAACTTTATTTCTCGGTCAACGCAAAGTCCTTTCTGCTACAAAATATAGGGTTTCCATTATTTTTGGACATTTTCTCCACCTTCGCTCAACACGAACCCTTCATAACTTTTGTTGTAGAGTTCAATTAGAGTTGTTTGAGCAAGGTTACAAGGTTTGGTTGACTTCATATGTTTCCAATCACTTGATAAAGCAATTCATGCAAAGATATGACTTATCATTTCATGTGACTTTTTGATTCCAAACTTCATGAAACTTTTCCACGGGTCTAGATGGATGCATGTGGATGTAATGTGCATGGAAGAAGCATGTTTAGAATTACTCTTGCATAATCTTAACCAGGGTCCATATGTAAGCAATTGTGCGTGGCCCAAGTTTAAGTTGAAGCTCCATCATGTAGATTTGATCTTGACACCTTGATTATCACTTGACATGTCATGTTTGAGCTCAAACCCATTGCTTAACTGGTGACAAACACCTAGGGTGTTACAGCCCTCCCCCCTTAAAAGAATCGCGTCCCGAGATTCGGTGCGAAGAACTTTACAAGGGAAGAGAAGCATGTTATCCAATTCCAACATCCTACATAGAAACTTTTGTCTGAAGAATTTCCTTCACTGACTTCCATGACGCATTGTTACTTTAGGAGGAATCCAAGACAATACGGTACTTCATTCATGGTGCACAGAGGGTGCTACGAGCATGGGCTAATTACTCATAGCATTTACTTTTCTAGTGGCATAGCATGTACACTTCTGATAAGGGTTGGAGCCATATACGAGGTAATCATTCTTTGAGGCTATCAGAAACCGTCTAACCAATAGACAATGTCTATACCGGTCATAGACTATTCACTCACTCAGATGTCAACTGATGGAAAACTACATATTGCTCCACGTGTGTAGTTCTCTTTCTCTGATGCCAACACTGTATTATCTGAGTCTATTGAGGGAACAGTGAAAGTGATAGCTGACTCTGTCGGTACTGGATTTCTGCCAAATGTTACCTAAGAAGATTCTCTTATACAAAGGCACATAGGGGTGCAATTAGTCTTTCCAAGGGCACTGAGGGTTGTCTAACAGCAAGATACCTATCAATTGCAAATTCTTGTCATGCATTACATACATAACCTTCCAATGCAAGGGATGATCGCAGTCAACAGAGAAATCACCGATTCTGTATCCTTTTGTTTTCTGTTCATATCACATAAACTACTGCTCCAATATGCACAATTTTTTTTTTGGTGGGCATGTAGATCCATGGGTCTTCGAACTACTTCACCCAAAATTTAGTCCAAACGCACACCGTTGGACTATCCAAAGAATTCATCTACCAAAATAGCTCTGTTCTGAAATGGCAGCAGACCAAGCTGACAAGACATCTCTCAAATCCTATGTTTTACTCAACCAATACTCATACCAACTTAAGACATTGAAGGGTCCTAAGCAAGGAATGAGGTTACCAAGTTTGCGGTCAATCCAACTTCGTTTGGGTCACTAACCGTTGGCGTGAAGATAACCGGTGTAGTGCCACAAAATTCTGGACAGATTTCGTGTTCTTCCTTTTCTTTTGCTTCACATGTTGAGGTGTGTGTTTTGCACTCTCTGATCTTTCTCATAGTAGTAGAAGCCTTTCTCTAGTCTTTCACTTGGCTAATACAACATCTTGTACTATATACATGATTGTCCAAGATGGAATTAACTTGATAGCGCATTTGGAGAAGATGCAACACCTGCTTGCTGACCGGCTTCATGGCCTCTTTGCTTACTATTGTTCATTGAGACATAACCATCATAGCTATCGAGGAATCGTTACTTGACTGGAGATTAACCTTCTTACTGGTAAATAATCATTTGTCTCTCAATTCTCAAAGTTCCAACCTTTACTCTTGACCACCACACTAATTACAGTCGAAGCACAAACAAGTGGTCGGCATCGAAGTCTACAGATAAGGAGTCACACCAGAGAGAGTTAATTTCATCTGTATGACTGTCATCTTCACAAGGATCAAGACTTTGATAGTTAGGTCATAGGCACCATGTGACGATCGGTTCTTTTCCAATGGATAACTTATCCAATCATTTTGTGTTAGGTGCCCATTCGATTCAACAGGGATGGCATACATTGCTCAATCGATGACCGACGTCGTACAAGGACACATAGGAGAGTCACTTGTCTACCACCTCTTGCAGTCTGTTAATGTTTATGTCGGTGACTGTTCTTCAAAGGTCATCTTCTTAGCAACTTCAAGGGATATCTACTACATAAGGTCTAGGATATGAATCTTCAGATAAGATATAGGGAGATAACCAAGGAAAACGGTCACGAGAATTAACACGTCGACTGTCGTTTCATAATGGATCATGACTAGCAACCCTGATACCAGCGCGTGCCGAGCAGCACAACCTTGTGTGCGCGCCCACAGGAGGCTCTCGGTTTCGTCGCGGCACCATAGAATGCTAATCGTAACACCATTATTAAACGCACAAACAAAGTGGAATTTCAAGTGGCACCGATTGGGTGGTAAGAACAAGTACCAGACAAGGGAGGAGTGGCAAGCAATGGTAGTTACAAGGTTTAGAGTCAACACGGAGGCAATCCGAAGATTAAAACACAGCGCAAGGGAACATAGCTTAATTGTCGAAGACAACTGAGCAAGGGTTCTTGGTTATTTCCACGCACGTCTTGCGTCCACCAAGGTGATTACCAGACGAAAGGTTCCGGTCATGTTGGACAACAACATGAGATCAAGATTAATAACGTTGAGAGACATTAGAAGTTGAGATGGACTTTAGCAGACTTCTAGAACAAAATGATACACCAATCAGAGATTGGGTTGATAAGATAGCCACCTGATTTCGCAAGCAAAGATTTCTAGATTAGACAACGAGAGATTAGCGTTGCTCGGATCATCTGTAGAAGAGACAATCGGGAGGTCCAACATGGAATTGGGTATGGTCTCCAAAACTTGGCAAGCAACAACTGTGGTTAAGATCGACGTTCGTTAGGACTTAACTTGGTTGGTCAATGGAACAAGTGCATTCTCCAAAAGGTAGCGGACGTCCAAGGCCTAAGCAACCATATAAGGGGACTACGCTAGGGCCTACAGTTCAAGCAAGGCATGGATACACAAACATTCAAGGGCTAGCAACCATGTCTACAGGCTCTGGCTCCTACGAGAGAATCTAATTAAAGACGACAACCATGCGATTACATAACGTGAGCGTTGTTCTAGGATAAAGCATCTTCAACACTCACATGCTCACCAAGGACGAAAGAGAGGTCAACTATGACACTACCTAGATAACAAGCATCTACACAGCATCACAGTTTTAAGCGGACACTTGAGATTATTAGTCAAGTTAGCTTAAGCATCCAATACTAAGCAGAAGGCTCACACCTAACAAGAATTTATCCAACAAGAACTAACTACAAGTTTAGCTAAAACAAAAGCATGCTAAAGTAATCAACTTAGTGCATACACATCAATCACAAGTTACTTATTTATTAGGACAAAGGTGGGAGGAGCATAGTTATATGCACAAAGCAACAATCATGATGATGCATGCTTTGTCCTATTCGTCCTCACAAGATTGCCAGCCTAAGGTGGCAATCACGTTCTATGTCGGTGGCATAACACGCATTCTCTCGATATAGAGCTAGTCGTCAGCTATATTCAACTTACGCATTCGTGGTTAGTGTACCTGCAGAAAATTTCATTGCAGCCCAACAATTCCCAATATAGCACACAATGAAAGCAGTAAACTAAATACTCTCCATACATACATCCCCTGATGCATATACTTCGGTATCAAAGCTACCCAACAAATGTACCCACAATTAAGTACTTTCATAAGTACATGGTTAAACATGTAATTATGCCAGTAACCACAGCTAACTCTCCCCTAGACCGATGGTTGAACGGTCATGCTCTCCCAACTCACGCTTACCTTGGCGTAGGTGCGACGTTGCAAGAATGTAACTCTAGCGACATATATGGCTATTTCATATATGAAGGTTACCACTACCATTCGACCACAGGGTAACAGTGCGGTCAAGTTATCACTCATACATACCTTGGCTGGGGCGTAGATGCAAAAATTTAAAACCCCCAAGTTAGTACTTAATTAAGCCACCTAAGGGTCCTTAATTGGGCATAAAGGAAATGACCACTGGCATACTTAGATTTAAAATTCAGATTTGAACAAACCTATATATGCAATAGCTATAAGTTGTCAAAAACTGAGTTTTGCAAACAAAAACCTTTGTTTTCAATACACATATGACATGTTTAGTGTTGAACCTTGCTCTGATACCAGCTGTCACGGAACCGCCCAAATTATAAGAACAAAAGTACAAAAACAATCGCCGGAGCAATTAAATTCCCGTACTTAAGCTCTTATAACTCCGGTAGTCCAATAAAATCCCGAGGGATTTCAAACCAACCAACATACAAGCCAAGATCGTAGTGGTCCAACATAACAGGTCATATGTTACATCCATTTCATAAGTAATTCAACATATATCGGAGTTCAGTAGAGTTATTACAACTCAAGTTCAAAAGTAGCGGAAGCAAAGTAGTTTGAAATTAATATTACCTTAATTCAAATACATGCCAGTACCAAGGTCAATTTTCCATAAAAGCATGAGAGATAAGATAGCTCAGAAGGATCATGCCCATGATCACACTCCGCCACTACAGCCAGAGTCTTCCAATTCTTGCAGTAGCTATGTTATATCACAACCTGCAACAAGTGGGAATAAACCCTGAGTACGAGAAGGTACTCAGCTAGACTTACCCGTCGTAAACCAGAAATAATGACACCAAGGAGTATGCAAGGCTTTCTTTCAGTGGGCTAGCTTGACTCATTTGCGAAAAGCATAAGTTATCATGAATAAACTAATTTAAGTCCTTTTGCATCATATTTATTATAACCTATTCAATCTAGGTAAGCACCTATGCTAAAGCAATCACTTGATTAACCATTAACATCAAAGGTTACCATCTCAGGTTTAGCATTTTCAACATTATTCACATAACCATCTGTGTTCCATCATCATTACTACGATGCAGTAACTCGAGTCAAGTGCTCACTATCCAGGAGCGATGGCGATTCGAATCGATTATTGACCAGCTGGTAATTTATTCCTCACACAAACCTCACTCACCCGCTAAAGTGAGGTATTGGTCACCGAGTCAACCATTCAGGTAAAGTCGCGAGCTTGCCAGGAACCACATGTACCCGGGGGCCGCCCGACTGCTCTTTGGCCTTATCATCGCGCCCCCGTTTCCTGCCACTACTGCTCCGGTACAGTGCGTTGCGGGCAATCCACTCGGCCCGAATAATCTCCCGGCTTCGCGGTCGAAAGGTACTTTATTCGGCCAGCTAAATGTGAGGCATGCGTTCAACATGACCCGAGGCCCAACAACGGACGGTCCTTAATCGACACAGGCGGAAACTACAAGCACCCCAGAACCCTGTCTGGTTGCCCCATACTTATTCCGCCCGGTCTCCAATTATTCATCAACACTTGGTTATTTCCAGGATATCATCCATTCCATAGCTCAAGTATTCCAGTAACCACCTATAGTTGTCGGTGACAGGAAATCACCGATCGCTACCGGTCTAAGCAGGGCTAAGCAATATTTTCGATCCCGAACCAAAATAGGATTTCAGGCATATTTGCGGGACAAGGAAAAGGATATATATATGCAGCAAGTGTTTTCAATCAACTCCTATAACTTAATGCAACAATACATATATAACATATATATACTCAATTGCTTTTGTAAAGTAGGAGGCTTAGAATGCTCCGGGGCTTGCCTGAGATCGAACACTGCGTTAGTGATGGACAGATGACACTCGCTTGGCGAGCATCTCCCATCCCGACACTTGTTTCGTCCTGCTATCTTCAGGATAGGTCCACCAAACACCGTCTTCAGGTTTGGCTTCAACATCTCATCCTTCACGTGGTGCATCTAGCGAACCTAAATGAGATGCAAGATGCATGTGTATGAATATGATGAATGGTAACACAAGATGCATCACGTAATTATTCATGTAAACACACGATTAAGACATAGACACCAAAAGCTAATTAATTAACATCACACAACCAATTAAAGAGGCCAAGCACATCAAGCATAACACAAGCTTAACAAGATCGCAAGTATCTTAACTTGACCATCATCAAGGGTATAAGCCACACTTAGCAACACATGGAGTAAAGAACCATAACTAGCATCTAACAATTTCTAGACTGCAACAACAGCTACATGTTTGGATCATAACTGGAGTTATACAAATCCAATAGCCATGCAAAAGACATGATGGAAAGCTTATGAAATTGTCTATAATTCATCTTTAATCATCTTAGCATGATTCTCAAGTTAACCAAGTCAAACATGCATAATTACAGAATCTGGTCCAGAGATTCCAGAGAACAACTAATTCTGGAACCCAACTTGAAACAGTCATTACTCACAAACTATAAGGCCAAATGCCACCAAAATTTAACACAAGCTAGATTAATGAGTTATCTACAACTTTGTTATAAGCATATTTCTCAGCAAACGTCATTTTCATGGTGCAATTACCAAAGTCCCAGAAACTGTCCAGGAAAGCATCAATTGCAAGAATAAATATTAACTTACATTCCAAACACACATTTGGCCACAACCAATGTAACCATCATAAAGTGCATGTTAAATGATCACCAAAAAGTATAGTGCTCATCATTAAATAATTTCTTTTAATGCATTTCTTAATTTATTTAAATAGCAAGGTGAAATAATAAACATATATCAAAAGTTCATAATAAAATCTATAAAAATTACAGTAGCTCTTGCATACACCCAATAGTCTACTGTACAAATTTCAAGCCATTTGGACATGTATATCAACCTCTATGAAAAAGACAAATGGTTATTGCAAGAATTCATGTGAGAGCAAGATATACTAATAACTCACTCATATGGCAACCAAAATTCATGAAATTTTTACCACACATCAACCATCACATGAGTAGCATGCCACAAAAATTTCACTTCATTTGGAGCCCTAGATCTACAGTTATGAAAATGACAAATACAACTAGCATTAAAAACCTAGCTGCACAAATCTATTTTTACAGAGAAAACTTTAAACTAAAACAGGCCATATTATAGATCTACTGCATAGATAATTTCACAAGGATTCTAAAAAGTCCTCATTTGCTATTTTACGATTTTTCTACAATTTACTATAAATTTCCAAAGTTTTAGTCATTTTTCTGAAAAAGAAAATTATTAAACCGAAAAGGACAGGCACTTTACAACGGGACCCCTGGAAGAAACTTTAATTAAACCGAGCGGATAAGTCCTTCTTGCACTATTCAAATGAGTCTGTGGTTCGCAGAAAAGCCCTTCCCTTTCTACTTATTGAAGCCCGTGGTCCATCTTCTTCCTCAGAGCAGAGCACGACGATTTAGTCGGTGCCGGCGGCAGGGGGCGGTGCTCCGGTGGCTTGAGGACGTGGCGGAGCTTCAGGCGGATGGCGCGCACCCACTGATGCCCCCAGCTTGGCTTGAGGTGGCCCGAGGCCGGCCGGCCACGAGAGCACGACGGGCCGGGGCTGCGGCCGCGTCGGCAAGAGCAGCCGGCGGTTCCCGAGCGACGAGAGGCGGCAGCGGAGCACCATAGCACGCTCAAGCAACTTCAGTGGGGCGCAGTTTGGCTCGGCAGCGAGCGCGCAAGGTTGCGGGCGACGAGCAGCTCCGCCCGCGGCGGCCATGGCGGACGGCGCTCTGGTGCGCGCGCGTCGCGGTGAAAACGGGAGCGGGGAGGCGAATGAGGAAGCTCCGGGGCACCCCAATCGCGCAGGCAGGAGTAGGCAGCAGCGGCAGAGGACGTGGGGCGCGTGGCGGAGGTGGGAGCGCGCGGCGTGCATGCACGGTGACCACGTCGGCATTGTATCGAGCACGTGGCGGGTGACGAACGGGGCAAGGTGGAACACCGTTTGGGGCCTCTTCCAGGCTGAATTAGACATTGGGCCATAAACAAAGTTTGTTCACCTCGGCCTGCTCTACGTTTCTTATTTAAGGTGCCCGGCCATTTGAGCTTTGTAACAGCGGATAATTAAGCTCCAAGATGATAGTGTCAATATGTTAACAGCGATCACGGAAGCTCGCTTTCGGAGGTCGAAACTCGATCAAACTTAGTGCAACCTTTTTGCATTCTCTTCCCCATAACATAACCTTGGATTTTTATTTTTGGACTAACTCAAGTGACTTAGCAAAATTTGGAGAACGCGGGATGTCAACGCCGATATCGGTGAAAACCGGACTACAAACACGGTCGGGTTGATTTCGGCTTTTTCTCTTATACTTTGAGCACTGTTTTGATCTATTTCAAAGCTAAATCATGACTTGGTCCTTTAATAAAGTTTGTTATACTCAAACTTTTCTTCAACTTCCATTTTGGGTCAAACCTCATATCTAGTCCAGAAGTTAACTTTATTTCTCGGTCAACGCAAAGTCCTTTCTGCTACAAAATATAGGGTTTCCATTATTTTTGGACATTTTCTCCACCTTCGCTCAACACGAACCCTTCATAACTTTTGTTGTAGAGTTCAATTAGAGTTGTTTGAGCAAGGTTACAAGGTTTGGTTGACTTCATATGTTTCCAATCACTTGATAAAGCAATTCATGCAAAGATATGACTTATCATTTCATGTGACTTTTTGATTCCAAACTTCATGAAACTTTTCCACGGGTCTAGATGGATGCATGTGGATGTAATGTGCATGGAAGAAGCATGTTTAGAATTACTCTTGCATAATCTTAACCAGGGTCCATATGTAAGCAATTGTGCGTGGCCCAAGTTTAAGTTGAAGCTCCATCATGTAGATTTGATCTTGACACCTTGATTATCACTTGACATGTCATGTTTGAGCTCAAACCCATTGCTTAACTGGTGACAAACACCTAGGGTGTTACACCGACCACTGTCCACTGCTGTTTAAAGTCCATAATCAGAGTAGTATATACTCCCTCCATTTCAAAAATATTACACTTCTAGGTTTGAACCACATCAAAATTTCTTAAATTTGATTAAATTTACAATAGTATTGACATTTATGTCTCCAAATAAGTTTATTAAGAAATATATTCTGTGATTTATCTTATCATACTTATTTGCATCATAAATATTAGTACATTTTCCGTATATTTGATAATAATACTTTTTTTTACTTCTCGAGAAACAAAAACTATATATATTTTTTTGAACGGAGTGAGTAGACCTTAAATGACAGGTTGATAAAAGTCAGATCACCACAATAATTAGGAATTGTGTTAGCTTCCATTTTGCGGATGTTGACTTACGAGTTGCTGCTATACATAAGCCCAGGTTTGCTGGGAACTTGGACAACGCCATTAAATAGAGACATACTCTCTCGTCCCATAAAAAAACATCGTCGTAAGATTTGCTGACTAAATTTATAGAAAATATTAACAATATTATATCTCTAAATATGTTTATTAAGAAAATATATTATATGATTTGTCTAATAATACTAATTATGTACAATAACTATTAATTTTTTTATTTATATTTGTTAAAGTTGGGACGGAGGGAGAGCAATCACCGTTCTCCAACGGTGGCATCTGGCATGGCCGGAACGAAGCAGGAAGAAACTGTACGGTGGCCCGGGAACCGGGACCCACTACTCATCCAGCCGTCGTTTCATGTAACGATTTCATCAGGTGCTTTGTTCGTTTTAGTACGTACAAACATCCCTATAGACGATTGACACATGGAGGCCGTACTTGCTATGTGGCTCACAGTAGTGGCTCTCTAGCTACAAATGGTAAATTTGGCACTCGTACTTGATCAGGTTAGCTTAATTTTAAAAGTGAGGTTAGATTTGATTTTATAACTGAGCGATGAACTAGGAGCATCAGTTAATCACGATAAGCTCTTGGCCAACGGGGTGTAGAAAGATAATAAGAAATGGGCACCTTTCATTTTCCAGATGCTGACTTGGGGCAATGACGAAGCCCAGCCCAGCTTGCTGGGAACGTCGACGTACGCCTTGTCGCCATAGCATTTGCATTGGCCACCACCATCCTCCACCGATGACGGCACGGGGACGGGAAGTCGGGAAGCTGGCAGGAACGGCGGCCCGGCCGGGATCCATCCTGCCGTCGCCGTCGCCGTCGCCGTCGCCTCATGTGATTTTCTTTTTTTCTGTTCTGTTTATGATGATGCTGATCAGGGTGAGGAAGAAGATAAGCCAGCCGTAAACGGATGGATGCAGCGTACGTCAAGACAGATCGTTTCTCCGTCAGACGCTTGAACGGATCGGCTGGATCCGATCCGATCCGATCTGCCTTCCTCTCGTCTGGATGGATCGCTCGCTCGCTTTCACCGCCGTAACACGACTTGGAACAAAAAAAGAAAAGGGCGTGTGGCACGGACTCTCGTACGGTGGTGGCTGGTGATCTCTCCGAAGAAAGATTCAGAGACACGCTGCGTGACTGCGTCGATCGCGCACAGGAAGAATGGAAGCGCGTGACCGAGGACGGGGGACATCGTCACTCGAAACCGCCGGCCCCGTTCGTAGAAAATTAAATGCGAACCCTCGAGGCGAGGCCACCAACTCTGCACGAAACCAAGGCCGCCGGGGGCATCACGGAACCTCGGCAGTGCCGTGCGGCGTCGGTTTCTGTACTGTACGTCGTCTGTACACCGCCGTCCCGCGCGCGCTGACGGGAGTAGGATGCGGTCGGCCAGGCCGTTGGCGGTCGTAGGGCGGTAGTATGTCACTAGTATGCATGTCAGTACGTGCCGTGTGCGTGTGTGGCCCGCCGAGAGATCACAAGACGTTACGTTGCTGCCGACCAGGGATGAAAACGGTACGGATATTTTCTGACCGTATTCGAGACTGAATCTGTTTAGAGGGGTTTTAGTCCGTCCGTATCCGAGTCCGAATATTTAACATCCGATATCGTATTCGTATCCGAATATTTAAATCACATATTTATGATGTCGATATCTAATCGTATCCTATCCGTCATTTTTTATACTATCCGTATTCGAATCCGAATCCAGACATAAATACGAAAACAAATACGATATCAGTGATATCCGTCTGTATCCGATCCGTTTTCATCCCTACTGCCGACCCATCGGCCAACAGCGACCGGGTGGCATTAAAGGTGAGAGAGATGCGGGTCCATGGACCATATGTTAGATTTAAATTTCTTTAGGATCGTTTAGGTGCGGATCAGTGGGTAGTTTCTTTGGTATTTGGTATTTGGTATGAACAAGTGACAGTTCACAATTCCAGAGAGGGAGAGAGAGTAAAAGAGAGAGAGCGGGAGGTACTGACTGTCGGGCTTGACGGAGAGGAACCAGCCATCACAGGATCGCTGGTGAAGTTCTGCGCTAGGGCAGCGACGGACGGTGAAGCGGTGGAGCAGTGGCGACGCTGATGGAACTTCCCGTCGCTGGCAGCGCCTCCCTGATCGGTAGGGTTTCTCGGTGGGGTTGCTGGCGGCTACAGTGAACCTCTTGACCTAACCACTAGCCCCCCACCTCTTATTTATGGCACTGCGCGACGGGGGCCCACCAGCCATTTCATTGGGCTGGGCGTCCCCGATCAGAACGCATCAAGGGCCCACACCTGGCCGTTGGGCCAAGTATGGTGGAGATCAACCAACATTCTCCCCCTTGATCTCTCATCACTTTCTTCGTTCTTTAATTTCTTACTCAAATTTCAATTTATATTTTCTTCCTTCTTTCCTATTCCATCACAGATTAGTGTATAGAACTGTCCCATCGTCACAGCAATTAGTGCCGCTAGACTAACAGCCACAATACACTTCTCCATTTTGAAATGATACTTTCTTTGGGCCCTTTGTTGTCCGGGAATCATAGGCTATACCATAAACCCATGTCGACTGTGCGTTCTCTGAACACACTGGGTGGTAAGCCTTTATAAGCTGATCTGCAAGTACTTGCTTTTACTTATTCATTCAAAAGCTTTTAAAAGATTCCGGACTTTCTCCTTCACAACGTCTAACTTTATGTCAATGTGTTTGGCAGCACACTTGACCCGTTGTCATAGGAGTCAATCACTTTAAATGGTAATTGCTATTGTATACCATTACCAATTCCGGGTATAAGTTAACAATTTCGCCTGTCCTATAAGCCTCATAATAAGTTGTACTATAGGTATGCATCATTGATGACACCACAACTGTTTCTTCGGAGCTTTTCCACAATAAAACTCCAACTGCGAGAGTTAGCTACTATGTGGGTTTCACTAAACATCTCGCCGAAATTCAATATTCTTGTACCCACAACCATTTGAGAGTACTTGTTCTTTCTTAATCATCATGAGGCTTATTAAATCTTTGCATAATTGCAAGACATTCTCAATCTCCATTCCAGTGATCTATGTCTGGACTGGACTTTCTGCCAAAACATCCCGGATAAATGAAATATGTTAGGGTAATATCATACTTGTGCACTCATTAAACTGTAATATTATAGTTGTGCACTTATTAAGCTTCCAACAGCTGAAGCATATGGATCCATATTCATTTGATCAATCTCATTTCGGTTCTTGTAACGTTAGAATTCTCAAAATTATTACCCTTGACTATATGAACAGGCGTAGGTTCACTTGCATGCATACTTTGTTTCTTTACAATCTTTTCTAAGCATGCCTTCGTGATAATCCTAATACCCCTTTCACCTGTCTCGGTGAATTTCAATTCTTATAACGAGAGTCATTTCACCGAGAACATTCTTATTGAGTCTCGAGGACAAGAGCTTCTTCACATATAGTAGATTGACATCACTACTAGCAAGTAAGGTGTCATCCACATATATAGGATTAGGATTTGAATCTCCCATTCTATACAGATGAAATTGTCCTCTCATTCTATTTAACCCAAAATTTCTAGTTGACCTTTCAACTTGGAATGCCACTGTTTAGAGACTTGCTCTAGTTTATAAAAGATTTTTACAGGTGGCATCCCATTCATTCGTTCTTTCTTTCCACGACAAAACCTTTAGGTTGTGCCATGTAATCATTTTCATACAAATCCCATTGGAAAATGTTGTCTTTATTTTCATCTCAGATCATGATGTGCCACTAGCACTCATTGTAATCTGTTCATTCTCTTTGTGTAAAATCTTTCGATTCAAATCGTGTTTTATATCTTATGTTCCCTTTGGAGTCACATTTCGTCTTGTAGACCCTTTACAGCCTACTGTTTTGGCTCCATTAGGAACTGCTTCTGTTTCTCAAACTTCGTTGGTATTCAACGATTTTATTTCAATTTTCTTAGCTTCTTGCCATTTAGACGTGTTAACGCCTCTCATGGTTTCTTCAAATGAGGTGGGATCACCCTCCATTTGAATTTCTTCATTAATATATATAACTTATAGTTATCAATAATATCTGATTCTCTTATTCTTTGAGACCTTCAGATCTTTAGCTAATGGCACTTCTTTCACATGGGGTTGTTGTTGCTCTTTCATTGCCAATCGATTCTATAAGGTCCTGTAAAACCGGATCCTTATTTTCTTATTCACCTTCCTGAAGGGCTAACAACATGTGTTGTATGAGTCATATAACATCAACATGGTGTTGAGCATTTGATGGATCTTGAGTCATTGGAGTAGGCACTGGTCCCACTTCTCTTCAAGTCGTAGATCTTTTCATACCATGCTCCCCCAGATTAATCCATCTCGTGTAAGGATAGCGTATCTTCAATCTTTCTTATTTTGGGTTTATTCTATTAAAATCTATCTGTATTCGTATTTCTTAGTCTCATTGCTATCTTCCTGTTGAACTGTAAAAGGTTCAGGAATTTAGCCATTTCTATTCTTAGGGGTATCTTTATTATGACCGTTGTACTCCCTCAACGATCACTTTCATCTTTTATAGATCACTTATGGGGAATTTCTTTCAATTATCTTTCTGAGTTTCTTTCATTGTCTTTCTATCTTTCTCAATTCATGTCACAATCCTCCCCCTCGAAATGTGGCACAGCCTTTTCTGCCACAATTTCGAAACCTTCATAACTCTTGTGAGTGAGGAAACTTTGATTACTAACTTCATTCTCATGATTACATCATGGAAGATGAAATTATTTCTTAATTCGTATGGAAGTATGTATTCTTTTTCCTCATTTCACTTCAAGAACTCAACAGAGTCCTTTTCATCAGTACTTCTGCAAGTCATGTTCGCATGTCATTCTTATCATGAGGTTCGTTTTCAACTTCCTTTTGTTCTTAAACTCATACTAGGATAGCACAAAAGCTACCTAAACTTCTCTCCCTGTGTGGGATACACATCGTCATCTTACTTTCTCCTGCCATGCAGGACAAGTATTATACCAACTTTATCCCGCAATGCAGGTATTTTCTTAAATTTATGCCACCATGCGAGGCAATTCTCTTGAAGGGACATAAATGTCAGGATTGGCTCATATTCAATCATTAAATTCAGGAATAAAACTGTTATTCTTTAACACACATGC
Organism: Saccharum spontaneum; assembly: GCA_022457205.1. Taxonomy (NCBI): domain Eukaryota; kingdom Viridiplantae; phylum Streptophyta; class Magnoliopsida; order Poales; family Poaceae; genus Saccharum; species Saccharum spontaneum. Next base: position 46,568,000 of record CM039616.1, read on the forward strand.
TTAATCCGACGTTGGTCAAATTAAACATGCATGTCATTCATTACAATTCATATCATGATGATAAAAAAAACTGAAAATTAAGTTATTTTTCATAAAGAATACATAAAAGACAATTTCTCAAACTAAACTCTTATTGTTCAATTTCTTTCTTGGATCAATATTCCTGAAATCTTTGAAAAACATTTCTTTTCATGCCACACTTGAAGGGGACATAGTCTCTCATGCAATGGCCTCCTTTCATATACACAATTTGTTCTCAGGCTTTTCATCATCTGAGTCACAAGTACCCAGTGCTTTTCTTTTCTCTTTCTTTCTGCCTTCAAGAACGAAAGCATGAAGATCTTTGTCTGAAAATTATTCAACAATAGTTATCAACATTAAACTCTGATTTCTTTATGTTCTATTCTATATCACCGTTGGGCAGATATAGAACAAAACAACTTTCTTATACATTAATTCTATATCACCGTTGGACAGAAATAGAATTAAATGCATAAAACTCATAGATAAAATTCATAAAATTCTCTATCAATAACTTTTGCTAAAATTAGCAACATCATGAATACAATATTCTTGTACATTAATTCCATATCACCGTTGGGCATAAATGGAATTAACATATGGAACAACTCAATTATCATTGACTCTCTTCAAAATTAAATTCTCCCGTTGGTTCGAATTTAATTAGAAGATCATCATCATCATTGCAGTGGAAAATCATCTTTCTATTTCATGAGCATTTCTTGATCTTTATCTATTCTCTGAAAATTGATCACTTTGATGCATAATTTATCAGAGATTTAAATTTCAACCTCAAACTCATAAATAAGCTTATAATATTGTTATTATCAACGTTGGTCAGAAAATAACAATATCATAATTTCACTTAAATCATAATGTGAATATCCTTCTAAATAAAATTTTCTCGTTGGTTCCAATTTTAATTAGAGGACAAACTTTTCATCATTTTCTGAACAACTGTGACTACTCTTCAAATTAAATCCTCCCGTTGGTTCGGATTTAATAAGAAGACAATATTCTTTTCCTTTGCAGCGGAAACTTTAATCAAAATTCTTAAAATAATTCTTATTCAGAAGCATTTTTCATACTCATGTACTCTCTACTCAAATTATCGCGTTGGTTCAAATTTGAGTAGAGATGTAACCTTCAAACTTGCCAAAATTCATTACAATTTGCTTCCGAAATAATAAAATCAAATCGCAAACTCTGGAGTTCACATTTGCCCGAAAATTCACTTGGCGGCCCAGCAGCCGCATGTCTGTGCTTTCGGCCCGAAAGAAGTCGCGGCCCGCTTCCCCGCGCGCCCAGCAGGCTTCCCCCGCGCCCAGGGCGCAACCTGGGCCTAGGCCGGGAAAGTCCCTGCCCGCCTGGGCCGAATCCGGTCCGACGGATCCTGGCCGTCCATCTTGATCCGACGGTTGCGCATCATTTTCGCTCAATCAAAAACCCGCCAGGGTCAGCTTCTCCCCAGAACCCTAATCCATCTCTTGCTTTCTCTTCTCTTTCTTCGTCGCTGAGGCGACGGCGGCGGCGGCCTCGGTGACCATCGGCGCCAGTGATGACGGACGCCCCGGATCAAGGCCGGTCGCGCACCCCTTCTCTTTCTTCCTTTCTATTCTTTTCTTCGCACAACACCACACCCGCGAGCGCGTGGCCTGCAGTGGTGGCAGTTGCCGACGGCGGCGAGGAGATGGTCCCTCAGAGGCACGCTCCGGCGGCTCCTTCGGCCTCTTTTCTTTTTCTTCACCTTCCCCTCAGCTCTCCACGCCGCAGTCCAATGAAGAGAGCAGCAGCAGCCGCCATCCATGGCGACCGGCGGAGGAAGGAGACGGCACCGTCGCGGGCCCCCTCGCCGGAGCTCGCGCTCCCCCGGTGGGTAGAGCGCGGCTCCGTCGAGCGGCCGCGCGTCGGTGCCCTATGCGCCCGGCGACAAGGGGTTCACTCCCGGTCCTTCTCTTGGTTAGGGTTAGGGTTCGTAGGTTTAGGGTTCCTTTTTCTTTGGCCCGATTCAAAATCGGTTCGTACTATCTTTCTTGATCCGATTCAATCGAATCCACTGCTTCATTTTCTTTTCTTTCCCTTCTACTAACCCCGATCTGTTCTTCCCGCGTGACGGCGGGTGTTCTACCCGTGTGACGCGCGGTGATGACGGTGGGTTCCCTTTCCCCACCATCCTTTTCCCCCTTCTAGGGTTACTCTCTGAGGTTAGGGTTTGTGTTCTTGCCGAATCAAAATTCGTTTTCCTCTTTTCTGTTTTCCGATTTCTTACCCCGATCTAGATCCACAACCATAACCGACCGGCTCCGGTACCAATGTTAGATTTAAATTTCTTTAGGATCGTTTAGGTGCGGATCAGTGGGTAGTTTCTTTGGTATTTGGTATGAACAAGTGACAGTTCACAATTCCAGAGAGGGAGAGAGAGTAAAAGAGAGAGAGCGGGAGGTACTGACTGTCGGGCTTGACGGAGAGGAACCAGCCATCACAGGATCGCTGGTGAAGTTCTGCGCTAGGGCAGCGACGGACAGTGAAGCGGTGGAGCAGTGGCGACGCCGATGGAACTTCCCGTCGCTGGCAGCGCCTCCCTGATCGGTAGGGTTTCTTGGTGGGGTTGCTGGCGGCTACAGTGAACCTCTTGACCTAACCACTAGCCCCCCACCTCCTATTTATGGCACTGCGCGACGGGGGCCCACCAGCCATTTTATTGGGCTGGACGTCCCCGATCAGGACGCATCAAGGGCCCACATCTGGCCGTTGGGCCAAGTATGGTGGAGATCAACCAACACCATAGAGATGCCGATGGGGTGGACTCGGAGACGAGCAAGCTACCCCTGATCGATCGATGAGCAAATTCTCGCGCACGGGATTTCGACCTCTGGCTCTGCTACAGCGTGGAAATTAATCCTCGCGCGACTTTGAGTTGAGCCTTCTTCCTGCGGGCCTCAGCCCGTGCTGCATGCCTGTACTGATGTACGTGTACCGCTGGGTGCGCTGTCTCGTTTTCGATTCGTCCGACAGGAGATATTTCCGTGCTTCCATATCACCATGGCTCGCCGTAGCGCGTTGTCCAGTGGTGGACTGGTGGTACTGCAAAAGTCATCGCCGCATGGAGCAACTGGAACCCGCTTGGCAAATGGCAATACGGCAGCTACGCGGGTACTCCCTCCATCCCATTATAATCTATCCTAACTTTTTTTTAGATTCAAAATATCTCAAGTCTAACTAAATTTGTAATAAAATTAAATAATAACTTTCTTCGATGGCAGCAACTCATCCCGATTCGCTGCGGGATTTGCAATGCCGATATCTAAATACATAACAAAAACTACATATATATAAACAAAAAGATATAAACGTCTTATAATTTGAAATAGAGGGAGTAGAAACCTTCTTGTTGGGCGCTCGGATGTCCGGACTCCCGCGGCTGCTCTGCCCTGTCTGCTCGGATTCACGCGCCGCCCACGCCAGCTCCGTTTGCCGCACTTGCATCCGAACCGCCCACTTCAGATCCGCTGCCCACGCTGCTCGGATGACTCGCCCCCGTCTCTTCCAGGCCGCCCGGAAGACTCGCCCCCGACTCTTCCACAACAGCACCGCGTGGCCTGTGCCTACTACCCACACATCTGGCGGCGGCTTGCGCTTTTCCGCGCGTTGGTGGTTACGGCTTGGTCCTGCCCGCCCTCATGGACACCAATGCTGCTGCACTTGCAACGTGAAACACTCGAATGCAACATACATTTGAAACAGATGAAACATTTGGCACATACGCTTGCAACATGTGTGTGAAATATATGCAACATCCAAATAAAACAGTTGCAACATGAAAAAGCACTTAATGCAACACATGACTAAAAATATCTGAAACATTTGGAACATACTGATGCAACATATGTGTGAAAACATATGCAATATCCAGATAAAAACGAATGCAACATATGTCTGAAAACAGATGAAATATTTTGAACAAATGCTTGCAACATGCTTCTGAAACACTTGCTTCATATGCAACATCCCTCAATCTACTTAATTTTGCAAACATCCATAAGAAACAACTGCAACATACCTTTGAAACGACTGAAACACCTGAAATATATATTTACAACATAGGGAGAGAAAGCCTGGGCCAGTCGATTCTAGCTGTCGGGGTCGGAGCCGGTGGTGAGCAGCGGCGCATGAGCACCAGCGCCACTGGTATCGGGCTTGGCTCGGTGACGGTGGGGGATGGGGGCGAGGAGTGCCATGGCTGCCGGGTAGGGGAGCTCGGTTGCCGGGCTAAGAGAGGGCGCCGCTAGGGGTAGGGAGGGCGCCACGTCGGGGTGGAGGAGAGCCGCCCACTCCCCTGCAGCACCGCCGCGCCACCTCCATGGATCTCGCCGGTGTAGGGGAGAGGGCCGCCGGATCTACGTGCGTTGGGGGCTCCCGGTAAGGGAGGACGCCGAGCGTTGGTGCGCTGCAGCATGCCGGGGATGAGGAGCGCGAAAGTAGTAAGGGCAGGAGCGGAGAGGCGTGTGGGAGTTTATTTTGTTTTTTAGACAAGCGGCGCATGTGGTAGTGAGTGGAGCGAGAGGCTTAGAATGGTAGCATTACCGTTTGTGAAAATGTGAAGTGTGTCAAACATTCATTCCCCAACACGAGGGCTCGTTGGAAAAGGGGATTGTTGCGTGGTTTGTAGCGTGATTGTCATCCAAAATAAAAAATAATTCAAGCTCGTGCATACAACTCATCTAATTATGCCACATCGATGCTACTCCATCTAAAAGGACTATCAAATCAGAGCTTGGACAATTGCTCTCGAAAAGAAAACTTTTTTAAAAAAGTAAACAATGGCAATGATAACTTGATTAGCTAATCTATAACTCTTATAATCCTAAACCTCACTAGGTATGTATTTCAATATGCAAGCTGTCCACCTTAGCATACACTATCAAATGCAATTCTATAACTCTTATAATCCTAAACCTCACTAGTATGTATCTCAACATGCAAGATGTTCATCAATGCACTATCAAATACAATTAAAATCTACTAGCACATGTAATTGTAATGTCCACATCAGCAAGACACAAGTATTTTGTTGTCTATGTCAACGTGCCACACAATTTACTTTTTTCTCGAGCGTGCCTAATTGACACGTTTTTCATTAAGAGGAAATAGAAGTTTCAGTACAAGTGAACCAACGGTAATCTAGGGATTACCACTGAACTCACAAAACAGCAAGATCAACACAGAAAAAGCAAGGGGAAAGAACCCTCCACCTCAAACTTAACCGTCTAAACCTGCAAAGGTAAGAAACACAACGCAGATTGCCCACACTAGTGATGAAGCCGCGGTGGCAAAGTATCCACCAATAGGAGACAAGACGAACATCCGGTAGCATGGCGGCAAAGCATCCGCCAAAGACGACAAAAGTGGCAAAGAATCCGCAATAGAGCAGTGGCAAAGCATCCGCAAGCTGAGGAGGCCATCACGCGCTCAGCAGCCAAGCATCCTCCAACGAGAACGCTAGCGGCCAAGCATCGCAGTTTTCGTAGCAACGCGCTGAGGTATGCATCTAGTAGGCATGATAAAGAAAGATCTTCCAATGCGACCTGCCTCATCCTACAAAGCCCCCATGTCGTATTCAGTATTACTGGCCGATGTCAACTTCCGCGTGATTAATATTACGTGCCTCGATCGATTTGGCTTCTTTTCACCACGGCGAAGGAGGACAAAGGAAGCTACTCTGGCTTCCTATGCGACCCTTGCAGATGCATTTCATACATGATACGTGCCACTATAATACTATCAATCTGTAGTGCCAAAGCACATGGTGAAGCTAGAACTCAACCATGTAGTAGTAGGCTTTCAAAATTAAAATTGTATGAAGTCAACATGCACTGTGTAAGCTTGATTAATTAATTTGATAGTCAAGGTAGGTAGCAAAAACTGGAGTGATTAATTAGCTTTCCTTTTTTTCGACGCTGACTTGATCTTATAGACAGAGATTTTTATCCATATTACTATTTGATTTGATTGGCACATATCATCTAATACTAAGGGTCTGTTTAGTACTACTCCGCTCCACCTTTTTCATTTTTGCTCCCAACTTCACAAGTCAAACATACTAAAAAAAACTAGAGTTAACTGCTAACTCTAGGTTTTCTATATACTCTAGAAACTCTAGTTTTTGTAGAGCTGCTCTACGGTAGAGTTAGTTGAAAGAATCTCAAACAAGCCCTAAGGGCACCCTCATTAATAGAGTCAACTTGCTAGCTCATATGAACTTTAAAAAGATAAAAATGAAATAATCTAACATGATAGCATACGAAAATATCTAAGCATAGACATATAAATCATAGAAGAGTGCATGAGCTTAGCTTCTTCATGAGCTAGTTTATCCTTATCTCTCTTTTTTATTAAATCTATAAACTTGCTGTATTAATATTGTTGGAGCTACCCTAACCATCGAGTCAATGACAGGTGTGGCCTAGTAATGAGATAGTGTAATGAATATATATGGGGGGAACCGCTGTTAATATGAACCCCAAAACTTGTTGGAACTGCCGTGTATGGAATTAACCATCTCCGATCGTCAAATACTCAGAGCGAATGATTGTTCCCTCGCCCTCGCGTATGGATCGACGATCGTGCCTCGCTTTCACCTCTGCAGTAGCACCAACTCCGACCCACTCAGGCAGTGAAGATAGATTCGGCAGAATTTACAGTTCGTCGCCGTTTTGTCCCGTGGTTCTTGTCTTGTTGGGGATCGAGCTCTCATCAGACGCGGACATATGGAGGAATGACCAGCTGGCCGATCGAGATCCAACGACAGATCGATTGATTGATTTCTCTATGTCGACGAATCGGCCTCGGACCAAGCAGCAAGCAGCAAGGAGGGCAGCGATTGATCGATGATGAGGCACGAGCACGACGCGTACGTACGGAGTACGTCACAACCGCCGGCCGCGCACGTCGTGTGCGTGCTTGCGGTTGCACTTGGCACGCGCGCTGGCCCGCTGGCAGTACCGCACCGGCGAGTGGTTGGGCGTGACGCCAGCCGCCCAGCCCGGCCGTCGAGCCGAACCGCGTGAGGCGGCCGGCCTTGGCCCGTTGGCCTGGCACTGGCAGGTCGGCGGCCTAGCAAGCAAATGCACATCTCGCCGGTCGTCACCCCAGCGCGCGGCCAGCGTCGCTGTCAGACAGTTCCTCGTCTTCATCCCATCCGCCGAGAAGCTAGAGAGTCGCCGTGCGCACGCACGTGCGCCCTGCCGTGACTTCGCCCTGAAAAGTGTATTGCAGCATGTTTTGATTTTATTTAGTAAATAGTGTCCAACCGTTGACTAATTAGATTTAAAACGTTCATCTCGTAAAGTACAATCAAGTTGTACAATTAGTTTTTTATTTTATCTACATTTAATACTCCATACATGTATCACAAATTTAATATAACGAGAAATCTTTTTTTATATAGTGTATTTTTCAGGTAACTAAATGTAGCCGTGGAACCGAACAGCTGATGCCTGATGGGCAGGTGCAGGCCAACTGCTGGCTGGTCCAGCGACGGACCGAGATGCGCGGGGGGCGTGATGTGTATTCTCGCGCAAGTAGCCGCCGGCTGCTGATGCAGATGCGCGCGTGTACTCTCGCGCGCACGCGATGGAGTCCCCATGGAAAGCAAAGGAAAGAAACTAAGGGCCTGTTTGTTCATGATCGGTAAAGTTTAACTCTCATTATATCAATATTGCGGTAAATATATAAAGTACTAAATGTAGATTAATTACATACATATCGGCACAGATTAAAAGTAATTTACGAGACGAATCTATTAAATCTAATTAATCCAAAATTAAAATTTTTTTATTAAATAAGACAAAAGTGCTATAGTGTTTGTTAAATTTTAACGTCTCTAACCAAACGCGCCCTAATCTATCCAATCCTCGCCACTTGCGCTTTCGTGTTGGGGGGACCGGACGTCCGGAGAGCAACGTACCTGCCCGTACTGCTGCTACACTGCTTTGATCAGGAGCAGATATTTCTGTATTCCCATATCAGCACGTAAGTAGGAGTACATGAGTACACCATATTATTTGCAGAGTGTATTCGTTCGGGTGTAAACAAATAAATAAGGCCTCGTTTAGTTCTCAGAATAGGGGAGAAAAACACTGTATCAGAATTCCTGTAGCATTTCGTTTGTATTTGGTAAAAATTATCCAAATTTTGACTAACTAGGCTTAAAATGTTCGTCTCGCAAAGTACAACAAAACTGTGCAATTAGTTTTTAATTTCATCAACATTTAGTACTCCATGCATTTGCCGATATTTTAATGTGACGGGGAATCTTCTTTTTGCATAGTGGAATTTGGAGAAGAATTAGAGGAACTAAACAAGAGGTAAATAGATAAGCAAGGCAAGAACAGCTCATGCTAAAAAAAACTCAATTCACGGGGCCGCTATTCTGCTTAAGACAGAAGGTTACCTTCTCACGCAGATCGAGAAAATCTCTGAACTCCAATCCCACTCATACGCAGCGGCACCGTTGCCCACGTGAGCCTAGGCCGGGCCTTACACCTATGCTTTGGCGTGGGACAAACGAGAGGATTTTTTACAACATGCGGAGGTGGAGAGTCGAATTCCCGACCTGGGGCTTCCCAACACCAGTAGACCACCAACTAGGCTACCGCTCCTTCGCAGCTCATGTTACAAGATACTCCCTCCGTCCTAAAGTATAATGCATTGTGAATTTCAAAATTTGTACTGAAATATAATGCATTCTATGTAATGTATATGTCTAGACTTGGCAAAAAAATTATTAAAAAAACCATAATTTAAGGAGAAACTCTTTAATTGGAGTTCTTTTTAGTTCCTAAAATTTTTCAAGATTCTCCGTCACATCGAATCTTTAGATGTATGCATGAAGCATTAAATATAGATAAAAAAATAAAACTAATTACATAGTTTAGATGAAATTCACGAGACAAATCTTTTAAGTCTAATTAAACCATGATTGGACACTAATTGCCAAATAACAACGAAAGTGTTATAGTATCATTTCCCAAAAAATTTCGTGAACTAAGGCCTCGTTTACTTTGCAAATTTTTTCAACCAGATGAATAGTACCACTTTCGTCTTATTTGACAAATATTATCCAATCATGGACCAACTAGACTCAAAAGATTCATCTTGTGATTTCTAACTAAACTATGTAATTAATTATTTTTTTACCTATATTTAATACTCCATGCAAGCGGCTAAAAATTAATGTGATGGAGAGAGAGAAAAAAAATTCTAACTTTTGGGTACATCTAAACAAGGCCTAAACAAGGCCTTGGTATAATTTATGGGTATATGCGTCATTTAAGTGAGGATAATTTCTTTAATTAGATATAATTTAGGGGTATATGCATCATTTAAGTATTCATTTAAGTTATCTTAAAATTTTTAAAATGTACTGTATTTACGGAGGGAGTATTTACGATGTTATATGTGCATCTCCCTCCATTTCTCTATCTGGATCCGTGGATAACTTAGTAAGGCAAGCTCGAATGGATCTGTGCTTCCTATTTATATCTACATAGCATGTGTGTACAAGTCAATCAACCACCTGCACCAACACTAGCCCCTTGTTTAGTTCCTCTATTCTCTCCCTAAATTCCACTATACAAAAAGAAGAGTCCCCGTCACATTAAAATGTCGGCAAATGCATAGAGTACTAAATGTTGATGAAATCAAAAACTAATTACACAGTTTTGTTGTACTTTGCGAGACGAACATTTTAAGCCTAGTTAGTCAAAATTTGGATAATTTTTACCAAATACAAACGAAATGCTACAAGAATTCTGATATAATGTTTTTCTCCCCCAATTCACCCATCTAAACGAGGCCTAGATCGATTCCACATGCCAGCCAGGAGCTATAGGTAGCTAGCAGCTTATTATATATAGTACATCAAACCTAAAACAAACCATCCACCACGTATCATGCTAAACTATTCACCATTTCGACGCTACAACAGTGAACCCACATCTGCTGCCCTGTCTGGACGGACGTGTACAGTCCCGTGTTCGGCTGAGCTTATCAGCACGGCTTATCAGCCGTGGAGCAGTGTTTTTCTCTCACAGCAAATCAGCCACAACAGGCTTATAAGCCAAAAAAAACAGCTTGCCGAACAGGGCCATTCTAGCACACACATCCGTCCTTTTAGAGTAATAAAAGAGTGTACTTCCTCCGTTCTAAAATATCTGTTGCTTTCGCTTCCCGAGAAACAACTTTGAAAAAAATATATATTAAAAAATATTAATATTTATAGTATATAATTAATATCATTGGAAAGATATTTAAGTCTAGTTTTTTAACAATTTTATTTGGGGATACAAATGTTACACGTATTTTCTATAAATTAAGTCAAATATGCGACACGAAAATCGAAAACGATAAACATTTTGAAACTGAAGGAGTATGCTTTTGGTATGCATGCAGTCCCCTCCGGTGGCACACTTGTGCTGATCCTTCTTCCTTCCTTCCTACTCCCTCCATCCCAAATTATAAGACGTTTGACTTTTTTGACACCAAGTTTGACCACTCGTCTTATTCAAAAATTTGTGTAAAATATCAATTCTTTTATCGTGGCTTGGTATATTAATAAAAGTTTCTCAAGAATGACTTAAATTTGACTATGTTTGCACAAATTTTTTGAATAAGACGAATGGTCAAACTTGAGATCAAAAAAGTCAAACGTCTTATAATTTGGGATGGAGGGAGTATTTCAAAACTTGAAAATTGGTTTTCCTCCTGGTCTTGCCTTGCGTGTCACATCTCTCCCCTTCTTCTACGATCCCACCTTATATAAACAACAACCTAGCCCTTCTCATCCTACTCCACCAAAACCACAGCACCATCGTCAACTCATCATCGTCGTCTCTGCAGCGCTTCCCTCTTGGTTCTAGCTCTAGCCTCTCTCTCCATCCACACCCGCGCGCATCAATTGGGGGAGCACAACGGCGGCGTGAGCACATCATCGACCATGAGGGCGGCGCATCACCGGGGGATGCCCCCGCCGCCGACGCGGCCCAAGATAAAGATCATCCACATCATCGCACCGGAGATCATCAAGACCGACGTCGCCCACTTCCGGGACCTCGTGCAGCGGCTCACCGGCAAGCCTACCACCTGTGCCGCCAGCATCAACAGCTCGGCCGACGACACCGCACCGGTAGAGGAGGAGGAGATGGAGACGACGACGACCAAGAAGAGGCCGAGGCCGCCGGCACCGGCTCCTCCGGTGGCTGATGAGATGAGCAATTTCATGGTGCAGGAAGAGCCGACCATCAAGAAGAGGAAGATCAAGTGCGAGGTGAAGGTGGAGGAAGGAGCCTTTGGCGACTATGAGCTCGACCGTAGCGACCTGTGGATGGATCTCAACCCGGGAGGGTTCTTGAGCTTCTTGGAGGAGGAGGGCGTCTTCCAGGGCCTGGCTGTTGACCATGACTTCTTGCAGCCTTTCGGCTCGTCCAGGATGGATTTGGTTGGTGAAATGTACGCATCTTGATGATAATTCGTAGGTCCAGAGCTTGAATTCTTGCGTATTTCTTGCTTTTGTGCCGTGAGTGATTTTTTTGCACTTTGGCCGAGAACTCGGCCGATTGGATTATTTTTGCCTTTTTTTTTTGAGGAGGAACACGGTAGTGTTGGAGGTTCTTGCACCCCTTGGTTGGTGGTCGCAGGCAAATGATGTGAGTTTAAGGGGATCATGTATAGAAGGACTGGTCATTTGGGTGCTTATGTTTCAGATAGTGAAGCAAATGTAAGCACCCAAATGACCAGTCCAAGGGGAAGAAATCAGAATAGTGATGATGCCAATAATCATATGTATGTAAGGGTCACTGGTGAATTGAAATCATAGAAAAGGATTGATCAATTTGGGGTGGTTCAATTTGTCTCCCAATCTGAATGTAAAATATATGTCTATGTACCGACCGAGCGCTATGTAACTAAGTTGAAAATGACCTGGAAGGCTGAAAGGATCAGAACAGTGACCCTCAGAAATTGGATGCTATCAAGATGATTAAGCTATTGTTCGCGCAATGCAGCTACACCCTTGATCATCACTCCACCATTGAGCATAATTAAAAGCAGGCCAGCCCTGAGCCCCTGACAAGGCCGACCTTCATGGTTCAACTAATTAGATCGCCAATTCGCACCACGGTGCAGATGCCTTCTCTTTCATGAGCAGCAATTTAGTTAAATGTCATTTTCAGTGGACACGCATCCAGAGAATACTCTGATTAAATGTTTGTTTTCAGAAATCCACCTATTGCAAAGGATATGAACAAACAGGTGGGTATGAATGTGTGCAGAGCTAGCTAGACAATGATTTCTTTGATGGGAATAACCCGGGTTTTTATGCCATTCCTCTATCTTAAGTCTTTGCTCGTCTGGATGGGTGTTGTGCTTGACAATATGCAGTGGGTTGGCTGGCAGAAAACGACTCTTGCATAAGATAATGGGCCTCTAGGTACTAGGTTTGCATATTTAATAGGTATTCGATGTTCTGCTATCCTGATGTTTTCTGCTATCCTAAACAGATCCAATGGTGTTCTTTTATTGAGTATGAATTTGGAAACACTTTATATGATAGTCCTAATATATAGTTGAGGGAACAGACAGATGCATGGGGGCACTGAAGGGCATCATATGAATTCACTAACAAAAGAAAGTTACAGATGAAAAGATTTAAGTATCCATTATACTAACATGTATGCCCTGATTGGGAGGGTTTTCCCTCCCAAAACAGCTCCAGCTTCTAGAGAAGCTTGTGCATTATAGCAAGAAACTATTTTCTCTGTTCCCCAAATGAACTAGAAGCAGCTGTAGAAGAGCCTCCTAAACTGGTCCTTAGTTTCCATTCAGCTCCATGTCAAACAACGACAGAAACTCAAAAATATCTTGGTTCTTCATGACACATCTTCTCCCTAGAAAAAGAGCCTAGGGATGTCATCTGCAAGCTTCGACCTCACTTTCTGCCTTTAATTGGAAAAATTGCTTTCAGCATTAACTAAATGAGTGCCGACTTACCTCTCTGACTGATGAAAGTGTCGCATCCATCCCCTTTGGTCTACATTATGTTACCTCTCGTCTATCCCCCTTACAGTGGTTTAATTCAGTAAGTATTGGAGTCATGCATCTCCCTCCATTTCTCTGGATTTTTAAGATTTTAATAATTGGTTAAGTACTTTGGCATACCCCACTAGCCATATCCCTCCAAGAGTAAGATGTTGGATCTCCATCAGTCCAACCTTTTTAGTAACTCCAAATATCAAATGCAGGTATTATACATCCAAAAGGGGTCTTTTAGAGTGGTACTTCTTTGTTTTATAGTATACAGTTGTCTCCACCCAACCACCAGGCAGCTTTAGAAACTTGTACAAGTGGACTCTTTTTAGTCAATTTCAGAAGTCAAGACACACAGGATGCTATAATAAATCAGTTGTCCTTCTTCATGAAAGAGACTTCTGGAAAATCAGGAGCAGTTGTTTCCTGTGTGAACTATGAGATGCGGAGCAGTTGTTTCTGTGTGAACTATGAGATGCGGTAGTTAATTTACCATTATACATTGCTGCCAACCTATAAAGAAGTCAGACACACATGACATGATGAGGTAAATTTTGCAATTTACATTGCACAGTTCTCTGTTTGTTTCTTTGGCATGCAGTGCAGTACGAGATTTAAAAAAGGTTCGTGGAAACTAGGTAATAGTTGCATGCATCACTAAGGCAAGTTTAGTACTAAAAAATAGAAAAATCAGTCAACTACACGGATGATATTTTAAATGCGGTCTATTTAACTATTGAAAAACATTTGTTGGAGCAACCCAAGTTGCTGTCCTTGATGCTGTACCAGCGGGCTGCTAACCACTGAATAATTTCCTAATCAAATTTATTGTCAAAAGAGATGCATTAATAAAGTAGAATTTTGCTATTGGTTGGACCCAAGCCCATGAACGAGATTTTTTTTTTAAAAAAAAAGGTGCAATATTCAACCATCATGATCTCAAGCTGTGTGATGTCATGCAATGAACATCAGCAAGGGTATATTCTTTACTTCTTTTCTTTGACATGTAACGATGATATGCACTCAATACATGGTTGAAGAAATGCTATAGAAAAAAGCTGTCAACTGGATTCGCAAGTTGTTTTCTCAAGACACCTTATGTTTGCTTCACCGTGTTGTCATGCTTATAGTTCTTCTACATAAATAAAGAAATGTTCCTTGTGGAAAGAAAACTACTGAAGAAAACTTATCTCTGAATAATGAATCGAAGTGACTTCTGCCTTGTATGCTGGGCTGATGCATATGTGCTTGACCCAATTGTCAACTCATAATTAATGGTGACATCTAAATATGTCAGGTACTAAATAGCAAGTTGGTGATACCAGACAGGGATAGATGCAACCCTTCTGAATCCTGATCCTTCCTCCTGGTTTCCTCCAAATCCACACAGGCAAGTGCAGGCAACCCCCTCTAAACCACTTTCCACTAGGGTTCTGGTAGTGGCTGGCAGCCGACAAGGGTGGCGGCACCTGTTTTCGGTACCTCCGGCCCCCATCAAGCAAGTAGACCTACTTGTCCCAAAAAGAAATGGAAGCTGATTAGTGTCCTAAAAGATTAGTGATCAGGAATCAGGGTGGTATGGTGACAGGGCATCTAACAAGCTAGGTGTACTATATGCAGTCACTAGTTGTTGAAAGAGCACGTGGCTTTACACAGAGCCAGAAAACCACCAGCAGTTTGGAGACAGGCAGCCAGGACTTCCCTGGGATATGGGTTTTGCTGCACTGATTGTGGATAGACAACACTAATTACCACAACTGAAGATTAGTTTAATATGTGGTTAGTTGTAATACTTGGCCTATTTGATGCCACATGTGGAGATTTGCCAAGGCAGGTGCTCACATGATCACAGAGAGCAAGAGTAATCAACACAACAGGTTGTGTGACAGCACTATTGGTTGTCAATGTGAAACCATGCTTTCCAGCGGAAGTGACTGAGCAAGAAGTTTGAAAAGCTAATCTCCAAGTATAGTACCAATGATCGTGATATGGCTCAATTTGACATTTACACACTTCTTGTCAATCACTGTCAGGGAGTCTGCGGACAGAAACAACATAGGAATTTGAAAGGAAATGACTAAACTTATGAATTAAGGAAACAAATTTCTAGGGCCGAAGCAATTGCTTCTACATGTAAAGATCCACAGCTAATCCATATTTGTTTCATGGACTATTTTTTCTTTTACACCCGCTTGTTCCTTCAGATAGCGACATATGAAGAGCAGCAGAAGAATCTGGCCTGAGATTTTTTTTTCTTTTTTAAAAAAGTACACCATGCTTTCCAGCGGAAGTGACTGAGCAAGAAGTTTGAAGAGCTAATCTCTGGAGTACAGTACCAATGATCCTGATAAGACTCAATTTGACATTTACACACTTTTTGTCAATCACTGTCAGGGAGTCTGCGGACAGAAACAACATAGGAATTTGAAAGGAAATGACTAAACTCATGAATTAAGGAAACAAATTTCTAGGGCCTAAGCAATTGTTTCTATAGATCCATAGCTAATCCATATTTGTTTCATGGAATATTTTTTCTTTTACACCCACTTGTTCCATCAGACAGCGACATAAGAAGAGCAGCAGAAGAATCTGGCCTGAGATTTTTTTTCTTTTAAAAAAAAAGTACAGGTAACTGTTGGCAGTATGAAAAAATCACATAAAAATGGTGGGTATCAAATTTTCAATGCTCCTTCGTTGCATGGATAATGTTGATGAGATCAAATAGATTGCAAAGCAGTACGTGCAGATAGACACCAAAGTATATTCATATTTGACATTCATACATTGACCCCAACCTTGCACTCGAATGGTGCATTTTTCTTGAAAAAAAAAGGACAGCAACAAGCCAAAAGTACATGTTGACCTTATGTCTCTACATCTGAAAAAAAAAAGTGGACTCCTGTGCCCCAGTGCCCTATGTTATTCTGCAAAAAGGGTATGCACAGTATTTGGTTCAGTTCCAACTGAATAAGTAAACCTGGTGTCGATTTTCAGGATGTTATGAGACCTGATATCATGGTGATTAAGGATGAACCACAGTATGAGAAAAATCTATCACTAACACAACAGGAAGAACTGCTCCAAAGAGGTATAATATGTAAGGCTAACTAGTATTCAGTGTTCCTTGTGTAAACTTTTCAAGTATTATAGCCTTCTAGAGAGTCCTAGAGAACTTTAGCACACACAAATCATGGCATTAGTGGATCTTGATATAACCAGAAAACGCTATCACAGACATAGTGATAAGCCACAACATGAGGAATTGCACAAACAACAAGAAGCCTTTTTCAGAACTTCAACAGTCACAAACCATAGTAGTCTTAAAATGTCAGATAAATTTGGATGTGTTGTTGCTCTTGTAGATGCATAGTTCAGGCCCTCATCACTAGCTTTTGGCATTTACCTAGACTCTTAGCGATGAAAATTTATAAGATTGATCAGTAAGGGATTTAGCTACCATTTTTGCAATATTAGTCAATTCAGAGATTGGGCAATCAGTGCATGTTGCTTGAGAGAAATAGCATTTCCGATCTGACCTATATCTTAAGTTGCATTTTTCTGTTTCCAAATATATGACTAGTAGCAACCAAAAGTGCACGAGTTGGAGAGTTGATGCTCTACAATAATTCAAACTCACATAGTCACATTAAGCAACCAAATGCCAGAAAGAAAAGATATTTATCATTTGGTTTTTAAGCACCTAGTCATTACAGGTTCATTCATTAAGAAAAACCTTCTTTAATATTTACTCTATTCAAATTGGCTATATCTCAGCAGATTGATGCCTGAACTTTTTATCAACCTTTTATGTTATTACCATGCCCACTCTTGGAAGGCGTGTCCTGTTATCGAACGATCCATAAGTTGTCTTGCTGCCAAAACTTGCTGCTGAGTGGCCCAATTAAGCAGCATTAATGAGATCATGACAATCCAAGAAAGAATCTATCAATTCAGTAATAATAAGGCCACCGGTGTTTCCAGGCCCAACCAGTTTTGATAAGCTCCATGCACATATCCCCAGTAGTATTGGGTTAAAATTTTGGTCAGGCTGGTTTTGCATAAACTAAATGCGCCCGCTAATGCCAATACAACTTGAGGACTAGATTAAGCCCCGCTTATTGCCTAACCTGGAACAGGATAGGTCGCTATACAACCTATGCTTAGTTGTTTGCAGTTCAATCAGAAAGAACCAAAGCACTATGCACTGGCAGAGTAGGATTTTTGGCTGCACCAGATGACTAGGTACGCTTCAACAAAAATGTATAGATTACAGCCATGGGACCAGATCACAATACAATGAACTCAAAACTGAACAATGCAAGCTGAAAGGGGATAGAAATGACCGGAATTAACCCCTGAAATTCAATGGGCTGGGCCCTCGGAAAGGCAAGCTAGTAGTGGCAGCTCGTACTAACAGCTCAGGGAAGAGCAGGCGCAAGAGGGGAAGGACGTCGGCGTCACGAGTCGGGCAGGAGCTGGGCCTTGTCCTCCCGCTGCGCCTCGTCCTGCACCTGCTGCGCCTCCTTGGCCTTGGCGAGCATATGCGCCTCGTACCTCTGCAGCCTCTCCTCCATCCTCGCCTGCAAGCAAGAGAAACGCTGAGTGAGCCCACCGGAAACCAGCGCGATAGCGCTAGACATAGGGTGGGGTCAGGGAGTAGGGCAGGGCGGGGGATCGGGCGTGCCTTGTAGGAGGCCTCGACGCGGTGCATGACGTAGAACCCGAGCACGCCACCGAGGATGGTACCGGACATCACGCGCACGTTAGCCCACCGCCGCGACCCCGGCGGCGCCATCGCTCACCAATCACACCAACCTGACACCGCGCCGCCTTCAGCCGCCGCCGCCGCCGCCGCCGCCGGGAGTAGAGGATGCGAGACGAAGAGGAGCGGAGATCAGGGCGACGGCCGACGGGCGGCAGACGAGTCGGGCCGAGAAGAGGACAGTGTGGGCCGAGTCAACAACTGTAGTGGCGTCTGGCGCGGCCCGTGATCCGCTTTTGCACCAAACACATCGATCTCGAGCCAGTGACTATTTAGCGAGCCCATGAAGAGGAAAGAGGATCCGGTTGCATTTGCTTCGCGCATGCGTTTTTTTTATTTTGAGATAGTTAGTGGCCGCGTTGCTACGGGTATATATATACGTAATGAAATCCCGTGAACATACAACCGCTTGCATAAAACGTATGTAAAATCTCATGAATCACAAACAACTAACACCGGAATACATAATTCAAACTGCTTTATTTAAAATCAAAGAAAAAGTACAGTTTTTTACTTAACTAAGACAAACGAATACCCAATAATAATTTATTGTTTTCTTGTTTGAGACTAATGCAGTGTTAGAAAAAACTGTTGTTCCTACGCATCTTTGAGAGTGTAAAAAATCCTATACAATATCATTTCCATTCAACTCAAACTCACTAAATATTGCAATGAATAACAAAATTTTACATTTGGTCAACCTCTTTCTTATTGATAAAAAACTAATAAACAGGCTCTCTATCAACCTAAGGTAAAATTCAAATAAAATTTTTCAGCCGCTATCAGTACGAGAACTAAATCATTTTTTATTAAAAACACAAAACCCAATTATAATCTGAACATGAGTTTTCTATCAAATCAAAGCAATAGACAACAAAAACACTGTGGAAGGGCTACTGTGAACATCTTTGCAGTAGAGAGGGAACATGTACGACAATCATTTGAAAACCTAAGAGCAACACATTGGCCCCGTTCGGCTGGGCTAATAAGCCGGCTGAAAAACACTGTTGGCTGATTTGTTGTGAGATAAAAATACTGTTCCGACTGAAAAAAAAAACAAGCTGAAAAAGACGGATTATAAGCCAGGTGAACAAGCCCATTGTTTGATTGATCCATAGTGGCAGAAAAGAACAATACATCTTGTAGAAACAAATTTAATAGAATTTTCACCATGATACCAATGCAAAATGGTTTGGATCTTAATTGAAGAATCAAAACTGTGCATATTATACAATGTTCATCAAACCATACAATACTCTGATAGAGGTTATTTACGTGCATCTTATATGAAACGTCCAGGCTTACTGTCTTGTATTTATATGAAACGTCCAGGCTTACGGTCTTGTATTTGGGACTGAAAGAAGCTTTGAGTATACCGATATTATACAAGATTGGAATTACGATGGTAGCATCTATCAGCACCATTAGACTTTCATTTCAATGAACGCTTATTTCTTTGGGTGCACCTGTGCAGCACAACAAAATCAAAACATGAATAAGATGCAAGTTCAATAATTTGAATAAAACAGCATATTAACATACAACCTTCCATGCCTAAGCTAGCTAAAGTTATCAGTGCTATGTAATTAAAATAAAAAAAAACAAGCATCCACCTATGGTCCCCGTTTAGCCTGAATGAAACAAGCAGAAGTCTTAATTTTTGGTTATTATATTGTAGCCAAGAAACTGCACTTTTTTGACAGTGAAATGTTCACTGAAGTTTCATTGCACTGACCAGGTATATAACTAAACCATTTTCCATTCATTTCAAGAGGGAAAAATCGTAAGTAGCCAAACATTGCTACAAAGGTATTTGGCCTGTTCCTGCACTCATTGCTACAGTCAGAAGTAGCCCCGTACAAGGTCCGGTTATAACCCGGATCAATCCACGAACCAGCCCATAGCAAACCGCGTTAGAAAGCATGTCCGGGTTGGTTTGTGCTCAACCCATCATCTCGTCGTCTTATTCGCGACACATCTCCGTGACTCCGTCAGTCCTCTCTCGTTGGTGCTAGTCAGAGACTCAGAGACCTTTCATGATGCAGTTGAGACAAGATCGGACCTCATCGGCACCGTCAATGGTGAGGTCGATGTCTCGATGTGCAGGTGGTCGTTGAGCATGGCCAGCGAGATGCCAAGCAACTGCGGCCTCGTTTAGATCACCAAATTCACATCCAAATTCCACTATACAAAAAGAAGATTTCTCATCACATCAAAATATCGGCACATGCATGGAGTATTAAATGTAGATGAAATCAAAAACTAATTGCACAGTTTTGTTGTACTTTGCAAGACGAATATTTTGAGCCTAATTAATCAATGTTTGGACAATTATTACCAAATAAAAACAAAATTACTACAGTGCCAAACAGTGATTTGTCGCTCTCCCAATTTGGTGATCTAAACAAGGCCTGCACCTACTTGTTGGTATTACCCAAGCATTGGCTTACAGTTCTCGGTCACTGTATTACCAGAATAATCAAGAATAGAGGAGAAAATGCAGACTTTAATCGTTAACTCAATAAATTGTCTATCTCAGGGTTCACTGCCTGTAACATAATGCTCAATCCATTGGGCTAATTCAGCTCATTATTTGTTCAATTCATGTGTTTCTAGTGCAGTTCACTAACCATTAACCAGTAGAAACATGCAGTGCACTTCTAGCAAAGCATGACACATATAGTGGAACCAGGTAGAAATGCGTATTTTGTGTAGTATTATACACAAATACACCTACTACTATTTGTTGCCCATAAAATTTTTACTATAAATAGCTGCATGTTTGCTTGATAATTTGAGACTTGATAGAGGACAGGGAGAGAGAGGATGAGGGGCTTTATACCTGGGTGGTGTGGATGTCGTGGGCCCGTGCGCGATCCCACAGCCGCCGTGCCGTGTCCTCTACCATGCGATGGGATCCAGCTTCGGGGTGCGCAGGCGAGATTCATCACCGCCACATCCTCGGCCCGTCAGCAGCTCCTGGTCCCACGCTGCCTCTTCCTTAGCCAGTGCGTGGGCAAGATCCGGCATCGCCGCGTCCTCGGCTCGCCGCCGCATCCTCAACCCGCTGTCACCTCCTTGGCGTGCCGCCTCTTCCTCAACAGTACGTGAGATCCACCACCCACGGAGGTAGGTGGAGGGGACGGACAGGGCATGAAGATGAGATCTCCACGGCGATAGGCGAGGGAAAACGCCAGAGGAGGTGGCGGTTTGGGATTAGGAGGAGGGATTACGGTAGTTGTCGTGCTGGAGGGAAGGGGAACCGTGACGTCAACAAGCGGGGTGGCGTGATTAGGGCGGGGTGATTAGCGCGAGGCAGGCTGATTAGTTTTGCGAAGACGATAACATTCGGGTCTTTCTAGTTGTAGAGAAAAAAAGTCCACATTAACTCTCTTAACTTTCGCGAAAGTCCGTTTTTGCTCTCTGAACTCTAAAATCGGGCAAAACACCTCCTTCAAATTTAAAACCGTTCATCTTACCTCCCTGACCATGTTATAAGCAGTTTTGAAGACGGTTTTATTTTTTCTTTTTTATTTATTTCGGCTGAATCTTGAAAAAATCATAGTAAATCATAGAAAAATCATAAAATGGAAAATCCAATTTTGTTGAACTTCATGTGAGTAGATCTACACAGTAAACATATAATATGTATAAAGATGGCGACGGGGCGGGTTCAATTCGGGTGGAGTGTCTGGACACCCAAAACCGAAACCCAAACCTAAAATCCGAATCCGCCCCGAATACTGATTCGGGTAAAAAACCATCCCCGAAACCGAAGTCCACGGATCCCCGAAAGCCAACGGATAATCCGAAACCCGAATTTTTTTTCACAAACCAGCAATGACAGCCCCAATCCGAGCGTCTCCATCTGCTCTCCGCTCCCATCCCTCTGGAATTTCTCGATCCCCCATCCTCCTCGATACAATCAGAGTTCAGATCAGATCGTGCAGCCAAATCTAGTTTAGATTCATGAATGGTGGCGTACAGCTGGCGTCAAGCCTCGCCCGCGCCTCATCCACGCCACGATGCATGCCCAGGCGCTCACGCTCGCCGTCGAGCCGTGCGGCCGCCTGTGCGGGCTGCGGCCGTTCTTCCCCCAATCGACGCTGGCCTGAAGCATCCCGCCTCCTCTGTTCCTCTTCCTCCATCGATCTGCAGCATCCAAAAGCAGGAAGGTGAGGGTGCAGCGTCCAAAGCAAGAAGGTGAGGGAAGCAAATGATAGAGGGGGGGAGCCGGCAAGGTCGCGAGCGGGGTGCGGGAAAGCGGAAGAGCCACGACTTCGTGAGCGCCCGTGCCGGCTGCCGACTGGCGGACCGCGGGGCTGAGCCGGTGAGGTCGCGAACGGGGTGCGGGGAAGCAGACGAGGACAGGCCGGCATGACCCGTCGGGTGTGTGCGGCCTGGGAATGGGATGCGGAACAGCCTTTTCGTTTCGCTGGATTACTGTGGCTGAAAGTACTGTTCGCTGGTTTATTGTAAGAGAAAAATACTGTTGTATAGCTGCTGATTTGGCTGATCCAGCGAAACGAACAGGGTGAGAGATGGCAACGTACCTGAAACCCGAGTACCCGACGGGTATTACCCGATAAAGAGGCGGGTATGAGATGAATTTTCTACCCGTGGGTACGTTATTGGGCAAAATCCTATACCCATCGGGTATGGCGGGTACGGGTACGGGTGCGGGTGTATAGTACCCATATCCGCATACCCGCGGGTAACACATACCCGCAAAAATAACTAGCCAACCTCAGTTATTTTAGCGCCTATAGGTCATGAATTTGGCCCATTGAGACATCCACTATATTTCTAGTAGATTGCATTTGTTGTAATGATGCTAATAATGTTTGTTAGCATATTTGTAACTTGT
The DNA here is from genome assembly GCA_022457205.1 of Saccharum spontaneum. NCBI lineage: Eukaryota > Viridiplantae > Streptophyta > Magnoliopsida > Poales > Poaceae > Saccharum > Saccharum spontaneum. The sequence goes on from CM039616.1 coordinate 46,590,733, forward strand.
TGGAAGCTTAGAATGATTTATTTTTGCATGTGACTATTTGATATTTTTAGGTAATTTTCGGGTATGCTATCGGATACGGGTTACCCGTCGGGTGAGAATTACCCGGCGGGTACGGGTATGGAACTATTTTTACCCACATGTGGGTATGGGTAACCCGACGGGTAAAATTTTATGGGTGCAGGTACGGGTACGGATGGGCACTACCCATTGGATACGTACCTGTTGCCATCTTTAGATGCGGATGAGAGCTGAGCGATTGAGGAACGAGGATTTCAGGCTTATATACTAGGGTTCCTAGTTGGGCTTCTAATGGGCTCAATCTTTCATGGCCCCGATGAAGCTCCACGGGTGAAATTTAGGATTCGTCCCAAAACCGCGGTATTTCGAACCCGAATATCCGTGGGCGAAAAACAGGCACCAAAATCGAAACCCACGGACCCGAAACCCGTGGATACCCGCACCGAACTCGATCCGCTGCCATCCTTAATATGGTATGCTTTAGTATAAAGTTTTTGTTGTGGCTTTAGATCTATACTTTTCTGTAATTAATTAGAATAATTTATAGCTGCAGTTTTTATGGTCTAATTATGGTGAAATTTTTATGGTAGGCTAATTATTTTATGATTGAACTGTAGTAAAAATTTCATAGTCATTGGATCATGTATAGCTTAGTTATAGATTTATTTATATTTACTAAGCATAAACCTAAATAAAATATGTAACTAAGTTATACATAATCCAATGAGTATGAAATTTTTACTACAGTTTACGCATATAATAATTAGTTCACCATAAAAATTTCACCACAATTGGACCATAGAAACTGCAGCTATGAGTTATTTCAATTAATTACAGAAAAGTATATATCTAAAACCACAACAAAAACTTTGTACTATAGCATATTATATTATATGTTCACTGTGTAGATCTATTCATGTGGAGTCCAATAAAATTAGATTTTTTATTTTATGATTTTTTGTGATTTACTATGATTTTTTCAAGATTCAGCCGAAATAAATAAAAAAGAAAAAGACAAAACCGCCTTCAAAACTACTTATAACAGGGCCAAGAGGTAAGATGAATGGTTTTAAAAGTTGAGGGAGGTGTTTTGCCCGGTTTTGGAGTTCAGAGAGGAAAAACAGAGTTTCACGAAAATTGAGAGAGGTACATGAACTTTTTCTTTTTTTTGGAAAGGCTTGCGGTGTTGATGACTATTCGGACGATGTGAATTTAGAGTGATGCTGCCATAGTATTATATATATTTGTATATTTGTATTGAAGTTCTTTTTTGCAAAGGTTGTTGTCAAATAATTGTTTTCACTCCTATCACCAATTGGAATGGGATGAATTTTCTAAGACGTTCGAGAGTCAAACCTAACCAACAGGGAGAAGCCGCGAGAGCTTTGGAAGTGCTCTGGTTATCGCCGGATGCCAAATGATTAGCATCATCCCCTAACTAACAGTCAGCACAGCCATGCAGAGAAGCGTATCTTATCCTGTTCAGATGGATACCGTCCGTCGTCTTCATCAATCATTCTGCAGAGCGGTCCAAAAAAGAATGTTCAGGTGCCATTGTGCAGGGTCTACTGGATGCTTCGATCAGTTATTCAGTTCCATCTCATGTTCTCTGGGCTCTCTAGCCGTCTTATTGCCTGAACCGTCAGATATCACCTCCATCATTCCAATTAGCGTCGTCGTGTGTGTAAATCCTTGGACTGACGTGCCGGTGCAATTCAGTCGAATCAGACCCGTGAACAACCAACCTTAGATAAAAGTAAGATAAAGCAAAATTCGCGCTGGTCAAGTTCAGTAGTTCACCACTCGGAGTCGGAACAATTGTTATTCAGAGAAAAAGATCTAGTGCTAGCCGCAGTTGACTGACAATAATGGTCTTCACAGAGCAAAAATGCTTATGATCTCTTATGGGCCAGTAGTGCATATAGATGCCAGAGACGATGACGCAGGCCACAGGATAGAGGCTTTCGTCAGCAGATATGATCGAAGGCAAGGATTTAGGCTGCAAGTGAGGATGTTTGTGTAGATCGAGGCCGCCGCTGAGGATGGCTACATGGCTCGAGACTAGCTGCTACCATGCAAGGACAGCGCCATATTTTATGCATCAAGGCTCCATCACCAAGTTGGTTACGACGATACTGGTGTACATTGAGGGCAGAGGAGACAAAGAGAAGGTAGCGACAGTTATTGGCAAAATTATTGTTTTTCGGTGAGAAGTACTTTTTCTTAGATTTTTTTTTTTTTTGCCATACTAGACATCCAAGCAATTTTTTTAGGCAAGTCAGAAAATTACTAGAGCCTGTCAATTGCACGAAGTTGCGGAGGCGGCGTCATGGTAGAGCGCATCTTGTTTCTGAGGAATTGTTGTTGAAGGCCGTGCGGGATATGACGACAGTGTCGGTGAGATCGGAAGGAGATAGTCCCATCTATAAGGAGAGAACGATTCGATCATTGCGCACTGCACACCCATTCTTCGTCATCGCAATAACCGGCGTCAGCGAAACCATACCTGCCAAGCGCATTGAGGAGGGTAGATCACTTGTCATAGTTGGCCTAGTGACATCCTAGGCATGCAAGGCGGCGCAGGCCTTGGGGAGGTCTCTTGGGTGCGCTTGGTGCCTTGGCGGCATGCCTCAGCCTGGCACGGCTCGGCCCTCTCGTGCTTTGTACTACTGTAGATTATTATGACCTCTAGCATGTGAGACATGTTCTATCGTGTTGGTATATATGGCATGGTAAGTCTTTGTTTTGGTCCAAGCACGGCTAATGGCATGCTGACACGCCTTCATATGATGCACGTCCAAGCACGACCCTCAAAATATCTTTACTAGTTTTATTTGCATGCTCGTAATATAAAAAATATCTTGTACACATCATCTTCGTGAAAGTTTCAAAGATTTTCATAATCTATTCAGGAATTATTTTCATGAAAGTTTCAATAATTTTCATAATCTATTCAAGAGTTAGATGAGAGGTGGCCTATTAAATACTAGAAAATTGTATTATAGCATTATATATGTGCTTACCTATCATTTACATGCCATGCTGACTCAAGCATACACCAAGCTGACTCAAGCATGGTACAAAAATAGGGGCTTGCTTTCAGCAGTTACCTTCGGGCATGTCGTCATCTCTCCATCGTCGTCAGACGGAGACCACAACAAAGATTTCACGGACTACGAGGGCAGCATGTATGGCGGAACTGAGAACGATCATTAGCTCTCTTACTCGTCGGTTGCGGCTATGACTACTACATCCTCAAGAATTCCTACGGACAAGACTAGCGGGGACGGTGGCTACCTGCTCCTGTGCCACGCGATTGGAACTGCAGCATGCTGAATGACGGCGGCTAGCTCTTACATACGCCCAAGTGTGGTCTGTGTGACATCGTACATTTTCAGTTCCCTCTAACATCTCAACTTTTTTATCAGCTATATCTCAAGTACCAATGGAAACGAGACATAACACGCGTAGCAAAGACATGTAAATATATATGGAGGCATCGAGGAGGCACAAAACCAATTCAGTTAAGCCAACAACATAGAAGGAACATGAGTGAGTAAAATGATTCATAAATGACGTGGTTAAATAGCATGAGCGCATGACTATCAAATATGAAGAGCATGGCAACTTTCATGAATTGGTTACTAAAATTCATCCGAACTACACTAGCCACAGAAGTTACATGAAAGTGAATAACTGATGGTCAATTGGTCATGCATGTAGTTATGGGCCGCCATGGTGCTCATCCACACCACGTTCCTCGATCTAGATTTGCTAGATCGCCACCTATATGCTCGGATAAAGATATCCTTCACCACTTGCTTCAATTGTTGTGATGCTGTCACAAATGTATCCTAGAACTCCGGCCCCTGGAGGATAGCCTATCAAAGGGAGCATGTAGGAGATTGCATAGATAACCTGCAAAGGACAATTAAAATTTTTCTTTTCAAAAACAAAGTCATTCTTGTGCAACAAAGTAGATCATGTGACTGATGCCCCAAGAAGTACTAAAGATCTCAATTGTTTTTTCACTCCATTTAACCAGCCGCCTACACTTTGGGGTTTGATAGATTTAAAGCAACTTGAGAAAAACTCCAGATAAAACGCGCCAAACGGCGGTCAAAAAACCAGTGCTGAATTATCTCTTCTTCAGGACAAAAGCAACAAGTTTTGCTCCAATGCCAATTGTGCTTAATTAAATTGTCCTTTGTTAACACCACCCCCTCCTAAGATACCACATAAAAATCATTACCATAAGAGGCACTTTTAGTTTCCATAACTGTTATTCAGATTAGGAGCCGGGGTTTGTATCATTGCTTTGTAATGCGATTTCACTGCGAATTGCCCATTTGGATGCAAAAACCAATAGAATTCATCATGTCCTTGTAATGTAACAACGAAATATTGGCTAGACATGCTAATAGATTATTCCACTCCACTAATTTTGGACCCATTAGATCTCGTCTCTAGGGGAAAAAATAGGTGGATAGGAGCTCAGTGCTTCTGACATTGTGACAAACTTTGGTCTAAGAATGTTGTATAAACCATGATATTGGATCATTAAACTATCATTGCCTAATCATTTGTCTTCCCAAAATCTAACTTGTGATCTATCTTTAATAATAAAAGATCCATAGCGGAGAAAATCATGTTTCACCTTCAGCAAGCTAGCCCAAAAATAGGAATCACCTTGTTTTCATTTCACTTGCACTAATGATTTAGATCCTAGATATTTATTTCATAGCAATTGTTGCCAAGTACCATATGTCGTTAGGAGCTTGAAAAGCTACTTACTCAGCAGAGCGATGTTTTTAAGATTTAAATGAGCTATTCCTAAACCACGCTGATCCTTTGGCTGGCAAAGAATAGACCACTTCTCAAGTCTATATTTTCTCTTATGGTCATCTGCATATTGTAGAATCAAAATACCACCATCCACCAGATGGGATATAATGCCAACAAACTGGTCCTCCTCTTTTGCTCTATTAATCAGTATACCGAGCATATCTGTGACAATGTTAAATAGAATTGGTGATAAAGGATTTCCCTATCGGAACAATGTAGTATCATACGCCTTGGTATTCTTTTGCAGCAACACATCCTTTTGCATGGCCCAGCTGGCACATATGACACAAGCTACTAGAGTTGTTGTCTCTCAGCGTCAGCAATTTACCCTGGCCACACTATGCTGCAGCTTGGAGGACAGCTTGGAGGCTCGCCGGTGCATGGAGTTCACCGATATAGAACTCGCCGGTGGCGCGAAGCTCGCCGCTCTGGTGGAGAAGGTCGTGGCAGATCTAGTGGAGAAGGCCGCGGTGAGTCTGCGCTAGAGAAGGCCGCGACGGACGGGAGGCGCAGTGGAGAGGGAGGAAGACCAGTTGCCGGGCTTGGGCGTGGTGGAGATGCTGGCCGGCGGAGTAGAGGCGCGATGGAGAGGGAGGCGCGGTGGAGGGCGTGGTCGCCGAGGCAGCGCGGCGGAGTGCGGTCACAAAGCGCAGTTGCGGAACGCTGTCGTGGCTCTATGATGAGGTGAGTTTTTTTTAGAACGGTTGCGAGGTGAGTGGATAAGCATATAAGAGGTGATCGTAGGGCTGGCATTATGGCAGGCAATGGAGAATTATCGTTTTTATTAAAGTCCTTTGTATTAAGGTTCTTTTTTACGAAGGTAATTTTCAATAATTTTTTAAAAATACACTCCTATCAACAATCGAAGGAATTTAAGGTTAGCTATATAAACGTGTGTCATATCTGTGTTTAGGGATTGCATATTTTGTGCTAGGCCATTTGTGCTAGATCCCAGTGTCGACCGATGATGCTTCATGGGCTGTATGGGCTGAATCCTAGTTCGGCCTTCACTATAATCCATCTTCGACTCTTCCTCCTAGCCACCAGGCCTCGTAATCCCTACCACTAGCATTTTTTCTTTAAAAAAAGTCTAATTTACATCTCTCAACTATTGTGGTCGTTCAATTTTCCTCTTTGAACTATAAAATCAGTTTTTTTTACTTCCCTCAACTTCTAAAACTGTTTGGTTTTGCACCTGGGTGATTTTAACGGTGACTGTGTGGTTCTAATGGTGATTTTGTTGACGCGATGCCACGTCAGAGGGGGTAAATCATACTACAAAATTTTTAAAAATATGTAAAAAATCATAAAAATAGATTTTCAAGCATTTATCCAAATATTTTTACATGAAAAAATAATGTAATTAAAAATCATAAACATGGTTTAATCTTAGAAATTTCGTAGAAAATATGTTTTACCTTAGAAAATTATGAAACTAGTTTTAGATTTTTCTAAAATCATGCTCTGTGTTTTGGTGCCTAGATTGTAATTATTTAAATTTTCATGGACTAATTTTGGTGCTTTATTTGCTAGTAGCTCTCATTATTTATTATAATTAGTCGATGTTGAATGTCCGATTACGTATGTGCGTCACTGGAGCACAACGGTAGTCCTGACGACGCTCCACTAATGCTTCTACATAGTCAGACAATCAACAATGATTAATTAATAGATAACGAGAGCACGAGAAGATAGAGCATGATTTTAGCCAAAACGAAAATTAGTTTCATTTTTTTATTTCTGAGGTAAAAACAAGTTTTCTATGGTTTTTCTAAGATTAAACCAAAATTTTAGATTGGAATATTTTTCCATGTAAAAAATATTTGAATGCAGATATTTTCTTAAAAATATTTATAGTCCGATTTACCTTCTTAAACTTCCAACTTAGTCTGATTTATTCCCCTCTGACATGGCACCACGTCAACAAAACCACCGTCAAAACAATTCAAGGTGAAAAAAACAAAGATTTTAAAAGTCATTGAAGGTCGAAAAAACTAGTTTTATAATTTAAAGAAGAAAGTCGCCACGATAGCTGAGGGAGGTAAATTAGAATTTTTCCTTTCTCCTTGGCTTGCTCTATCGTGGACATGAGCCCAAACCCCGAAATCTACACCTAGCTCGCTGGAGAGTTACCAAAGAAGATGGCTTGGACGTGGTGAACACCCAGTTGGCGCTCGCATGCACTTTGAACATTTTGCTTATGATTTTCATGGTGACGGGGCGTAATCCGTAACCACTGCTTACTGACTGTCAACTTGTCAAGGTTACATGGTAAGGATAGATCGAGGACTTCAACGACTATGAAATTCACTCTAAGTTTTCTAAAACGATCGAGAGACAAACCTAACCAACAGGGAGAAGCTGCGAGAGCTTTGGAAGGTTGGCCTTGAGTGCTCTGGTTACCACGGGATGCCAAATGATTAGCATCAACCCTTAACAGTCGGCACAGCCATGCAAGAAGCATATCTTATCCTGTTCAGATGGATACCATCGTCTTCATCAATCATTGTGCAGAGCGATCCAAAGAAGAATGTTCAGGTGCCATTGTGCAGGGTCTACTGGATGCTTCCATCAGTTCCATCTCATGTCTCAGACGTGCTCCATAATTCATTCCAATTAGTGTCGTGTGTGTGACGTTTAAAATCCTTGGACTGGCGTGCCGATGCAATTAAAGAATAGGACCCGTCCATTTCGTGAACAGAAAACCTTAGATAAAGCAAAATGGAGTGTGGCTCCACAACTGATCTTCATCAAGAAGTACAGGGCGAGCCTGAACACGTGTTAGAGAAAGGCCTCAAGCTGGTCAAGTTCGGTAGTTCACCACCCTTGAATATGCTAAAGCTGCACGCGGTTGCACTACTAGCATAGTGAAATGCTGAGAGCACTACAGTATAGCGGCAGCCACAACCGGTGTCTTTAGCACAATTATTCAAAGACAAAGATCAAGTGCTAGCAGTTGACTGACAATAATGGTCTTCTCAGAGCAAAAAATGTTTATGATCTCTTTCCACGGAATACCTCAGAGCACGGAAATCACAGGGGAGCACGGTCAAAAATTCAAAATACCTCGGAGCTTAAGTTGGGATCCTTATGGCCTCCGAGAGTCGACTGTACATGCAGGGAGTTACGAGTGAATTGTCAGTCTTTCCTTATCAGCTTATTAACCTTTCGATTTCAATTTATAGATAGGTAGATGCATATAACTTTGATGTAAAACATCATTAAAAACACAAGTATTTGTCACAGTGGCGAATGTAGCATGCTTACAGAGGTTCGTCCAGCTACTTATAGTTAGTAATCACGTCCTTGACTAATTTTAGCGTAGTATTTGAAATGGCCCAAGCCCCAAAAGCTCAATTACATGCTAGAAAGGCAGAATAAAATGAACGACTTTCGAGTGTCGAGATGAGTAAGTTATGTATTAAAAAACAATTTATAAATCGAAACGGAGGGAGTAATATTTGTTACCTGTTACAAGACAACGCCACATCATGTTTAGACTTGTCTTTTTTTTACTCCCGATAAACTTCTCATATGCTAACATTCCATTGCTAATTGCTAATCTTATCCTGCTCGTCTTTTGTCTCTTACCTCGTCCACACACTCGTCAACGACTGCTATCTAAGCGCCATCTCACCAACTCCACCACATCTATGCGTTGCATCTTCGATCTTGCAGCCAAAGACTCAAGTCAACTAAAGTTTTAAAAAACGATGTTACCTTTAATTTAACTAAACATCTGCAAAACCTTTAATTTTGCAAAAAATAAGTCTCTCCATACAGAATCTACAACTACAAACCTTATAAAATGAAAAGAAAAAAAAAACTTTAAACCAGGTAGTAGTGCGCCTTTCCAGCTCTCCTCCGACTCAGACGGCCAGCGGGCGGCGGCATGCTCCTCGTTGACGGCGACCTTGCCCTCTCCTCCTCCGGAGGCGCCAGCGCCGGCGCCGCCTCCCGCACGGTGCGTCGGTTATTCACCTTGAGGAGCTCGTGATCGTGGGCGCTGGCTCCTGTCTCTCTGATTCTACGACGCCCGGTCCGTTTCTTCAGGGAGGCACCGGGAGGGAGCTCGTGGCGGCGCTCTTGGAGAGCCCCGGGATCCGCGACGCGGCCGACCGGCTGAAGGCCACGCCGGAGAGGCGGATCTCGGGAGGGCAGGAAGGGGCGCCGAGGCACGTCTACGTGTTCCAGCGGGAGTACGCCACGGTGGATCCGGCGCGCGTCGAGGTGCGTGGAGTTGCGTTGTCGCGGCTCGATCAAGTAGGGTTGGGGAACTCATAGCTCGTTTCCCACCCGGCCTTTGGGTGATAAAAATGGGCGATCTTGTTATGTCGTTGATGGAGTTCCTTTAATTGTGTTGTGTAGCTGCTGATTATGCGTAGCTCAGTGATGATTTGGTGTTGTAAAGGTGAATTTTGTTTTCCTGGCCAAATCATGTGGGTTGCTGTCGACACAAAGGGCTTAGCCGCTCAGGTTCTGAACTCTGAAGTAGTGGATGGGCAAAGTCTTCGTAGTTTCACTTCACTCGATGTGGGAATTGCTTTGGGACAAAGCAGAGACCTTTTGGGGGCCAAGGATAAAGCAGGGATTCTTGTGCAGCTTTGGAGACATTATCAGGGGTTACTGCTGCTTTCTTTAAAATTGGGGGTTTGGCAGTCATCTTAGAGCTCTTTTTACCCTTTATTGGCTGGTCTCGTAGGTTTTGATTTGTATCTTGACCAACTTTGTGACTTGTAATGATTTACTGTTATTGGAACCAGACTTTTCTGTGGACCTTGGAACAACCTGGTTGGTCTTTGCCTGAAATGGTCTAATTCGATTCCTTCTGAAAAGTGACTATAGGAATAGGATAGTATCCGTGTCATTTGATGAATACGGATTAAAGCTGCACTGGATTAGAATGCCAATACGTAGTTCCAATCTTTGCAATTGCATTTGGTGTATACATTGGTCGTGAACAGTTCCTATAGCTAGTTTGCCTATTTGGTTAAGTTCTGTGTTGCAACAAAGTCGGCGTCTTCTGGAAACTTGTTCTGGCTATCGTGTCTTATTTCTAGTGTGATTTGATATTACTATGTTATGCATATGTCGTTCAGAATTGAATCACATTTGAGTTAATATGTTCGTTGCATTATAGTTAGTGGGCACAGATGAAGCTACTACATGCATTGGTGTTGTAATTCGCAACAACAAGACTGGAATGTAAGTGAAAAAAAATGAGCATTTATCTAATCCTGTAAGACTTCAGTTTCTTCGGAACTTCGTAACTCTGAATGAACTGGGACTAAGGACTTATGACGATGCTTCTGATCTTCCATTGCTTACTCCAGGACCTCCGTTAGCCATATGGATTTCCCAAAAATTGTGGAGGGAGGGATCAAGCAGATGTTAGAATTACTTGGCGATGACAATGCACCATTTGATGTTTGTATCTTTAACTGTAATTTCAATATGGGATATACTGTATGCACCTTTCAGGCATTCTCACCAGTACTTACTGCAGGTTCACCTTATTGGTGGCTTTGCTGATGCTTCCACAAAGGTTGGATTCAGAACTTGTTGGTTGTTTGTTCACCATTTTGTTGAGCATTTTATTTCTCTCTTTTTTGCGTTATACAAGAAATTGTGGAACCATTTACAATTTCTCACTCTGCAGGTAGTCCGTTCCTCTGGAAAGAAACACATCAAACAGGAAGGGTATTCCTATCCACTATGTTGCAAAATAGTTGAAGTGCTGCATAAGTCCCAGCAACAATTCCACCTTCGGTCATTTTGTGTCCTTGAGAATAACACGAAGTCTGATTCATTTGGAAATGCACTACCTATAATTGGTGGATTTGTGGTTAGTGATTTCCTCTTTTCTGCATCCGTTACATTGTTGGTTTAGTAGTTCCTGGTATCAACTACCAATTGGCACCAATCTACTTAGAACCAGGACATAGCAGCCTTGACGCTTTCTTACATTATGCCCTTGAAGGTGTCATTTGAAAGTTAATCCAAAGTGATATAGTTCTGCAGTCTCCTCTCCATTTCCCCCTACATCCATTTTTGTGTTTGGTTTTCATGTGGATTTCAAATATTCAAGCATATAATAGAGCTTCAGCACTGTGAATTTAAACATACAAAACTTGAGATTTAATTGTTCTCATAGGCCCACTTGGTGTCTTCAGGTTGAAACCTCATCTGGAGTTGTCATACCAGCAACCTTTGACATGGATTCAAGATGCCCAGATGAAGTTGTCAGGAGGATTCGTGTGAGTGTTAGTTCTTATGATCCAACTTGGCAAGGAAGGTTGCTGGAGACTTATGATACTCAGTGTGACGTTTTTCAAATTGCACCTGCCTGCTGGTATCTGAAATCTTCTCATCCATTGCATTATATATATTTATATATATACATAATGAAATCTCCAATGTCTTTATTTGCATGTTTCAAACTCTTTGTGCTTAAACTTCCAAGTTCCTGAACTTTGAGCTATTGTTTCAATAGTAACACAAACAGTTGTTTTTCATCCAGTTTGATATTCCAAAAGTCCAATGGGTGTAGTACTGTCTGAAAAGGAAAGGCAAAACCTGCTATTAGTGACATAGGACAGTTCTAAATAGCTGTTCATATGATGATACTTTCCCTTTGTTTAGCGCCTCTTCCCATGAAAAGTTCTATGGAGGCATTATCATGATCTATTTTATCATCAAATTTATCGAATCCAGTCAGAACCAGAAACATACAACTTTTTCCCTACTATCAAGTGTTAATTCTTGTATAAATTGGGAGAAGAAAATGTTGCAGTAAATAGTTTAAGAGCACATTTTATCCCACAAACTGGGAAGCATCCATGCCTTGTTTGTTTACAGCTTTTCCTTACCATAAACACATCACCTGTTGTCATATAGGATGCCAGATTGGGCCGATATAGCATCCTCACTTAACCAACTTTCGGACTCTGAAGTCCTGTTGCAATGCTCCACCTCTCCAGCTGCAGAACCACCTCACTTTGTGGAAAATGAAAGAAGGTTTGTGTCTCTACAGTGTAGATTTCCCTACTCTTTTGCAGACCATAAATACTGTCAAACTAATCTTTTCCATATGAATCCTGCCTCCAAAAGCTGGCCGGCCAGCGTGGCCACGTCGCCCGCTTTTCGCGGCCATTCGATCGGGTTCGATCGGGCGCGCGGACGGCCCAGATCGGGCGAGCCGTGGTCATTTAGCAAAAAAAAACCCTTCTATTTTTCGAAAATCAACCCGCGCTCCAGAGGCCCTCTCAGTATATTTTGCGAAAACAACCTCATATTATTTAGAAATCAACCCGCAGTCCAGATCGGATGGGCTCCGGGTTTTTTTGCAAACAAGACATTCCCTTTATCGAAAATCAACCCGCGCTCTAGAGACCCTCTCAAAAAATTTTGCAATAACCTCCTCAGATTTTTCTCAAATCAACACGCAGTCCACCTTTCATTATATCTCTTTTTTTTAAAAAAAATAAATTAGCTAAAACTTTAAAATTGCATAGTAAATCACAGAAAAATCGTAAATTAGAAAATCAAGTTGATATGAAATCCTCACGAGTGGATCTATGCAGTGCATCCATAATATGGCATGTTTTAGTAAGAATTTTTTCATATAAATTTTTATCTGTGCTTTTTAGGGGTGAAATCATATCGACTGAAACTTTAAAAATGCATAGTAAATCACAGAAAAATCGTAAAATAGAAAAAAAAACTAATCTGAAATCCACATGAGTAGGTCTACGCAGCGCATCCATAATATGGCATGTCTTAGTAGGAATTTTTTCATAAAAAATTTTACCTATGCTTTTTAGGGTTAAAATCATATCGACAGTTATTACAGCAATGCGTTATTTTAAATACTAAAACTACTACCATAAAGAAAGTACCAACACAATCTTAACATCATATTTTGCTATAAAAAAACAATGTTCTCCTACATCTTTACGTACTAGCTCTACACCACTACTTTATTAAAGAAAATACTATCAAGGCTATGTATTGGCAAATTCATAATTCGAGGTCGAATTCTCCTCATTTCACAATTACATCAACCTTCCGCCTACTTATGCTCCTCACTCGTTAATAAATAATTTAACCCCTTCTTTCTCCACGACAAATATAGTCAAAAAGATATGATAGTTCCATTTCAATACCCAAAATAATATATAAATAAAATTATACCTTCACGATGAAAAAGTCTCGAAAATACATAAAAAACATAAAATGAAAAAAAAAATTGCTGAGTTTCTCATCACTACACCTATATTCTTATTGCCACTGGCCCAATCGAAAGGGAAGGCGCGGCAAAGCTGCGCCCGCGTTTCTAGTTTATGACTTACAGTTATCTTATTCTCAGAATTCTCTGTATTTTTTCTTGTTTGTAGGATCTGGAAATACTTGATCAATAACCCGGACTGGGAAGAAACATTCCCAAAACACAAGCCCCGGGTCTTCCATAGGACCAGTGATGGAGGCTGGTCAAGGTACTCATAGTGCAAGCCAAGGGCTCCCATTATCATTGGTGCTCCCACACATGGAACCAGAACGGAAGCCTCCCTCTGCCTTGATGAGAACAGTGACATACTAAGTTCAAGTGCAAAGCTTTCTGCGCACACTGCGACTAGCAGCTCCATGATCGCTGTTTGAGTCTCCATTTCCATGTGACATTGTGGTTGGGGTACCCCATGAGTTATTGATTGACTGATTCTCTCAGCTTCGTGTTAAGCTTGGCTGATTGGTAATTGCTATGGACCACGTCGTTGTTTTTTGGACTCAGTAAATATACGTCGACATGTTGCCGATCAGCGATCGTGTTTGGTGTTTCCATCTTTAGCTTTGAGAACTGATGAGTAGTATCGTGGAATAACAGTAGCATCGCCTTCAGTTAGAGGCAGGTGCAGCCGAGCAGGTCCGATCCTGACCTTGATCTACTCGGCGCCTAGGCCAAGAATAAGAACCAGGGCCAGACTCCCGAGGTAAGGCCTAGCAAAAACGCGTGCTCTTTTTCTTGAGCGATTCCTGGTATCTGTATTCTTTTTCTTAATGGAATGGAAATTTTCATTTCTACAGTTTTGCTTTTGCATTTTTGGAAGTTATAAGCTTCAATTTTTGTGCATAAACTTATAGTGCAACTTTCCCAAAACTCGTATATAACACGTAAACTTGTACACACAACTTTGCCAAGGAACTTGTGTGCATAACTTTTCCCAGATAAATTTCTCGGGACAACTTCTCGGCATTAGTTTTTCATAAAATAACTCACAACTTATAAGAACAATCTATAAGTGTTTTCTCTTCAATATACTGTATTTGGACAAAACTTGTGTGAAAAAAGTTTTCGAAACAACTTCCTCAACTAAGTATTTGCGTAAGACATGTTTTGGAACAGCTCAATCAACTAAGTTTTCAAACAAAAAAAAAACTTACTAAAGCACAGCTTATAGTACCAAAAAGGTTTTAGATATCTCGTTTAATAAGTTTTGTAAATAACTTGGATACTCGAACACAATTTTGTTCATAGTATGCTGGCATGCTGCAGGTTTGAAGCAAATCGATAGGATTGTAGCGTGAAAAGATAGAAGAAAAGAAGAATGAGAAACGAAGAGGAAAATAGAAGAAAGAATTTGCGCCTTCGACGGGTCTATTGTGCGCTAGCACCCGCTACCAGGGTTTTTTATTTTGGTATTGCAAAAATTTCGGCCACCACCGAAATTACCAAATTTCACGAAATTCGGCCGTTTAGAGACTAGCACATGAAGTATGTTTTTTCTAAAAAAGATTAGATCTAAACAAAGATTAGTATGATTTATGACTACACATCTATTAAATAGAAGAATATGCAATATAAAAATGTGAGTCTAGAGTTATATAGCACATGTATTCATGTATTACAAAATTTCGGAATTTTTTCGGCCACCACCGGAATTACCGAAATTCGGCCGAAATTTCGCCGAAATTTTGAACACTGCCCGCTACGCCATGGTCAAATACTCAAAATCATAAGCGATTGGTGTGTATGTTTTACAATTCCCAATCGAAGAGGATTCAAGATGCATGTTCCTAAAAACCATTCTGAACATGCTAATGGAGTCTACGGTCCACTGTAATCCAGAGGTTCCCGTTTCAAAATCATTAATGCCTATCATCGTTTGGCCGCAAGACACAAAGTGAGACTAGCTCATAGGGGTCCGAAAAGAGTCTAACAGAAAACAATGTAGCATTTGAAGAAAAGTCGTCCCTTATGTATAAAAACACATTATAACTAGACGACCAAGAAAATATGTAGAAGTAAAGTAAGTGCTTCGTAAGAGAATAACGTCCTCCATACACTCTATATACCAAAAATAATATTCTAAAATATTTTATGTAGAAGAGGATCTCTGATTATATAGGCTACTAGACTAAAATTGAGCTTACGCTAACACCAAATATACACTAGTGCACTGGCCTCATGTTGTTGCTAACCTAAACCTACAAAACCCCTCTGATTGCAGTTTGCACTTTATATTAAGCACCTGGACCAGATCACTACAATAATAATTTAGGAGGAAGAATATGCAAAAAAAAATGCAATTAGAAACCATGGGAGAGGCTAAATCATGATAGAGCAGTTCGAGCCTAAAGTTGCCAACAAATATAGAATGGCACTGCTAGCACCCGAACTTCCGGACGGACGCCTGTGGCTGCAGTCCATTTCTGCGTCCGCTGCTCCGAGGAAACTACGTCCTCCCTTCCCGCCTGTCAGGCACCAGTGCTAAGGTACCCAGTTAGAGGGCCTCGTCATTGGTGCAAGACCGACTTAGCAATCTAGAGCCCGACCGGAGCCTGATCGTGGGCCTTTGCGGAAAAGGCCCAGCTCCGCTTGGGCGGTCTAGGCATCAACCCAGGACTGTCCGACGACTGCGGTACGAGCTCCGCCTCGCCCGACCCCTGGAGGCGTGGGGCGAGAGAGAGCGCGAGTTCCGCCCCGCCCGATGGCTGAGGCACAGGCTCTGGTCCTGTCGGCCCGATAAATGCCGACCTCACCTCGCCCGACCCTTCCAAGGAAGTCTCCGCCTCGCCCGACGGCTCGGGGGGAACCTAGGGGTCGGGCAAGGCATCATCTGGGCCCGCGGAGGGCCCACGCTGTCTCCCCTCGTCTCAGCAAGCAAACAATTAATGTCGCAGCACCACGTCACGACATTAAAATTGTCGCGCCTCATAAGACTGCCGTAGTCACGTCGCATTGCTCTTAGGGGCGCCCCCGCGCTACATTGACCGGCGGATCAGCACTGCATCGTCTGTGCTCGGTACGGCCCCAGGGAGGGCGCCACAAGCCACGCTGCGCGCTGTGGCAGAACAAGATGTGACAGCGGGGCGGGTGGTGTGCCATCATTGCCAGCTGCGACAACGTGAAGGGCCGCCCCGTCCTCGACAACCGGGCCGGAGGGGCCCGCCCGTGGGAGAAACAGCACCGCCACAGAAGCCTCTTCCCCAGCACTTCTCCTCTTCCTCTTCTTCCTTCCTCCTTTTGCCGTGTACCCCAAGGCTCCTCTCTTGATCTATAAAAGGGAGGCCTTGGGACCCTTTTAGGGGAGGCTCTAGGAACTTCTCAGTTCACCAGCAAACACACACACCACACAGACTTGGGAGCCCTCTCCCTCTCTCGCCCGTTTGTATCCCTACTGTAAACTCAACAAAGAGCGGGTAGCACGAGCACTGCGACTGGACTAGGGACGTTCTGCCCAAACCAGTATAAACCTCTTGTGCCCACCTTAGCTCAGCCTTCCGAGTCTAAACACGCAATCACATAAATTACTAGCCAGTGGTTTCGTGACACCGACACCGCCTCTGTCCGGACGCCCGTGCCCCCCTTCGCTTGCCACACCAGCGTGCCACGCGGGGACCGCCTGGTCGTCCGCTTCCCGCGCGCGCTGCGGAGCAGCACTCCATCCCTTCGCTCCCCCACGCGCATGCACAGCTGAAAGTCCTATGTTTGGTGTTGGTAATTAGTGACAATGCCTAAGTACTAATCCTATGCCTAAGTTGTATGTAGCATATGAGGATTAGTACATTCCAAGGTTGGTGGCGAGATGGACATGGTGATCATGATGGCCACACTTGGATTTGAACGCAACCCTACGTGATCAAGGCAAAGGTATATGCTTAAGGGTTGTGTTTTAGTAACCAAGACACCTAGTGGGTGTGGTTACATTATAGGATAGATAGCCGTACTATAAAGAGGGGAATGACGCGGCTATTGAACTCCTAAGTGCCTCTAGGTGTGCATTTCATGTCATATGCATTTGGATAGAACTAATAACGCCTCGAAAAATGATTGTGAAAATGCTAACACACTCACACATGACGTGATCACTTGGTGGCGTTAGCACATTTGCGATGGCGGTGGAGTTTGAGCGGTAGAGAGGGTTTGGGGTCCTCTCTCCCTCCCGCCGAGCTTGCGAGGCGGGATTCAGGCGTTTTCGAGGAGTTGAAACGACCATTTTCCACTACGCCGGAAGTCGGAAAAAGAAACGGAGGCGAACGGAGGTCACAGAGGTGACCGGACGCTGGACCGGACGCGGTCACTGTTTGACCGGACGCGTCCGGTCAGCGTTCAGCGTCTGTGCGAGTTTCAGTTTGTTGATCGGACGCGCGGTGCGTCCGGTCACAGTCGACCGGACGCGTCCGGTCGATAAGGGAGCTTATTGGACTCCAACCGGACGCGGGCACTGTGGCGTCCGGTCAGTTCTCTAGCGCGTCCGGTCGCTGTTTCGTTGTGCGCTGCTTAGGCTTGACCAGCGCGTCCGGTCCGTCACGGGACCGGCGCGTCCGGTCGAACATCGCGCGTCCGGTCGGTGGTTCGCGAAAGAGCCGTTGTGCAATCGGCGCGTCCGGTCAGTTGGACCAGCGCGTCCGGTCAGCGCGACTTCGGCTATTTCAAGTTCCTAACGGCTATATTCGAAGGGGTACGTCTATAAATACTCGTTGGCCGGCTCAAGGCTCTCCCTCTTGGACAATTTGACATACTTGTGAGCACTTTGAGCTAAGCAACTCCCCTCCCACTCATCTCTCTTGCTTGTTTGCATATTCGAAGTGAGATTGAGTGATCCAAGTGCATTTGCATTGTGAGATTGCATCTAGTTGGCACTTGGTGGTTGATTTGCTGCGGGATTCTTGTTTCTCTTGGTGGTTGCCGCCACCTAGACGGCTTGGAGCAGCTTGAAGGCGTTGGCAAGAGTTGGTGATTGTTCTTGGCCACCTCCGGTGATTGTGAGGGGTTTGTGCCTACCTCGGCGAAGCGCCAAAGGCAACATTAGTAAATTGCTCGTGTCATTGCAACCTTTTGCCATTTGGTAGGTTCTTGTGGCGCCTTTTGAGAGGCTCGGTGTGAGACCGATTAGCCACCGAACCACGTGGTGAAGAGGGACACAACGGGGACTAGCGTGCCGGCAAGCACGTGAACCTCGGGATAAATCTTCGTGTCATCACTTTCATATTGTGATTGATTGATCCCGGTGTTCGGTTGTTTTGGTATTCATTGTTGATCATATTGGTTGGCTCAATACTTCGCCCCTCGGTGAAACCCTCCTAACTCAACTCCGCACTACTTTCTTAGTTATCTTTGCTAGCTAGTTTGCTTTGCTAGAGTAGCTCTTTTGTGTAGCTTGCTAGTTGTAGTTGTAGTTACCTTCTCGGTTTAACTTGTGCGGTTGAGTGCCAATACTAGAATTGTGAATTGAATAGGTGGCTTGCAAACACCCCGTAGGCTAAGCAAAACTCGCATCTCGCTATTTGTTGTATTGATAAACTTGTTTAGCTTGTCTTTGTAGAAATTTTTAAAAAGGCTATTCACCCCCCTCTAGCCATCAAGACCTTTCAACAGCACCCAAACTGCTGCAATAGGCGGTTGTGGCAGGGTGGGTCACATTGCAACATGTGCAACATGCTAATGTACTTTTAAAACATCCAGATAAAACACTTGCAACATACGTACGAAAAAGCTGAAACACCTACAACATGCGTCTGAAACACTTGCAAAACACTTGAAAACTCTTGAAAACCATTGCAAACATACGCATCATCCAGATAAAACACTTGCAACATACATGTGAAACATATGCAACATCGAGATGAAACACTTGCAATGAACATATGAAAAAATAGATGAAACATTTAGAATATATAGTTGAAACATATGTGTATAGACATTGCAACATGTGCAGCATGAAACATCTAAAACACTTGAAACAAAAGGTTGTAACATGTGCTGCACAAATGTCACCTGCTGCTTGGACGAGGTACCCGAGCAGCGCAGGCACATCAGTGAAGGAGAGCGCCACGACGACCAAGAGCTTCCACAAGTCGAGGTCAAGGTCCCTGCCAGAGAGGTCCGCGTTAATGAGCACCCGGAGGAGGTCATCGTTGTCGTACCCCGCGTCACCAAAGACGTCTGACTCATCGACCACGTTGGCGTCGATGAGATTCTAGAGGAGTGGGCATGGCATGGCAGTGGACGCAACACGAAGCGGGATGGGAGCGTCGTGCAGCGCGCAGTGGTGAAGCGGAGTGGAGTGGCACCGATGCGGTGAAGTCGTTGGCTCGTGGGAATTTCTGTCGGTGGGATTCCGTCACGGGATAGAGATGTATAGGAAAGCAGGCCAATTGCCTATTGGGCCCGATAGCTGCGTAGGCCTAGGAATAGGGGCATCGAGACGCACACGCCCGGACGGACGCCATCATAGCATTGCCGAACATAGAAACTTAAAATTTTAGGGGGTGCTAGGATCCTTGGGCTAAAGTTTAGTCCTTGTCATATCGAATGTTCGGAGGTTAATTAGGAGGACTAGACATGAGCTAATTATAAAACTAAATGCATAAGCCTTAGGCTAATTTGCGAGACGAATCTATTAAGCCTAATTAATTCATCATTAGCAAATGTTTACTGTAGCACCATATTGTCAAATCATAGACTAATTAGACTTAATAGATTCATCTCGCAAATTAGCCTCCATCTATGTAATTAGTCTATGTTAATACTCCTAATTGCTATCAAAGATTTGATGTGACTGGGCTACACTTTAGAAAAAAATGGCGCTCCTAGCACCCAGACGCTAGGATTCGGGGCGCATCCGGACGCATCTCAGGCCTGTCCGAGTGTCCCGACCCCACTCACGAAACCACGCCCACCCCTCCCACACGGAACACCCCCTCCCCCGTATAGAACAGTAGACTCATTTCGATCCTGACCAAAAACAATGGAGCACCTCGTGGCGGCCCGTCCCATGCTCGTGCGCCCGACCTCCCGCCGCGCTACTATCTTGCCATCCCGCCGCTGAAAGGTCTTGATGGCTAGAGGGGGGTGAATAGCCTTGCAAAATTTTCTACAAAGACAAGCTAAACAAGTTTATCAATACAACAAATAGCGAGATGCGAGTTTTGCTTAGCCTACGGGGTGTTTGCAAGCCACCTATCCAAATCACAATTCCAGTATAATGGCACTCAACCGCACAAGTCAAACCGAGAAGATAACTACAACTACAACTAGCAAGCTACACAAAGGAGCTACTCTAGCAATGCTAACTAGCTAGCAAAGATAACTAAGAAAGTAATGCGGAGTTGAGTTAGGAGAGTTTCACCGAGGGGCGAAGTATTGAGCCAACCAATATGATCAACAATGAATACCAAGACAACCGAACACCGAGATCAATCAATCACAATATGAAAGTGATGACACGAAGATTTATCCCGAGGTTCACGTGCTTGCTGGCACGCTAGTCTCCGTTGTGTCCCTCTTCACCACGTGGTTCGGTGGCTAATCGGTTTCACACCGAGCCTCTCAAAAGGCGCCATAAGAACCTACCGAATGGCAAAAGGTTGCAATGACACGAGCAATTTACTAATGTTGCCTTTGGCGCTTCGCCGAGGTAGGCACAAACCCCTCACAATCACCGGAGGTGGCCAAGAACAATCACCAACTCTTGCCAACGCCTCCTAACTGCTCCAAGCCATCTAGGTGGCGGCAACCACCAAGAGAAATAAGAATCCCGCAGCAAATCAACCACCAAGTGCCAACTAGATGCTATCTCACAATGCAAATGCACTTGGATCACTCAATCTCACTTCGAATATGCAAAGAAGCAAGAAAGATGAGTGGGAGGGGAGTTGCTTAGCTCAAAGTGCTCACAAGTATGTCAAAATGTCCAAGAGAGAGAGCCTTGAGCCGGCCAACGAGTATTTATAGACGTACCCCTTCGAATATAGCCGTTACGCACTTGAAACAGCCGAAGTCGCGCTGACCGGACGCGCTGGTCAAACTGACCGGACGCGCCGATCGCACAACGGCTACTTTCGCGAACCACTGACCGGACGCGCTGCACGCAACGACCAGACGCGCGAAGCTCGACCAGATGCGCTGGTCCCGTGACGGACCGGACACGCTGGTCAAGCCTGAGCAGCGCACAATGAAACAGCGACCGGACGCGCTGGAGAACTGACCGGACGCCACAGTGCCAGCGTCCGGTTGGAGTCCAGTAAGCTCCCTGATTGACCGGACGCGTCCGGTCGACTGTGACCGGCGCGCCACCGCGTCCGATCAACAAACCGAAACACGCGAAGACGCTGAACGCTGACCGGACGCGTCCGGTCAAACAGAGACCGCGTCCGGTCCAGCGTCCGGTCACCACTGTGACCTCCGTTCGCTTCCGTTCGATTTCCGACTTCCGGCATAGTGGAAAATAGTCGTTTCAACTCCTCAAAAACGCCTGAATCCCGCCTCGCAAGCTCGGCGGGAGGGAGAGAGGACCCCAAACCCTCTCTACCGCTCAAACTACACCACCTTCGCAAATGTGCTAACACCACCAAGTGATCATGTCATGTGCGAGTGTTTTAGCTTTTTCACAATCATTTTTCGAGGTGTTATTAGTTCTATCCAAATGTATATGATTATGAAATGCACACCTAGAGGCACTTAGGAGTTCAATAGCCACGTCATTCCCCTCTTTATAGTACGACTATCTATCCTATAATGTAACCACACCCACTAGGTGTCTTGGTTACTAAAACACAACCCTTAAGCATATACCTTTGCCTTGATCATGTAGGGTTGCGTCCAAATCCAAGTGTGGCCATCATGATCACCATGTCCATCTTGCCACCAACCTTAGAATGTACTAATCCTCATATGCTACATACAACTTAGGCATAGGATTAGTACTTAGGCATTGTCACTAATTACCAACACCAAACATAGAGCTTTCAGCTGCGCCGCCCGTCCCCCCGCCATCCTGTCACGCCACCCATCCCCCACCGCGCCCCACTAGGTGCGTCGCATCCTCACTGAGCTCCCATTACAAGTATTACTTGTTTGTAACATCAAACAAAGCGCAGTGTGAGATACAACATCAGTACAAAGCGACTGCAACAACATAACAAAGCTACTGCAATGTGAGATGCAAGATCAAAAAAAGAAACTAATGCAACGTAGAAATATTACTTGTTGCAACACCATAACAAGGCTACTGCAACAAAAAAAACAGTACAAAGCGCAATGCGAGAAAAAGCAACATCAGAATAAAGACTAATACAACAAAGAAAAATTACTTGTTGCAACGTGAAAGCATCTAGGCCCCGAGAGTTGGTTTCGGCAATTGATGACAACGCTTTATTACCATGACTAACGTGTGTTTTGCAGAAACCTTGGTAAGTTAGGTCATGGAGGTGATAACTGCGTTGGGCACTATGGTATTCATGCCCCTTGATGGAAATCGTTTCAGTTTTCAAAGGAGTGACGTCAAGATTAAGGACGGTTAGTTCCGGATGTCGAGGTGTTGAGTTACATTCGGAATAGTCGTTAGGATCTTTGTTTTCTCTTTTGGCCGTACTATAAAGGGGAGCATGAGCGGGTAGCTTGACCTAGGTGAGTCTTATGTTTAGGTGTGGTGCACACTTGTTAATCTTAGCACTAGGCAGCTCTAGAATAGCTTAAAGTTCAGTTGGAAGCAACTTGGTTCAAGTTGCGTCGCGTTTCGGAGAGTTTAGAGGGTTTTTCCCTTGACCGGACGCGGTTCTCGGCTTGACCGGACACGTCCGGTCAGTTCAAAACCGCGACTGCGTTTCGGCGCTGACGATCGGACGCGGCCCTTGCGAGGACCGGACGCGGTGGTCGGGCCGACACGTGTCACTTGAGGGAAACCTTCTAATCGGATGCGAACTGGGTGTGATCGGCGCGTCCGGTCACGTTCCAGTAAGGTCCTGCGACGACCGGACGCGTCCGGTCATCACCGACCGGACGCGGTCGCGCGTCCGGTCTCATTACAGTAAGCTCCCTGCACGATCGGACGCGTCCAGTCACCCCTGACCGGCGCGTCCGGTCACTCAGTCGAAATTTCAGAATTTCGACCGTTACGAGCGACCGGCGCGTCCGGTCACCCCGTTTTTGCTGAGTTGGCAGGTAACGGTTCGTTTCGACTATGGGGTGTATAAATACATCCCCACCACCTCTTTTAGAGGTCTCTTGCTCATTTGTTCAGCTGAGAAACACCTTTGGAGTGCAAGGGAGTGCAAGAGCTCTAGTGAGGAGTGTGTTTTGAGAATCAAAGCTTGAGAGTTCCTCACTAGTGATTAGAGAGTAGCAAGTGTGCATCCTCCTTCTCATTGGGCTCGTTGTGGTCAAGTGAGAGTTCTAGCTTGTTACTCTTGGTGATCGCCATCACCTAGACGGCTTGGTGGTGATTGGGAGTTTGGTGATCATCCGGCGGAGCTTGTGGATAACTCAACTCATCTTGTGAGCGGTTTTGGGCGATTCACCGCGACGGAGTTTCGAAGAATCAGCCCGTAGAGAGCACTTGATCTTTGCGTGGATCAAGGGGGAGCTACACCCTTGTGCGGGTGCTCCAACGAGGACTAGTGGGGAGTGGCGACTCTCCGATACCTCGGAAAAACATCGCCGTGTTCCTTGCCCTTACTTTCAAGCATTTACATTCATTGCTTGATTTACTTTCCTAGAATTGCCATGCTAGACTAGGATTGGAAACTAGGATGCAAAACTTTTTACCGGTAGAATCTCTAGGAACACAAGTAGGCACTAGGGGTGAATTCCGGCTTGTAGGATTTAATTCTTGCAATTAATTTTTAGAAAAGCCCAATTCACCCCCCCTCTTGGGCATCTTGATCCTTTCACAACGGTAAAACAGGGCTACCGCAACAACGGAAACAAAAGCGCAATGCGAGATGCAACATCAGAAAAAAGGGCTAATGCAACAAAGAAATATTACTTATTGCAACAACAAAACAAGGCAACTGCAACAACAGAAATAAAGCACAATGCAAGATACAACATAAAAAAAAGACTAATGTAACGAAGAAATATTACTTGTCGCAACAGCAAAACAAGTCTATTGCAACAAAGCTCGCCGGAAGCCTAGCCACGCCGCATCCCTCAGATCAAGATCCAGAGGAGGAGGAGGAGAAGGAGGAGGGCTCAGATCCACAGAAGGACCCACCTACCTCGCTAGAAGCCGCCGCCGTCGCCCTCCTCTCCGGTGGCATGGAGGTCGCGGAGCAAGAGAGGAAGGGAGGGAGCGCGAACAGGCGGGGACGGCAGCAAGCTGGATGTGAGCGTGCAAGTCCGTCTCAGAGAGCAGCTATGAGCGCAGCGGCGAGAGCAAACAGCGAGTGCAGCAGCGAGCTGCCAGAGCACATGAAGGCGGATGGAAATAAGGAGGCGTCGGAGGATTCGATGCGGTCTTCTTTCTTCGGTCGGCGGCATCTGAGCTAGTCTAATTGGACCGCAAGCCCATGACGGGTCGGACGTCCATACATTAGCAATATCGGAAAAAACACCCATTGGATTGAGATGCAATGGGGTTTATACTGTCTTTCTATTTGTCGGTGATCGGACCCGAGGGGGTCCTAAACCAACGAGTAAAATGCTGCGTGTCCCTTTCCTGGGTGGTGATGCGAGGAGAACACACGGGGGTTTATCCTGGTTCGGGCAAAAGAAGGCCCTACGTCCAGCGGGGGAGGAGAGGTTTGTATTTCCTTGCACCGAGGTGCTTGTGTAGGGGTTACAAGCTTGCGAGAGAGGGCGTCGAGCCCAAGTCTCAAAGGAGAAAAAGAAAGAGTACAAGACGATTGCTTGAGATGTTGATCTTTGTCTTGTATATGGCCTGTTGTTCGTCTATTGATCTCTGCCCCCCTTGTGGAGTCCCGGCCTACCCTTTTATAGGATGGGTGGAGGCCAAGACGACGGGGAGCCTTGAAATGATGTTTTGTCGATCTCTGTTGAGGTGACTGTAGCGACGTGCCTTAGAAATGGGAGGCCATCCTTTGGGACGTGATATCGTAGAGGACGAGGTGTTGAAATGACCCGGAGCGTCGTGCCATACCGTCCTTCCTTCCCTGTTACGCCATGTTGGGGGTCGAGGCCGGGTCGAGGCCGGGTCGAGGCTGAGCGGATAAGTCCGAATCCCTGGAACTGCGGTGTACGGTCCTTGTCGTATCCTCCCTCGAGGGTCACTGGTGACGCATAGTGTTAGGTATGGTGGGCATAGTGACGTTTTTCACCTCCCATCACGGGATGGGCGGTAAAATAGTGAAGGCTGTTACTGGTACTGTTCCCACGTTGACCCAGGTCGCGGCCATGCCGGTAGGTGGTAGTTGGTGGCCGTATTAAATGCCATGACTTTTTTGTCCGTGGTAGGTGGAGGCAGAGGGGATCGAGCGCCTCGACCCGGGCTCACGCGAGTCGGAGCGCTCCCGGGGGGCGGTCGAGCCCCGTGCGGGTCGGAGCGCGGTCGAGGCCTCCCGTCGAGGGGGCCTCGTACGAGTCGGAGGCGGGATGCGGTCGAGGTATTCCGTCGAGCTGGCCTCGTACGAGTCGGACCTGTCGCGTGTTTTTGAAGTGGGTCGTGCTTTGTCGTGGCTTAGTCGTTTTAGTTTTCATTATCGTTGAATGTGGGTACCCCTAAGTATTGGTACCGACAGTAGCCCCCGAGCCTTTAGGTGAGTGTATGTTCACTCTCCTAGAGGTTTTTTGCCGATGAACTGGAGTCATAGCGTCGTTTTGCTTCTCCGGTAGGGGCGTCTGAGCGTTCTCAGGACTTCTCCGGTGGGGGCGCGCGAGCGCACCCGCCGGGTGTAGCCCCCGAGGCCTCGGCGGAGCATTGAGAAAGTCTCCTCCGAGGTCTTAGTCGTGGTTTACCAGGGAGTAGTTGATGCGGCCGAGCCCCCGAGCCTCGCGCGCACGAGGTCGATCGGAGTCCCTGCCGTCTTTCGTTGTCCGGCCCTCACGCTCATCCTTCGGAGAGGAGGAGGAGGGGTGGGGAACGTCGTACTACCCCGTTCGGGCGAGTCCGGCGATCTCCGGTGAGCTACTAGCGGGGAGATTCGAGTGAGAGTCCGTGCTCCAGTCGTTAGGAGTCGGCTTGGGGCCCGGGGGCACTCTTCAAAGATGCCAAGGAGTGGTCGTGCGGATGTCGGTTCCCTGCGACGGGATCCGAGGGCTCGATGCCTCCCCCGAGGGGATTCCTGCTTCGACCTCATCCTCTGGCCTCGAATACGTCTTGGGGTGCCTCGAGAGCGTGGCTCGAGCCCTGGCCGTGCATGGGCGCATCCCTGGTCGTCCCTCACTCTGTTGCTCGAGGGCAGCTGTCGAACCCAGGTCGAGGGCCAGCTTCCGTTCCCTCGAGACTTAAAATGGGCCCGGAGCCCGTTATGGGAATCTAGGAATATCCGTCCGTGGATCTCGCCCCGCCCGTTAGCCTGACGCGCCTTTTTAGGGCGAGATCGGCGCGGTAGTGGGCGACGTGGCGTTCGGTTACTGCGTGGGGGACGGCTACGTGCCTTACTCCTGTAAGGCGTGGGGGACGGTTAGGTGAGCGCATTTATTGCGGGAAACTGTTCCTACCTTTTCGCGTGGCCGTTGGACTTCCTCCTGGCCTATAAAGGCGAGACCCAGGGGTCCGTGCTCCCCTCCGGTTCCTTGCGCTCCTGCCATCCCCTAGCCTCAGGAAACCCTAGCCTTCTTGCTTCTTCCGCCCACACTGCTGCCGCCGCCGCCGCCTTCCCCTCTGCTCATTCCCTCCCCGACAGCGCCGATGGCCGGAAAGAGCCAAATCCTCCCCGCCGAAGACTGGGCCTCTTCCTCGGTGACGGAGAGGAAGCTGGAGGAGCTGGTTGAAGATGGGTTGCTGCGGCCGAGGACGAACCGGTCGCGGCCGGAGTGGATAGCGCCGCCGCCGGCCCACCGGGAGCCGGCGCCCCCGGAGGGCTACGTGGTAAGCTTCGTATGCTTCCACGAGCGGGGTTTCGGCGTCCCTTCGTCGGTCTTCATGCGGGCGCTTCTCCACTACTACCGGGTGGAGCTCCACCACCTTGCCCCCAATGTCGTCGCGCAGGCCGCCATCTTCGCGGTGGTCTGCGAGGGGTATCTCGGGGTGGAGCCACAGTGGAACCTGTGGCTTCACCTCTTCAAGGGCGAGCTCTTCGCGCGGCGGGCGGGGGAGAAGGGAGTTCTCTACGCAGCGAGGGTAGGGAGCTGCGTCCTGCAGTTGAGGTCGAGCCGGGCGGACCAGTACATCCTGGCTCGCCTCATCTCCTCGAACAGCGGGTGGCACGAGGGCTGGTTCTACCTTCGCAACGACGACAACCAGCTGCCGAGGTACACCGGCCGCGTGCTGACCGCCCGGGAGGACCGCTGGGTGTATGGAGTCCCGGACGTCGAGAAGCCGCGTCTGGACCCGTTGTTGGCGGCGCTGCAGCAGCTGCGCGCTCGAGGCTTGACGGTGGCGGCGGTAGCGACGGCGTTCCATCGCCGTCGGGTGATGCCGCTGTGCCGGCGTCGCCTGCGGCTCGATCAGATGACTCCGGAGGCGTCTCTGGAGGGGAGCCGGATGTCTCATGAAGCCCTCACCCTCGAGGAGGGGCTCCGTCAAGCCCGCCGGATGGTGGGGACCTTCAAGGCGGAGGAAGCCGACTGGCTCCCCATGAGGCCTACTGAGGGGTTCGAGCCCGTGGTAAGTTCTTTGGGTCGGTACGCTTGTTTTTTGGTTTTGTTCGTTTCTCGGACCCCCTTAACCTGGTGGACGCCTATGTGCAGGACTTGTCGGCGTTGCGGGAGACGCGACTGCCGGTTCCGGAGGACCAGCCTGCCCGGGACGCTCGTCGGCAGCATGCCTCGAAGCAGAAGGCGGTCAAGGAGTCGACCAAGAAGCGGGCGGCCCGCAAGGCCAAGGAGGGGGAGGCGCGGAAGAAACTCCGGCGCCAACAGGCCCTCGATGGGCTCCCTTTGGAGCCGTCGCCCTCCGAGACCATGTCGGGGGAGGACGACGACAGCAGCGGCGAGGATGACGATGCCTTGTCGCGGTACGAGGCCGCGACCGGGCTGGGGAGCCTCCCTGACATCCGCCCCCTGCTGGAGCCCATCGCGGGGTCATCCTCCTCGGTCATCGTGGTCGAGGAGGTTGAGGAGGACGACGAGGAAGAGGAGAAGAAGAAAAAGAAGAAGGAAGAAGAGAAGAAGGAGGCGGGCCCCTCGGCAGGAGGGGCTGCCTTGCCCCGGACCCAGCAAGCGGGGTCGACGGGGGTGCCTGCCCCAGCCCAGGCCCCGCAAGCTCGGACGGGGGCGGTGGCGCCGACATCGTCGTCGGCGGCGCCACCGTCGGGCGTGAAGACCCGAGGCCAGCTTGCCTCGGAGGCGCAGAAGACGCGCAGTGGTGCGCCGGCGAGAGCCCCACGGAGCGCCCGGTCCGCGGGTGGGGCTGCCGCGAGGCCACCGCCTGCCGCCTCGAGCGGCTCGGACCGTGCGGGGTCGAGGCCCCTGGTGCCGATCTCCGGGTGAGCTTTCGAGCCGAGGGTACTTGTCCTCTTTTTCGAATTCGTCGACCGACCTCATTCTTTATTTTACAGGCTGAAGCGGAAGGCGGAGACCATGGGGCCCACCCCCGTGAAGTCCCTTCGAGCCAGCGCCGCCGTCCTTAACCGGTCGGCGGAACAGGACGCGGCCTGCGTCCGCGAGGTCGAGGCCGCGAAGGAGCGCCGTCGTCAGCAGGAGGCCGCAGGTGCTTCGACGGTCGCCGGCCCCGACCCTGCCGCGGCGGGGTAAGAGCCGGCGAGGGTGGTGGCGCCCGGCCCGGTCGAGGCGGAGCCCAAGGCGCTGCCCTCGGCTGAGGCCACCGTGGAAGCGGCCGCGGAGGGGGCGGCCGCCGATGCGACCGTGGAGGGGGCCGCACCGGCAGCGCAACAGGAGGTGGCATCAGCGAGGGGGCCGCAGCCACAGCAGGACCCGCCGGCGCGGCCGGTGGGCGCGGCGGAGGGCAAGGTCGCCGAGCCCTCTACCGGAGCCCCGGAGGAAGTGGCGCCGGAGGTTGAGGTGCCGGTTGCGGGGGCACCGGTGGTCGGAGCGCCGGCCCCCGATCTGCCGACGGGCGAGGTACCGGCCCCAGAGGCGTCGACGGCGGAGGCACCAGCTCCGGAGGTGCTGGTTGCCGAGGGGCCGGTCACCGCCGAGGGGCGGGTGCCCGTGGTTATTGCCCTCGACGACGCCCCCCTAGACAGGGGAAAACAAATAATGGGGGCCGAGGGGGGCGTGACCACGAGCCGGGCCGACACCTCAACCTCCGCCGGGGTCACGGGAGCTGCGGGCGAGGGCAACGAGGCCGGCCCTTCGACCGGGCCAGGAGGTGCCCCGGCCGCGTCGTCATCGTCGTGGCCTGACTTCGCCGCGCTGGCGATAGCGTGGGCCGAGGAGGAGATCCCGAGGTGGGGAGGGCCGCCCCTTCAGTTTAGGGACGCCGCGAACCTCCACGCCGAGCCCATCCTCACTCTGAATGACAGAGATGAGGTGCATCGCTGGCAATACCTCGAGGGCGTCCGCCAACATCTCGATCGGCTGCTCCGCGTGGCGTCCGACGCCGTTTCGCGGGGCATGCGGGATGCCACCGAGGTACGATTAATCTGTCAGCTTATTTCGTGGCTCTTAGTTTCTTTTTTCTTTGGTTTCATTATCTTTTTCGGTTTTCCTTGAGTTAGGAACTGAAGGAGACCTCCCGCCGTAAGTCGCTCTTCATCCGAGGTGAGAGCGGCGTGTGGGCGTCGCTGTCCCGGCAACGGGCCCTGGTCGAGGAGACCCAGAAGAGGCTCGCCGATCGATCCGCTGAGATGGCGGAACTGCGCACCGCCTTCTCGACGGTGAAGGAGGAAGCGATCCAGGCATGGGCGGCTGAAGCTTCAATGCGTACCGAGGTGGACAAGGCCCGGGAAGAGGCTGCCCAGGCCCGCAGGGACCTCGAGCCCCTGGCGGCGCGGGTCAAGGAGCTCGAGGAGGACGTCTCCCAGGTCAGTCGTCAACGTGACCTCCTCAACGTCCAGATCGGGCAGGTCACGGCCCGGTTTAGTGCGCTGAAGGACGAGATCTCGGGGCTGAACGGGGCCGTCCAAGAGAAGGACGTGGCGCTCCAAACCGCCGCCAGGAGATCGAGGCACTGAAGGCGACCGTCCGTGAGAAGGACAGTGCCCTCCTGGGGCTCGAGCAGACGTGCGGGGGGCTCCGTGACGAGGTTGTGGGTTTAAAGACCCACGTCGGGGGTAAGTAGCTTGTTATGGCCATATAGTTGAGGCATCGCGTTAGGTGCTAATTTGCCTTGTCGTGTTTCAGAGCTGGAGAGCGAGAACCTAGAGGCCCATTCGACCGCCAACTCCCTGCAGAGCCTCCTCGAAGCCGAGACCCGGAGGACCCAGCTGCTCGAGGGCGCGATCACCTCGGTGTGCGACGGTCTGGGGGTCGAGCCCGACGTCGACACCGGAGAAGACGCTCCGGGGAACTCCTTCATCCGTCGGGTGGCGGCGCTAGGTCACCTCGCCCGGGAGAAGATACGGGACAGCCTCCACCACGGCGTGAAGAGGGCGCTGGCCGTCGTCCGCTCGGGTTTTGTGTTCGACATGGAGCTCGTTGCCGACGGCTTCATCACAGACCCGGAGCGGACGGACGAGGAGAACGAAGACGCCTGCTTGGATCTGATCGAAGCCGCGGAGGGGCCTGGGAGCCGTCTGGCCTCACTCTTTGAACCCGAGGTGGTCCCGCCTGCTGACGACGAAGGCCTGTGAGCCAAATCTGGGCATGGAGGCCCATATAATAAGTTAGTTATTTTGATTTTTAGTCGTAATGGCCGTGGGGGCCTTAAGAACTCGAGACATGAACCAGTTCGTGGTTAATTTGGTTTTATTCGAGCTTTTGTTCCCTTAATGGCTTGGATCATGCTCTCGTACGATTTACTTGACACGCAGCTACGTCCTTTGGCGTAGGGGAGCGAGTGGAGGTACCGTAGCCTCGGAGGCGTAAGTGATCTCGCGGCTCGACTGCCCTTAAGCTTTAGGATGCTCTTGTGGCTTCGCAGATCGTGTGAGAATCTGGTCTAAGCGGCAGGGGGTGTGTTCTCTTCCAAAGTTAGGAACCGTTATTTAGACCTTTCTAGCATGAAGTTGCACCTCTGGAAGGCGTAAGGGGTGAGTGGAGGCACCATAGCCCCGGAGGCGTAGGTGATACTCCTGGCCCGAGGGTCCTTTTGAACCTTAGGGTGTTCTTACAGCACCGTTGATCTAAGGAGCGGTTCTTAAAATTAAAAAAGAGTGTAAATTTTTTCGGGGACTGAGGGGTTCCCCCCTGTGTAGCCCCCGAGGGAGGGTCGATTCTGGTAGTACAGAGTCGATCCTCCCTCATCGTGAGACGAAAATTTTAACACTGCTGTATTCTTTATTGACGAAAAAGAAATTACAGAGCCACGAGGCTTTCTAAGGAAAAAAGCGACGTAGCTGTTCAATATTCCAAGCGTTGATGAAGATTTCGCCCTTCTCATTGGATAGCTTGTAGGTGCCCGGCTTCAGTACTTCTGAGATGATGTATGGTCGTTCCCATGGCGGTGTGAGCTTGTGGCGTCCCTTAGTGCTCTGGTTTCGTCGTAGCACCAGGTCGCCGACGTTGAGGTCACGCCGGCGGACGTATCTGTCGTGGTATCGCCGGAGACCCTGCTGGTACCTGGCAGAATGTAACAGAGCCACATCTCGGGCTTCCTCGAGCTGATCGAGGGCGTCTTGTCTTGTGGCGTCGTTATTTCTTTCGTTGTAGGCCTTCAGCCTTGGGGATCCGTACTCTATATCAGTCGGGAGCATGGCCTCGGATCCGTAGACTAAGAAGAACGGAGTGAACCCCGTGGCTCGACTCGGCGTCGTTCTTAGGCTCCATAGGACTGAGGGTAGCTCGGCAGCCCATCTTTTGCCATGTTTGTTTAGCTTGTCAAAGATTCTGGGTTTCAGGCCCTGTAGGAGCATGCCATTGGCACGTTCTACCTGGCCGTTTGTTTTTGGATGAGCCACGGCCGACCAGAGCACGCGAATGTGATGGTGGTCGCAGAAGTCCAGAAACTTTTTACCAGTGAACTGGGTGCCGTTGTCCGTGATGATGCAGTTGGGGACCCCGAAGCGATGAATGATGTTGGTGAAGAAAAGCACGGCTTGTTCGGACCTAATACTGGTGATGGGACGAGCCTCGATCCACTTGGAGAATTTGTCGATAGCGACGAGCAGGTGGGTGAAGCCGCCAGTTGTCCTCCTTAGAGGTCCGACGAGGTCGAGGCCCCAAACGGCAAATGGCCACGTGATGGGAATGGTTTGCAATGCATGTGCCGGGAGGTGAGTTTGTCTCGCATAGTATTGACAACCTTTACAGGAACGTACTAGCTTGACAGCGTCGGAGACCGCGGTCGGCCAATAGAATCCCTGTCGAAAGGCATTTCCGACGAGGGTTCGTGGCGCAGCGTGGTGACCGCAAGCCCCCGAGTGCAGGTCGCTGAGCAGGCCCCTGCCTTCCTCGTTCGTGATGCAACGTTGGAGGATGCCCGTAGGGCTGCGGCGGTACAGCTCCCTACTGTCGCCAATGATCACAAAGGTTTTAGCCCGGCGAGCGATCCGTCGAGCCTCGGTCTTACTCGAGGGGAGGTCCCCTCGGACAAGGTAGTCGAGGTACGGCGCGCGCCAGTCGGGCTCGAGGTTAGATGGTGGGGTCGATCCTTCCACCTGCATGGCTTCAGCCCCGGTCGAGGGGGCTTCTGCCTCAGGTGGGGGGTCGAGTGACGTCCCGTCGACCCCTCCGTCTGACCCAAGGTCGACGGATGGCCGCTGGAGATCTTTTATGAAAACGTCTGGTGGAACCGTAGTTCGACTGGACGCGATTTTTGCGAGTTCATCGGCGGCCTCATTATACTTGCGTGCGATGTGGTTGAGCTCGAGGCCGTGAAACTTGTCCTCGAGGCGTCGTACCTCTCGGCAGTAGGCTTCCATCTTGGGGTCGCGGCAGCTCGAGCTCTTCATGACCTGATCGATCACCAGCTGGGAGTCGCCTCAAACATCAAGGTGTCGGACCCCGAGCTCGATGGCAATTCTTAGCCCCGTGACGAGTGCCTCGTATTCGGCGACGTTGTTGGACGCAGGGAAATGGAGCCGGATGACGTAGCGCATGTGAGCCCTGAGGGGTGAGATGAAGAGCAAACCCGCGCCTGCTCCTGTTTTCATCAACGACCCATCGAAGTACATGGTCCAGAGCTCGGCCTGGAGCTGTGCGGGAGGGAGCTGGGTGTCGGTCCATTCAGCCAGGAAATCTGCCAATACCTGTGACTTTATAGCTTTGCGCGGCGCATAAGATAAGGTCTCGCCCATGAGCTCGACCGCCCACTTGGCGATCCTACCCGAGGCTTCCCGGTTCTGGGCTATCTCTCCCAGGGGAAAAGAAGAAACCACAGTAACCGGGTGGCCCTCGAAGTAGTGTCGGAGCTTGCGCCGTGTCAAGATGACGGCATATAGCAATTTCTGGATCTGGGGGTACCGGCCCTTGGTTTCCGAGAGGACCTCGCTAATGAAATAGACGGGTCTCTGGACGAGCAAGGTATGAGCCTCCTCGGCCCGTTCGACGACCAGGACTGCGCTGACTACTTGTGACGTTGCAGCAACATAAGTAGGAGCGGCTCTCCTGGGGTTGGAGGGACGAGAATTGGCGAGTTAGAGAGTGTGACTTTGAGTTTTGCGAGGGCTTCCTTGGCCTCGAGGGTCCAGGAAAAATGCTTCGATTTCTTCAAGAGGCGGTACAGAGGGAGTGCTTTTTCGCCGAGGCGCGAAATGAAACGGCTGAGTGCCGCCAAGCAGCCCGTGACCCTCTGCACGCCTTTCAGATCTCGGATGGGGCCCATCTTGGTTATCGCAGAGATTTTTTCTGGATTGGCCTCGATGCCCCGCTTAGACACGATGAACCCTAAGAGCATACCCCGAGGGACGCCAAAAACGCATTTTTCTGGATTGAGCTTGATATTCTTTGCTCGAAGGCATTTGAAGGCAACGTCGAGGTCGTTTACTAGATTATCGGCTTGTTTGGTCTTGACTACGATGTCATCGACGTATGCCTCGACGGTTGGTCCGATATGTTTCCCGAAAACGTGCTGCATGCATCGCTGGTACATTGCCCCTGCGTTCCGGAGACCGAAGGGCATCGTAACGTAGCAATACATGCCGAACGGGGTGATGAATGAAGTCGCGAGCTGGTCGGACTCCTTCATTTTTATCTGATGGTAACCGGAGTAAGCGTCTAAGAACGAAAGGGTTTCACATCCCGCAGTTGAATCAACGATTTGATCAATGCGCGGCAAAGGAAAGGGGACCTTTGGACATGCTTTATTTAAACTAGTATAATCTACACACATCCTCCATTTCCCACTCTTTTTCTTAACTAATACAGGATTAGCTAGCCACTCGGGATGGTGAACCTCCTTGATGAACCCGGCCTCCAATAGCTTGTGGATCTCTTCGCCGATGACCCTGCGCTTCTCCTCGTCGAAGCGGCGCAGGCGTTGCTTCACCGGTTTGGACCCGGCCCGGATCTCCAAGGCGTGCTCGGCGACTTCCCTGGGTATGCCCGGCATATCCGAGGGACTCCACGCAAAAATGTCGACATTTGCGCGGAGAAAGTCGACGAGCACGGCTTCCTATTTCGGGTCGAGGGTGGCGCTGACGTTCAGCGCCTTCCCGTTGGGATCAGCGGGGTCGAGGGGCACGAGTTTGACGTCCTCCGCGGGCTCGAAGCTGCTGGCGTGGCGTTTTGGATCGGGAATCTCGTTGGCGAGGCCGTCGAGGTCTGCGGCCAAAGTCGCCGACTCCAAAACTGCCTCGCCGTGTTCGACGCACTCGACGTCGCACTCGTAGGCGTGTTCATACGAGGGCCCCACAGTGATGATGCCGTTTGGGCCGGGCATCTTGAGCTTGAGGTAGGTGTAGTTTGGCACGGCCATGAACTTGGCGTAGCATGGGCGCCCGAGGATGGCGTGGTATGTTCCACGGAATCCGACCACCTCGAATGTGAGGGTTTCCTTCCTGAAGTTGGCCGGTGTGCCAAAACAAACGAGCAGATCGACCCGTCCGAGGGGTTCCGCCCGCTTCCCCGGCACAACTCCGTGGAAGCCCCCGACGCTAGGCTGTAGGCGTGCTCTCTCGATCCCCAGGAGGTCGAGGGTCTGGGAGTAGATGATGTTGAGGCTGTTTCCGCCGTCCATGAATACCTTGGTAAGGCGTGTGTTGGCGATGATGGGAAGACCAATCAAGGAAACGAGGGACCGCCGTTTGTACGGAGAAACCTTCTCGCCGCTCTCACTTGCGCTGGCGCGCTGAGAGGCGGGTCGAGGGTCCTCCGTAGATCATGAAGCAGTCGTGGATCTCGGGGAACCCCTCATCCTTGTCATCACCCTTTGGGTCTTCCTTCTTGTCGGTGTTCTTGCTGCCTGCGCCCTCGAAGTACCTGCGGAGCATATGACAATCTTCGAGGTTATGGTTAATGGGTCCCTTGTGGTAAGGGCATGGCTCTTTAAGCATTTTGTCGAAGATGCCCCCGCCGGGGGGGCCTCGAGGCTTCTTGCGTTCGGTAGCGGCGACAAGCTCGTCGGCCGGGGCCTCGAGCTTGCCCTGCTGGCCTTTCTTCTTCTTGCGGTTGTTCCTTTTGGAGCCACGGGCGGAGCTCGTGGGGTCATCGGTCTTCTGCTTCCCCGTGTCCTGCTCGCCGCCGAAGATGGCACCAACTGCCTCCTCGCCCGCGGCGAAGTTGGTGACGATGTCCATCAACCCGTTGGCAGTGAGGGGGTGTGACGGCCTAACTCTCGGACCAACTCCTTGCAAGTGGTGCCCGAGAGGAAAGCCATGATCACGTCAGAGTCGGTGACGTTGGGGAGCTCGGTGCGTTGCCTGGAGAAACGCCGGATGTAATCCCGGAGGGATTCACCTGGCTTCTGCTTGCAACTCCGGAGATCCCACGAGTTGCCGGGGCGCATGTAAGTTCCCTTGAAGTTTCCTCGAACACCCTTACGAGATCACCCAGTCATGGATCTGCTGGGGTGGAAGATCCTCGAGCCAGGCCCGAGCGGTGTCGGAGAGGAACAAGGGGAGCTGTCGGATGATGACTCGGTCGTCGGTGGCCCCGCCCAGCTGACATGCTAAGCGGAAATCGGCGAGCCAAAGTTCGGGTTTGGTCTCGCCGTTGTACTTGGCAAGAGTCGTGGGAGGGCGGAACCGTGCTGGCAGTATCGTTTCGCGGATTGCCTTGCTGAAGACCCGAGGGCCCGGAGGCTCGGGCGAAGGGCTGCGAGGCTCGGGCGAAGGGCTGCGATCCTCTGAGCTGTCGTAGCGCCCGCCCCTATGCACGTGGTAGCCTCGAGCCACACCGTCACCGTGCTTGCGCGTGCGGCGCTCGACGATGTTGCCACGGGTGTCTCGAGGCCCTTGGTCGTGAGTCATGTGCTCGGGGGCGGGAGCCATTCTAATCCGTCGGGGAGGTTCGGGATGAACCGAGGCCTCTCTCTCCTGTCGGGAGGGCTCTGCGAGCCGCTCCGAGGCGGGCTCGCGTCGCCTCGAGGCAGAGCTCTCGGCCTGCTGCAGGGCAGCGGTCTCGAGGAGTTCTCGGATCTCATCTCGAGCCCGGCGAGCATCGGGGTTTGACGGCTCGGGCATATTGCGCAGGAGCATGGCGGCGGCGACAACATTCTGGCTGGCTCGAGCGAAGACCGGGGGGTCGGTGACCCGGTCCTCGTCGATGCGACGGTTGACGTCGCGAGCTCTTCCGCGAGCTCTCCCGCCAAGTGCGCGTTCCGCGTGCTCATGCTCGAGAGTTTGTTGGAGTAGACGCAGGTTTTCTCGTTCCTCGTCGAGCCTCCCCTGCAACTCGCGGATTTGGTCGAGCTGCACCCCTTGATCCGCAAGGAGTTGAGCCTCGCCTTGCTCGGCAGGGAGCCCGACGTGAGGGGGCGTGTGCCTTCCTCCGACCGGCTCTTCTTCCTGCGAATCCGACGCGCTTTCAACATCGACGTTGAAGCACTCACGGGTCGGATCGTAGGTGTCATCAGCCGAGTCGGAGTCAGGGGCGCCGAAATAATAGTATGACGGGGGAATGCATGGCCGTTGCGAGTCGCCACCGGGGTTGCAACGTGGGGAAGCGGTCACACGGGGTTCTGTTTCTGGCGCCTTAGTAGAGTCCAGATAATCAGAAGCCGGCGTGGACGCGACGAGGTCCAGGGTGGAGCGTAGATGGTGTCCAGGGAGTTCCTCATAAGCACTCAAGCAAGTGCTCATGGAAGAAGCGTACACCTGGGCAGCCGAAACTAGCCCAAACGGAAACGGCGAAGGCGATGTTGCTGCCCACGCCGGAAGGGATGCACGGGGCAGTGGTGTCGCACCGAGCGGAGGAGCGGCGGGGTTCTCCGTTGGCATGCTGTCCTTGGCCAGGCTCATCCTACCCAGACCTTCTATGAGAAAATCTGGGCCGACGTCTGGCTGGGAAGTGCCGAAACGGGGAAACCCATTACCCTCCGCGAGATGGAGACGATGGTTGCGCCGGGCTTGCCGCCGTCGGGCGGCTCGCGTCTGCCTGGAGCGACGGTACCGGCGGATCGCTCCCCCAGGCTGGGAGAGCTCGTAATCCTCGTCGGTAGGGTGTCTTGGCGGGAGTAGGACCATATCGTAGCCATAGCCGAGCGACATGAACTCCAAACTTCCGAACCAGATCACCGTGGCCAACGGGATAGGGCGTTCGGGGTCAGCCATCCAGGAAAAAGGCGGGAAAGTGACGTTGGCACGCAGCGTCCCCTACCTGGCGCGCCAACTGTCGGTGTTCGGACCCGAGGGGGTCCTAAACCAACGAGTAAAACGCTGCGTGTCCCTTTCCTGGGTGGTGAGGCAAGGAGAACACACGGGGGTTTATCTGGTTCGGGCAAAAGAAGGCCCTACGTCCAGCGGGGGAGGAGAGATTTGTATTTCCTTGCACCGAGGTGCTTGTGTAGGGGTTACAAGCTTGCGAGAGAGGCGTCGAGCCCAAGTCTCAAGGAGAAAAAGAAAGAGTACAAGACGATTGCTTGAGATGTTGATCTTTGTCTTGTATATGGCCTGTTGTTCGTCTATTCATCTCTGCCCCCCTTGTGGAGTCCCGCCTACCCTTTTATAGGATGGGGTGGAGGCCAAGACGACGGGGAGCCTTGAAATGATGTTTTGTCGATCTCTGTTGAGGTGACTGTAGCGACGTGCCTTAGAAATGGGAGGCATCCTTTGGGACGTGATGTCGTAGAGGACGAGGTGTTGAAATGACCCGGAGCGTCGTGCCATACCGTCCTTCCTTCCCTGTTACGCCATGTGGGGGGTCGAGGCCGGGTCGAGGCCGGGTCGAGGCTGAGCGGATAAGTCCGAATCCCTGAACTGCGGTGTACGGTCCTGTCGTATCCTCCCTCGAGGGTCACTGGTGACGCATAGTGTTAGGTATGGTGGGCATAGTGACGTTTTTCACCTCCCATCACGGGATGGGCGGTAAAATAGTGAAGCTGTTCTGGTACTGTTCCCACGTTGACCCAGGTCGCGCCATGCCGGTAGGTGTAGTGGTGGCCGTATTAAATGCCATGACTTTTTTTTGTCCGTGGTAGGTGGAGGCAGAGGGGATCGAGCGCCTCGACCCGGGCTCACGCGAGTCGGAGCGCTCCCGGGGGGCGGTCGAGCCCCGTGCGGGTCGGAGCGCGGTCGAGGCCTCCCATCGAGGGGGCCTCGTACGAGTCGGAGGCGGGATGCGGTCGAGGTATTCCGTCGAGCTGGCCTCGTACGAATCGGACCTGTCGCGCGTTTTTGAAGTGGGTCGTGCTTTGTCGTGGCTTAGTCGTTTTAGTTTTCATTATCGTTGAATGTGGGTACCCTATAGTATTGGTACCGACACTATTATTATGTTTTTAATTAAAGAAATTCCAAAATAACCCAATCTCGATTTTTTTTTGAGCAAAAACCCAATCTCGAGGTGAATCCTACGCGGCGCACGTACTCCTAGGCCCAAAGAGAGCAGCGTGCTAGACCGCCGCCGCCACGGCACCCAAACCGGACCGGATCCCAATTCGACCCAATTTAACCCAGCCCAGGAACCCTACTCTCCAGTCCCGACCCGTCCTCTACTCCTACCCCATCAGTTGCGGCCGCGCGTCACTGGTTCGCTCGTGCCGTTGCGCTGCGGCGAGAAAATGGCTACTATAGGACTCCAATCGTTTGGTTTCGCTATAATAGGACTCCTAACATTGGTTTCGTTCAAATAGGACTCCAAACAATTACACTAAGCTATAATAGGATTTTGGTCCTTTTTAATCTCTTTTGGACTCTTAAATACATGTATTTGTTTCTAAAGTGACCTTTTTACCCCTCATTATGTTTGTAGCTGCTGCATAAGCCTGTGCTCGTGGCCTGCCTGTGCTAGCGTCCTGTGGCCTTGGCTGGCAGGCTGCCTTGCCGCCTTGGCTGGCTCGCCGCAGTGGCTGGCTGGCTGGCTGCCGTGGCCATGGCTAGCTACAGCGTGGCCATTGCCTCCATGCACAGTTACAAGTAGTATATAACAACAATAATTGATTCATATA
Source organism: Saccharum spontaneum (assembly GCA_022457205.1). NCBI lineage: Eukaryota > Viridiplantae > Streptophyta > Magnoliopsida > Poales > Poaceae > Saccharum > Saccharum spontaneum. Next base: position 46,630,539 of record CM039616.1, read on the forward strand.
CGATTACAAATTACAAATAAAATATAACATCTAGACCAAGCTCATTATCATCCATTCGACGATCAAATCCATGTGTATGTATATTGGGTGCCATCTCCACCCCGAGGGCGTCCAACAAGAGACCATCTCCATCGTGGTCGGCCGTGGCCATCCGTCCAGCACCCATCGTGGCCAGCCCTAGGGCGCCCGGCGTCGCCTGATGTTCCCGCGCGTCGCGACCAGTAGAGGACACGACCTCCTGGACAGCAGCCGCGGTCGAGACGTGGCCACTAGGCGCAGGAGCCGCGGCCACAAAGCCACCAGCCGCGGCCACCAACCCATCAGCTAGGGTTTGCCCAGGGGTGCCTCCGGTGGTAGGCCACGCTGCTGGATCGGCGGGCGGCGGCTCTCCTCCATCCATGGAGGAGGCAGCGGCGTGGAGGAGGAAGGGCAGCCCTGACGTGGAGGAGGAAAAGCCGCGACGGGAGGAGGCGCAGGACCGACGGGCGGCGGCGGTAGACGAAGAGTTCGCGTACGAGAGAGAAAGACAGCGGGCTGGGAGAGAAACTGAATCGATCTCTTGTATTTCTCAGAAGGGCACTACGGTCATTATCAGAATATACATGTATTTGGGAGATGGGAAAAATGGTTAAAAGGACCAAAATCCTATTATAGCTTATGATAATTGTTTGGAGTCCTATTTAAGCGAAACCAATATTAGGAGTCCTATTTCGGCGAAACCAAACGATTGGAGTCCTATAATAGCCATTTTCTCCGCTGCGGCAACCCTCCCCACCTCTCTCTCTCCTCCACCCGCCGCCCCCGCGGGAGCGAAACCCTAGCTAGGGTTCTGCCCGCCCGCCCCCCGCCGCCTTCGATCCGGACGCGGGCACCCTTCCCGCGAGCCCGCCATGGACACCGGACGCAAGCGGACCGCGCCAGAGGCGGGCGCCAACGGCGCGGGCGGCCCCAAGCGCGCGAGAGGTGAGCAGCTTTTCTGGCTCTCTGGAATCTGGATTGGCTGTTGCTGCGTTGAATTTTCGGCTCGGTAGAGGGTTCTAGCTGCTCTTCGTTGGTTGGATCTGCGCTCCGTCGTTCGCGCCTTGGCTACGAACTGCGGGGATCCGTGGCTTTTGCTGCTGTTGCTGCAGGGGGAGATCTGGGTATTTGGAGCTTGGAATGGCCTAGATACGTTTTTCGTGTGTTTTTTTCGATTGGTTTACGTGGTAGCTGAAGGCTCGTTCTCGTTTAGGTCTATCCACGTGATTTTGCTCTGGGACGAAGATTTTGAGGGATGAATCGAGACGTAGTGGACGTCGTAGATTGAGATTGCCACTGTTCTGTTTACATAGATCCTTCGGCCTTTGTTGAACTTTTAGTGCTTCTTCGTTGGACTAGCTAGAATTGTCACTTGTAGTGCTTCCAACGTTTTAAACAAGTATTTATTTTCCAATAACAAATCATTGTAGCAGCAGCATTGATTTTCTTTCTCGACCTTTTAATGTAACGCCCACTGTTTCTTTAATGAATTATATCTATTTATATATTCATCGACATGATTTAGTAAAGCAACACATTATTAATTGGCGGAAGTAATAAATTTGGTGTAACAGAATCGGAGACAACTCAAATGGGTGTAGGAAGCAAATCCAAGCCGTGCACCAAATTTTTCAGGTTCTAATCTAACTTAAAATGAACTCTCATCTGGTAACATCTACTATCATTATTATGCTCTTATTTATTTAATTAAAATTTGTTATGTTACTAAATGCTGTGCTTGATGCTAACAAATGGGTCAGCCTAGATTCTGCTACAGGAGGGTTTTGTCTAATCATTGCTTAAGAACTCCCAACGGAGTAAAAATTGGAATCTACTGCTGTTTATCACTGAAAACTGATGCAACAAGGGAACCTACTGCTGTATAGATCACTGAAAATCTGAACCATGCAACAATGGTTACAAGGAAACAAAACTTCCTCTCAAGAGGAACAATCAGTCAGTAACACCATGAAACAGGTTCACATGAAGAAATCAAGAAGATTAGATTGAAATGGGGACTGTAATTCAATTCCTTGTGGATTGTACCAGTTATTATTTGTTCAATTACAGTTTTTTATCAATATGATGCAGTAGTAATTCTGAACACCAATATCTTTGAAGCTTGATTATGAATCGCATTTTTATCCAGCATGATTTGTAAAAGATTAGTTCATATCATTTACTTCAATTTTTATTCATTGCATATATATTTTTAGTAGTTCATGTAGTGAGGTTACATTATCCAGCTGCATGTAACTTAATCTCTTTCATCAACATTGTTTGCATTTGTGTATCAACTAATATCACTGTCTGTAGGTTGTAAGATATATTTGCATGTTCTGTTGCTTATAATATGTGTTTTCAATGTGCAGCACGGCTGGTTGCCCCTTTGGTGCAAGTTGCCATTTTCTCCATAACTTCCCGGGTGGCTACCAGGCGGTTTCAAAGATGACCAACTTGGGTGGACCGCCTGTTCCGGCTCCACCAGGAAGAATGCCTATGGGACCTGGTGGTCCTGATGGGCCACCTTCACCTGCTGTGAAGACTCGCATGTGTAACAAGTACAACACTGCAGAAGGATGTAAATGGGGGAGCAAATGCCACTTTGCTCATGGAGAGAGGGAGCTTGGAAAGCCCCTGCAGATGGACAACTCGATGGGAGTTCCTCCTCCAATTGGGCCAGGGCCCAACGGTCACTTCATGCCACCGCCAATGCCTCACCTAGACATGGTTCCTCCCTCCACATTCGGTGCTTCAGCCACAGCCAAGATCAGTGTCGATGCATCCCTTGCTGGCGCCATCATTGGGAAGGGTGGTACCAACACAAAGCATATATCCCGAGTGACTGGGGCCAAGTTAGCCATCCGGGACAATGAGGCTGATCCCAACCATAAAAACATTGAGCTCGAGGGAACATTTGACCAGATCAAGCATGCAAGCGCAATGGTCACAGAGTTGATTGTCCGCATCAGTGGTAAGGCACCTGGCCCACAAGCCAAGAATAACCCAGGAGGCAGGGGGCCTGGTTCTCATCCTGGGGGTCCTGGAAGCAACTTCAAGACCAAGTTGTGTGAGAACTTCAACAAAGGCTCCTGCACCTTCGGAGACAGGTGCCACTTTGCCCATGGCGAAAGTGAGTTGCGCAAACCTGCTGCTGCTTAGATGTGCTTATTGTGGCCTGTGGTGATTACTCTGCCTGTATCGCTGAATAACACCAGAACCAAGGACAGTCGCCCCTAGTGAAATGTGCTGAGCCTCATGCTGCCTGAGATATCCTTTCCGTGGCTTGTATTTGATCTTACTGCTGTAATTCTCTTGGATAGAGAGAAGCAAATGTTGCCGTCTTCTAGGATTTGTAGGTTTGCCGTATTGGTCTCTTTATCTTCCCCTGCTTCTAAATCTTATTTTTGTACCATTTCTTAGGCACCTTTTGCTGGCATATCATTGTGATTCTGTTGACTTGAGAATAGTTGCTATTGATGTTATCGGTTTGTGAATTCTTAATAGCTCTTTTGAAATCTGGATGTCATTAGTGATTGTTCAGGTAATTCTTGGGTAATTTGCCTAGCGTTTGGACTATATAACCTGTTATGGCTTGGTTACGTTCTAGGATATCCAATTGATGCTATGCAACTTTTGTGGTTCTATAAACTAATTGAGTGCAAGATAGTGTCTAGGATTCCTTCTTTAGGATTCCTTCGAGATTTATTAGTTAGCACCAGGACGAGACCTTGGGATTTTAGCTAGCCGAACTAGCATGACATTCACAGGTGAAGCGATGCGTGTAGCACATGCGTCTGTTTCCATCGACGAAACACGTCATGTAGCAGCAGATGCGTCTGTTTCAATCGACGAAACAAGCCTCAGTTCTGATGATATGCTTCATAAGCATGCGGTAGAACAGCCGCAAATCAACGTTTCCATCGACGAAACACGAAACATGCCTCAGTTCTGATGATATGCTTCAAAAACATGCAGTAGAATAGCCGCAAATCAACGTTTCCATCGACGAAACACGAAACATGCCTCAGTTCTGATGATATGCTTCAAAAACATGCAGTAGAATAGCCGCAAATCAACGTTTCCATCGACGAAACAATCCTCAGTTGATTTGTGCGTTGGTTTCGCCACAGGTGATGGTCACTTCTCTCGCCACGACGCCACAGCTTCGGCCGCCATGTCACACCTTACGTGGCGTGTGGTTGTTAGGCTATCCGCACTCATGGACCTCTATATTCATCCTCTATACGTCCTAGTCAGCAATATTCTCTCCTCTATACTCAATTCTCCCGCACTCATCCATCCTCTATATCATCCTCTATCCACTCTATCCACTGTGGGACCCACCTGTCACTTTATCTAAATATATCTATGTATGATCTAATTTTGAAGGATTTATTGAGACGAATTTAATAGTGCAATCGAAATTTAATTTGGATTTTTGGTTTGTGAGTTATAGTATTTTTTCCCTTTGTTTAGCTAGTGGGGCCGTCACTTTCCACTGTAGAGTAAGCACTGTGCTACTCTAAATATAGAGTGAGAGAAAGAATAGAGTATCGTTTTAGAGTACCTAGTGCAGCAGTTTTTACTCTATATTCATACTCTAAAACTTTAGAGTATCGCTTTAGAGTACCCATTGCGGGTAGTCTTAGGCACCAAACAGCCCTAAACCAATTTAGTGAACCAATTTAGCGCTAGAAATAGAGTGTCTAGGATAACTTAAGATTTATTAGTTAGGACCAGGACGAGACCTTGAGATTTTAGTTCTGAAGGGTTAGCGCCCAGATGTCCGGCCACAGGAGGTGTCAGGACGCTGCTCCCGTTCGAACGCATCTACTGCGCCCTGTCCCGTCCCCGTGTAACAAGCGCACCCGCCGCGCCCGCATAACAGGAGGACAGTTACCCCGCCGTGCTTGTGCGCGCCCGCGTAACAGGAGGACCGTTACCCCGCCGCGCCACAACAGGCAGGAGCACGCCCGTCGTGCTCGCCTCACCCCGTCTTCGGATGCGCGCCGCGAGGCGTCTACCGGCCTTAGGCACCCGCACGGTGACCCACGACGGCGCCCAGCAGCAGCAACAGGCGCAGGCGGCACGCCGCTGTCCGCCAGCCACCGGGGTCATTGCAACACATGCTCTCGTAGATCTACTTTTAAAACATTTAGTTAAAATACTTGTAATATACGACTGAAAATAGATGAAACACTTGAAACATACGCTATGCGTGTATAGCCATAGTAACATATGTAATATCGAGATCTACTTTTGCACCATCCAAATGAAACATTTGCAACATACAAATGAAATACATGAAAAACTTAAAACATGCGCTTGAAACATGCACGTTATGCGACATCCATATATATTTCTGCAACATCCAAATGAAAACAGTTGAAACATACGTCTAAAATCATTGAAACACTTGAAACATATGCTTGCAATATGCATATATTGTCATTGCAACGTATGCAACATCCCAGATGTACTTTTGCAACATCCGAATAAAACACTTGAAACATAAGTTTGAAATGCCTGAAACACTTAAAACATAACGTCGCCGGCTGGCATGGCCTACCTGGTGGGGAACTCCGGTAACCAGCAAGCTCGTATCAGGGGGGCGTCGACAGCAGCGATCTAGCGTAGACCCAGGCGCAGGCCTCCCCTGCCTCCCCTTCTGCAATGAGCCAGGTGGATGGCGGCCCAGCGCGGGGGCAGTGGCACGGTTGGACATGGGATGGTGGCACAGGAGCGGAAAACGGCAGACGGAGGTGGAGAGAAAGGAGCAAAGGATAGATGAAGACTCGTGAAGCGCATGCGGGAAGGCACAGAGGAAGGGAGACCTGGGGGCGATGGGGCCTAAATTGCGTCTGGAATGTTTTCGAGTGGACGGGTCCACGGTTGGACGAAAGCGCCCGGACGGACGTCTAGTCAGCAGCATTACAGATTTTAGTTAGCCAAACTAGGATCACATTCACAGTGAAGCGATGCATGTAGCAGCACATGCGTCTGTTTCCATCGACGAAACACGTCATGTGGCAGCAGATGCGTCTGTTTCCATCGACGAAACAAGCCTCAGTTCTGCTGACATGCTTCATAAACATGCAGTAAAACAGCCGCAAATCAACGTTTCCATCGACGAAACAATCCGCAAATCAACGATTCCATCGACGAAACAATCCTTAGTTCTGCTTATATGCTTCTTCAGCATGCAGTAGAACAGACGCAAACCAAAGACGAAAACACGGTGCAGACGAGACGACGCAGACGAATGGGTCAAGCTCTGAAACCATCGGTTCAAAAACAGAGCAAGACTGCAACTGGTCACCTGCATCACCATCTTTAGAAGTTCACAGCACGAGCACCAGACTCGTAGCGATTAGCAAACTTGTTCAACCAACATAACTAAGCATCAGGGCTGCATTGCAAGTCAACCGAAGCATCCAGCATCTTGACTATGGTTACTTCGGGCCTAAGTACACCAGAAACTAACATTAAAAACACCTCCAAAACAATGTGACGCCCAACCACTCCAAAAGCCACCACGACCCACGCCCAGTGGGGTGCTTTACCCAAATGCATCTAAGGTACGCTAAGCTGAAGTGAGCAGGGTTGGCATCTCTACCTAGTACCTAGACATGTACACCACCAGCCACGATCAGCTGGATCAGGGCATCAGCCGTCCTGGAACAGACGCCTGCGCTTGTACGCCAGGTTCATGTCCTTCCTCTCCTTTACCATCTTGTCTCCCATGACTTCCTCCGCTCCCGTTGCCACCATCTTCTCTCCCACAGCTTCAGCCACATCCATGGCAGCTACCATCTCATCTTCCATGGCGTCATTCGCGCCCATGGCTCCTTGTGCACCTGTCGCCATCATCTCATCTTGCGAGACCAGGCCCCGGTTCCTGCAGAGTTTCTTGATCGTTGTGCTTGGTGTGGCCAAGGGCACCTCGGCCTCAGTATGATTGTTTCCTCCTGTGTTGGCTATGGTCTCAGAGGACCTGTGCGGCATAAGCTCTTCGCCCTCTGGAACGACCCCTTTCATGAGCTGGAAAGGAAGGAAAGACAGATCACATCAGATTACAATGCAAGTTTTTCTTTTAACAAAAGAATAACAAAAGTTATACAGTAGCCATTAATCAGGCATACAATGCTTTCTGCAGAAAAATAACCAAAAATAATTCTCTATACAAAGATAATGACCAAACAAATTTTAAAATTTGATGTAAACTTGAAACAGTTTTGCAACCTGTGCAAGTAGAATATTTTTAGGAAAAAAAAAACATGGCCACACTAAATGATGAAATCAACTATATAAGATGAGTGCATAACTTTATTCTGTGATGATAATTCAATTGTTTCAGCAGACTGCCCATGACATCTGCTAGACTATGACATTGTTTCCTTGAAAGATACTGAAACAATACCTTCCAGTCTTTGAAATCAAATCGGAAGACAAAGTGGCTATAGACCACATTTCCTGAGGCAACATCACTAGCAGCAGGTGCATTCCTTGGATCTGTTGCAACCAAATAGTTAAATCAGGCACACTGGAGTCTATAAGTACAGAACAAGTGAATAACCATGATATTGGAGCATAGAAGCAACTAAGCAACAGACTTACAGACAAAATGATGTCCCTCATCATTCACTTTGATTTGAACTCTTCCATCTTTCACAAGGAATGACAAGGCAAATATGTTCTCCACTGTTTGAGCAAATGATGTCCTGTTTAAAATAAGGTGTTCCAGCCTTGCATTTTTCTTCCTCCTCAGGAGATCAAATATAGCAGACATATTCTTGTCAGTATCAGATTTTGTTTTCTCAGATGGATCAGCAAGCTGCAGAATAAGGCAGTGTCAAATTGGCATGTTATCAGAAATTGAAAGATAAATGATCTGTGTCTCTATGAGTTGGGAAAATATAAATGGTACAGGCAGCTACATCCAAGAAATAGATTATGGTCTCCACCTTAATACATCCACCACAAAATGATTGCATAACAATGTCATTAATGATAGTAAATGTACTTGTGGTTCCAACATAATCAACTCTTCTTACTGTGTATGTAGTAGTAGAGTGCCACAACATATACTATATAAGCATTATAAAGATTTTGTTTGTTTGAAATAGAAACTGACAAATCTAAAATTATATATTTACTTAATGATTAGTAAATCTGGAATGATGGAATACAAACACAAAAAGGAGAAGAAATTGGGTTAAGCTCTAGAATTCATTAGAACATTCAGTTGACACAAATAAAAAAAAGGAAGGTAAATGCAAGTTACAAGGAGAAATTAGGTTCAAGTGTATAACTGATCAATTCACATGTATCAACAGGACATATATAGCACAGTAAATAAACAGACCTATCAGTTTGACTAAATGTGATCCAACATGTACCCAATCTACTATGAACAAAAAACAATTACTACCACACCAGCATATCTTCAATTACACTAATCATACATGGAAGGGTACCTGTTCAGGGCAAGCGCTTCCACGTGGCCTTGCAGTCCTCTTTCTCCTAACACAAACTCTCCGTGGCTTCACTTCTGTCTTCATGGGACCAACCCTGTCAAAACAAACCATACAAATTTTAAATCCTTGAAATTGAAACAACCAAAACTAACTTCAGAAAAAAAAACAGTGGATCCATTACATGGTGGCACATCCAGATGCTTTCATGAAAACATGTGAGGTTGCAAGCCCAAGACGAGCCCAGTCCAACGAAACATTCTCATCATTGGGACCTCTTTTCTTTCCAAATTTCTTCAGCAGTGCAGCAATAAAATCAGAAGGTGTGATTCCCAGAACGGATTGGGACCTTACTGATGCTACCAAACTAGCGGTAAGGTCCAGCAGGGTTTCTGCATCAGCTATTTGCTCCCTGGGCCTCTGAACTGCAGCAGAAAGACAACGCACACTTGGTTTTTTAGTCAGATTTCTGCTAGCAGCATCAGTGATCAGTAAGTACTGTATGATATCAAAAGTTCAAAACCAGTAAAAATGCAGCACGGTACTAAAGGCTTTCAAGTCTTTTGAGAAATAAATGCAGTTGATATGATTACAATTGAACACTTGGCCATGAAAGAACCTCATGCATGTTATCCAATATGTTCAAATTTCAATAGAATTTTTCCTAAAATGGATGTAATAACACCCTTGTTAAATTACTGCAAAGTTCCCTGTGTTATCCCACTGAAATAAATTCCAAATAAGAGATGATGCAATTGACCAAGCAGCAGTAACACTAAGTTCACGTGTTACCTACTTATTACACGGCATTTCACAAAATTCAGTTGCATGTTTCCTAGAAATGTGGTGATAGTATGACCATATCAGTAACTCATTGACAGATGATGAAGCACTCAAACAAAATCACTAAACAGAAATTATATTACATTGCAAAAGTGTAAAGCACAGTAAGTATCATCCTGTTGGAGGAAGACTTCACTCAAATGGTACAGCTCACTTAAAAATAATAATAGTTAAATTCGCCAACATGATGGTTGCCAGTATAAGCGGAAAGATCACCACCCAAATCATGAAAAATCGCGATTCCACGAGCCAGCGAAAGCAATCGCACTTACCATGCTGGTGCAGGCTCTCAACCTTGTTGATAATGGAGCAGAACTTATCAGAGTCCACGCTCGCCATGTCATCCTTCTCATCTGCACACAGAACACAGCCGCGCAAACATCCCCAAAATCAAACACAGCCAACAGCCGAAACAGCGATCGGAAATTTAGAATCACTGAATCAGTGCGAGTTTCGCACAGCAACACGGCCCTACCGCTGATAAGGCCCTTCACGGCGAGGTACTGCGAGCGCAACAGCCGCCGATCGTCCACCGCCTGGGTCTCCTCCGCCTGCTCCTGCTGCTGCTGCGCCGGCGGCGGCGTCACCGGCTCCGGCTCCTCGCCGCGGCCCCGCGCTCCCGTGTCCGCCATTGCGCTGGCAAGCGAAGCACCGAGGCCCTCGGCTTCCCAACCCCTAGGTTCCCGAGCGAGGGCGAGAGGGAAGCTGGTGATGGCGGTGTGGTGTGCAGGGGAAGGAAGAGAAGGAAGGGGAACGGCGGAGGCAGCGAGGGCACAAGGGCCTCGGGGGTATTTGAACCACCGCTCCTCCTCCACCACCGAAACCGTCCGGGAATTTACGCGCGGCTTCACCAGTCTGACTGGATCGTGGGTCCCGACGCGCGGTCGCCAGTATGGGCCCAGTGTCAGTGGGCTTGCTGCGGTATTTGGTGGGTGGTTTTCGCGTAGGGGAAGCACCGGTTCATTCGAAGAGCTGGGATTGAGAGTTCCCGGAGAGAATTGCGTGAGCCGCGATGGCAAGGTAGGCGTGGTCTAGGTGGACAAGGGTCTTGGTTGGCCTATGGGACCAGGTTGTCAGTGGGAGGTTGGTTCATGGACGCGGACTGGCCTCGCTTCGTCGTGTGGCGTTGTGGGTTCCCGCCCGCGCCTGTACCCGCGTGCGCGCGATCGTGTTAACGCTGCTGCGCGGCGAAGGCGCTCGCGGAAAATTTTGGGGCGAGTTAAATTGTTGTGCGGCAAAATTTTTGCCGCGGCTGCCGATCCTTGTGTTACCGCGGCGGCCCTCGTTTCATTTGGGCGATCCTAAATTTGGAGTACCAAAATTTATTATAGCAACACTGTAGTATTTCGTTTGTATTTTGTAATAATTGTCCAACCGTTGACTAATTAGGCTCAAAACGTTCATCTCGCAAAGTACAACCAAACTGTGTAATTAGTTTTTGATTTTATCCACATTTAGTACTTCATGCATGTATTGCAAGTTTGATGTGACGGAGAATCTTTTTTTTTTCATAGTGCACTTTTCAATGCAACTAAACACAGCCTTGGTGGCGTTTTTATTCTTGTCACGGTGAATTGGTATTTGGTAACCCGCATTCGCGGAGCGCTGCGGCATGGTAGTGTTTCGTTTGTGGCCGCACTCGCCCACACCTACCGTGGCGGCGCCACACTTTTGTAACGGTGATATCCGAGGAGCGTGTTTGGTTGCACGCCGTGACTCAACCATGCTAAAAGTTGAGTAACTTTGGCCGTTGCTTGGTTGCCGTGTAAACTTTGGCCGCCACAGTTGTCGTTTTCTTTCCCTGGCTTGCCGTTTTGTCTGTGGCAAAGGTGTGGCGTGTGCGGCCATTCTTCCCACCACACAGCTATGGCGCTGCCGAACCTATAGCGTAGCTGGCCATGGCGTGTAACCAAACACGCCCTTGATGCCACACTTATGGTAGAAACTCGGTATGTAAAAAAGCTATGGCTGCTAAAAGTCCATCACCAACAAAACAACGCCACCGATAGCTATGGGCAGCCTTAGTGTGGTGGTAGTGTGATGCAAGGTGGTCAGAAACCAAACATGTCCCTAGTTTATTTGCCATCACTCACCAAAAAGTTCGGCCACCAAATCCGACGTCACACATTTGGTGTCACGCAAAGCTGACGTGGTGTGTATAGCCGGTTACCAAACACGTTCTCATACACTATACACTTACTCAAACCACGCAAAACTCTGACGTGCCACATTTTGGAAGCCAATGTTTATTTTATAACTGGTTTTGGTTGTTATAACTTTTCAGTGTAAATGCACATAGTAACTTGCTAAAAATGACGTTTCATCATTAATCTGACATGTATTTAGGACATATTTCTCCTACGTGACCAACCATGGCGCACAAATCATACACTAGACATTTGGTGGCAATTGCCGCCAGAAGCTAAAAGGGGAAGCGTGGCGGCCCAAACCATGGGTGAAATTAGGGTCTTTTTGGATGGACTAGGACTAACAACTAATCTTATTAGCTCTTATAAGTGGATTAGTGAACTAACAATTAGTCCGTGACTAATGAACTAATAATTAGTCTGCCTGTTTGATACTTGGGAACTAAAAATTAGTCAACTAGTTGTTAGTTCTGTAGATCCAAACAGGGTCCTAGGAAGTGATCTAAATAGCAAGCTAAACTTTTGCAACGAGTTGTTACAGTGATCCAAATAGACCCTTAATAACACATCAACTAGGCTACCTGAGGTTGCAAGTTAAAAAACAAATGAAATACGAAAATTGTGTAACCTTGTAAAAACACGAAGGGAAATTTTGATGTAAAACCACGCACGCCGCAACTTGTGAAAAGTGCAGTGGTTGATTCGTTCGGCGCATATTTGGCATGCCACACTTTAGCTTGGATGGCTGCAGGGGCTAGTCCAAGTTCTAAGCTCACAAAATGAAGTGCTTTTCCCAAGTATATGCAATATGTAGTACCAATCTTTACACGGACAGGCTCTCGCTGGAGAGCGTGCCACGTCGACTAAAAATCCTCGGCCATTGGATCGCGATTGAATGGCTTACATCGCTGCAAAAATCACTTTTATGAGCACTGTTCATATAACAGCGTCCACTGTTCATGCACTGTTTATATGACAGTGGCACAGTACATCTGGCAGCCGAGAAGAGAATTGTTGTGTGTACACTATAAACGTACCTAAAAGAATAAAGTAAACCCTTTTCCTTTCCATAAAATTCCTAAATAAATTAGAACCACTCTAGAGCCTACCTAAATATTTTACACTCCTTCTTCGTCATAAAAAAAATAATTTACAAATTCCTCTCATTCACATTTCGCCTATAAACTTAGGAAATTTATATCTCATCCATCATAACTACGAATCCCATAATTCTTCCACTAAAAATCTTCTAAAACAAAACCCTACATATCCTTTTGAACAATTCTATTTACGACCTAATCTGCACATACCAAGAATTTCTCTATTTTTCATAGAACTTCAACATCTATACTCAGTTATGAGGAAATTTTAAATGTATGTGTAGCCATATCCTCTTCAATTATAACATAGTATGACGCGGACCCACATTAATATGATTACGATCCTCCTCTATTTTTAAAAAAAAAATCAATAACACTGCTGCTGGGTTCTGATGTTACACACATTCAACTGATTTATGTACTAATGTCAACAATCCTCTTCTGCTAACACAATAAAATATAAAAAAGGAAAAACATTTTTACAATAAAAATAATACAAAAAAAAATTTATATTGTGCATTATATTCAACTGTAACATATGGGATATATGTTTTACTATAATATACAATATGTAACGTCATAGAATGGCAACCTCACGGTAGGCGCGACAACGTCGCGCCCTGATTTTCTAGTATTTAGCTTATAGCTAGAATTCCAAAAACTCAAGAAGGGCATCTCAACACCAAAGACACATAGCCAACTGACGCCACATCTCCACCTGATATCTTATATTGCATCTCTTATAAGTTATATTAGCAAATATGCTCGTGCATTACAACGGAGTACCAAACATTTAAGAGCCAAGGACTGAAATAATATATATCTCTTAATATTTTACTCTTTATATAAAATTTCGTATAGAATTGTGCTTAAAAAGATATTTGTGACTAAACTGAACAACTAACTTCATATTTCAATCCACAGTTTGATTGATTGAACCATATCAACTGAGCAAGGTTGTAACAATAAGATACGTTTTATTTCTAATTAGAACTATACCAATAATTTGGTGATGAAAAAATATATTTATTAAAGAAGAGGTCAAGGACTTAAAGACGTATAATATTATTATATTTATTATATTATTATTGATATTTATAGGGACTAACTAAATTAGAATAAGAAGTTGAAAACTGACTATCGAAGTGGATGCTTATAAAGCTTGGAAAAAGAACGAACGAAATCAGTTTGAACAGGGACACATGAAAAAAAAAAGAGTATTACATTGTCCGAACCAGCCTTTGATTTGATCGTTGTTTTTGTTGAACAAGATATGTATGGTTGGGGCAGCGTTTGCGGCGGCTACGGTGAGCTCGAGATGTTCAATGCTAGTGCACCAATGGCTTCTTATCAGGCTGCAGCTGCTGAAAACTGTACCTACAGTATTTTTGTATCTCAACCTGGCAGCATCAGCTCCAATGGTTTACTTTAAGATGTGCCAAACTTATCATTATTCTTTTTTTTGTGAGTAAACGACATTATTCTAACTTGTCGAACGTGCATGTGCACGGCTGGCATGCCTAGCACAAGAACCAGTGTAGGTGCTAGCGCTGCCTCTCCCTTCTTAGCCTTGCCGTTTGCTCCGTACTTGTCAATTCCATTCTGGTTTTCCTTTTGGAATAGAATGCACTGGTACCGGTCTATTCCAGTGTACCATTGAGGTTCTATTTGTATTTATATATACATAATGTCAAAATCACTAATTAAAAGTTTCTATATATGCATTAGTGAGTTTTTGCCGTTTAATAAATTATTATAGCCCACCCTTGCCACCAGCGTGGGCCCAACAGGTAGCATCGTAGCACGGTAGCAGGCTCAAGATGGAAAGCAAAAGCAACAGGCTAATATAGTAATATTGATATACCGTCTGTTTCGGTGCTCGGTTTTTCTTTTCCTTTTTTATGTGATGTGATTTGGATTGTTTTGCTTATTATTGATTGATTCTAAGTTAATGCACTTGGAGGAGGACTCGGTCTCTTACCGGACATCAACGCCAACGCATTGTGGTAGGACCGGTCTCTTTGCCAGGCACGAGCTCTGGATCGTGGATGTATTATGTTATGGGAAGTAAAAGCCGGGTTGAAAAAGACGTTTTGCTATATAGAAAGTAAAATAAGATTTTGTCTAATTTATTTTCTATTTAAATTAGGATTCCTATTCCTATTCAGTTTATTCAGGCTCGAAGAAATCTATTTTGTCCTAACTATCTAGGGTTATATAAGTAAACGGAAGAAACTCTCGACTACTAGTAGTTAGGGGGAGGTGAACAAATAAAAAATGGATAGGCGAAAAAAAAACTAGATTTTTTTCTCTTTATTATTAGGTTTAGATTATGAATCGAGCCAAAGGCGGTGGCGGCGGCGGCCTGCTGCCTGCCTGTCTGGTACGGGAGGTCGGGAAGGCGATGGGCGGCGGCAACACGAAAAGTCACGATCGGTTAGGGCTACGTGCGCTTCACAAACAACAGAAAAGGGCAAAAACGTCCATCCAGGTGCCAAATACACGGAAGAAGGGAGAAAATATATAGAATGGCAAGAAAATCAAATGCCAAATGTTCGGAGATTTATTTTTTACGAAGTCGACGTTTGGAGTCTAAAACTACGAAACGCAACGATTGAAGTTCTAAATATGCAATTTTCTCAACACTCTTAAAGATGCCATCTGAGCGAAGCAGTCCCTAACCAGATCCCAGATGTTGGCATTCGTGATGCTGTTGGGCCGTTGTTCTACGTAGGAGCACATCGTCATCCTTGCTCTGCTGATTACGGTAGTTCTGTAATGAGTAATGACGCAGCAAAAGACGGGCAAAAGTCAAAAGAAGTCAAAGAGTTGTAGGTGGCCCATTGCCGTTTCGTCCTTGGCTTGGACTTCCCTGTCGACGGATCTCATCCGTCTCGCACTCGCCTTGCCCCACCACGCTAGGCACGTGCAACGGGCGCACGGGGACGGGGGCGCGGTGCGGTGGCGTGCCAAGACCTGTGCCTGCCCTGCCCAACCCGAAGGGGACGGAAACGCCCGAAAGTCGTTTCGTGCGGACGCGGCCGCGGCCGCGGACGACACGCGGGCTCCACGCCAGCGGACAGCTGGGGCCTGCGCGCATGCAAGTTGCTCTGCCTAGGATAAGGGCCTTGTTCAGATGCCGGAATCCGGAACTCCCGAATGCACTGTGCTACACTGTATATTACTGTAGTATTTTTATTTTTATTTGATAATAATTGTCTAAATATTGATTAATTAGGCTCAAAATGTTCGTCTCACAAAGTACAATAAAACTGTGTAATTAGTTTTTGATTTCATCTACATTTAATATTTCATATATGTGCCGGTAGTTTGATGTGATGGGAAATCTTCTTTTTACATAGTAAAATTTGAAGGAGAATTCTGAAATCTAAAACAGGCAAGGACGGTCCCGACGGTGGACGCGGTGGAACGCAGACGTTGGCAGGTGGGACTTGGCGCTCATTGCGCTTTGCCACTTTGCCCCTTTGGTTTATACCAGAAAACACAAATGTGGTCAGCGCAACTTACCTAGACCTAATTAACGGTGCCTCAGTTCGAGGATCACATGGGAACCGGCGCCTTGTTTAGATGCACATGAAAAGTTAGAATTTTTTCATTCTCTCTCCATCACATCAATCTTTGAACCCATGCATGAAGTAGTAAATGTAGGTAAAAATAATAACTAATTACACAGTTTAGTTGAAAATCACGAGATGAATCTTTTGAGCCTAGTTGGTCCACGATTGGACAATATTTGTCAAATAAGACGAAAGTGGTACTATTTATCAGGTTGAAATTTTTTCAGCATCTAAACGAGGCCCGGAACGTAATGGTACGTACACAGTTCGCTCGGCGTATCGAAGATTATTTGATGAACAACACCAGCAGAGATCAGATGGAAGCGCGTCATCATCAAGTGATAAGACCTGGAAGCGAATTTGGGGTCTCTGTGTGCCTCCAAAAATCTGGGTTTTCTAGTGGTGTGTAGTGAATGAGTTCTTACCGGCCAAACAAGTTTTACATCGGAGACGTATTGAGCGCACTCCGAATTGTGAGGTATGTGGAGCTGATGAAGAATCAATTAAGCATATTTTGATGGACTGCACAGTTGCTAAAGTGTTCTGGGCTGAAGTGAGGAGACTGAATGCAGTTAAGCTGCCAAAATTCCATCCAGTTACTTGGGTACATGATTTGATTGATCCGGCTCTGTGCAATCCAAGGGATGCAGGCGTTTTTTTGTGTGGCATGCGGCCGCTATGGATGGCAAGAAACAAACGCCGACATGGTGAAGCAGCTACTCCTGTACATGTAGCGGTGAAGCGGGTGATCGATACGGCTTTCGACCTATGGAATCTGAGTCATCCCCCAGGAACTCAGAGAGATGCACGGCAAGAACGTCGGCGCTGGCGAAAACCAGTTCCTGGTTTGATTAAATGCAATGTACATGCATCCTTCTATGAAGAAAATAGTACAGGAGCAACTGGGGCAATACTTCGGGATCATGAAGGAGGGATTTGTGGGGGATCGGCTAAGTGGTATAACCATTGTCTGAATGCTCTAGCCACAAAAGCGATGGCATGTTGGAATGGTATGCAACTTGCCATAGATCATGGTATGACAAGGCTCCTCATGGAGACGGATTGCCAGTTCTTGGTGCAGCTGCGGAACAAGCGTGAAATGCAGAGATCCGAGGTTGATCCTCTCTTGTTCCAGATGGATGAACTCAGCCGGGGCTTTGAATCCTTTGATTTATGTTTTATTTATAGAGATTGTAATAGATTAGCTCATGAGTGTGCTAGATTGGTTTCTCGTGAAAACCCAGTGGACGAGTGGCTTGTAACTCCACCGGGATTGCGAGATATCGCCATGATGACTGTAACCCTGCTCATGAGTAATATAAAGCTCCGGTGATGCTAAAAACAAGTTCAAGGATCACATTTTAACCCGCTGAAAGCAAATCATGGCAACACAATCTGACCTTATTGGTGCATCACGCTGGTTCCTGATTCTGTCCACGGTCCACTATATGATCGTTAAGAAGAGAAGCTTCGCCTTTAGGATGTGTTTGTTTAAGCGTTTTTATAGGAAGCTCCAATGCTAGGTACTTCCTCCATCCCAAATTATAAGACGTTTGACTTTTTGACTCCAAATTTGACCACTCGTCTTATTCAAAAAATTTATGCAATTTAAGTCATTCTTGAAGAACTTTTATTAATAAAGCAAGTCACGACAAAAGAAGTGATATTTTGCACATATTTTTTGAATAAGACGAGTGATCAAACTTGATGTCAAAAAAGTCAAACATCTTATAATTTGGCATGAAGGAAGTAGAAGACAACGATCCTAGCCATAGGCGTCTGAAATCAGACGTATAGATACGATGCCTGAGCAGCTTCGGCCAAGAGCAAACCAAATAGATCTTGCTTTCACTCGATACATACTCCTAGATCCTAAAGAATAAAGTCCAATTTGTGCATCAAGACTCAAGAGGGATCAAGCCTCAAATATCGAACATATTCTAGTGTTGGATTGAGCGATAGCTTATCATGTGATTTAAGATCTTGCATGCCAACTGGAGTATATATCTGGGTACATTTTTTGAATACCTGTATGCGCAATATTACAGGACAGAGGGAGTAAGAGAAACTCCACTAGATTCTCTTCCCCTTAAGGAACTAAGAAAAATTGGAATTGTACTTTTAGGGACTATTGTTGCAGCAGAATGAGAAAACTCATCGCTTTTCATTTGGGTGGGACCCACCTGTCAAGCTAAAAACATCTTCTATCATGGCCTCCACTCTCTCAATCTCTCTCATTCGAGATATGCTCACCCAACGCAGTGGCGGTGTGGCCTGCATGCTCGCTCACGGTGGTAGTGTGACTTGTGCGCTCGCCCACGCGATGATGGCGAGAGATGGCCAGCGTGGGTTGAGATGCTAGTGCTAGAAGGAAAGGAAAAGGGATTGAGAAAAAAAGTTGTCCTCTATTTTAGGGATTGAGAGTAGGGAAAGAGTACGTGCTCGAGTATTTCTTAACCTCATTCTCCTATATGACAGTTTTTAGAGTTCAAAGAATTATTTTTTCAATATGATAGAGTTGCCCTAAGCCCCTAGAACCTATAATGCATTGTTCATTCTTGCACAAAATGGTGCTATTTGTAACGAAATTTGTTAATAAATCCCTGTCATATCAAAGAAGCCCTCAAATTTAGCGCTCCCTACAGTCCTCCACGAATTGGCACGAAATGATTGGATGCGACTGCAAAGTTGCAAGATTTCCCAACCGAGGCCGCGCTCACTTGCTACAGCAACCCAAAATATTTCCTCTTCCACCCATCACATCAAATCTTTAAACGTATGCATGAAATATTAAATATAGGTAAAAAAACAAACTAATTACATAGTTTGTCTGTAAAATTCGAGACGAATCTTTTGAGTCTAATTAATCCATGATTGGACAAATTTTACCAAATAACAACGAAAAGTGCTACAGTAACTTTTCACCCCCAACTCACCCCATCTAAACACACCCCGAAATGCCCAAAATAGCGGAATTCACATTCACATCTTCAAAAAGCATATGACCGAATGGCCCACGCACCGAACCTCAATTTAAAACCGCAGAAAAGGAATCCATCCGACCATCCATAAAAAGCACGGCGACGCGGTCACCACTACGGCACCGCCGCCGCCGCCGCCGCCACCCTCGACCCCTGAAGACTTGAAGAGGCAACCCGGGGACGCCTCTCCCATCCACGCGCGCACCTTCCCACTCCCAAAAACCTAGCCGCGCGCGCCACCTGCATCCCATGGCGGCCACCGAGGCCGCGGCGGGGACCGGGTCCTCCTTCCTCTCCCCGCGCCGCAGTCACAGCGCCGCCTCCTCGACGGTCCGCGCCGCCGCCTCGCGCTTCCGCTCGCCGGTGAGCGTTCGTCTCGTTGCGGGGGCTTTCTGATTGATGTGTGATGCCTATGCCCTATGAAGTGCTGAGGTCTTGTGGTTGGTCTTCCTTTTGGTGTGCGCAGAAATGCGTGCTCGGGAGCGAGCAGCTGCGGGTGGCGCAGGAAGGGAAGCGGATGGGCGGGGCTGAGCCCAGGGTCGCCGCGTGGACGCCAAAGACGCCCGCGCCGGAGGCCAGGCTTGCCGCACTGCCAGGGGAACTGCGGGACTCCAGGATGAAGATCTTCTCCGGCACGGCCAACCGCCCGCTCGCTCAGGTGGGTTTGGCGTCTCTGACTCTGTTCGTTCGTGTTGGCTGTTTGGTTCCGTGAGTTATTACAGGAAGAATTTTTTTTTTATAATTTTATGCAACCTGGGGACTATAATGCTTTATTTCTTGTTCTTCACTGGTTTTAAGTCGTCAATGGCACTGTTCATGATAGTTTTTACTTTTACAATCACGTACGTAATTGCAGTTGGATTTGGTGCTTTACATGAAAGGGATGTCTCTGCAGTTGAAATTCGAATATTTTTGAAACGTGCAAATTGTTTATTTTATGCATTTTATATCTTTCAACCACTAAGATTGTGAATACTGACTTTTTTTGCCAGTACTATTAAAAGAGTAGCTTTAAGGGGCTTGCACTTTTTCATTTGTATGGTTTCTAGATGTTGATGTTTGATTCACTATGGTTGCGGCGACATGGCTTCTAAACACACTACTGAAAATTGTAATGTCCCTCTGTATTTACTTTCTAGGAAATTGCTGCTTACCTGGGTGTGGACCTCGGCAAGATCCTGATCAAGCGTTTTGCTGATGGAGAAATTTATGTGCAACTGCAAGAGAGTGTGAGAGGATGTGATGTGTTCTTGATCCAGCCCACATGCTCTCCTGTCAACGAAAACCTCATGGAGCTCTTCATCATGATTGATGCATGTCGGCGGGCTTCAGCACGGTCTATTACCGTTGTTATTCCATACTTTGGTTATGCTAGAGCAGACAGAAAGGTATTAGCTAAATGATACAGTGATTTAGTTTATAACTTAGTAAGTTCAGATTCAGAATTTAACGTAAAATATTGAAAAAATCAGACTACTTTGAAGCACATTGCTTTTGATTTCAATGTGTTTCCTGCCAAAATGCAAATAAAAGCAACACCATCAAAGTAAGCTTCAACATTTGAGCTCCTTGTCAAGGATTGCTGTAAGGGCCGTGTACACTGCTGATGCTGATTTGCGATAAGTTTGCCACTTGTTTAGTTCTCCAACTTTATTATGGATACAAAAAATCTTCTTATGCTGATTTTCATGCAATAAAGTTGGCAATTTGTCTTGTACCTCAGCTTTATTGTGGATCCAAAAATCAAGTATTTCCCTGCTGCTGCCTTAACTTTGATAAAATCCATCTATTATGAATGACTTCTTTTCCTCTAGTTGTATTACTTTATATACTACTACCACTATGGGTTTCCAGGTACCCCCTCCATTCCAAATTATAAGACGTTTTAGTTTCTCTAGATACATAGCCTTTGCTATGTACTTAGATATAAACTATGTCTATTTATCTAGAAAAGCTGGAACATAGGGAGTATTAAGGAGGATCAGAGCTGCCCAACTTAAATTAAAGAAAAAATTACTGCTCCATTTGCTTTAATATCTGAACATCTAGCTTTTCTTTTGTTTCTTTTGTTTAACTGCACAATGTCTTTGGTAATGCAGGCACAAGGGCGTGAGCCCATTACTGCCAAACTTGCTGCAAATTTACTTACTGAAGCTGGTAGTGACCGTGTCATTGTATGTGATATTCATTCTACGCAAGCATTGGGGTACTTTGATATTCCTGTGGATCATATATATGGGCAGGTAGTGAGACTTCTTTCTTTACAGTGTTTGATTTGAATGTTGCATCTCATTGAAATCCTCATCTGAAATTTCTAGCTGATTACTAATTCGTGTCATCCTTGGTATCTGTAGCCTGTGATTCTGGATTACCTGGCC
The DNA here is from genome assembly GCA_022457205.1 of Saccharum spontaneum. Taxonomy (NCBI): domain Eukaryota; kingdom Viridiplantae; phylum Streptophyta; class Magnoliopsida; order Poales; family Poaceae; genus Saccharum; species Saccharum spontaneum. The sequence goes on from CM039616.1 coordinate 46,652,061, forward strand.
AGCAAGACAATATCTGAAGATCTTGTGGTTGTTTCTCCTGATGTGGGTGGTGTTGTTAGAGCACGTGCATTCGCTAAGAAATTATTGAATGCCCGTTTGGCTATTGTTGATAAAAGAAGACAGGGCCACAACATGTCAGAGGTGAGACTTTTGGATTGAACCAATCCTTATTTCACAGCCCCACCCTTTTATCAAGGTTCTAGAAACGGGATAGGAGTTTTCCTTGTCAGCAGACTATAAATCTGTCTCTTTTTCGTTTTTTCTTTTTAAGTTCCTTGAGTTTGAAACTTCTCAATACAATGATTCACTATATTCTTTATAGCTGTATAATTTCATTAGTACTACAATTGTATGCAAGTATTTTTTTTTTCACCTGATGATCTATGTGGGGCATCCATGTTTTGACTTGTGTTGATCTGTGCAATAAAATGCAATTATAGCTTGCAAAATTACAGAGGCTTATATCATATTTTTGAGTTTCCTACTTCTGAGTACCGTTTTCCTTCAGGTCATGAACTTAATTGGTGATGTGAAAGGAAAAGTGGCTATCTTGATTGATGACATGATTGACACAGCAGGTTTGCAAATCTGATTTTTAGCTTTTTGGCTGCACGCCTGCACGTACTAGTCAGTTTATTCGATCCAATAGTCACATATTTTTAACATTTTAATCAAATCCAGGGACAATCACTAGTGCAGCGGCTTTGTTAAAGCAGGAGGGAGCAGAAGCTGTATATGCTTGTTCTACACATGCTGTTTTCAGGTTTTCTAGTTGGCTTTATTGAATATACTTCTATTTTTGGTATTTTATGGCAGAGATCCTATATGATGCAGCTTCATTGCTCAGCACTTTCTAATATTTCTCTGCAAGCACATTCATAACACCGTACAAAAAAGTACACCAGCAGCAGTAGTTAGTAGTTGTAGGTCATATTAACTTTGCTAATCTTGAGGGCACCCATATCACTAGCATTAGCAACTAATCTTAACGATATGACTGCTAGAATCATATGCAGTATGTTTTCTACCCCTTTTTTTACTAGCATTCTCACATGATGTTTTATAATATACTTTCATGTATATTAGTGGTCAAAGTTCTAAAGTTTGCGCAGACATCCGTAATCATCATGCATTTGAGAATGGAGAGAATACTCTATTACCTATAATTAGGGCTGTTCGACTCCAATTGTAGAAGTAACCTTATATTAGTTTTTCATGGCCCCTTCCTGTCCGTCCCAAAATAAGTGATGTTTTAGGTTTGTCCTAAGTCATACCATTTCAAGTTTGACCAAATTTATAGAAACGGACATCAATATTTATGACACCAAATAGGTAGAATATGAAAATATATTTCATGATTAATCTAATAATACTTATTTCATTATTTGGTATCATAAACATTAGTATTTTTTTGTATAATAAATTTTGTCAAACTTGAAATAGTTTGACTTAGGACAAACCTAAAACATCACTTGTTTTGGGACGGAGGGAGTATTATACAAATTAGCTCATGCACGGTTGAGTGTGAAATTGATTTGTGGTGGATGTCATTTTCGTTAAGGAAAATTTTCATATAGGTGAAATATAAATTGCATTGTTTGCCATGGGTCACTCGTTAATCAAGGTTTACTTTGATCAGACTTGAAAACGGTGTCCATTTGCAACATCACTTTCAGGAATACGAGGCCTCTAAACAGAGCTCATGGTATTTTGTGGGAAGGTGCTTGAGGAAATCTTGTCTGCACAGTCACTCGTCTAAATTGGACTACTAATAAATTTGCTTGTTTGATGCTCAGTATGCTTGGTGACCTGCACTTTATTTCATAAAGTAGCAGGATGCTTTATTTCGTTTGAACAGTTGTCTTTATATTCTAACATCCTTATTCCTTTACAAGATTTTTATATTAACATGGTTGATTTTTCAGCCCTCCCGCAATTGAAAGGCTTTCTGGAGGCGTCTTTGAGGAAGTTATTGTGACAAACTCTATCCTGCTGCCAGAAGACAAATGCTTCCCTCAGCTGACGGTGCTGTCAATGGCCAACCTTGTAGCGGAAACAATTTGGCATGTTCATCGCGATGGCTCTGTGAGCAGCATCTTCCAATAGCAGAAACGCCTAACATCATTTCGTCTTTACATTCGTGTGGTATAGAGAAGGCACCCAGTGCCTGTGCTGTTTGCCTATTTTCGTAGGGAGTCAATTTTGGCGGCAAGATATAATAAGGTGGTATTGCCGATGTACGGGGTGATAATAAGGTGGTATACCCGGTGCTACGGTGTACGTGGGGATAATAAGGTGGTATGCTGGTGTATGTGGGTGATCAATTCTGCGTCATGTTACTAAAGTGTGTTCAGCTCCTGACCTGCCTCTTGTGTGGAGGCTCAGTCATAGTAATTGGATATTGTGGGGTGCGAGGGGTTCGGGTGTTCATGTCATCCTGACAAGATGGAAATGGCAGAATCGTTAGCTTTGATGATTGACTTTGTTACATATAGTTTTAAGGTACTCCTCGGAGTCACGGAGAAGTATTATCTTGTGAATTTTGCTATTTTAAAGTTTTATTAAGTACTTGGGTACAGGTAGGGATGAAAACGGATCGGATACGGACGGATATCACTGATATCGTATTTGTTTTCATATTTATGTCCGGATTCGGATTCGAATACGGATAGTATAAAAAATGCCGGATAGGATATGATTGGATATCGACATCATAAATATGTGATTTAAATATTCGGATACGAATACGGTATCGGATGTTAAATATCCGGACTCGGATACGGACGGATTAAAACCCCTCTAAACGGATTCGGTCTCGAATACGGTCGGAAAATATCCGTACCGTTTTCATCCCTGGGTACAGGTAGGTACGTGGGTCTTTTTAGGCATGCACATTGTTGTTGCATTGCCACGTGATTTGAGACAAAAACCAACAATACGTACATTGTTTGCCGTCTTTTAATTTGTCTTTGGAAATTTACAATCCCTTATGTTATGCATGTAATTTGTAACAAATGAATTTTATGAGTTGTTAACCCGTACAATGGTATGCTAGTGTCTCTTATAAAATTTTAAATTTTAGTTTATGATGAGGTGGTTCCTTTCTAGAATAACTTTAGCTCAAACAACATCCAAAATCGTACCTGCCATCGAATATGACAAAGACAAGACGGCTTACGGATGCTAATGTTGCCTTATGTGCGAGGATCGATGCTCAAATGTGATCCGAGGCTCCTAGCCTAGCGCCACTGTGGCGTTCGCCAGAAGCACTCGGGCCGGCGTTCGTCAAGCTTCCAGGTCCGGATCCTGGTCGGTTTTGCATTCATCTTGCAACCAGTTCTCTGCCGAACGGTGGCCTCCACCCCCCCCCCCTCCCCCCCCCGAAAAAAAAAGACGTCGGTGGGCTCATGCGAAACCATGGCATCACCGAGTAGGGTGGTGAGCTCCTGATCTGCCGCGTGATGGAGACTCTTAGTCGTAGTACGAAAGCTTGACCCATGTCACACAATGCTTCGTATTGTGGGCAAGGGATTTATGTGTTCATTCATGTCACCTCCAAACGATGGCAATGGTTAGCTCTGTCGAATGCGTTACTAGTTTCGATAATGATTAGACCTAGGCGTCAATCCATCCAGACGCCGCATGCCTCACTCTGCCTCGCTGCTGCCACCTCCCCCTGCCGCTCGCTCCTCGCTCTCGCCCGTCGCGCACCCCAACCATGCCTCTTGCTCCTCGCTCCCGCCCGCTGCGCCCCCCAACCGTGCCGCTCGCCCCCGCGCCGCCCGCCTCTGCTCTCCCAATTCTCGCCATCCCCACCTCTCAGTCTCTCTTTCTCAAGTCCGTTGGCAGCAAAGCGCCTCCCCGATCTCTTCCCCAACCCCAGCACTGTCAGATGTCTCGTCGCCGCGGGGTGCCGCCGCTGCCCTTGCCGATGGCCGCTAGGTGCACATGCCAGGGCGCCTCAGGTCATCCCCGGCCAAGCCAAGGGCACCCACGAGCGCGGCTGGTGCTGGTGGTGCACGCGGCGCTCCGCTCGCCGTCGGCTCCCATCCCCACGGTCGGAATCCACTGGCTCCGGCTTCCCCTCCTTTATGTTGCAAATGTATAAAGTATTTTAGAGGTACGTTGCAAGTGTTTCATATAGATGTTGCAAAAGTAGATCGGGATGTTGCATATGTTGCAGGTGTTTCAGAGGTATGTGACAAGCGTACGTTTATTCGAAATATTTCATATATTTCAGACGTATGTTGCAAGCATTTTGACCTGGATTACCGGATGTTGCATATGTTTCACACATATGTTGCAATAGTATGTTCCAAATGTTTCATCTGTTTCAGTCTATTGTTGCAACAAATGTTTTCATGTTGCAAGTTGCAAGTGTTTTTATCTAGATGTTGCATATGTTTCACACATATGTTGCAAGTGTATGTTCCAAATGTTGTATCTGTTTTAGACGTATGTTGCATTTCAAGTGTTTCATGTTGCAAGTGTTTAATGTTGTTCAGAGAGTCACGGGGGTGCGATGAGTGATGGGTGCACGGCTCGGGCATCGAGGGATGGGGCGGCTAGCCATGGGCTGATGGATGGGGCACAAGGTGCACCAGGGGCCTGCGGACGGGGCGTGCCAGAGGCCAGCAGCTGGGGGCGTGCAAAGCGCCAAGGGCATGTGGACGGGGCGTGCTCGTCGTTCATCCTGGCTCTCGGATCCCGCCCGCACGGAGAGAGAGAGAGGAGGGGTCAGGGGGAGGAGTGGCGGGCACAACGACGGGGGCGGGGTGCGCGTGCAGTGTGAGGTGAATCAGGGGCGGGCTATGCTGTCTGGACTTTTGGGCACGCTAGCCACGCCAGTTTTCTCGAGCGACTTTGTTACTCCGCATAGGAAGCAAAGCCTAGCTTAGTCGGTTGAGAGGTAACCGATTGTGCCCATATATACAACTCAAGTTAAGTCCTCAAAATTTAGATGTCTATGTTTTTAATCAATCAAAACAAAAAAGACGTACACATAGTTATGGACATTGAGACCAGAACTGACACACTTGATGATGTGCTCTCTCCGACGGCAGAACAGAGACACTTGATGATGCTCTCTCTGACGGCAATACGGTCTCATTGTGTGTGAGCGGTGAGTGGTGAATCCCTGGTGCCTCTTTTTTTCTGACATATTAATCATATCAAATCATATCTTTTTTGTGCGGAATTAAATGAAGATAATTTTTATATGAAAATTGTAAATCTCGTTGAGACCTACAACTTTCTAGTTTTGGGAGCATTGTAAAGTGCTTATTAGCCGACACTTGGCCTCGCCTAAGGCGTTGCCAAGGTGCATTGTAAAAACTATCTCTTTCTTAATACAAAGACGCGCAAACCTTTTGTGTGTTAAAAAAAACCGACACTTGGGTTATGGACTGTCTTGACAACACTAGACGTCGTATCGTATATATGTTGCAACTATGTGTCTTCATTGCTCCTTCTAAAGTTAATCCAATTGCTCTATTATTGTGCATTGAAGTTACTAGGTTTGATAACTGTATCAATATAATTACATATTTGATGGAGTAGATATGTAGCCAACAATGCTGCAGCTGCAATGGTGTAACTTAGGACGTGTTTGATTACCTGGATATTACCCTAGCCTAGCATATGCATGTGGTGGTTGTTTGGTTGTCTGTACTAGTGGCGACATTCTTTGGTTGCTTACATGCATGAGCATGAAATGCCAAGATATTTTGCCTACAAACAAGCCAGCATTGGAAAAAGGCACCCAAACGTCAGCCGATGGCGCAAAACTCAGCATGAGTTCTCCTGACCAACGTACAACCTCCAAAGGAGTATACCTACTCCTCCACAGGCTCGGGGGCTACACCCGGCGGGTACGCTCGAGCGCATCCCCCGGAAAAAAGCAACCAAAAAACAATCCAAGGCCTCAGCAACAACTGGGCCAAACCCCGACAAATAGCATAGCCAACGTACAGCCTCTGAAGGAGTATACCAACTCCTCCACAGGCTCGGGGGCTACTGTCGGGTACCACAATTAGGGGTACCCAAATTAGGATGAAAGCCCACCACGAATCAAGCACCCCACCTCCTATTTAAGGGAAAAATCAACAAAGGAAGACCCATGGGCCAAATCTCTCCTTGTTGGGCCTTCAGCAAGCCGCTTGAGCAAACTAGTCCATATCCCTGCTTCATCCGAGGTCTCACGTAGAGGGGTCTCGGAACACCTCCGATTCGCCTGAGACCTTAGCCCCTGGGGTCTCGGACATAGGACGACCCTCGGTAACATCACCGCCTCGCCCAAGCCCCAGAGACGGCATTGTCCATCTTCGACTCGCCCGAGACCGGCCTCTGATGCCGCTCTCCCATTGGTGCGTTCGAGACCTCCCGTGACGTCACCCACGTTCTCGCGTCTACCCAACCGGACAGGCCGGGAATGACCGGGGTCAAATCACCACGCCCTCGATTGCAACAAGCATGGGAAAGAGCTGCTAACCACTATGTCACCCATGCCGACACTATACGCACGATTCGTGCATGCACAGAGTATGGAACAACTGCTCTGGACCACTCTTCCAACGATCAGGATGAGGCGCATCGCATTTCCCGCCCCCGAGGCCTCGGCCCTCTATGCTAAGTCAAACTACAAGGACAAATATGCCACGCCGGCTACAGGACCAGGTATGACGGGACACGTCGCTACAATACCGAAAGACAGAAACTACTCCCTCAGCAGTGGCACGCATGCCTGGCCATGTAGCAGCAGTGCCAGAAGTACCGACGCCATGACTCAACAGTACAGACCACGTCGCCACCAGATAAGGCGCCCCCGAGGCCCCAGGGCTGCTTCAACAGCAAAGATCTCCCACGCACCAACATCTTGTAACCCTGCACCTCCTTGAGGCTATAAAAGGAGCATGCAGGAACCGTTCTAGGATAGACGAAAAAGAAAGAAGACACCTCACACAAGCACAAGACAATACACGAGCGCACGACTCTCCTGGACCTTGCGAGGACAAGTTCATATCTAGATGAAAATTAGCACATAATTTTCTTTTCCCAAAGATAAAACCTTTTAGCTAATATACACCCTGTTCGGCAGGCTGTTTCTGCGGCTTATAAGCTGGCTGTGGCTGTTTTGCTGTGAGAGAAAAACACTGTTCCACGGCTGATAAGCCGTGCTGATAAGCTCAGCCGAACAGGGTGATAGAATACAATGGCCCTGTTCGGCAGGCTGTTTTTTTGACTTATAAGCCGGCTGTGGCTGATTTACTGTGAGAGAAAAATACTGTTCCACGGCTGATAAGCTCAGCCGAACAGAGGGAATGTGATGTGGATCTATGAACCCGGCCAGTAGTATAAACCTTTTTCAATCGAATTTGGCCGACCTTAAAGATAGGTGCAAATCACAAGTGCAAACAAAACAAGGCCCAAGTGATGAACACAAATATTAAGACATAGACATCGTTGGTACTGATCTTATCTGACAGATGCGGCATTTTATCGGATCCAATCTTAACCGTGCTTGGTCGGATCTAACCGAGATATAGCAGTAATTGGTACTTTAGCATTGACATCCTCAGTAAATCAGGCCAATAAAAACCCCTCTTGCAAGGAACCACCAAAAAAACGCAGCATCCAGATATGAATGAACCAGGCCAACCAATCACCAAAGGCTGGCGCGTACCTGAGGATTGGGGTCGTCGTCGTCCGCCGCCGCCGCCGCCCGGAGAGAGGTTTTCCTAGGGTGGCCCGCGTACGAGGGCGAAGAAGCGATGGCCCCGACGCTGCGCTACACTCGCCCGTTGGCCGAAGCCCCCAAGTGCACGCGCAAGCCCTTTTCTCACGGGCGCAACTCAGAGAGGGATGGGCAGGCGGCGCCGCGGCGGCACGAGTGAGAGGGAGCGGGCAGGGCATCTCCCCCACATTCTCTCTCCCTTTTTCTTAAAAAAACTTGGTATAGGATGCTTAAAAAAACTTAGGAGATTGAGAAAACTAGATTTACGGCTTGTTCGATGATGATGTATGTATGTATGCGCTACGGCAGATTGAGAAAATTTTCTTCCACTGTACAACCAATACTTCCAATGACGGACCCAAAAATTAAAATGAACCTGGCGAAGTGACCGAAGTGAGAAAGTCTTTGGCAAGGAGGACTCCTCCGAAAGAGTGGGAGCTCTTTTTATCTTTCAAAATGGCTCCGATTTCTCTTTTTTACACCGAAAAACGGTTCTAAAGAGCTCCTTCAACTAAACGTCAGTAGAACTTCGCCAGAGAAACCGGAGCCAAAGCCGGAGAGGAGCCCTGCCAAACGAGGTCTATAAAACTTTTCTCATTCATCTTAGCCTAGAATAGGATTGCAACGACTTTTTCACGGCTGTGCCTAACCACTTTTTAAATGAGAGGGAAAGAGAATTACAATGCATGATCTTAATAAATATAGGCTTAATTACCAAGATTAATACAATCAGTACAAGATTAGTGTGAACCGTAACCTCTGTTATATTGTGCTATCTAGTCCTACGTTGTGTGACAACGGCAATGGTTCAGGCTTTAGTGAAAATTAACGTGTGCCAGCTAGTCCTACGTTGTCTCCTCTGGAAGGTGCTCTGCTCAGGCTTAGCTTCCTTCTCCGATGAAGGTCTAATCTCATACAGCAGCGTGAGAGCTCTATACGGTCATACCCCAGTGCGCATCGGAGCCCGGGCAGGCGCCCAGGGTCGCCGGGCCCTGGGTCCGTCCATGAACACTCTGGCTCATACATTTTTCTTGATTCAAGCATCGGCTCTATGAGCGTATATTACTGAACCTGTGCTCAGTTAAATCGTGAGGCACAAAAATGTTTACACAATCCAGGAGACCACCGTCCATGTTTGAGACAGGCCTGGTTTCCAACCAGTGCCAAATCTTGGTAGCTCGTGCGCAGACGAGTTACAAACTCTGGGTACATGAACAACATTAAAACAAACAAAATGCTCACGGAAGAGCTCACGAATAAGCTTAAAGAAGTTGCCACAAGCTTTGAGATCTCTGGAACTGGTTTGAATAGCTTCACAAAGCTAAGTTGAGTTGGTCTCTAACTGAATAAGAGAAGTTCTATATTGTTCTGCATACTCCGGTGCTTTTCAACACGCTACCGCCTCAGCCATCAGCGCATCCTGCAACAAACTAGCTCTAGCAAAAACTAAATCTCCAACAGCGTCCCGAATGATGAAACCCCACACACCCAACGAACATTCCTTCAGAAAAGGCTCCATCAATATTGATTTTCAGCCATTCATCGTCTGGAGGTTTCCACACCTTGTTCGTTTGAGCATATCAGCAGAATCAGCAACCATCCAGCAGTGTTTTTCTCTCACAACAAACCAGCAAACAGTACTTTCAGCCACAACAATCCAGCGAAACGAACAGGCTGTTCGCTTGTTGGAGCTATGGCAAGTATGTTTTGCACCATCAACTGTTGTCCCTCGCTAGCCATTAACAGAATCATTCTGGCCACTTGCGGACTAGTCTACATTAGCTCAGCCGGCGTTCACTTTGTTCCTGTTGTCCCACCATTTCCACTAAAGCAGCACTACTTGGATACATAAGTATGTGTCCAGTGGCATCGACAAGAGCGTAAAGTCCAGCACTTAGGGCCTGTTTGGACAACTCAAGTGATCTAGATTTACCAAAATCAGATTTGAATCCTATTTTTTTTATTACCAGAACACACTTCCCCACCATTATATATGAAGCCATCGAAAGTCTGGATTTGGGGTCCAGACCCATGAATTCCATGAGCACCTCAAGGGCTGCTCTAAAAACGCAAGTTTCGTACATCCTCGTGAAGTTGGATGATAATTATCCACTAATGCCACCCATTACATAACTATTTCCACAGTACCGGTTTGATTTCCGTTTCCCGTCGCAGCTACAGTAACCGACTCGTCTGTACTCCGGATCAGCTCCTTAAAATTGATGGGCGTGGTATACTGTGTTGGGCCGTTGTAGAAGGCCTGGACTCTGAGCAACGCGGCTCGCTGGGAAGGGTGTGGATCCCGTCCCAGAAGTAATGCTGGTCATGATTGGCGCAGACAGTGGAGGTGGGCAAGCAGCCCCCTACGCCCAGGCGCCCGCTGCCGCAGCACGCGCTGGAGACGTCCGTGAACCCCGACGCCCGCGGGTCGCGAAGACGGTGGCCATGATGCCGTAGGAGTCGGCGAGGGAGTAGACGAGGCCCGGCAGCCTTGGGGCGGTGAGGCCGGCGAGCAGCGACCGGAGGGCGTCGTTGAAGCCGGCGGCGAGCTTGTTCCGACTGTCCGAGCACGCGCCCGCCGCGCTGAGCACCCGTGCAATAGGCAGGCACCCGGCTAGCCCCACGTTGATGATGGCGAACTTCCTGGCCCCCATCCTGTACATCTCCTGAAATATGACTATCCATGTCAAATTATGGAGACAAACGCACCAACTGGCTCAAAGGCAACAGTTGGGCAAGATTATTAGGCCGGTGATGATGGCTCTGGTAGTAGCTCTATTACGTACCGTGATGGTGGCCGAGTAGATGGAGATGAGGTTGCCGTAGAACACGGCGACGTCGCCGTGCCGCTCGGCGGCTGACCTGTTGCGCACCTGCTCGGCGTTCTCGAACGCCGATATGTCGTTGCCGCCGATGCCGATAAGGATGACGGACCTGGAGAGCAGGGCGCTCACCGCCTCGGAGCCATTGTTAGCGACCATCTTAGACCAGGTAGCTTTAAAGTACTGCACCTGCCTTGACAATGGGATACTGTTGCCCTCGTTCTTCATCCATACATGATACATATATATACATTGTTACTCACCAGTCACTTAATTACCTGTATGTAAATAAAAGTTAATGTTTTGGAGAACACACTTACCGTGGAGTCCAGGATGCCAGCTCCTGCCGACGCATAGCTCACACCGGCGGCGAGAGCGGTCTGGACCAGTTGGTCGGAACTTGACGCCATCGACAGATACGGCGGAGGGCTACTCTCGAAACCCATGCTCTTTGCTGCGGCGTAAGTCGGCGGTGTTGTATGTATATACGTACACATGCTAAAGAGCATATATAGTAACTATGTATATACGTACATACCGACGAAGTCGGTGGTGTTGTAGCCGTTGCTGAACCTTCCGTTTGGTTTGCCGGAGCCCGGCATGTCAATGCCGTAGTAGGGCCTGTCTGCCCTGGGAACGTTCCTCCCCGGCAAATAGTTGTTGTTGCCGACGTCCAGCGTCGAGTCGCCGAACACGTACACCGCCGGGACGACCTGCCGCTGGATGTTACTCGGCGGGATGCTGCCGGCGACGGCGGCTGCGCCGAGCACAAGGCTAAGGCCGCCCAAAATATTTCCTCTTCCACCCATCACATCAAATCTTTAAACGCATGCATAAAACATTAAATGTAGGTAAAAAAAAAACTAATTACATAGTTTGTCTGTAAAGTTCGAGACGAATCTTTTAAGTCTAATTAATCCATGTTTGGACAAATTTTACCAAATAACAACGAAAAGTGCTACAGTAACTTTTCACCCTAACTTTTTCATCTAAACACACACTAAGAAGAAGAGTAGTCTTCGTGGCCAGCTCGTAGTACCCCATGGTCGATCCGAGCGATCGCTAAGTCCGGTTCGTTGTGGCCACATACATCGGGCGACCGAAGTTATGTTATGCGTGCCGCTCGTTGTGTGGCGCCGACGTGTGATTGCGGGGTTGCCCCTGCTGGCCGCCGGCCGGGAATGGGCGACGGCCCTTCATCCTGTCCACGCACGTTGCAAGCCTGTGCGTGGGCCATGAATGTTACAACTGCACGCGGATGTGTGGTAAAGGCGAGTGCACGTCCCATATGCAAGTTGGTGCACGGCGCTACTCTACTCTGGGTGGATGCATCAGGACTGCGACGTCCACATCGTCGGGACGCGAATCTGTCATGTGGTGCTTTAGGCCTCGTTCGGTTATCTTGCAATGGGCCCAGACATCATTCATCAAGCCTATACAAATTAGCTAACCATTCTAATTGAAAATCTTTTTAGGAGATGGTTCCTGCACAACCGAACGAAGCTTTATTAGGCGCATTGCCAACCCATCAATAACCTCCCGCTCCTTTGTTTCTCAAAGCTGCTCCTCCACTCATTCCTATCCACTCGTTCCTATCGCTCCTATCCACTCGCTTGCAGCCTCCGAGCACAGTGTTCTGCTCATCCGCTCATTCATATTCAATCCGTTTACTTCCTTGCCACTCTTTCATCTCTCCCTAATTTGCTCCCTTGTGCACATCCAACATAGAGCAGCGAGCAACGATGGTCTGCGGCGTGCCGATGAGCTACAACATGGCGGCACAGAGGCAAGAAAGCCTCAGCGGCATGCGACCTGCACAGAGGTGAGCTCGTGTCAAGCGGAGGCAGGCGAGCCCCGGCGGCAGTCGCTCGTGCACGACGACGTGAGGACATCAAGCCGCGCGGGTGACGACGTGGAGGCAGGAAAGCTCCGCGGCACACGTTCCGTGCAGAGGCGAGCTCGCGCGACACGGAGGCAGGCGAACCCCGACAGCAGACACTCGTGCGCGACAACGCTAGGCCAGCGAGCTATTCCCGAGGTGCAGCGCCTGGCCGTTGGGCTTGCCAGGCACGACGCGCTTGGTGCTCAGCTGCCGCCCTGCTAGGAGCGGCGTGCCGTTGCCCTCTCCCAGTCATGCGGCTGTGGCCTCCCAGTCGGGTCACGAGGCCGATGCCTCCCTTCCGCGTTGTGTGGCCGATGTCTCCCTTCCACGTCATGCAGCCGCCGCCTCCCAACGCCGCCGGGCCGCTGCCTCTGGTGAACTCCACACGCCGACGAGCCTCTATTCTCCCGAGCAGCAAGTAGATGTTGCACTACGCTGAAAGCGCATGTTGCAAGCATATGTTATGTTTCAGAGGTATGTTGCAAGTGCTTCATACGGAGGTTGCAAAAGTAGATCGGAATGTTGCACATGTTGCAAGAGTTTGTTCCAAATGTTTCATCTGTTTTTAGTCTTATGTTGTAGCACGTGTTTTCATGTTGCAAGTTGTAAGTGTTTCATCTGGATGTTGCATATGTTGCAGTGGCTATACACATATGTTGCAAATGTATTGTTCCAAATGTTTCAGATGCTTCAGACGTATGTTGCACGTGTGTTTATCTAGGTGTTGCATATTTTTCATGCATATGTTTGGAAATGTTTCATCCGGATGTAGCATATATTTCACACATATATTGCAAGTGTGTTTCATACGTATGTTGCAAGTGTTTCAATTGATTCAAACGTATGTTGCAAGTGTTTCATCTAGATGTTGCAAAAGTAGATATGGTGTTGCACATGTTGCAGTGAGACTCATATGTAGGAGCCACCTGCTGCAGGTCTGCAGCTACTGGGCCTGCCTGCATGCGCGTGAGTGTGGAGGGGACGCCACGGTGCGGGCGCGAGACACAAAGCGCACGTGGGCAACGGTGCGAGCGCGGGCACGGAGTGGCATGGGCCACAGTGCGGGGCACAAGACACGGTGCAGGCATGGGACACGAGTGGCACAGGTCCCCATATACTAGCCCCGTCCAAACGTCTAGTCACCAGACATACCGCTTTCACTTTCCACATCATACCCTTATCCATTTTTGAAAAGAACAGATATTATGATATCCATTTCTCAATCGAATAAATATGTTTTAAATATGTGGACTGTCCAGAGGGGATAGCGTTTGAAATGTTTAGGGTAGCAAAATGAATCAAGTTTTGAGGACAAGAGAGAAACTAAAATTTCCACGGTCAATGCAGTGTTAAAGCTCGTAACTGTTGTTAGGTACTACCAGAACGAGAACAAAGGTTCCAGGGTACTCCTGCATTGCTTCCTTCCATCTTCCCGGAATAAACACGGAAAGCACCTCGAGTGATAGATGTGTCAGCAGCAGCAATGCAACCAGCGGATTAGCAAAAAAGTCAACAACTTTTCTAGGTTCCCCTAGCTGATCTTGTCAACATCTCCCTACCCAAGAATCTAAGATAAAGAAAACGCCCTCGACAAGCTCCTCCTCTGCCGTTCAGCCGTTCAGGGGAGGAGGAGGCTGAGAGGAGCTCGTCGCCTCACCGTCAGTGCAGGTGAAGGTGAAGAGATGCCGCCACCGGCGACCCCTGCCTCGGGAGCCGCTGCGACCGCGATGCGCCCATACTTGAGGACACACGGAAAGCAAGTCGCTAGGCTGCACCTGTTCGACTGGATCGTGCTGCTCCTCCTCGTCGCCATGTACGCCGTGCTCGGCATGGTCCAGCCGTTCCACCGGTTCGTCGCAGAGGACATGATGGCGAGCCTCCGGTACCCGATGAAGGGCAACACCGTGCCCAGCTGGGCCGTGCCGGTACACCACTACACCACATCTTGATGATCTGAAAAAGATCATATGCATGTTCTGGGTTCCATGCTTATATATCTCAAAAGATGAAATTGGAACTGCGGTTTCTACTATCCAGGAACGAACTTTGATTGTTTTCGAATTTGTAAACAGATTGTTGCCATCGTTGTGCCGATGATTTTCATCGTTGGAATATACATCAAGAGGAGAAACGTTTATGACCTGCATCACGCTATTCTTGGTAGGTTAAGTTCTTATTTTTACGCTAGCTAATTTAATTTTTCATTTTTCATGGGATGTGTGTTCATCATCAGCTTATTAGCAGGCCTTCTGTTTTCCGTTCTGATAACGGCCATCCTGACCGTTGCGATCAAGGATGCTGTTGGCCGGCCGCGCCCGGACTTCTTTTGGCGCTGCTTTCCCGATGGAGTCCCGGTAATTAAGTTGTTGCGATTGTAACTTCAGCGACTTGATCTGTCATAGAGTTCATTACACAGATCCGTCCGAGGTTCAGAGCTAGCTTTGCTTGTTGCTTCCTGTCGACACTTCGAAACTGTTCATTAGTTTGAGAATTAGAATGTTGATGGAAGCTGTAATTCTGAGGTAACTAACTTATTTACCTGAACATTAATTCCATTTTTAGAAGTACAACAACATCACCGGAGGTGTCATATGCCACGGACAGCGGAGCGTAATCGAAGAGGGCCACAAGAGCTTCCCAAGTGGGCATTCTTCAGGTAAGTGCTGAAAGCTAGCCTTCTCTGAATGCAGTTTGCCAGACTTGGATTGTCCATTTCCCCAGTTTGCAAATTGCAATATCCTCTCGCTTATACATTGGCTGGATGTCTTTCTTGTCCTCCTCAAGCTTGTTTTGCGGGGCTTGGATTTCTATCATGGTACCTGGCCGGCAAAATCAAGGCTTTCGATCGAGGAGGCCATGTCGCCAAGCTGTGCATCGTTCTTCTGCCTCTGCTTCTTGCAACGATGGTTGCGGTGTCGCGAGTTAGTGACTACTGGCACCACTGGCAGGATGTGTTTGCAGGTGGAGTTCTCGGTAGGTATCCATCTCAGTTACTCAGTTCAGCTGCTCCCCATCCTACTATATTCCTGAAGATCACACATCAGCTAACTATATATGCTTGGTACAACTCTGCAGGATTGGTGGTTGCTTCGTTTTGCTACCTTCAGTTCTTTCCACCACCCTACAGTAAACATGGTATGATGCTTAGTTGCATATGTCAGAATAGTAAATTTTCCTCAAATTTATAACGTGTCCTCTGCAACTACTAAAAACACACGACTAAGCAAGTCTTCTCCTTTCAAGTTTCAACAACTTACAGCCAAAGGCTGCTAGCATATAGGTGGACATATATTAAAAACCATTGGGCTTAGGAGCTTAGCTTGTTCTGAATTACGAATACATATCGTTTTGAACAAACATAGTCTATAACAGTGAAACTTTCGATCACTTCTCAACAACAGGAGTTTGGCCTCATGCGTACTTTGAGCACATTCATCAAACCGAGGGTGAAAGGAATATACAGTCAACAACGAACGCGAATTTACACCATCAGTCACCGTCACTTGATCTTTCTGGATCAAATGAGATTAGAACTACCAGCCATGCACTGGATTCCATGGAAGAAGGAAGCAGAGATCAGTGACTGATGAATTCAAGATTTCCATTTCTTTCTTTTCTTTTATTTTTGTAATGCAGTGAGAGGAATAGATGACTTCTTACCGAGACACTAAGTACGTGTTTCGTTTGGAGCAGGGGCGGAGCTAGAGTAAAATGATGGGGGGTGCGGCTGTGTTGTAAGTCCTACATGAAAATTACATTCATATGTAAAGTGTTCAAGCAACAATGTAATTCATTGGCGCGACTGACACGTTTTAGCATCAAGAACTGAACATAAGTATTTCGCAAAGAAAAAACATAAGTATTTCACAAAAAACTAAACATAAGTGATAACAATATAAAAAATATACGTCAATAATGAAGTAGCGGTAAAAGGGCTCACCATTTAACAAATGTATAGTTTTAGAATGCACAGTTAGAAACAAAAGGACGTCGACATCGGCAACATGCATAAGCCGAAGCCTAAGGCCCAACCTCAATTTCGTCATTCGCCTAATAAATAAAGGAGAAACAAAAATAAACTTCATATTCCTATTGCCACTACTCTAGCTCTCGTGCTTTTTCTTTTATAATACCTTTCCATGTTATATGCTTGTATCATATGCCAAATTGCCAAAATAAACGGATTTTACTTGCTTGCTTTCCTGTCACAATTGTCAAAAAAATCTTAGATAATACTCTAGCCCTACCATTGTCAAGAAAACTGATATGCTGGGCTGTAGACTGTTTGTGTATGGGCTGACGGCTAAGCAATGGACTTTGTTACATAGACTAGCCTGCTAGCGGTTGGGCACTCGCTTGCCGAAGCTGTTGGCCGGTGGGTGCAGAGGTTTCACGTTGTGGGGTGCGGATAGGGTAAAAAATTAGGCCTTATAACTTGCTTCTCATTTTCCTGTGGGTGCGGCCGCACCCATAATCATCAACGTGGCTCCGACTATATGGGATGAAATGAATTTATCCCTGGTTTTTAGGATGGGACCGTCTCGGCACTTATTTGGCTAGAAAGGATGGGACCCTCCTAATTTCTTTTTTTGGTTGGAGAGACTGTACTACAAGCGATGGTTAGCCCTTTTCTGCCCGTTAGTCACTGTTAGAGTATGTGGGCCCATTGACTACAGTGACTAATGCGTAGAAAACAGTCATCTATCTCATGTAGTCCATTCGTAGAAAATGGTTATTCATCTCATGTAGTCCAATCCCACACTAATAGTGACTAATGTAGAAAACGACTATATGAAGGACTGAGAAAGGCAACCAAGGGGTGTGACTGGGAGCCAATCAAAATTTTCTTCCGAAATAGCCGCTGTCCCAAAAAACCCTCCAAAACAAATCTCACGAATGTGGTTCCCTCGAGCCAACTGGTGGCGGGATGTTCTTGGTGATGACCAGAGAACACAACGGGACATTCACAAAAACGAAAAACCAATTGCAACATGAAACTCACCGAGATCCAAAAGTGAGGCTCTCAACTTCCATCAACCGAAAGAAAGAGCTCACAACAAGATCACTCATGATTTGGAAAAATTCCGAGGCACCTTAGAAAACCCACGGAACAAGCAGATCGAAGAATGGACACCCGGAACTCAAAATCACCTTGGAGAGGCCTCCTTTCCGGGCAAACCCGGCCTCCCTGGGGTGCAAACCAGGTCTAGCTGGGATGCTAGGTTGGCCTGGCCTACTTTGGCAATTTCAGCAGCCCGAAACCAAACTTCGAAAAGGTGAAATCCATTCAAACGAAGTCCGATTGGGCTCAAATTTTGAAGATGTTCCCTGAGATGTTTATAAACTATCCCCAAAGGATCAACTCCAAAAGATCAAGGAACTCCATAGATCGAGAAAACTCCGAACCGGATTGGGGTTTTTCTAAACTTTTTTCAAAATCCACCAATCTTGTGCTCATGAGGAATATGGTCAAATCAACTTGCAGATATGTTCCTCGTGTGTCATAGCACGTACCCAACCATCCCAATCGGTCTCAGATCCCTCGAAAAATGAACTCACCCAAAATGCAAGAGGAGGGGTTTGAGAGAGGAAAAACCGATTCAAATAAAAAACAGAAAATAGGAACTTAGATCTCAGAGGAATGATTGCTTTATTTCTTGCACCAACAAGATTTGGTTCTTACAGAGGACAACTTAACACAGTAGAGGTTTGATTTTGTACGCTATGGATCTTTACTAGTATAGACTCAGGCTTAGACGGAAATCAAAGACTTAACAACTCTAGAAATGAAAGACTAGAGAGATAGTTCGTTAGGAGCAGCCCCTTCTTATTTTATAGAACTATTACACAATCCCAACAATGCCCTTAGATCTTTTTGTTGAACCACTTAAACCAGGGGCAAAACGTCCAACTCAAGATTTGTGCAACCTATGTCCATGGGCTCTTCATGACTTTGCTTTGCCTCGACGCAAGCTTCGCGATGACTCCACGTGCCTCCTCCCGTTCCTGCCAAAACTCCAACAAGGTTTTGAGGCTCAAACCCAAAAACCGTCCGCCGGTGGTTTTGAGGCCCAAACCACCAAACCCCTTGGAGAAGCGTATCCACTACGCCGCCTTCACGATCTCGACACGTGTCACTGTCATCCTCGACCGTCCGATCACCAAGTCCTCTTGCGCCTCCGCTTAACTTTGTCAACACGGCCTACTCCTCCTCATGCACTCTTACTTGTTGATGTCCTTAAGTGTCAGCCACCCATGGTTAGTTTTCCGGCCATCTTGGTCCCTCGATTCAAGCCTCACGTTCGTCCTTCACCGCTCCTTGTCCATCGGCATGACACATCTCTACTTGATCATCTCCATGCCTGTTGACCATCTTTGTGCTCCACACCTGCACACCAACACAACCAAGAGACATGTGTTGCACACACACTCACGCCATGGTTAGTCTCCAAACTCAACCAAAGCTGATCAACTCCTGACAATCACTCATCACAACTTAACACGCATGGGCACATATCAACCATGTGTTCACACTATCCATCTCATGTAGTCCAATTCCTCCAACCAAACAAAAAAATGGGATGGTCCCATTCCTTCCGACTAGACAAGAGCTCGGTCGGGCCCATCTTAAGAATCAAGAATAGATTCATTCGATCCCATATCGTCTCCAAACCAGACACATACTGAGAGGAAATTCTTTTGGGCTGGCACTGCCGCTTTGGTGAAGGGGAAATGCATGGTGTCCTAGCCAATTGTCTGCAAGCCAGCAGCACTCGGAGGGCTCGGTGTTAGTGACCTCAAGTTGGCCGGATATGGACTCCAGACCAGATGGTTATGGCTACAAAAGACAGACACTAACCGAGCTTGGAGTCAGCTACAGATCAAGACCGCGCCCCAGGTCCAGGCCTTCTTTCGGGCTTTCACATTTATGGAGATTGGTGACGGCATCACAGCTCTCTTCTGGGAAGACTGCTGGTTCAATGCAGATGCACTGAAGGAAGTAGCTACCAACTGATACCTAGGCGCACTCGGGCGAGCCTAACAGTGAGGAAGCCTTGACACAAAGGCAGTGGGTTAGGGGTATCTCGGGTGGTATGTTGGCTGGCGTGATCGTCGAATACCTGCACATCTGGGAGGCAACCAGCAACGTCCGCTTCACCAATCGGCCGGACAGGCTCATCTGGTGATGGACAAACGATGAATCCTATTCCGCCAAGTCTGCATACAAGATGCTGCACGCCGGTTCAGTCCACTTCAAAGGACATCATCTAGTGTGGAAGACGTGGGCGCCACTCAAGGTGAAAATCTTCCTATGGCTGTCCTTCGGCGGCGCCATTGGATTGGCGACAGGAGGCAGTGACACGGGCTCGAAGCAAGGGAATTGTGCTACCTGTGTGGTCAAGAGGTGGAGACCATTGACCATATCATCGCTTCATGCTCTTACACCCACGAGATATGGCACAACATCCTGCAGGTGCTGCACCGACCATTCCCACAGCTCGCCTCAACAACCTTCAGCTGGTGGAAGCACATTCGAGTAGGCAGCAGTGACCCGCAGCAATCCGGCATGGACTCCCTGTTCGCGCTGGTGTCTTGGCATGTGTGGAAAGAGCGTAATGCAAGATGCTTTCGCAGGTCGTCGGCAATGGTGTCTGAACTGTTTCAGCTCATCAAGGAAGAAGGGGATCGATGGATCCAGGCCGGGGCAATGACAGATCCTCCCCCGGCATCGTGTGTTGTAACGTAGCATTGTAGCCCAAGTGTTTTGTGCGGCCTACGGTCGCCTCTTCTTGTAATTTAAACTTGCTTTCTTCTGATACAATGATACGCACACTCGTGCGTATTCGAGAAAAAAACATACTAAGAGGAACTAAATACACATGAGGATCCAGAGTTCCAATACTCTCCCGCTCAGGTGACCACCCAGACCCCTCTCCTCCTCTTAGGTAAGTCCCCCTCCCCCTCTACCCCATGGCACAACCCTTCTTCCTTGGTGATTCGATTCAAACTGTGTTGCTTGGTCGGCTCCTTCACCTTCGACGATCGCTTGAACAAAACCTCATCCCTATTCCATGATTTCATCATTGGGGCCTCCAAGTCCATTGTCTCTCCTCCATTGTTGCCCCTGCCGCCTAGCGTCGTTGACGTTCGTGCATATTCTCCACCGCAGTGCGTGGAGTCCATCATCGTCAGGCGTCCACCGGTCCGAGCAGTTGATGCTGGAGCAAGTGAGCGTCAACATCATTGCACCTGAGTTCGGCCTCGCCCCCGCCCCTAGCTCGTCATGGGCAGGCCCATACCCGAGAATTTTAGGCCCTAGTGCGATTGGTACAAATGGGGCCTTGTAGAGCAATACAAATAGCTAAAGTGCATTTGATTATATTATATTATTATATAAAGCATGTTTTCTCACAATATCAAGAACCATATAAAGCAAACTGTTCAAGCCTTTTTTTTCTTCTTGCGCTTTTCATGACAGGAATCATATTTTCTAATTCTAGAAGACATGAGATCAAAATAGAGTACCCTGATTCACGAATAAAAAACCAACAAAACAAATCAAAGAGACAAACATATGAGGATGTTACTAAATAACTAAGAGAGTAAAGGGCACGTACCTGGGACGCTGATGGCCTGCTGGATCCCAAAATCGCAGTCTGCGTTTGTGAGAACAACAGGCGGCGGCGGTGTCGGTTTGGCTTCGTACTCGTACGCAGAACTCACGTAATGACAGGCCGGCAGGCTGCAGCAGGAAAAACGAAAACCAAAAGGCCCATACTTGCCTCTTGAAGCCCAGTCAGAGGGGGCCTCTAAAATTTGGGGGCCTAAAATGCTGTTGCCCCACTTGCACTGGCCAAATACGGGCCTGGTCATGGGCTCCTGCAGCACCGCGGGGATGACAGATCGCCTCTTGTCCACAATCTGGGTGGACGCATCCTTGTGCACTAGTGCATTGGGCCCCGCGTTGCTAGCAATCATCGTGTCACGCCGCATTACGCGTGGTTGGCAACACATTTTATCGCGGCAGTCCTCAAGTCGTCCCGACACCAGGCATAGCCACTGCCTAGTCACTAGCGTCGACTGGTCCCTGTGTGGTCGCTGGGTTTCTCGGCCAGGGCGCCCTATTCCTCTAAAATTTGTGGGGCTTTGCTTCAATTGTTTTGCCACCGATCACATGGCCGCTTCCTGTCATAACCCCTCTCATTGTTTTCTTATACTATTCACACTCAGCTAATCCCATATTCAGGAACCCATTTTCTAACTGGTTTTCATGCTTTGGTGAGTCGTCCGAGATCCTTTCGATTTTAGAGGATTCTATATGTTGAATTATTCAAAAAATTAAATTGATTGATACGAGTTGATTTATGATGGATGGAAGAAAGAATGGATAGTCTAATAGCTGCTTCAGCAGCCGCAGTACAGTTATTCATCTGCATGCGGCCGTATTTGTATCTTATTAGCTATCCGTGTCCAATTCTCAATCCAAAGGAAAATACATGGCAATATCTATTCACATATCCTATCCATTTACGTCCCTAGGGACAGTTATCCTTGGGGTGCGAGAAATACACATTTTTCGTCCCCATACGTACGTGGTTATCGTTGGGGTGGTGAGAAACATTGTAAAACGCTCACTCTCTCTCGTATAGAACACAACGAGAAAGTCTTGACAACATGACGGAAAAGGTCGGCAAATTTTGACTCAGTGTGATCGACAATACAAAAATGGAGAAACAATATACTACTCAAACAGACGTGCGCGCTCCTCCATCGCTGGTTTCCATGGAGAGGCAGCAGAACACGGTGGCTACCACCATGGAGAACAACTGCGCACCAACAGAGGGAAGACCAGATCCAGAAACTACACCCGTCAACCACACGCCCTGGCTCCGTAACCATGAGTTGTGGAGAGAGAACCTGTCTGCCAGGTCCTGTCCGTAGTAGAGGGAATACTCATCCGCCGGGTACACGGACGAAAACGCGTACACGGGGGCTGGGTAGATGAACGCAGGCAGGAGGTTGACGACGAACACAAGCACGGCAGCCTCCTTCCTCCTTGCTCTCATGAGCCGCCACGCCCGACGCAGCGCCCAGACGCTGTGGCAGCCTCTGTCCACCGCCGACACGGCGACGCTCACCGGGATCACCGTGGCGAGGTAGATGTAGAGGAGAAGGGCCACTGAAAACATCAAGTAGCCACACAGAGACTTTATAACTGAGTCAGCGTAAGTCCATGTGGCTACGAGAAGTGCCACGAATAGAGCAGTGAACGACAGGTCCAGCACGCCGGCGAGGGCAGCCGTGCCGAGAAGGCCTCCTATCCTCTCCTTGACCACCTTACGCGTGAGGCGCTCGCCGGAGTAAGTCGTGGCGGTGGCCAGAGAGGTGACAAGCTGGGTGGCGAGTTTACTCGCGAGGTAGGAGAGGTAGATGGCTAACAACGACAGCTCCTTGGAGTGGTTGGAGCTCGCGGTGTCAGTGGTGATCTTGTGAGCTTTGATGTCGGCGAGGATGCTGGTGGCGAGTGGGTGGGCAAAGTGGACGGCGACGGCGATGAAGAGGAAGGTGTGGGCGAAGATGAGCAGGAAGGTCTTTGCAAAGAGACCGACGTCTTGTGTCGGGAGGAGCAGGGATTCCTCCATGAGTTTGATGCATGGAGACAGTGAGGAGCTTGCTTAATTTGGTGGCCATGGCGTAGTGCCGAGGATCAGTTTTGATGGAAAAGTGCTGAGGATCAGTCAAGAGACAAGATTTAGACAACTGGAAGATTGATTATACAAGTGGGTTGCGGTGGGTGTAGATTGTTGTTTTCGTTTTCACTGGCCGGATTGGATGACTTACGGTGGATGTCGCTGTCATAGCGTCATCGGTCATCATCGGTCTCTCCGACGACTTGGAAAGCAGGTCTCGTCGGAGCAGGCAACTCTGAACTCCGATAGGTGAGTGGATTTGTCGCATGGAGGATCGTGCCTGCCAACGAGTATAGACGTACTTCCTCCATAACAAAAATGAGGTGGTGGGATTCTTGTTAGCCAAACTTTTTAAAATTTAACTAGGTCATAACTTTTGCATTAATTTTTACTAAAGTCGGAATTAGACAATCTAGCAGTTGACGGCAAGATAATTTTGAGGCAGATGTGAAAAAACCAACACGGCTTTGTCCTGTTGCCATCTTCAACCCCGAAAATCCATTGTTTTGGACTCAAATCCATCCTAGAAGTTGAAACCCAAGTTTCCAGTTCTCTTGAATTTTTCCTTGTTTCCTTTTTCTCTGTTATTTGTTTCTGATCATTCGTGAGTGTTTATTGCACCCTAGAAAAAATAAAGAAAAAAGGAAAAGAAAACATATGAAAAAGAAGGAAAAACAGTGAAAAAACAAAGAAAGGGGTAGAACAAGCACTCTGTTGGCAATATCTCTGAATCCTTTCTTAGTCCTTTGTTTTAGCTTATTGTTCTACGTCTAGGGACGCGTCTTAGACCAACAGCTGTGACTAGTGCTTTGGATATTTATTCAGCTTTGCTAATCTGTTGGGATTTTTTCTAATCCATCGCTACTATATTGTGTCTGTCTAAGCTCCACTTTGTTTGAACCAAGTATAGGTTCACCTTTGCAACTGTTACACTCAAGCTACAATGGTATCACAAGCAACCACCGATTGCACCGCCTACTGCATTGGTAAGAACATTTGTAAGACCGTGGTTAGACGCTTGAGAGTTGAGTGCCTTAATTTCTTGTCCACCTCCAAGTAATTGGTAGGGATAATACTTTTTTTGTTGTCTTTTATCTTTCTACAAACAATGTCATGCAAACCGGAGACGAGATCCCTCCCACATATTTCAGTGATTGTGTATCCAAGAACAAGCTCCAAAAGCTTATACGAGTTGAGCGCACCTTTATTGATGAGAAGCTTAATCAGATCATGTAATGTATCAACACTTTGGCCAAGCAGGATTGAAGGTGTTGAACAACGACGACTTGAGCTGCACCGTGATGACATTGGAGCAAAGAGAGATGGGAGAGAGAAAATTCATGAAACTGCACTTATTCTTTTTCTTACATCACATCCACGAAGTAAATTCTCAAATGAAACGACAAAGGGAAACGAGGAGTATTACATATGGTGGAAGCAAAGCAACCCCTTGACTACGACTTAGTAAGGAAACATCGATATTAACAGGCTATAAGCACACGGTGCATATCAGGTGGATATAATAGCTAATTAATATTCAAGCATCAAATTGCTTGACGTACCCCACCGCCAATGCCTGGGTGATCCCCTTGCACTCGTAGTATAACGCGGCCCTGGCCTAGGCTGCAAACACCAGCATGGCGGCCTTCAAGATGCTGTACAGAAACCCCAGGAGCAACCTGATGGAATTGATCTCCCACCGATTAGGCCCAACGGCCTAATTGGGCCTTGACTCGTGCCCTGATCGGGGGCAGTCAACCCATTAGCGGTTGGTGGGCCCCGTCGCACAGTGCCATATAAGAAGAGGTGGGAGCCACGGGCTCAGCGCGAGAGGTCTAACGCCACAGTACACCCACCGTCTAGCCCTAGCCGATCCCGAGGGCGGCAATGCCAGCGGCGGGATGCCCCACCAGTGCCTCCACTGCTTCACCGGTTGCCATGGTTAACTTCCTCTTCGTCAAGCCCGACGGTTAGGCATCCTCACCCTCTCTCCCTTTCCAGTTCATATCCTAGGATGATCTACTTGTTCTACCCGAAATGCAAAGTTTTGTACCCGCTAGATCTATCACTGGACGATTCTTAAAGTCTAACATTGGTATCACGAGCTAGGTTGCAAGTGTGTGATCTAGATCAGGGTAAAGAAAAGAAAGAAAATGAATTTAGTTTCTGAAGAAATCCCCAACCCTAACCCTAGAAGGGCAAAGAAAGGTTGGTGGAGGGAGGAGCCTACCTGTGACTTACCTCGACGCCACCACTGCCATCGTGCGGGACAGATCCCGCCACCGCGCGGGAAGAGACACCGCGGCACCGGCTCGCCGGCGCGCGGAAAGGGGACCTCGAGCCGTCATCGTACGGGCTCGGGTCAAGGGCCTCAAACGCGGTCGCATAGGGCACCGACGTGCGGCCGCTCGACGGAGCTGCGCTCTACCCACCGGGGGGAGCGCGAGCTCCGGCGAGGGGGCCCGCGGCGGCGCCGTCTTCCTCCGAGCCGCCTCGGGCGGCCGCCGCGCTGCTTGTCAGGCGACGCTGTGAGTTGACCAAAAGGAAAAGACCAGAAGGGAAAAGAAAAGAAAAAGGAAAGGGGGTGCCGATGCGGGGGAGAGCACCGGCCATCCCGGCGGTGTGCTCACCGGCGTTGGTGGCCGACGGCCGGCATGCTGTGCTGCTCTGTGGCTAAAGCTAGAGGCTGCGGCCAGAGAAATAAAAAGGGAAGAGAGGGAGCCGACCGGCCTTGCACCGACGGCAGTTTTCCATCACCGGCGCCGACACCTCCATGGACGGCTGCCGCCGTTCAATGGAGCGAGGCACAGAGAAAAGAGTTGAAATGAGTTAGGGTTTTCGGGCGGCTCGGACTGCTCCAGGTTTTGTTTTGGAGAGAATGACGGGGAGCCGTCCTATCGTGACTGACGGCCGAGATCGGCCAGTGGCCAACTGGGCTGCCTTTCGGCCCAGGCGGGATGACAAAATGCCGGCCCAGGCCCAGGTTGTGGCCTGGGCGCGGGGACTGGCTCGGCCACGGGCCGTTTTGGCCACTGGGCCGCAAAAGAGCGAGCTGCATGGGCTGCGCGCTATGCTGAATGGGCCTGCTGCTGCGGCATGCTGGGCCGTGAAAGAGCAAGAGCGTAGATGGGCCTTGGGCTGTCCGCGCGTGAGCTGCAGGCCTCGACCCCGATCAGGGCCTTCAGGCCAGATGCAAAGTGAAAGTGATGTGTTTTTTGTTTTAATAGTTTTCAGAAGCATGCATTGATTCATATTAAGTTTTAATGCATGACGTTATCTCTAAAATTTTACACCAACGTGTATAATTCTAGAGAGTAGCTGAGAAGAGTGAAATGCTTCTGAAAAAGTAGATCATTATGTTTTCGCTGCAAAGTTAAAGTTTATAGTCTTCCCATTAAATCCGAATCAACAGGAGGATTTAATTTGAAGAGCACTTATAGTTATTCAGTAAATAATAATGAAAAGCTGATCCTCCAGTTAAAGTTGGAACCAATGGGAATTTTAAATTGGAGAAATAAACAGTTTATAGCTAAGATAAATTATAATATTGTTATTTTCTAACCAACGTTGATGATAACAATATTATAAATTTATTTAAGAGTTTATGTTTAAAGAAAATTATGATATTGTTATTTTCTGACCAACGTTGATGATAACAATATTATAATTCTATGAGTTTTATGTTTAAAGTTTAAATCTCTGATAAATTTTATATCAAAGTGACCAATTTTCAGAGAATAGATAAGAGACAATAGATGCTCCAGAGCGAGCAAAATGTAATGTGTTTTCATGTTTCCGCTGCAATGATGATGATGATGATCTTTAAAATTAAATTCGAACAAACGGGAGAATTTAGTTTTGAAGAGGGTTATAAGATAATTGAGTTTTCATATGTTAATTCCATTTCTGCCCAACGGTGATGTGGAATTGATGTATAAGATTGATGGTTTTATTCTATTTCTGCCCAACGGTGATATAGAATAGAACATAAAGATTTAAAAGTTTAATGTGCATGTCTTTAACCAGACCAACGTAGGGTTATTTTCATGCTCATTATTGATGATGTTTTTCAGATAAAGAACTTCATGCCTTTATTCTTGAAGGGTGAAAAGAAAATGAGCTGGGTACTTGTGACTCAGAAGATGAAAAGTGCAATATTTGCAGAAAGAAGACCATTGTGTAAGGGACTACGGTCTCTTTAAAGAATGACTTCAAAAGAAAGAATTCCAGGATATTGATCCAAGAAAGAAATAGAGCAATAAGAGCTTAGTTTAAGAGATGTCTTTTATGTACTCTTTAAAATAATAATAATAAGTAATATAATTTTAGACTTAATCATCATGTTTTGAAATGTAATAAGTGACATGCATGTTTAATTTGACCAACGTCGGATTAACCATGTGTGTTAAAGAGTATTTGGATTTATTCCTAAATTTGATTGATTATGAGTCAATATTGACATTTATGTCCCTTCAAGAAAATTATCTCGCATGGCGGGAAAAGTTTGTAATAGTACCCGTATGACGGGAAAAGCTTGAGAAAATACCTGCATGGCGGGGTAAAGTTGGCATAATACTTATGTTAATAAATCCTGCATGGCGGGAGAAATTTGACATAGTATTTATCCTGCATGGCAGGAGAAAATTGTAATGACTCATGTGCTTTGAGTGTATTCCGCACAGGGAGAAAAGTTAAGGGTAGCTCTTATGTTATCCTAATCTAAGTTTAAGAAGAACAGAAAGTTACAGACGAACCTCAAGATAAGAATGACATGCAAGCGTGACTTGCGAAAGTATCAATGATAAAAGACTCTGTTGAGTTCTTGAAGTGAAATGAGGGAAAAGTACTCCTAACGAATTAAGAAATAATTTCATTTGCATGATGTAATCATGTGGATGAAGAAAGTAATCAAAGTTTTCTCATTCACAAGAGTTCTGGATAGTTTTCGAAATTGTGGTAGGAAAGTTCGTACCACATTTCGAGGGGGAGAAAGGTAAGACAATTAAGAAAGATATTTCCCCATTATTCAGACAATGCGATGCATACTAAAGTGATCTATAAAAGATGAATGTGATCGTCGGGGGAGTAAGACGGTCATAATATCGATACCCCTAAAGTAAAGATATAGCTAAATTCATGGACCTTTTACAGTTCCAACAGAAAGATAGCATAGTCAGCCAGTATTTATACTGGACGTGTTCAGAGTTTTAAAGGCGGTGCTAAATGCACCATAGGTGTTAAATGCACCATATGAGTTTTAGCAGATTGAACCCAAAATAAGAAAATTAAAGATGGGACAATCTGGGGGAGCATGGTATAAAGAAACCTGACTCCGCAAGGAGGATGAATAATGTAAACGAGGATCTTGTTACATAGGACTTTATAGAATCAATTGTCTTTTGGCAATAAAGGTCAAGAAATGCCAGTAGCTAAGGCCCCAGAAAGTCTCAAAGAATAAGAAAATCAGATATTTCTGACGATTATAAAGTCTATATTAGTGAAATTCAAATGGAGGGTAATCCCACCTAATTTGAAGAAGCCATGAGTGGCGTTCACTCGTCCAAGTGGCAAGAAGCAAAGAAAGATGAAATGAAATTGATAATACCAATAATACTTTGGGATCTAGAATAAATTCCTAAGGAGCCAAAACAGTAGGCTGTAATGGGTCTACAAGACAAAATGTGACTCCAAAAGAAATATGTAAAGATGTGGAGCGCGACTTGAATTAAAAGTTTTGCGCGAAGCGAATGAATAGATTACAATGAGTGCTAGTGGCACATCATGATCTGAGTTACATCAGATGAAAGTAAAGATAACATTTCCCAATGAGATTTGTATGAAAATAATTACGTGGCACAACCCAGAGGTTTTGTCATGAAAAGAAAAGAACGTAAGGGATACCACCTATAGAAATCTCTTATGGACTAGAGCAAATCTCTAGACAGTGGCATTTAAAGTTGAAGAGTCAATTAGAAATTTTGGGTTAAAGATAATGAGAGGACAATTGCGTATGTACAAAGTTATAGAAGGGGAAATTCATTTCCTAATCTTGTGTGGTTGACACCTTAATGGTTAATAGTGATGTCAATCTACTGCATGAGAAGAAGTTCTTGTCCTCAAGCTTCAATGAGAAAATTCTCGGTGAAATGTATCTCGTTAAAAGAATTGAAATTCATCGAGATAGAATAAAAGGGGTATTATGACTATCGCATAGGCATGCTAAGAGAAGTTTTTAAAGAAATAAAATACCTATGCGGATAAACCTACGCTTGTTCTCATGGTCAGGGTAATAGTTTTGAGAACTTTAATGTTCCAAAAGCAATGTGAGATTGTTATAGATGGACGTCCTATATGCTTTAGCTGTTGAAAGCTTAATGAGTGCAAAGATAAGACCTTGCCCTGACACAGTTTACGTATCCGGGTTGTTTTGGCAAAAGTCCAGTCCAGATATAGATCACTGGAATGGAGTAAAAATATCGGCCTCATGCTAAAAAGGAAAGAACAAGTACTCTCAAGTAGTTGTGGGTACAAATGTTAAATTTTGATGAGATGTTTAGTGAAACCCACATAGTAGCTAACACTCGCAGTTGGAGTTTTATTGTGGAAAAGCTCCAAAGGAAACAGTTGTAGTATCATCAGTGATGTAAAGTTATAATATAGCATGATATGAGGCTGAGGGACAGGCAAAATGGTTAAGGAACTTATACCCGGAATTGATAATGGTTGTCAACAGCAATAACCATTTAAGTAGTTTGCTCCTATAACAACGAGTCAAGTGTGCTGCCAAACACATTGACACTAAAGTTATACGTTGTTAAGGAGAAAGTCCGGAATCATACCAAAGGGTATTGAACATATAAGTGACAAGAAAGTGTTTTCGGATCCGCTTACCAAAGGCTTACCACCCAGTGTGTTCAGAGAACACACAGTCGACATGGGTTTATGGTATAGCCTATGATTTCCGGACAATAAAGGGCCCAAAGTTAAAGAATCTGTTTCAGATCAGAGATGTGTATTGTAGCTGTTGAATCTATCGGCAACTGACCGTGACGATGAGGCATGCTCTATACACTGATTTGTGATGGAACAAATAAAAGTAAAAGAAATTAAAGTCAAAGTTTAAAGTTAAAGTAAGTTGAGATCAAGGGGGAGAATGATGGAATTGATCTCCCACCGATTAGGCCCAACGGCCTAATTGGGCCTTGACTCGTGCCCTGATCGGGGGCACTCAACCCATTAGCGGTTGGTGGGCCCCGTCGCACAGTGCCATATAAGAAGAGGTGGGAGCCACGGGCTCAGCGCGAGAGGTCTAACGCCACAGTACACCCACCGTCTAGCCCTAGCCGATCCCGAGGGCGGCACTGCCAGCGGCGGGATGCCCCACCAGTGCCTCCACTGCTTCACCGGTTGCCATGGTTAACTTCCTCTTCGTCAAGCCCGACGGTTAGGCATCCTCACCCTCTCTCCCTTTCCAGTTCATATCCTAGGATGATCTACTTGTTCTACCCGAAATGCAAAGTTTTGTACCCGCTAGATCTATCACTGGACGATTCTTAAAGTCTAACACAACCCTGCTGCCATGCTAGTAAGTGCGCATCTCTTGGCCAGAGTGTAGACAGGGTTCAAGGCAGCGGCGAGCACGGCAGTCACAGAAATGAAAAGCATGGCCCGTCTGTGCTTCCCCTTCAACAGCCGCCACGCCCGCCCAAGAGCGCCGGCGCCGTGGCAACCGGGCTCGGCCACTGCCACGACGATGCTTATGGAGCGAAGGAAGGAGTAGTACACGAGGAAGATGAAGGGGACCACAGTTAACAACCCGAAGTACTTCTTGATCTTGAGGTACTTGAGTAGCCCAATCATGGCACCAAGAAGCGCAACGTAGGCGACCTCCAGTGTGTAGACGAAGGTGAGCGTAAGCACGGGGCCTTTCAGCGTCTTGACTTTGCCAAGGAGCGAGCCGAAGGTGTGCAGCTCACCGGAGTATGTCGCGACGGAGGCGAAGAGGAGGACGATCCGGATTGCTGATCTGGTGATGGCGCCAAACAGAAAATAGGCTGCTTCTGCTCTGGTGAGCAAGAGAGCCTCGGTGTCATCTTGGGTCTTTCGGGTGAGTTGAAGGAAGTCTGGGCTACTGGGATCAGTGCTGTTGAGCGCCTTTGTGTCGAGGTCAATCTCGTCTCTGAGGGGCTGGACGGCGAGGTCGTTGCCGAGGAGTAGACAGGTGGAGGCGGCGGTAATTGTGAAGACAGCAGCGAAGAGCCTCCGGTTGTGGCTAGGGAGGAGCAGGCCTTCCTTTAGGAAATTGAAGAACGATGGGGTCGAGCTTTGCCCGGTTGCCATGGCTGGATGCTGGAGCTTGCTCGCTAGCTAGAGAGAAAAACAAGGTCGAATAGACGGTGATGAGAACAAAGTTGGAGGAGTGTATCACAGGTTTTAAGCAAATGGAGGAGTAAAGAAAGTAAGACACATGTTTGGAGAAAAACAAACCTTTTACGTAGAAAAACTTACCGATCCAACAGAAGAAGTCGCTGTTGTGAGAAGACTCAGCAGTCAGCATTGTTAGGACCGGCGGCTCGCCGGACCTAGGAAATGTGCTGGCTCCGGCGATGCCCAGAGCGCAGTCACCAGGATACTGGACGCCGAGAGCTCGAGAGAGAGCACACACAGAGACGGTTTCACTGCAAATGACGCAGCCTTTTTTGATGCACTTCGTGTTCCATATCTAGGCCATGATCCGCATCACCCGCCACGGTCAGCAGCTGCACAGTGTGCCACTTTTTTCGGTCACCCATGCGACATGCACGGCATACTTACCATGGCGGAGGTTGGCCACACGACGTGGTCCTGGCGTGCCCACGTGCCAGTCTCCGTGGCACCCAAGAATCTACGCTAACCTAAAACATGCTTGTTACAAACTAAATTGCCTAACATGCATCTACATGCTGGACCAATACAAGATCAGTCATCAGATAGTTTGATTTCTCCTTTCTACAACTCCATTTTGCTGAGGTGAATAGGGAGTTGTGGTGTAGTACTTGATTCCACCATCAGAACAGAAAACTGAAAACAAATTGAAAGTGAACTCACCTCCCCTATCTGTCCTCAGGGCTTTCAACTTGTTACCAGATTCTAACTGAGCTCTCATCTTTATCTTCTTGAAACAAGTAAGAGCTTGATCTTTTGTTTTGAGCATGTCCACCCACATATACCTACTGTGATCATCTACCACTAATAGGAAATAAGAGGCACCCCCTAATGTTTTGGGAGTAATGTGCCCACACAAATCTGCATGAACAAGCTCCAAGCCTTTCTTTGCTCTATAGCTTGTCACCTGAGGAAAAGGTGTTCTGTGTTGTTTACCAAGAACACATCCATCACACACTTTCTCTACACTTTTCACAGTTGGCATACCTTCTACCATGTTCTTAGCACCCAAATCATGCAAAGCTCTAAAATTCAGATGCCCAAACCTAGCATGCCAACGCCATGACACATCTTCAGACTGAGCTAGTAAACTGACTGGTGAATCCAACATAAACTTAGCTAGATACAGTCTGTTGTTAGTTCTGGGAGCAGAGATCAACAGTGTACGGTTCTGATCAAACACACATAACCTTCCATTTTCCCCAACATACTTGAAACCTTTTTCCTCTAACTGACCCAAGCTAATGATATTGCTTTTCAATTCAGGAATGTAATACACGTCAGTTAGTACCTTATGACCACATTGGCGATCTTGCATCACCACTGAGCCCATTCCCCGGATCTGAACACGAGAACCATCACCAAAACGGACTGTCCCATGAACACCTTCATCGAGCTGTGTCAGCACCGATCGTGCTCCGGTCATGTGGTTGCTGGCACCTGCATCTAGCACCCACACACCATCAGGAACGCTTACCGGAATTAGTTTCTCCGTCAGATGGACGACCTGGCGCGGTCCGTGCACGACATCGCACGAAGCCAGCATCAGAGCGCCCTGGTGATCACCGCCGCCGACAGCAACATTCGCCTTTGCTTGCTGCACCTCCTTTTTCTTCTCCTTCTTCGGGCGTTTGCAATCCTCCGCCCAGTGGCCGTAAATGCCACAGTTACGACATCTGTCCTTCCGCCTTGGTGTGCCCTCGGAGGTCAATTTGACCGGCCCCGAGGCACCACCATCAGGGTGCGCCGCCGTATTGCCCTTTGAAGAGCCGCCCCCGCCACCGCTCCCGCCCGGCTTGGCCTCGGTATGGAAACGATGTTTATGCTTCTCCAACCACTCATCTTCGGTGAGGAGGAGCCGTCCCGCTTTGTCGATGATCTGGTCGACTTTGTCGTCGAACCGTTCTTTCGCCGCGCGCAGACGCCCCACGAGTTCCTTCACCGAGAGTTTTTTGAGATCGCAAAACATCTCGATGGAGACCACCACTTGACTGAATCGGGCCGGCATCACGCGCAAGAACTTCCTGACCACGCGCACTTCCTCGATCGTTTCACTAAGTGTCTTGAGGTTGCCGACGAGGTTTGTGATCCTCATCCCAAAATCATCAATGGACTCCCCATCCTTGAACGCGATATTCTCAAACTCCTTGAGAAGCTTCTGGGCGTTAACTTCCTTCACTTGATCGGCGCCAAGCCGCATGGTTCTCACCACCTCCCATGCCTCCTTCACGGTCTTGTGCCTCCCCAATGACTGCCACATCTCCTTCGGGATAGAGCGCAAGAGCGCACTCATCGCCTGCCGATCTTGCGCACGTTTCACGTTGGTGCCTGGGTCGATCACCCCCCAGATCTCCAGCGCTTCATAGTTGCACTGCATCAGCATCGACCACTCGGTGTAGTTGTCGCGGGTGAGCATGGGCCACAACAGCGAGCTTTCCTTGACGACACCGGCACCGCTTGAGCTCGAATTGTCGCCCATGGTGATCGGCGGTTGACGACGCGGGAGGACTCGCTTCTTCTTGGCTGGTTCTCACGGTGGACTCACAGAACCACCGTATTGCATCCACTCTCACTCCGATACCACATGTTAGGACCGGCGGCTCGCCGGACCTAGGAAACGTGCTGGCTCCAGCGATGCCCGGAGCGCGGTCACCAGGATACTGGACGCCGAGAGCTCGAGAGAGAAAGCACACACAGAGACGGTTTCACTACAAATGACGCAGCCTTTTTTGATGCACTTCGTTTTCCATATCTAGGCCATGATCCGCATCCCCAGCCACGGTCAGCAGCTGCACGGTGTGCCACTTTTTTCGGTCACCCGTGCGACATGCACGGCATACTCACCATGGCGGAGGTTGGCCACACGATGCGGTCCTGGCGTGCCTACGTGCAAGTCTCCGTGGCATCCAAGAATCTACGCTAACCTGAAACATGCTTGTTACAAACTAAATTGCCTAACATGCATCTACATGCTGGTACAAGTTATTTGACACGATTACATGGATGGAACATAACAAGCACATATAGGGCATGTTACGCGTAGCCATTATTATTTTTGAAATCTGAAATATTGGTGGACGCTGCCTATCGCGCTTATGAGTTATGACAGAGTAAGGGAAAAAGTCTAAATTCGACCTTTGATATTGACTAGAGGAGTCGTTTCCCCCTGGAGCTCCCCCGTATGGGTGACTCAGGCGTGCTCGTTGGTGCCGCTAGCCACCTACTCCCTGCCACCTCTCCGGCCGCTATCGCTGCCGTGCGGCGGCAGTGGCCGGTGATAGACCCAAAAACGGGATACTGTGCACAGTCACCCACCCTCTCCTCGGAAATCTTCCCGTCCGAACGATCGGACGGGAGCCGCCGTCCGACTATTTCCCGCACAGGAGCCGCGTATTTCCCGCGCAAGTCCCAAGCGCTACGTCAATGATTTACTTCCCGCACGGACTCTGTGTATTGGATCATTTGTTTACTGTTGGGCCTACAGATGTTTTGGGCCGGTGCGAATCATATCATTAGTCTATCGCTGCTACCTGCCATAGTCTGCTGTCATGCGTTAGTGAGTCACGTTGGTGTTGTTGTTTTTTTCTTTTTTTCTTCTTATTACTTCCTTTATTTCTATTGGGTTTGTTTTTCTATTGGACTGATGTTTTTCTTTTCTTTTCTTTTTTTCTTTTCGTGCATATTTTTTATTTTCTCTTTTTATGTGATTTTTTATTGTTCTTTTCATTTTCATTTTTTATGTTTCTTTTATTTATTTTCTCTTTTCTTTCCTTTCCTTTTCCTTTTATTTTTTCCTTTCCTCAATTTATTTTTTTTGTTTCATGTGATTTTTCCATTATTCTTTTTATTTTTTATTTTTGTTTTATTTTTTGTTTCATGTGATTTCTCTTTCCTTTACTTCTCTTATTATTTTTTATTTTCTTTCCTCAATTTATTTTTATTTTTGTTTAATTTTTTGTTACATGTGATTTTTCATTGTTCTTTTTATTTTTCATTATTTTTCATTTTTTGTTTCATGTTTCATTTTATTTATTTTCTACTTTCCGTGAGATGCTATATTCATATAGTATGTTCTATGTTATATTTTTGCGATGTTCACGTGATATATACCTGTCATGTTCTAGATGTTTTTTTATGTTCGCGTAATATATATGTGATGTTCACGTAGTATGCATATGAAGTTCTATGATATTTTTGTGATGTTCACATAGTATGTATGTGATGTTCTGTGGTGTATTTTATAATGTTCATGTACTATAATGTGATGTTCTATGATGTATGTTTTTATTGATATTGATATAGTATACATGTGATGTTCATGTAGTGTACAATGATGTTCTATATTGTATTCTGTGATGTTCATGTAATATATATGCGATGTTCTACCATATATTTAGTGGTGTTCTTTGATGTATTTAGTGATGTTCACTTATTATACATGTGGTGCTCTATAGTATATTTTAGGATGTTTAAAAATTATACATGTGGTGTTCTATGGTGTTTTTTGTGATGTTTATGTAGTTTACATGTGATGTTCTGCGATGTATTTTTATGATGTTCACATAATATACAGATGATGTTCACATAGTATATACACGATGTTCTATGATATATTTTGTGATGTTTATGTAGTATACATGCGATGTTCTATGATGTATTTTGTAATGTTCACGTGGTATATATGTGATGTTCTATGATGTATTTTTTATGTTCACGTAGTATATATACGATGTTCTACTATGTATTTTAGAATGTTCGCATTTTATAACTGAGATGTTCTATGATTATCTTTTGAGTATTCATATCATACCCATGAGATGTTTGTATTTATTTTAGACTATTTAAGTAGTATTCATGTAATGTTCTTTGATAATTTTAGCTTCTTTTCCCTTGTTTCCTCTATTACTTTTGACTGCTATCTTTTTTTATGGTGTTACGATGCACGCTGGCTTATAAGCCAGCTGTGGCTGTGGCTTTGTACTGTAAGCTGTAGCCGCAACTGGCTTATATTTCATGAGATGTCACATGGTACATTTTTTTTATCTAAAATATTATTCTCATGCATTATTTTTGTTTCTATATTAATATTTATTCTGAAAAATATTTTCTCCTTCTCTCGGTATGCTCACGATTTCTTTTGTGCGTGTAGAAGTAGCGTGCGAGTACGTGGGGTGGGTGTTGGGTGGGCCGTGGGCCGTGAGAGCTAGTGACGGCGGGCTGGACATGTCCGCGCGGGGTAAACCATTTCTAGCACTTGTGCCAATCTTTTGAATATGCTCGCATACAGAACCGATCAGCTCCATTGCGCAATCTCAGGCGCAATCTCAACTCCATTGCGCAATCCAGATGGCACGTACCTTACCTTTGACCATGGAAACGGCCTTCACACCGAGCTGCTTGAAAACTACAGTTAGGATCGATTGTGGATTCGAGGAAGAGGTGGTGCAGAACAATGGAAAAGAACGTGAGTGTGGACTGGGGAGGAGCGACAGGGAGGCGAGAGCCCGAGCAGCCGCCACCAGGTGAGGAACATAGGAGAAATTTGAGAAAACTAGGGTTTCCAAAGTGGGCTTTGCACTTTTATACCTAGGGGAGATATCAGTGGGCCGTTTTACACCTTATGATGGGCTGGAAATTCAAACTGGGCTGAAATTGTTTGGCCGGTTTAGTTTTGTCTCAGGCCTCACCGAATTGGACAAAATTCGGTGAGATTCGGGCCATTCGGACCGAATCCTAGATCCTTGATAGTTCCAATACTCATTAAAAAAACTATAGGCGAGAGGAGATGGACTACATCAGCGCCAAGTACAACCTCCCCTATAAGGGCGAACCTTGCTGCCTCCTCCACCAACCCCTCGCTGGTGGACTCCTCTGCTCGGGTGACCACCTAGACCCCTCTCTCCTCTCAGGTAAGCCCCACCCCTCCCTCTACCCCTTGGCGCAACCCTTTTTCCTTGGTGATTCTAGGGTGGGGAGATTCAAACTGTGTCACTTGGTCGGCTCCTCCTCATTTGACAATCTCCCGGACAAGGCCTCATCCCCATTCCATGATTTCATCCCCCGGGGCCTCTGAGTCTGTCATCTCTCCTCCATCGTCGCCCTCGCCGCCTAGCATTATCGATGTTCATGCATCTGCTGCGCTGCAATGCGTGCAGTCCATTGTCGT
The DNA here is from genome assembly GCA_022457205.1 of Saccharum spontaneum. Classification (NCBI taxonomy): domain Eukaryota; kingdom Viridiplantae; phylum Streptophyta; class Magnoliopsida; order Poales; family Poaceae; genus Saccharum; species Saccharum spontaneum. The sequence continues at coordinate 46,689,778 of CM039616.1, forward strand.
CAGGCCTCCAGTGGCCCGAGCAGTTGATGCTAGAGCAAGCGAGAGTTGGCATCATTGCACTCGGGTTTGGCTGCGCCCCCACCCCTAGCTCCTCATGGGCTCCTGCAGCACCGTGAGGATGACAGGTCACCTCTTGTCCACAATCTAGGTAGACACATCCTATGTGCACCAGTGCCTGGGGCCTCGCATTGCTAGCAATCATCGCGTCACGTCGCATGACGCCGATGGTTGGCAACACATTTTATCGTGGTAATCCTCAAGTCCTCTCGACACCAAGCATAGCCACTGCCTAGCCACCAGCGTCTACTGGTCCCTATCTGGTCGCCGGCGCGTTTCTTGCCCAGGGTGCCCTATTCCGCAAAAGCTCGTGGGGCTTTGCTTCAACAAAATCGATAGGAAGCGGGTGTCCAGACAACTTTGATTTATCAAAAGCAACATGGCTTGGCCCGAACGGCCCAACAGTCTTCTGTCTCCATCCATGGGTCCTTATCAGTTATTAGTACCAGGCTTCTCTCCCCAATCTGTCAGAATTCCATCCAATTTTTTTTCTTACAGTTCGCTTAGCATCATCCATTTGATTTCCTGCATCGCCATCGGCCGTCTGTCCGGCACCAGCCGCTTTCTCCACCGTGACCGCTCGCTGACTGTCTCCTCTCCACCACGCCCCTCACCAGCTTGGCTCCCTCTCCAGCGATAGCTCTTGCTTGGAACAGCGACCAAGCAACATCCTCTCTCTCTCTCTCTCCACGTGTGCTCTTCCACCTTCCTCCATTGGCAAGTCGGCATATTACGAGCCCGTCCGTTGCAGCTATCCTCATGCTCCAAGCTAGGCATCTTGTGCTGCTTAGGGAGGACTAGATCCATAACCTCCTCTTTGGATCTAGTGAAAGATCCTAAATAGCTAGAGGGGGAGGTTAATAGCCTATAAATTATCTACAAATTCACTAGAGCAAATGGTTAGTAACCTAAATGGCGAAATGCAATTTTGCTCTAGCTCTACAAGGGTTGCAAGCCACCTATATCACAATTCTAGTTGCTATGATCATTAGGCACACAGTTTGCTATGTCACTACTTAGCTACACTAGTGAGCTAGCTAACAACTAACAAGAGGCTAAACAAGCTACTCAACTAACTAGCAAGAGAGCTACTCTACCCAAACTACAACAAGTATGAAACAAAGTAATACAAGGGAGATGAGTAGGCTGATTATACCGCACGTGGCAAGAGACAATCAATCACAATATGAACACCAAGAGATGACACCAAGATTTATCCTGAGGTTCACTTACTTGTCGGCAAGCTACGTCCCCGTTGTGTCGACCGGTCACTTGGTGGTTCATGAGCTAATTGGCACCACGCCAAGCCCTCACTAGGGCGCTGCAAGAACCTACCCAAAGTGAGGGTATCTCAATGACACGCGCAATTCAATAGATCTTTTGGCTCTCCGCCAGGGAAAGGTCAAGAACCCCTCACAAATCACCATCGGGATGGCCATGAACAATCGCCAACTCATGCCAATCACTGAGAGCTGCTCCAAGCCGTCTAGGTGGCAGAAACCATCAAGAGTAACAAGAAAAACCGCAGCCACAACAATCCCTAAGTGTCACTATATGTAATCACTCAAGCAAATGCACTAAGGATCACTCACAATCTCACTTTGATGATGAATCAATGGAGGAGATGAGTGGGAGGTGTTTGCTTAGGCTCACAAGGATGTATCACTAATGAAAATATGCAAGAGAGTGAGCTAGAGCCGCCCCCCTTCTATTTATAAAGGCCCCAAGCCTCTACTAGCCGTTAGGCACTCGCAGGGGCAACCGGACTCACCGTTCGGACTCCGATCAGGGTCCGGTCCATGGATGGACGTCACATGTCAACGCTTTGAACCTCGTCCAATCAGATTCCAACGATCACTTAAGTTACTTGCGAACAGTAGCTCCGGACCGGACTCACTGAGCCAGGGTCCGGTCATAAGAACACGCGCGAGACCGATCGTTTCCAGAGAGCTCCCCGAGCGTGTTTTGACGACCGGACTCAGTCCGGTGTGAGCGACCGGACTCACGGCATAGTTAGATCCTCACAAGAAGCCCTTCGCCCGTGTGCCACACAGTTAGGACAGGACTCAACACCTGCGGGTCCGGTCGCTCCTGAACACCAAGGTTCGATCGCGATGAAAATCACACCGAGAGCTCCCAACTGCCTCGGACCGAGTTCGGTCATCCCTAACCAGACTTTGCACCTAGGTCCAGTCCTTACTGGAACGCCTTCGTCGTCTCTGCGCCACAATTGGACTCTCACGTGCGGGTCCGGTCGCCTCCAAGAGCAGGGTTCGGTCTGAAGACCAGGTCTGCCTGAGAGCCAGGGTTAGTGACCGGATTCGCTCGACCTAGGTCCGGTCATACCGACACTAGGGTCCGGTCCTGCAAAACCTTCTCCTTTTCTTTTTCTATCTCTTTAACTACTTCACCCTTGCTTCCAAGTTACTAACCACAATGTGTATAATCCATGTGCACGTGTGTTATCATTTTTCCAAGCATTTTTTAAGGGTTAAGTGTTAGGACACTAGGTCCTAAGCATATGCAAGAATCATTTCACCTAGTGGCACCAAATAACCGCTTAGCCAAGGTTTTCCCTTCTTAATAGTATAGCTATCGATCCTAAACACACTCACACCCTCTATGATGTCTTGAGTGCCAAAACAAAAACCTATTTGGTACCTTTGCCTTGATCAACACTTGGTTTTTGTTTTTCTCTTTCTTCTTTTCCAAGTTAGAGCACTTGATCTTCTCTTTTGGTCACCACCATCACGTTGATCACCATCATCTAGCTTCATTGCTTGGATGTACCAACCTAGCTCATATCCACACTTAATGACATAGGTTAGTACTTAGGTTTCATCAATTAGCCAAAACCATACTAAGGCTTTTATCTAGGACTGTGGTTTCTCAACATATGGTTTTTGGGATGTTGCATTTGTTGTTTTTCTATGTTGCATCAGAAGATTTCTCATGTTTCCACAATAATTGTAGATGTTTCAGTTGATGGTCTCTCACGTTTAAAACTAGCATGTGCATTTCATGGATGTTTGGTGTTGCATTAGGGGATGATTTTTTGGTGTTGCAGTAACCAATGATTTTCTCATGTCGATTAGATATGTTGCATCTCCTTTACTTTGATGTTCTAGTAGCCGTTGGATGTTGCATTTTGTTGGTTTTCCATGTTGTAGTAAACAAATTGAGATGTTACAATAAATGATTTCTCATGTTGCAGCAATAAAACTGAGATGCAGTAACGAGTTATTTTGCCTATTGATTAACTATTTTTCTGTTGTTCCTAAGTGTAGCTTCTATTGTTGAAATGGAATCATTTTCATGTTGCAAACATGGTCTTTTTCTCCTATGTTGCAACATGTGCTTTTATGACGTTCTAATAGCAACTCATGGATGTTGTGGCTGATGTCTTGATTTGTTTCGAGAATCTTTTGTATGAAACAAGTTGTGAGGAGGTAGAAACTAATCATTTTGCTCTTATCTCTAGCTTCTATGAAATTTTATCATTTGTTGTTGCAGTCCAAATATTTATTTATCTCCCTGTTTTTCTTATCTCTCTCTCATGTGCTGGATGTGTGCGGCAGGCACATGGTAACACAAGAACCTAATCCGCCGTAGATGTCGCTTGAGCTCTCCTTGGGTCCGTCGGGCGCAGCAAGGGGTGGGGGCACAGGGTGTGGCAAGGGCCGTTGGGCGCGACTAGGGATGGGGGTGCAGGGTGCGGCAAGGGACGGAGCATAGCGTCATGCCGCATGCTCCAGTTGCGGAGGAAGTCGCGTGGTTAAGGACAGGGCGCGGTGTCATGCTGCACGCTCCTGTTGTGGTGGAAGTCGTGTAATATGAGGGTGCTCGAGAGCTGCGTCCAGATGCTAGCCAAGGGCTGGACGTTTGGACGCTAGCAGCGCCATTGCTTCAATTGTTTTGCCGCCGATCACATGGTTTTCTTATACTATGATTGACACTCAACTAATCCCATATTCAATACACATTTATTCGTATTCGTAATCGTGGCAATCTGCATGCGGCCATATTTGTATCTATTAGCTATCCGTGTCCAGTTCTCAATCCAAAGGAAAATATAGAAGCAAATATAAGATTGGCAATATATATATCCGATCCATTTACGTCCCTAGGGACAGTTATCGTTGGTATGTGAGAAATAAACATTTTACGTCCCTACGTACGGTTATCGTTGGGGTGAGAAACATTGTAAAACGCTCACTCTCTCTCCTATAGAACAACGAGAAAGTCTTGGCTACAACATAACGAAAAAGCAGGCAAATTTTGACTCAGTGTGATCGATAATACAAATGGAGAAATAATATACGACTCAAACAACAGGCGTGCGTGCTCCATCGTTGGTTTCCATGGAGAGGCAGCAGAACATCGTGGCTTCCACCATGGAGAACAACTGCGCACCAACTGAAGGAAGACCAGATCCAGAAATTGCGCCTAGGAGCCACACGTCCTGGCCCATCACAGACGAAAACGCGTACACGGGGACCGGGTGGACCACAGCAGGGAGGAAGTTGACGACGAACACAAGCACGGCAGCCTCCTTCCTCCTTGATCTGATAAGCCGCCATGCCCGACGGAGCGCCCAGACGCTGTGGCAGCCTCTGTCCACCGCCGACACGCCGACGCTCACCAGGACCACCGTGGCGAGGTAGATGTAGAGTAGAAGAGCCACTGAAAACATCAAGTAGCCACACAGAGACTTAATAACTGAGTCAGCGTAAGTCCATGTGGCTACGAGAAGTGCCACGAGTAGAGCAGTGAACGACAGCTCCAGCACGCCGGCGAGGGCAGCCGTGCCGAGAAGGCCTCCTATCCTCTCCTTGACCACCTTACGCGTGAGGCGCTCGCCGGAGTAAGTCGTGGCGGTGGCCAGAGAGGTGACAAGCTGGGTGGCGAGTTTACTCGCGAGGTAGGAGAGGTAGATGGCTAACAACGACAGCTCCTTGGAATGGTTGGAGCTCGCGGTGTCAGTGGTGATCTTGTGAGCTTTGATGTCGGCGAGGATGCTGGTGGCGAGTGGGTGGGCAAAGTGGACGGCGACGGCGATGAAGAGGAAGGTGTGGGCGAAGATGAGCAGGAAGGTCTTTGCAAAGAGACCGACGTCTTGCGTCGGGAGGAGCAGGGATTCCTCCATGAGCCTGATGCATGGCGACAGTGAGGAGCTTGCTTTGGTGGCCATGGCTTAGTGCTGAGGATCAGTCAAGAGACAAGATTTGGACAACTGGAAGATGGATTATACAAGTGGGTTGCGGTGGGTGTAGACGTCTTGTTTTCGTTTTCTTTGGCCGGATTGGATAACTTATGGTGGATGTCGCTGTCATAGCGTCATCGCTCATCGGTCTCTCCGACGACTTGGAAAGCATGTCGTCGGAGCAGGCAACTCTGAACTCTGATAGGTGAGTGGATTTGTCGCATGGAGGATCGTGCCCGCCAACTACTATAGGCATACTACCTCTATAAAAAAATTACGTTCTAAAATTCATGTGAGTCAAACTTTTTTAAATTTAACTAGGTCATACATAACTTTTACTCAAGACAGAATCAGACGATCTAGCAGTCGACGGAAAGATAACTTTGAGGCCGATGTGAAAAAACCAACACGGCTTTGTACTGTTGCCATCTTCGACCCTGAAAATCCATTGTTTTGGACATCAAAACTGTCTCAGAAGTTGAAATCCAAGTTTCCAGTTTTTCTTGTTTTTTCTCTTGAATTTTCCATGTTTCCTTTTTCTCTGTTCTTTGTTTCTGATCATTTGTGAGTTTTTATTGCATCCAAGAAAAAATAAAGAAAAAAGGAAAAAGAAAAAATATACAATAAAGAAGGAAAATAGTGGAAAAAACAGAGAAAGGGGGTAGAACAAGCACTCTCTTGGCAATATCTCTGAATCCTTTCTTGGTCCTTCGGTTTAGCTTATTGCTCTACGTATAGGGACACGTCTTAGACCAACAGCTGTGACTAGTACTTTGGATATTTATTCAGCTTTGCTAATCTGTTGCGATTTTTGCTAAATCATTGCTATTATATTATGCCTATCCAAGCTTCACTTTCTTCTGATCAAGTATAGGTTCACCTTAGCAACTTTTACATTGAAGCTACAATGGTATCACAACCAACCACTTATTGCACTGCCTGCTGCATTGGTAAGAACACTTGTAAGACCGTGGTAAGACGCTTGAGAGTTGAGTGCCTTATTTTCTTGTCCACCTCTAAGTAGTTGGTAGGGATAATACTTTTTGTGTTGTCTTTTTCTTTCTACTAACAATGTCAGGCTAACCGGAGACGAGACCCCTCCCACATATTTTAGTGATGATTGTGTGTCCAAGAACAAGCTCCAAAAGCTTACGCCTTCATTGATGAGAAGCTTAATCAGATCATGTAATGTATCAACACTTTGGCCAAGCGGGATTGAAGGTGTTGAACAACGACGACTTGAGCTACACCGTGATGACATTGGTGATGACGATGATCCGAAAGATGAGGATGCTGGCAACACCGAGGTGGACATCGAGGCACGACGTGTTGAGTGCGACGTACGGTTACATGAGAGACTACATCAAAACCGTCGCAGTATGAGAGGTAATGACTGAGGTAATAGTCATTCTTTTGCTAAAACCAAGTTTAGAATGCTTCCTTTTGTTGGCTCTGGGCATATTTAGATTGGGACCTTGCTGATCCTGAGACATATTTAGATTGGGAGCTTGCTATTGAGCAAAAATTTAATTCTCATCTAGCATATGAAGAACATAGAGTTACGCTTGAGTTTACTGTATTTGCACTTTTCTGGTGGAATGATATTTGTAATGATGTTAATGCCAATGGTCACAATCAAGATTCAGAAGCCACCTCTAAATCAGGAAGCACTTTAAAAGGGAGAAGGATGATTTTTTGTCACAATTTAATCACGACAACTAAGCTAGCTACCAAAAGGGTTGTTAGTTACCAACCTTAGAACATTCTTTGAAAATTGGGAGCCTTCACGAGCAAATGATCCCCAAAAATGGTGGGAGGAGCCATGGCTGAAGAAGTTTAGTGAGTGAAGAAGAAGAGGAGGAAAATGGAGTTTTCTTTCGGTCGTTTCCACCATCGGATTAAACCGACAACCGACGGTGATATATGTTTTTACCGTCGGATCGTAGCACCATGTGGAATTCAATGTCTGAACAAACCGATGGTGAAACTTTTGATCACCGCCGGCATGGCGAATGATGCGGTGTTTCGAATCGTTGTGATTTCCACCACGGTATCATATAGAGAACCAACGGTGCTAGCTTGTTCCACTGCCGACTCTAACAGGCATTGTGTCCTTCCACCTTCAAACCGGCAGCGAATCTTCTCATTTTCGACAGCTTGTATGTGCGTCGCGCATTGGACGACTAGGCAGCAGTGCTAAATGTTGCACCACTGGTTCGGCATATGATGCGGCGGCGAAGATAGGCATTGTATTCACCGTGGATCATGCGCCGGGCTGGCGGTGAAAACATTTATCACCACCAGTAAAGCACCCTTCTGGGACCCCTCAGACGTACTATGAACCAATGGTGATATGTATCACCACCTGTTCTCACATAACCGGCGGTGAAAGTCCCAGCAGTGATTAAACTTTCTGTAGTAGTGAGTCCTACTAGTATTGGGGAACAATCGGGAGGTGAGATTTGAACAAGGTGTGGGTGGATGATATTTATAGAGGGTGTTTGGGACTGCTCCGCTCTATGTTTTTTAGCTCCACTCCATATTTTTTAGCCAAACGATTTCAGCTCCACATACTCTGTTCGTGGAAAAAGGGTGGAATTGTGAGAGCACCTAAAGAGGTGCACCACAAACTCCAGTTTTTTGTAGAGCTCCTCCATGGTGGAATTTGTGGAGCTGAGTTTACGGAGCAGTCCCAAACACCCTCATAGTTGGGGCAACCACAATCAGTCTATTCGCTTGAGCTTTCAGCTGCTTATTTTCAGTCAGCTAGCAGTGTTTTTCTCTCACATAAATCAGTCAACAGTACTTTCAGCCGTTTATTTTCAGCCCAAGCGAACAAACTGAATGTATCTTATCGAATCACTAAGGGTGGGGGCGGTAGCAGTTGGTATTTGTTGTTTGAGTTCACACAATGTGATGACAGTATTAAGATACGTCCCATCTTAATAAAAAAACTCATTTATCTCAACCGTCATCTTCTTTATGGAGTCCCATTTGTCCGGCTTTGACTGCTGAACAGAGGATAAGAGACTTTTGGTAGGACTCCTCTGTCTCTGTGAGGGCTTTACCAGTGGAGCCTGAGCACTTTACTGGAGCCTAAGACTACCCGCATTCATGGACCTCTATATTCATCCTCTATATGTCCTAGTCAGCAAGATTCTCTCCTCTATACTCAATTCTCCCACATCCATCCATCCTCTATATCATCCTCTATCCACTCTATCCACTGTGAGGACTCACTTGTCACTTTATCTAAATATATCCATGTGTGATCTAGTTTTGAAGGACTTATTGAGACGAATTTAATGGTGCAATCAAAATTTAATTTGGATTTTTGGTTTGTGAGTTATAGCATTTTTTCCCTTTGTTTAGCTAGTGGGGCCCGCCACTGTAGAGTATAGAGTAAGCACTGTACTACTCTAAATATAGAGTGAGAGAAATGATAGAGTATCGTTTTAGAGTACCCAGTGCAGCAGTTTTTATTCTATATTCGTACTCTATTCTATATTCGTACTCTACTAAATATAGAGTGAGAGAAATGATAGAGTATCGTTTTAGAGTACCCAGTGCAGCAGTTTTTATTCTATATTCGTACTCTAAAGCTTTAGAGTATCGTTTTAGAGTACCCACTACGGGTAGTCTAAGAAACCAGCTTCGCCTCCGTACAATCGAAACTGCTTCGGCTCCTCTCTGGCCCCGGTGCTGAAGCTGCCAGTGTTGCCAGAGACGGAGCCGCATCAAACATGCTCTAACCTCTCTAAGTGTAGAGGTTAGAATAAATTATTTTGTATTCATTGCTACCAGGTTGTAAGGTTATTGCCTGATAAAATTGACCGTTTTATAGCGGCTACTACTCCCTCCATTCCGTTTTATCTGGCATAAGCTGGTCTATGAGAATGACGTAGCACCATATATGGTATGCTACAGTTATCAAGCATTTTTTTTTGCTTTTCCCTCCTTGCATGCGTGCATGCATAATTGATCTGTAGTTCCATTGGCCTGCTTCTCCTCCCTTTGCTGCATGCAATTGATAACGGCTCCACTAAATATAGAAAACAAAGCTGGATTAAATTGTTCTTGGTATTGGCACCAGATAAAACGGAACGGAGGGAGTAGTTGGTAGTAAAATAGCACTATTTAAGGCAAGTACATTGTTACACCTCAGCGATCTTATACTCCCTCTTGTGCGGTGTCACATAGGATTTTTGATGATATGGAGTAAAGAGAGACGGGAGAGAGAAAATTCATGAAATTGCACTTATTCTTTTCCTTACATCACATCCACGAAGTAAATTCTCAAATGAAACGAAAAAGGGAAACGAGGAGTATTACATACGGTGGAAGCAACCCCTTGACTACGACTTAGTCAGGAAACATCGATATTAACAGGCTATAAGCACACAGTGCATATCAGGTGGATATAATAGCTAATTAATATTCAAGCATCAAATTGCTCCTTGGTAGAAACCTTGACGTACCCCACCGCCGATGCCTCGGTGCTCCCCTTGCACTCGTAGTATAACGCGGCCATGGCGCAGGCTGCAAACACCTGCACGGCGGCCTTCAAGATGCTGTACAGAAACCCCAGGAGCAACCCTGCTGCCATGCTAGTAAGTGCGCATCTCTTGGCCAGAGTGTAGACAGGGTTCAAGGCAGCGCCGAGCACGGCAGTCACAGAAATGAAAAGCATGGCCCGTCTGCGCTTCCCCTTCAACAGCCGCCACGCCCGCCCAAGAGCGCCGGCGCCCTGGCAACCGGGCTCGGCCACCGCCACGACGACGCTCAGGGAGCAGAGGAAGGAGAAGTACACGAGGAAGATCAAGGGAACCAGGACGAGCAGCGACCCCACAAAGAACAACCCGAAGTATTCCATGGTCATGAGGCACATGAGTAGACCAATCATGGCACCAAGAAGCGCGACGTAGGCGACCTCCAGTGTGTAGACGAAGGCGAGCGTAAGCACGGGGCCTTTCAGCTGCGTCTTGACTTTGCCAAGGAGCGACCCGAAGGTGTGCTGCTCACCAGAGTATGTCGCGACGGTGGCGAAGAGGACGACGATCCGGATTGCTGATCTGGTGATGGCGCCAAACAGAAAATAGGTTGCTCTAGTGAGCAAGAGAGCCCGGGTGTCATCTTGGGTCTTTCGGGTGAGTTGAAGGAAGTGTCAACTAGGATCGGTGCTGTTGAGCGCCTTTGTGTCGAGGTCAATCTCGTCTCTGAGGGGCTGGACGGCGAGGTCCTTGCCGAGGAGCAGTAGACTGGTGGAGGCGGCGGTAATTGTAAAGACAGCTGCGAAGAGCCTCCAGTTGTGGCTAGGGAGGAGCAGGCCTTCCTTTAGGAAATTGAAGAACGATGGGGTCGAGGTTTGCCCGGTTGCCATGGCTGGATGCTGGAGCTAGCTAGCTGAGATAGACAAGGTCGAATAGAAGGTGATGAGAACAAAGTTGGAGTGTATCACAGGTTTTAAGCTAATGGTGGAGTAAAGAAAGTAAGACACATGTTTGGAGAAAACAAACCTTTTACGTAGAAAAACTTGATGCCGATCCAATAGAAAAAGTCGCAGTTGTGAGAAGTGTCAGCAGTCAGCACACATAGGCCATGTTACTCGTTGCCATTATTTCTGAAATCTGAAATATTGGTGGATGATGCCTAACGCGCTTATGAATTATGACAGGGTAAGGGAAAAGTACGTCTATATTCAGGGCTTTCCTGTGGTACACCCAAATGACTATGAGCCGTTGATCTAGCTAACTTTCATCAAATATTGAAATGTATATATATATTAGCAAATAGGAAAAATATCTTCAATTAGATCTAATTTGCATGTTGTGTTAGATCATGGACGATGTAAATTGTAATGAACATGATGGACCTAATCACTGCATTTTTTGACAGCGTGACATGACATGATAATAAGGTGCGTTTTAGTCATTTTTTGTAATGTTTTTTCACACCCTTCGTATTTAAATCACTTGCTAATAAAATCAGGGTTTTCAATTTCGGTTTTAGAAATATTTTGGCAACCATTGAAATTATCGAATTTCATGAACTTCGATAAAAAATTGGTGACATTTTTTAGAGACTTAAACATAAAGTATGTTTTTTTCTAAAATTTTTAGATCTAAACAAAATATAAGCATGATTTATGACTATACCCAAAGTACCTAAATTCAGGAAATTTCGATGAAACTTCGCCGAAATTTTGGTGAAATTTCGCCGAAATTTTGAACCCTGAATGAAATACTAAGTCAGATCCACACACATAGAGTCAAACATATTAGTCATACATGTATATCCATGATTATTCTTTTTTATAATAAGCAATGCTTCCTTCCACACATATACCGTATAAAAAACAAATAACATATGTGCTTAATTGAATATGTACGTGATAAATACATGCATGCATGACATTCCATTCTTAATTGTATGCGACTTTCTGGGAGAATTTGTTTCTTTAATTGTTGGCTATGATTTTTACTCTATAGACATTTTAATTACTTAATAAAATATTTTGTCTGTAAAAATCAAGGGCTATGATTTACCAGAAATGTTACCTCCTATGAGGTAATGTGAGTACCGTAGCAAAGCCCATATATTCGACCTTCGATATTGAGTAAAGGAGTCCCCCCCCCCTTCGAGCTCCCCCGTACGGGTGACTTGGGGGTGCTCGCCGGCGCCGCTAGCCCCCTACCCCATGCCACCTCTCTAGCCGCTGTCGCCACCCTCTGGCATGCGGCGGCAGCGGCCCGTGATAGGACCCAAAAAACAGGATACTGTGTATAGTCACCCACCCTCTCCCCTCCTCTCCCACCCTTTGTCCGCTCAATCCTCTCCCCGTCGTCCATGGAGCTTCTGGGGAGCTGGCGGTGCCAATCCAAGAACTTGTGTCCGGATCTCCTGTCTACACCCTAGATCGGTGTGGCCTTGCGGTGGCCGACGCCTCTCCTCGTCCTGGCGTGGATGCAAGATAGCCCGATCCCGCCCTCCCCAGTGTGGACCTCCTGGGCGTCAACCCGCCGGCGCCGAGGTCTACTAGCAGGGTCGCTCGGACCCCTTGTGTGCGTGCATGCGCTCCCCATCTCGTGCCTTGCTCGAATCTGTGCGTGGTGCACTGGCCAACGCAGGGCGTGCGGCCAGCCACGCGGTTTGGTGGCTGCAGCCTTCTTCCTCCTCCCCCTCTCTTGGTCTTCTCACACCATGTGTGGATCAACAACCAGCAGTGCGGATCCGGCATCACCCCGCCTGGATCTTGCGCCTCTGCGCCTCGAGCTGGCCATTGATGGCTGGCTGCTGGTGCCTCCACCGTGCCGGTTGCTGGGCGAAATTTGATCCAGCGCCCCTTCATCGGATTCGATGGCCTCACATCCAGATCAGGTGGAGTTGCTTTGTGATGTGGTGCTTCTTCTACATGGGCATGTTGGGCATGCGGTTTGGCCGTGGGCATGCTAGCGGTGGGGCTGCGTGCCCATGGGTGTCCCTTTCACTGGATCTGGCGTCATCATGTCTGGACCTGGTGGAGCCGCTACTCTGGCAGCTATCGCAGGCGAGTCCGTGAACGGCTCTGCTCGATGTGGCAGCGGCTAGCGCCCCCTCCGTCTAGGCGTGGACGCTTACCAGTGCACGCCTCCCCACCATATCGGGCGAGCACAGGAACGGCTCCACACGGTGTAGCGGCTGTCATCACCCCCCATCTGTCCAAGCGCAGACGCTTGCCGGTGCGTGCCTCCCACCATCATGGGCGTGTCAGGGAACAACTCCGTGTGGGGTGGCGGTAGTCGGCACCCTCCTCTGTCCAGGCTTGGACGCTTGCCGGTGTGCGCCTCCCATCACTGCAGGCGAGTCCGGGAACAGCCCCATGTGGTGTGGCGGCGGCCGGCACCCTCCTCCATCTAGGCGCAAATGCTTACCGATGCACACCTCCCACCATCGTGTGTGAGTCCGGGAACGGCTCCGCGCGGTGTTGCGGGGGCGGCAGCACCTCCGTCCAGGCATGGATGCTTGCCGGTGTGTGGCTCCCACCATCACAGGTGAGTCCAGGAACGGCTCCATGGAGTGTGGTGATGACCGGCACCCCCTCTGTCTAGGCACGGACACTTACCGTTGCATGCCTCCCGCCGTCATTGGCAAGGCTAGGAACGACTCTGTGTGGTGTGGCGGCAGCCGGCATCCCCTCCGTCCAGGCATGGATGCTTGGCAGTGCGCGCCTCCCACCATTGCGGGCGAATCCGGGAACAGCTCTGCATGGTGTGGCGGTGGCCAGCACCCCCCTCTATCCAGACATTAACGCTTGCGGTTCATGTCCCCCTCCGTCACAGGTGGGTCAATGGGAGCACTGGCAAAGGTTCTAGGTGAAATCTTAGCTCAAATCTCAGCCTGGGCATTCGGTTTAAACCAAATGTTTGGTTCGGTTATTTCGGTTATCAAAAATCTCGATTTTCAACAATGAAGAACCAATCGGTTTGTTCCTAAACTAAAAATCGATAGGTTCAGTTTTAGGTTATTACTTCGGTTTTTCGGTTATAACCGAACCGACCGAAGTGTACAATAGAAGAAGGGAAAAAATGGAAAACAATCCGGTGTCCTCGCCTCCCTGCTCGCGGTACTCGCACCTGAGCCACCTCGCGCGTCGGCTACCTGCGTTGCGCACCACCACTTCCCCATGCCCACAGCTCGTGCCATTGCATCGCACTGTAGCCTGCTCGCGGCATTGCGCTGCCACCTCGCATGCTCGCGCTAGCACCGCTGCCCATGCCCACTCGCCATTGCCGCGCTCGCACACGCTAGGGTTAGGTGAGGCCATGAGGGCAAGAGCCGTCGGGGTCGGGGTGATGAGCGAGTGGGGTCTGAAGGAGGGATGGGCTACGAGGACGGTGGGGGTGTGGGTGCGTGTGGCATGGGAGTGGTTGTGGGCTGAGCAGCGGAGGCAGGGGTCAAGGCAGCGGCGAGCACGCCAGTCATAGAAATAAAAAGCATGACCCGTCTGCGCTTCCCCTACAACAGCCGCCACACCCGCCCAAGAGCACCAGCGATCATGAGGAACATGACTAGCCCAATCATGGCAACAAGCAGCACGAAGTAGACGATCTCCAGTGCGTAGACGAAGGCGAGCGTAAGTACGGGGCCTTTCAACTACGTCTTGACCTTGCCAAGGAGCGAGCCAAAGGTGTGCAGCTCACCGGAGTATGTCGCGACAGCGGCAAATAGGAGGACGAGCCGGATGGCTGATCCGATGACGACGGGAAGCACAATCAAGGCTGCGCTGGTGAGCAAGAGAGCCCGGATGTCATCTTTGGTCTTTTGGATGAGCTGGAGAATGTCTTCTGGGCTACTAGCACTGGGATCGGTGGTGTTGAGCGCCTTTGTGTCGAGGTCAAGCTCGTCTATGAGGGGCTGGACGGCGAGGTCGTTGCCGAGGAGGAGGAGACAGGTGGAGACGACGATAATTGTGAAGACAGCTGCGAAGAGCCTCCGGTTGTGGCTAGGGAGGAGCAGGCCTTCTTTCAGGAAATTGAAGAAATAATATCACTAACCAAAGCATTCATTGTCCCTCTTCCAGCTTTATAGTTTGGATCACCTTGTGCATTCTGTTGTGGGCTTTTTCCCCCCAAAACACAATCGGATTCATCACAATGCGGCAAGTCTGTTGAAGTCCCAACTACCTCAGACCTTTTCCTAAGACCATAGTTGACGAATTCCTGGACAAGGGGTACCCCAACACTGAGTATTATACAATATGTCAGACCCTAGAAGGGTCAAACAGTACACAACCCCATCTGCGCACCCAATCCTAAAAAGATTGTCTCTTCCTTGTTTGAGTGCTCCATAGTGTTATCTTGTTACTAGAATTGTTTAGGAGGCCAAGTAGTTGCTATTAGGGTCACTTTTTATTCTAATCACTTTGCCTAAGTGTTGTGATTTGTAGGAGTAATTTTTATAGGCTATTCACCACCCCCGCTCTAGCATCTAGATCCTTATACCAATGGTTTTCATTGTCTCATCACCACCAGGTTAAGGCATGATCCTACGTTGACCAATTGCTCATCATCGCCAGATTGCACCATTGATCGGTGTTGACTAAATGCATCACCGCCAGATCATGATGTGAAACAACTATGATTAGAGGATCATCAACACCGGATAAATCTAGGAACCAACGGTGATCAATCATGGCATCATCACACCTAGATCAAGCAACAAACCAGCAGTGATAACCGATTACCACCGCCGGTTTCGAACCGACAATGATAACCATGGCTATAACCGTCGACATTTCATTACCGAGGGCCAAAACCGGCAGTGATGGGGGGCTCTGAATCGGCCGTGATGACATTTCTAGAGTAGTGTAGGTTTTAGTTGGCCATTAGTTTTTAGGTTTCCTAATTCAACTCCCTCTCTTAGGTATCACGGTCCATCAATTGTTTCGTCTTCGTTAGTTGACATCAATGATGATGCAAAACATTTTAACTAGGAACACAAAGAAAGAGAAACATGGCAAGTGGACATGTTGAGTGGGGTAGTGCCGTAGGGAATCGAAATGCTTTGATGATTTTTCATGGATGTCCTTAGACATAGGTAGACTTAGTTCTTGTGCAAGCATGTAGCCACACAAATAAATGTTTATGTGGGTTTCATATTTTTTTTGCTACCATGATGAAATTTACTATCTTCACCATGTAACTTATAAAAGTCTAGTACCCTTCAATTATCAAGAGCTTTCAAAAACTCAAAATGCAAAGGATATGATTTATGATATGCATTCCTACTAGGTTTAATTTGCACACCCAAACTTGCTTTGGTTGACTTCCTTTCTCTCTAGACTGATTAACAAACTCAGTACTATTGGCTTGAGAGAGGTTGGGTGTACTGTTAAGCATAGGAATTGCACTTGGGGACCTCGATGGGATAGGCAACACTGTAGTATGCACCAATGAAGGTCGCTTTGTTGATATGGTCCGTCATTGACTCATGTAGCATTAGCCGAATTTGGCATGTACATGCAAGTGGCAGTCTTGTGCTAACCTCACCTAAATTGTCCCAATCGATTGCATACCTCGAAGAGGTCAACTTGGATTGATTACCAAATGCATAATGGCACTAATTATCATAATA
Source organism: Saccharum spontaneum (assembly GCA_022457205.1). NCBI lineage: Eukaryota > Viridiplantae > Streptophyta > Magnoliopsida > Poales > Poaceae > Saccharum > Saccharum spontaneum. The sequence continues at coordinate 46,706,150 of CM039616.1, forward strand.
GTTGATTGGCATCTGTTGATGCAAAAGTAGATCTGCAAACACAAAGGGCTAATACCCGAAATCGATATCCAAAGCGTGCCAGTCGATTTGACCTGTTAATCGACAAGGATGAAGATACGGGCACTTTGGTCCTGACAACAGCGATACGCCCGGAAGCCACGGCCAAGAGGTACTCACACGGAACTCGAGGATCGTCGAAGATTGCACTGGAGCAATGCAACTCGCCGAATCGATGAGAACTCGTAAAAAGAAAAAATATGCAAATTGACGAAGTCGCCGAAAGTAGATGTAAATAAGAGTAAAAGCTGTTTTTGATATATTGATTGATTGATTATTACATTGCCCTTCACCCTATATTTATATCCTGATCTACAGAAACGTAACCAAATATGACTAGGACACTAAATCCAAACCTAAGGAAACACATGACTTTGATACAATTCAAACTCTAATAAATGTATACAAGGAAATTAACTCCTTTTTATTCCGTAGTCCGCCTCAATCACGATGGTACTCTCATCAACCTTCTTTCCATCGGCACACTCCCTATTCCATCGGCAGCAACCTTCAAGTCTTTTTCCATCGGCACACTCCCTGTTTCATCGGCAGCGGTCTTTAAGTCTCTTCCATCGGCATCGGCAATAATACCCTTAACCTTATCGGCAACACTTCACTTTGAGTCCACATGCCACCACCACCACTCATAAGCAGCCTTCTTTACCAGCTTTTAATTGGCTATCAATCTACACAGTAACCTTTCCTCCGCCGATTAGCCCTTCCTGACTATCTTGACATGTGCTAAAAACGATGTCAACACATGCCCCCAATTTCAGAGTATGAGATACTGATACTCTGAAATTTACTCCAGATAATGCTTGCTGTTACCTATTTTTCTCAACCCATTCTCCAAGCATAACATGATCTGTTACTAAATTTAATCAAATCTAGTTCTAATATCACACAATTTCCAACTGTTTTTGCTTCAATCCCGATTGAGATACCAAAATAACAAACCATCAGCAAGATCTTAGCATAGCAACATCATCATTTTGAAACTGAAAGATCCTGTGTCAAGATATCTTCCAAGTCATGATTACTTGCCATCAAATCTTCTGTATAATTCCTTGATTGTCGTGCAAATAGTTACCATATCCATCTGAACCACCTCGATCCACCCGCGCACGACATAGAGATAAGTCAAGAATACCCCTACCCCAAATGGCCTATAAATAGATTTCCCCGGACTGCTCATCTTCCACCTTCAAACTTCAACCTTTGGCATTCTCTCTCCGACGGCAACCCTAACCAACAACTGCGCGTTCTTCAACCCATCAAAGCTCCTTCCATCATCAACTTCAAATCCCCAGCTCGTGCCCTCATCCTTCTTGAAGCAATGGCGGTCAACTTCAACGTCCCTGCGGTTCGTTCTTCTTTTATTACCTTTACTTCGATCCTTCTAGTTTCTTGCGAGTTCTTACAGTTGGTATTTTTCCTACTTCTTCCATTCCCCTGATCTTCCAAACTCAGGAACTACGCAATACATTGGTTATTCCAACAAACCAACCTCCCCTCCATTGCCTAGGTCCAATGGACGACCCAGATCCAACCGACTTGATCAATGCAGAGGCTAACCGTATTCCCTTCAAAGCTCAAAATTTCTCTTTGAATCTGTGGAAGGGTACATTCCGATCTTGGCCCAAACCCACCAAAGGGTGGAAAATTGGTACTTGAGGGTCAACAGATCGATGCAAGTGTTCTGGGCAGAGCGGAAGATAGACCAATGCATCAGGCTATCCATTGCCGACATGCAAAAGAATGAATCTATGATGATAGCCGCCGCTCACTTCTGGTCAGATACCACAAATACCTTTATGTTCAGTCATGGCCCATGCGCCCCCACTCTTGCCGATGTATATATGCTCACCGGCTTGGATATCTCAATTGTCGATGAAGGCCACATCTTTGGCAGAAAAGCTGAGTATAGAGTAAATACACGCAACATTGGCAGCTGGACAGGATACATCCAAGAGTACCAAAAGACTGGTACTGTCAATCAAAGGGAACACGCCATATTCCTGAACATGTGGCTGGAGAAGTTTATCTTCTGTGGTCGATCGGTAGGACCAACCAACGCCTTCCTTCCAGCAGCTGAACTCTTGGCCAATGGTGTCAGATTCCCACTTGGCCTATACCTCCTGAGCTCGACCTACCACCTCCTCCACCAAGTGTCTCAGAAGCTTCTACTTGGTGAACCCATCGGCAATTTGGGAGGCCCGTGGTGGTTCATCAATATATGGTTAAACGCTCACATGCATAAGCGTCTACAGTGGGATTTCTTTGCCCAAGAATTCCCACGAGAGATCGCCGAAGATTACGTTCTTGGAGACGATGAATCGGCAACATGCCCTCCTCTCAACTTCGGCGAAGCCATAATTGTCCTCCTTGGAACAGAGGCCAATGAAGATCAAATCGGCAGGTTTTTTCAGAATTTCTACCATGGTCTCCCTCGTGATCTTAGGGCTTGGGTACCCTATATTGATGAGGATAACAAGTTCCCTCTTCTCTTCAATTTTGCCGATAGTGATCTGAACCAAGATAATGATCTTATGATGGCTATTATCACCCCCAGAGCAATCCCGGTAAACACATTTGGTAGCGGAAAGAATTCCAATATCACTTATGAATTCTACAATCCATCGGTAGTGTCTCGCCAACTGGCCTTTGGGCAACTGCCAATCAAGCTATGCTTTGCCGATGTGATCAAGCCCAGAGAAATCATTACCGCTGGAACTGAATGGAGTAGGGTAGTAAGACTTGCTCCCGGTGCCGATATTTCAAATGTTGATCTCTCCGCCTGGTCACCAGCGTCTTTCATCACAGAGTCATATAAGCAATGGTGGCAAGAGTGGAAGGAACAATTGTTTTCAACATCTGTTCACACATATCAGTACATGATCGATCCCGACTACGCCATACCTGACGATGCAGTAAGTTCCTTTTAACTTTTGTCTCTCTTCCCCCTTATATATATATCGGCAGCTAATCTTTCCTGTAACAGGCCGATGATCCAGTCCCATCAGTAAGCAAGAGTGGGAGACCCTTCAACCTCCATCCTATTTCTCCAGTCTCAATAATCGGCTACAACGCCCCTACCTTAGAAGCCTTAACCTTCCAGAGGACCCGTGCCAAAACTATCACCTCCAGACCAAGATTGGCAACATCCAAGGCCACTCCAATGGCTGCTGCTACAAGCCTAATTAAGGCTTTTAAGGTAATAACTTTGCTTACTTTGTTTTCTGCCGATACACACTATTTTAACATATAACTATCAGGGTGTAAGAGCTGCAGCTGGATCGTCATCGGCAACTCCTCCAACATCAAGCACCACGACCTCTACCCAGCCTCCAGAGGTATTCTTTTATTCTTACATTTTTCCTGTTAAATATCTGATCTTACACCCATTTTTGCAGCAACAAATGGGTACATCGGCAAGCACACCAAGCACGCAAGCTCCCCAATCAACAAGTGCCGATGCCCCCAGCCAATTGTCGCTGAGACCCAAACAAAGCGCAAAGCTTTAACCGATGCCGAAGCTCAACAAAAGCGACAGAAATCTACACCAGCCCCTGCGTCTGTTCCAACACCTGTTAGTCAACCAACTGATATAATTGAACAAGCTGCTCCTCCTGCACAAGATATACCATCGGCCATCATACCCCAAGGGCCAACTACTGATGAGGTCGTAGAAGACATTCCATCGGCATCCTCTGCCGATCCTTTACATGATCCTCTTCAAGCTGCTCCTTCAAGCCAGGCTCAAGAAGTTGCCTTAAAGCAGGTAAACCGATTAACTGCTTGGTTTATAATATCCCCTTTCATCTTCAGATAGGATTTCTAACTTTCTTTTCTTCACAGGAACAAGATTCTCCTGATAACTTGTTTTCTTTTGCTATCGACGTCTCCGATGATGACGGAGAAGAGGCGAACTCTTCCCTGGCATTGGAAACAATATCGGCAGATACCTATGACCAACTAGAAGCTCTTCTAAATCTGCTGCAACAAGATACTGTTCAACTGGTGATCGATTCAGACCCTGCAAAGACTATCTTCAAAACGATCCGCGGCCAAGTCCCTACCGATGTTGAAGAAACCATCTTCCTAGCAGTTCACCTAGAGAGTAGACAACTTCAATATCAAAGGGCTGCTCATCGTATTACCGATAGAGCAGCTCAGGCTCAACTTAAGGAAGAAATGCTACAGCTGAAGCAAACTGCCGATGAGAAGCACAAAAGCATCAGCAACTTGCAAGCCTCCGGTACTGATCTTAAGCAGAAAATCCTAGATCTATCGGCAAAAAGAGCAGCTTTGCTAGCTGAACTGAAAGAGGTTGAAGCAGCTCTGACTCAAGCCAAGCAAGAAGAAGACCAGCTTCCTGATGCTATCAAAGTCCTCCAGCAGGAACGAGATGCCCAAGCTCGCAAGGCCTTGGCCTTGAAAAAGAAACTCAAACCTGTGGAAGGAACTGCCAATGAAGATGCCAAAGAACTGAAAGAAGCCGATGAAATTCACCTGCGTGCGATATCGGCTATCCAAACTTTGTTAAATTAGCGCATCGGCAATAATACATTGATACTTTGTTTTAACTCTAGCCGATAGGATTGTTATCGGCAATTACACTTTTATGCATCTATCCAGATACTAGGGTAATATTTCTTTAAGTATTTTCCATTTAATGCTCTGGGAAATGCAACTCCTTCGAGAGTTTTAAGAATGTACGCATTACCAGGAACAGATTGATTTATCCGATATGGACCTTCCCAATTAGGTGACCATTTACCAAACTTAGAACTTTTAGTCCCAATCGGTAAAATCAACTTCCAAACCAACTCTCCATCGACAAATTCCTTTACCTTCACCTTCTTGTCATACCATCTGGCTACCCTTTTCTTATTCTCCTCAATGCTAGCTAAAGCTTTTAACCGATGACCTGCTACATCTTCCAACTCATCTTTCATAAGGATATCATAATCATCGGCTGTCAATTGATCTTGAAAGCGTATTCACCTAGAACAAGTTTTAACCTCCCAAGGCAATACTGCATCGTGTCCATACACCAACTGATAAGGTGTTACCTTGGTTGCACCATGACACGCCATCCGATATGACCACAAGGCTTCATTTAATACTGTATGCCACTTCTTAGGATATTCTTTAATCTTGCGCTTAATGAGCTTGATAATTCCTTTGTTAGAAGCCTCAGCTTGACCATTAGCCTAGGCGTAATACGGTGAAGAATTCAAAACTTTAATCCCCATACCTATAGCAAACTCATCAAATTCACTTGATGTAAACATGGTACCCTGATCGGTAGTGATGGTTTGAGGAATGCCAAATCGGTAGACAATATGCTCTTTCACAAAATCAACCATATTAGCCGATGTCACCTTTTTCAAAGGAATTGCTTCAACCTACTTTGTGAAATAATCTGTAGCAACCAGAATAAATTTATGCCCTTTACTCGATGGTGGATAAATTTGACCGATGAGATCAATAGCCCAACCCTAGAACGGCCAAGGCTTAATTATGGGGTTCATAGCCGATGCGGGTGCCCTCTGAATATTACCAAATTTCTGACATTCCTGACATCCTTTAAAATATTTAAAACAATCCTCAAGAATAGTCGGCCAATAATATCCATTCCTTCTGATCATCCATTTCATCTTGAAAGCTGACTGATGAGCCCCACATACTCCTTCATGAATCTCACCCATCAGGCCTTTTGATTCATCGATGCTAACACACCTGAGTAAAACTCCATCTATGGTACGGTAATACAATTCATCATCGAGGAGCACATACTTGGTAGCTTGGAACCTTATACGTCTTTCAACCTTTTTAGATGGATTCTTTAAATAATCAATAATTTTCTTTCTCCAGTCATCGGTATCAACTGCTGATATTAATACTTCTTGAACAGGCTGATATCCTGAAGCATGCTGAGCCAATCGGTTAGCCTCTTCATTATGCATCCGAGAAACATGCTCCAGATGAAAATTCCTAAACCCTTTTAACAACTCCAAACACTTCTCATAATATGAAATTAGAATTTCACTTCGGCATTCATAAATCCCAGTCAACTGATTTATAACTAGCATAGAATCACCAAAGACTTCAACAACATCAACATGTACCTCCTTAAGCAATTCTAACCCTTTTATCAGGGCTTGGTACTCAGCTTGATTGTTTGTTGATGTAGCAACAATCGGCAATGAGAACTCATACTTCTTTCCCTGAGGGGAAATTAACACGATACCGATGCCTGCCCCTTCACCACAAGTAGACCCATCAAAGAAAAGTGTCCAAGGAGCAATTTCCAGGGAATCCACCGTGTTGCATTGTTGAGTAACAAAATCGGCCATAACCTGTCCTTTAACTGCCTTAGCCGATTCATAACGTAGGTCAAATTCTGACAATGCTAAAATCCATTTGCCAATTCTACCATTCAGTATCAGCATTGACAGCATATACTTGACCACGTCATCTTTGCATATGATAGTACATTCAACCGATAGTAAATAATGCCTCAGCTTAATACAAGAAAAGTATAGACATAGACATAATTTCTCAATGGCCGAATACCTGGTTTCAGCATCTATTAACCGTCTACTCAAGTAATAGATAACACGTTCCTTCCCTTCAAATTCTTGAATAAGAGCTGAACCGATAACAGTATCCTCAGTTGATAAATACAATCTGAAAGGTTTTCCATGTTGAGGTGGAACTAACACCGGAGGATTTGTTAAGTAATTCTTAATTTCATCTAGGGCTAATTGCTGTTCATCTCCCCATTTAAATTCCTGATCAGCTTTCAATTTTAATAATGGACTGAAGGCCTTGATCTTGCCCGATAGATTAGATATGAATCTTCTGATGAAATTGATCTTACCGATCAAGGACTGTAATTCAGTTTTATCGGCAGAAGCAACAACCTTGTTGATTGCCTCAATAGATTTTCTACTAATTTCAATGCCCCGCTGATGCACCATAAAACCCAAGAATTGTCCTGCCGATACACCAAATGCACATTTATTAGGATTCATCTTTAATCCATGTTTTCTTGTGCACTCCAGTATCTTCCGTAGATCGGTTAGATGCTTTGTGATGTCTCCAGACTTAATCACTATGTCATCAATGTAAATCTCTACCAACGTGCCGATATATTCATGGAAAATAAAGTTCATAGCTCTTTGATTAGTAGCACCGGCATTTTTCAAACCAAATGTCATAACTATCCACTCAAATAACCCCACATGACCTGGACATCTAAAAGCAGTTTTGGAAATATCTTCTTCAGCCATGAATATTTGATTATAACCCGCATTACCATCTATGAAACTGATAATTTGATGTCCTGCTGCAGCATCAATCAATAAATCAGCAATCGGCATTGGGTAACCATCCATCGGTGTGGCTTTATTGAGATTCCTGAAGTCAATACAAACACGAAGTTTCCCATTTTTCTTGTAAACAGGAACCACATTAGAAATCCACTCTGCATATCGACATTGCCGAATAAACTTTGCCTCAATCAATTTAGTTATTTCAGCCTTAATATCAGAAAGTATATTAGGATTGCATCGGCGTGCCGGCTGCTGATGTGGCCGAAATCCAGACTTAATAGGCAACCGATGTTCAACTATAGATCGGTCTAATCCAGGCATTTCAGTATAATCCCAAGCAAAATAATCTTTATATTCTTTTAACAAATCAACTAGTTGCTGTTTACATTTGGAACTTAACTTAGCACTAATAAAAGTAGGCCTTGGCCTATCGCCTTCACCAATATCTGCTTCTATTAAATTATCGGCCGATGTAAATCCTTGACCTAATTTTCCATCATCGGCAAACCTATCCATTAAAACTCTTCCTCAGAACCGACTGCTTAGATCGGTAGAATTTCATAATCGGCAACTTTGAGGAACTCTTTTTCCCAAGCTTCTCCTGATATGCACCTGGTTCGCTCATAAGTGTCTGATTCTGCTGATGCGATGATATAAGAAGAATCACCAGGAACAACTTCAATTTTATCTCCAATCTATTGTACAAGGCACTGATGCATTGTAGAAGGAACACAACAATTAGCATGAATCCAATCCCTTCCTAAAAGCAGATTATATGCACCCTTACCATTAATGACAAAGAAAGTCATCGGTAAGGTTTTACTGCCGATGGTCAATTCAACACACACTGCCCCTTTAGCTGGTGACACATTGCCTTCAAAATCCTTTAGCATCATATCGGTCTTAGTTAAGTCTTGATCTCCATTACCAAGCTTCTGATACATCACATAAGGCATAATATTAATCGCAGCTCCTCCATCAATAAGTATCTTAGATACAGGCTGCCCATCAACTTTGCCTTTTACAAACAAAGCCTTGAGATGTTGTCTCTCATCATCGGCAGGCTTCTCAAAAACATCCATCATTGGATCTAGCGTTAATTGAGCTATTTGGTCAGAGAAAACAGCTTCTTCTTCATTATCAGAGAGTGCCAAAAATTCCATCGGCAACATAAATACCATATTGACATCTGCCGATGTGCCTTTATTTTTGTGCCTTATCTGCCACTGCTGATTACCAGATCTCTCATTGGAGGAACTTTCTTCTTGGTATAAGTCTTTTTGACGCTCTCGCTGCATTTTCCTCTTCTGTGTCTTTGTCAAACCTTCTGGACACCATTGAGGAAGTTTAGTTTTCCACACTGGCTGGTATGTCCTGTTTGTCTCCACACAACGTATGTTAGGATCCCTGTAAAATATTTCTTCATCAGGAACTCTTGCATTTGCCATCTCTTCAAGTTCCTCTTGGTTTCTCGGAAAATATACAACGCGTTTACCAAGCCTTTCATGTACACTGAGTCTGCCCCCCAGCCGATCATATACTGATGCTTTACCTCTGATCGGCTCATTAATGGACAAACCTTGATTACCAGATTGAAACCTCCTTTTAGGATGATAACCCCATAATAACCATTGCATTCTGGGCAATCTTCAATAGTAGGTAACTTAATACCTTCTTCCCAACAATGAATGAAAAACGGACACCTCCAATGATCCTTATGCCGATTCCACTCCTCTTGGCGTCTTTCTTCTTGCTGTTGTCGATACCGGTCCCTTCGCTGATGCCAACCTTCCTGTTGTGTTTGATGAGTAATCACAATGCCAGATCGAGGAGGCTTTCCAGAGCTACCACTTTCTCTCAATAGCCCCTTGCCTTTTGCATCATCGGTAGTTATCCGATGTTGGGGATCCACTGATGCATTCTTTTCAGCAGCTTTCGATGTCAACACCTTAATTTTTCCCTCAGCATCCAACATATTTGCTAGAAAAGGATATTGATCAATTTTCATCGACTTCTGAATCTTGGAATTGCCAAATTTTATTCTCCCAGACTCAATAGCTAACTGTAACTGTTGTCTAAATACTTTGCACTCATTTGTACTGTGTGAAGTTGCATTATGCCATTTGCAATACAGCATTTTCTTCAACTCTTCTGCCGATGGGATCACATGATTAGGTGACAACTTAATCTGGCCCTCCTGAAGCAAAAGATCAAATATCTTATCAGCTTTGGTGACGTCAAAAGTAAACTTTTCTGGCTCTTTGTGGCCAAAGGGACAAGATATCGGCTTTTTATTCTTAACCCACTCAGCTAAACCGATAACTGGTTCTTCATCCGAATCAGAATCTTCTACTTCTCCGACAAATGAAACCTTCTTATTCCAATTCCTTTTGGGTTCAAAAATCCTAGTGTCTTGATCAGAAATCCTTTGCACTAGATGACTTAGGCTTTCGAACTCCTGAGAAGCATATCTGTCCTTAAGGTGTGCCAACAATCCCTGAAAGGCCAAATCGGCAAGTTGCCGATCATCCAATACCAAGCTATAACACTTGTTCTTTACATCTCGTAGCCTTTGCACAAAGCCTTCCACCGATTCATTATTACGCTGTTTCATCTTTACCAAATCGGTAAGCTTCTTTTCATGAACTCCAGCAAAGAAATATTTATGAAATTGCTTTTCCAGATCAGCCCAAGTAATAACAGAATTTGGCGGTAATGAAATAAACCATGTAAATGCTGATCCAGATAGAGATGATGAAAACAAACGAACTCTCAATTCATCTCTACTAGCCGCCTCTCCACATTGAATAATAAAACGATTAACATGCTCCATGGTTGATGTATCATCTTGCCTAGAAAACTTAGTGAAATCTGGCACCTTGTACCGATTTGGGAGAGGGATTAAATCGTATGCCGGAGGATATGGAGTCCGATAAGAATAGGTATTGACCTTGGGCTTGATCCCAAACTGATCCTTCATAATTTCTGCTATTTTATCGGCCCAAAAGGCATCAACATCTTGTTGACGATATGGTTGAATTTCCACCGGAGGTACCTGCTGATACCCTTCTGCATATCTTTGTGGCCCACAATCTTCAGCAATTGGCATATTTGCCACTATTTGTGGTCCATTAACCTGCTGGAAAGGATTCATCGGCTGAGCTACCGATGCTTGATTCTGAAAACCAGCATGCATGTGACCTTGATGAATACCTGCAGCTTACTGATTTGGCTGAATTGTATGTTGAGTGGGAAACTGCCCTGACCAATTATTATTAGCATTCATCGGTACAAAATTTGCCGATGGCTGGTAACTTGTTGGCATTGCTGGATAATTACAACCAACTTGAGGTATAACCTAGACTCTAGGTTGACTTACGATAGGAGCATTCTGTTGCATCGGTAACAAATTTGCCGATGGACTTGAACTAGATGTTTGACCCAAAGACACCTGAAAACCCCCTAGAGTTGGTTGCACAGTAGTTGCTGTAGTATATTGAGGTACTTGAGCTATCGGCGAACAAGCCGATGGCATAGGAGTTTTTCCCGCTGCATCAAACACTTGAGGTAATCCATGGTTGAAAGCAGATAGCTCTGGAGGCATACCATATCCCCACCAATTAGCAGGAGTCTGATTACTCTGTGGTACAGGACCTGATAAAGCCGATGCTGATAGATCTGTATTAAGCTGAACTCGTCCTGATAATGCTGAATCCGGTCGCATCGGTGTAGACTGTACGTTAGATAAACCTGCTGATACTGGAGGAGAAGAAATCTCTGTACCCACAATGGCTAGGGGAGCCGATGGAGCAATAGCAGATGCTGATTCTGGTTGATGATAAGCAGGCCCAACGTAACGAGGTGACGCTTGCCCTTCTTTGAAAGTTCAGATCACAGCATTATGAACAGTATTGGACAACACATTGGAATGATTAATTAAAGCATGATTTACTGCAGAATTAACCATCTCTTGAAGTTTACCCGGATTAGAATCAAAGGTAACTTGCCGAGGCAACGACAAGTCTTGCTTCTGGATGACTTGTCCACTTTTGTTGAAGCTGAATGACTTCAAGCAGAGCTGTCTGTATTCTTCCATAGCCCTCTCCATAGCCAGCTTCTGATCTTCCTTAAGATCTTCTTCTGTTACTGCGATGATGTTCCCCGCATCGATCTCAGGATTAAGCATATTGACTAGATCTGTCCCACCGGGCGTGCCAAAAGATGTGTTGATGCAAAAGTAGATCTGCAAACACAAAGTGCTAATATCCGAAATTGATATCCAAAGCGTGCCAGTCGATTTGACCTGTTAATCGACAAGGATGAAGATACGAGCACTTTGGTCCTAACAACAGCGATACGCCCAGAAGCCACGGCCAAGAGGTACTCACGTGGAACTCGAGGATCGTCGAAGATTGCACTGGAGCAATGCAACTCGCCGAATCGATGAGAACTCGTAAAAAGAAAAAATATGCAAATTGATAAAGTCGCCGAAAGTAGATGTAAATAAGAGTAAAAGCTATTTTTGATATATTGATTGATTGATTATTTCATTGCCCTTCACCCTATATTTATATCCTGATCTACAGAAACGTAACCAAATATGACTAGGACACTAAATCCAAACCTAAGGAAACACATGACTTTGATACAATTCAAACTCTAATAAATATATACAAGGAAATTAACTCCTTTTTATTCCATAGTCCGCCTCAATCACGATGGTACTCTCATCAACCTTCTTTCCATCGGCACACTCCCTGTTCCATCGGCAGCAACCTTCAAGTCTTTTTCCATCGGCACACTCCCTGTTTCATCGGCAGCGGTCTTTAAGTCTCTTCCATCGGCATCGGCAATAATACCCTTAACCTTATCGGCAACACTTCACTTTGAGTCCACATGCCACCACCACCACTCATAAGCAGCCTTCTTTACCAGCTTTTAATCGGCTATCAATCTACACAGTAACCTTTTCTCCGCCGATTAGCCCTTCCTGACTATCTTGACACGTGCTAAAAATGATGTCAACAGCATCCCATATCGAGGCTAGCTAGCAACCAAGGCCAATCCACTAGTAGATGCATCATGAGGTAAAGTAGTTGGATGATCAACATGTTTACCTTCTAATCTATCAAAACACGCCATGATTATGTTAACAATAGAAAGAAGGTTTATCATTTACTTTCTTATTGATCATTTAGCATCTTAGCATAATCAACATGATCAGGAGGTGGATTATCAACCTTTTCATCATCTTTTACCTTAGATGTCGCATATGTAGATGTTGAAGGGCCACCAAAGATAGGATCTTTCAATTGGGTGACAAAAGCCTGCCAATCTACTAAGTAGCTCAAAGGAAAATCTTTTAGATTTAGTAGCATATGTGGCCTCCAACATCTTGTGATGGTTCTCGGGAAGCTGATCAAAGTTGAGGGTGAGATGATATTGTCTTGATTCTTCATACTAGTCAAATCACTCTTCTTGTTGTTGTCTCTTGACATCTTTGATAGTACATTGGGTTGCTTTCTCCCTAGCAAATATGCCAAAAAAGTGTGTTGATGTGAGTTCCGATCACACACCAACAAGGGTTAGATCGCCAGAGGCCACTCAAGGCTGAGACACGTAGCAAGGGAGGTAAAAAATAGCGAGGCCAACTAGCAAGTTGGCTATGTAGATTTGACACTCGTTCTTCACCTAAAAAACTCACGACCACCTTCTAGGAAGACCCATCAAGAAGGAGCATATCATGGTTGCCCTAGGATTGGCTAGGCCACCTAGAACATTTGTGTGTCTTCTCATTCCAAGTGACTTAGATTGTTGCTTTTTCATGGCCTTTGTTCACTTGGATGAGATTTTGACTATATGGAATCACTTCTTGGCTCTTGAGGTTTGTCTTATCCCAAGTGATTTTCTCATGCCTTTTCATGGCTTTTGATCACTTGGATGAGATTTTTGGCTTTGGTATCTCAAACCATTTCTTTTGTGCTTGAATGTTGTCAATCTAATCATCAAGGGAGAGAATGTGAAACCAAGTTGACAAGAACGTTGGTTTGTTTGTGACTTTAAGTGACTTTGGAGATGCATGATGCTCTTGTATCTCTCGACTCTTTAGCTGTGTCGAGCCTTTTCCCTTCCTTTGGGAATTGAGAGTTTTTACTTGCAGCTTTGATGATCCTTTATTATATCAAGTGACCTTGTGTTTGCTTTTACATGGTCACTTGGATATGAGAGTTTTATGTTTTTCCTTGAAACCTTGTTTGTTAGCCTTTAGTGTTGGTGAATGCATTCATGAAGGGGGACACTGAGAAACCAAGTTGAGAAATACCTTGGTCGGATCCATGTGTGATGAATTGTTGGTGCAAGAGTTGAGAGGTTTGAGGCTTTCCCTATTGAGTTGATGTTCATATGAGGTTGATTATGCTAATGGCTAACTAGAGGTGTCATGTTGCGTTGAGTGCACTATGCAATATGTCTTTTGGCTTGTGAGTGTGTAGGTGTTCGGTGCACCAAGATGGTCAATAGCGATGAAGGCAAAGTGCAGTGTCCTTTTAGGATGGACTGGGAGTAGTGAAGGCTGGATGACAAGTGTTGGACCTAAGGACCAAAGGCTAGAGAATGGTCCATGTGCAGCTCACATCGGACACATGAAAAGCAAGAGTACATGGCTCATGGAGACACCATCGGCCAAGTTGTTGACGGTAGTTATCATCCATTATAAATCGTCAATAAAACTTGTAGGCCGGCCAGCCTCCTGGCCCCACCTGGCTGCCCTTTCTTGCTACGTCGGTTCTCCACTGCCTTGAAGATCACATCTAGGCCGTTGCTTTAAGTCAGTTTGATCTGAGGGTCCAGAATTGATGCTACCCCCTATATATATTAGCCCCCACCCTCCCCCCTGAGGCATAAGTCAAGATATCAATTGATCTTCATCATTAGGGTTTCCAGAGAATAGAGTAGATCTCCAATTCTTTAAGTTCTAGTATAGGCTAGCTAGCAAGATTCAAGTAGAGTTGGGCTACTGCTCAGGATTCTGGATTCATCATCTGAAAGCTGGTATAGCCATTGTATCTTCTATATTTTATGACTTTATGCTTTATTGCTTTAGTAGTATCCTTGATATAGTCATGATTGATAATGAATTTATGCATAAGTTCACAAAGTGCTTAGTGAATGCCCTAGTTTGGTTTTGGATAATTGATGAAACCTAGTACTAACCTTTGTCATGAGTGGTGATATGAGATAGGTTGGTGCAATCCAAGAGATTGAGCAAGATGAGGTCCATGGAGATGGAGATGGACATGTGTTGATGATGATCAAGCTCAACTTGGAAAAGAAGAAAGAGAAAAACAAAAATGGGCTGAAGGCAAACATATTTTGATAGAAGCTATTTTTGTTTTGCACTCATGACACCATAGAGGGTGTGAGTTACTTAGGATCGATAGCCATACTATAAAGAGGGGAAATCTTTGGCTAAATGGTTTATCGAGTGCCACTAGGTGACATAATTCGTGCATATGCATTTAGGAACCTAGTGTGCTAACTTTGACACTTGTAAAATGCTTTGAAAAATGCTAACACATGTGCACACAAGTTCTACACTTTGTGGTTAGCAAGTTGGAAGCAAGGGTGAAGTGTTTGCGAACATAGAAAAAGGAAAGAAGGCACGGGTACTTGACCAGACGCAGGTCACTAGGCTAACCTGCGCGTCTGGTCACTAACCCTAGGTCTTGGTCTACCTGGATGGCATGACCGGATGCTATTGGCGAAGCACAACTGGACGTGCAGGGGGTGCGCCCGATCGTATGACGTTGGTAGTGCGGTGGCTTGGCTTGCGGCACAGAGACGACCGAACTAGGGCATGCATCTGGTCGCCCTTGACCTGACGTGCCCGGTCGTGAAAAACTCTCTTGGGGTGCTTACTAGAAGTGACCAGACTCCATGTGGTGGAGCGTCCGGTCATACTAACCGCGAGTCAGGTCGTTGAGTGGCTAGCTCGGGCGTGCGCAAGAGCGGACGCAGCGCAGTGCGTCTGGTGCATCCAGTCACGTTCTTGACTAAGCGCTGAACGTTTTGACCGTTAGGATCCGATGTTGAGGTTTGAAGTGGTGCCACATGGACGGCATCGGGTGATCGGACGCCAGTGATCGGACGCAAGGCTGCGTTCGGTCACCGAGTTCGGTCGTGACAGCAAGTGCCCAACGACTACTTGAGTACTTGGGGCTCTATAAATAGAAGGGGCATGGCTTGGGCTCATTTTAATTGCACATTTTCACCTATGATACATCCTTGTGAGCCTAAGCAGACACCTCTCACTCATCTCCATCATTGATTCATCATCATAGTGAGATTAGGAGTAATTCCAAGTGCATTTGCTCGAGTGATTACATCTAGTGGCACTTGGGGATCGTTGTGGCTATGGATTTCTTGTTACTCTTGGTGGTTGCCGCCACCTAGACAGCTTGGAGCAGCAAAGGAGCTTCGGCACGTGTTGGTGATTGTTCGTGGCCGGCTCCGGTGATTGTGAGGGGTCTTGCACCTTCCCTGGCGAAGAGCCGCAAGGTAGCTCTAGTAAATTGCTCGTGTCATTGAGTTACCTCACTTGTGGGTAGGTTCTTGCGGTGTCCAATTGTGTGGACAAGGTTCGTGCGATACCTCTTAGACGTCGAACCAACAGGTGTTGGTCGACACAACAGGGACTAGCGTGCCGACAAGCACGTGATCCTCGGGAGAAAAATTGGTTGTCTCTTGCCCTTTGGTATTCTCTCGGTGATTGAATTGGTGTTCATATTGTGATTGGTTCACTCCTCTACACATCAGTATAATCACCCTACTCACTCATTTACATTCCCACAAACTAGTTGTCAAGCTCTTTAGTGTAGTTAGTCTTTGAGAGCTTGTTAGTTTGTTTAATGTGGCTCTTTAGTTAGCCTTTGAGAGCACACTAGCTTAGTGAGTAGTGACCTAGCTTGTTGTGTGTGCCTAGTGATTATAGCAACTAGAATTGTTGGATAGGTGGCTTGCAACCCTTGTAGAGCTAGAGCAAAATTACATTATGCCGTTTGTTGTACTAATTAATTGCTCTAGTTGGTTTGTAGATCTTTAAATATGCTATTCACCTTCTCTCTAGTCATATTAGGACCTTTCAAGTGGTATCAGAGCTGTGGTCACCATTTTATCAAGGCTTAACAACCTTCAATGCTAAAAGATGGCTCAAATTGTGTTCAACCATGTTGGAGGTAAACCACCATTCTTTGATGGCATATCATTTGACTATTGGAAGAGAAAGATGAAGATGTACCTTAGTTCAATCAATGACAAGGTGTGGGATGTGGTAGAGAATGAGTTTGTGATTCTTGACCCTACCAATCTCACCGATAATGATAAGATCAACAAGCAATGCAATACCATGGCGCTCAACACAATATACATTGGCATTGATTCAAAGGTGTTTGAGCAAATTAAAGATCTTGAGAAGGCAAGTGAAGTTTGGGTGAGATTAGAGGAAACATATAAGGGCAGTTCAATGGTAAAAAGTGCCAAGCTCTATATGCTTAAAGACAAGCTATCCAACTTAAAGATGAAGGATGATGAGTCCATTCCGGAGATGTTCTATAGGCTTCAAGTTATCATCAATGATCTCAAGAGTTTGGGTGAGAAGGTGAAGGATGAGGACTTCTCTCACAAGTTCTTGATGTGTTTGCGCAAGAGATTCACGACATTAAGAACTATCATCTTTAGAGGTGGATTGAAGAATGTCTCTCCAAATGAGGTGCTTGGTGATGTGATGACCAGGGACAAATACAGTAGTGAAGGTGAAGAGATTGTGAAGGAGGAAGATAAGAAGAAGAAGAGTGTGGCATTCAAGGCCAGCGCCGCATCCTCCAAGAATAAGTGCAAGGGCAAGGCTAAGAAGGAAGAATCAAGTGATGTAGAATGCTCCAATGATGATAGTGATGATAAAGCACTAGCTCTCTTTGTGCTCAAGTTTGGCAAGATGATGAAGAAGAAGGGCTATGGTATGAGAAAGAGAAGAGATAACTCCAAGAACAAGGAGTATGTGAGGTTGTGCTATAAGTGCAAGAGTCTCGATCATGTTGTAGCGGAATGTCCATATAATAGTGATAATGAGGACAATGAGAAGAAGAAGATCCATAAAGAAAAGAAAGAAAAGAAGGAGAAGGAGGAGAAGAAGGGTGGATCCTATGCTGTCACATGGGACAGTGATGCTTCCACCGATGATGATTCAAGTGATGATGAAAAGGCATCCAAGAAGAACGCTCTAGCAAGCATTTCTATCAACAACAAGCCTTCACTATTTGACACTTCACATGCTTCATGGCCAAGGGGTCCAAGGTAAAATATGATGAGAGTGAAAATGATGATAGTGAAAGTGAAAATGATAGTGATGATGATGAATTCTCTAATGAACAACTAATGAACATGCTAGAACAAGCCGACTCAATAGTTAACAAGAAGAGCAAGAAGTGCAAAGAATTACAAAAGAAGCTTAGTGCTCTGGAGCAATCCTTTGTTGAGCTCAATGCTACTCATGAGAGGCTAGTGGAAGCCTATGAGAAGCTTGGCAAAGCCCACAACAAGCTTGAAAAGGCTCACTCCTTGCTTCTTGAACAAGATAAGGAAAGGGTAATAGTATCATATTGTCGGTGTTCGGTCCCGTGGGGGTCCTAAACCGACGAGTGAATGCTGCGTGTCCCTAACCTGGATGGTGATGCAAGGAGAACACACGGGGGTTTATCCTGGTTTGGGCAAGAGAAGGCCCTACGTCCAGCGGGGAAGGGAGAGTTTTGTATTTCCTTGCACCGGGGTGCTTGCGTAGGGGTTACAAGCTTGTGAGAGAGGGCACCGAACCCAAGTCTCAAGGAGAGAAAAAAAGAGTACAAAGTGATTGCTTGAGATGTTGATCTCTGAGTTGTATGACTTTGCTTGCTTACGCTCGGCTTCTGACTCATGCATTGCCGGTCTCCCCTTGTAGAGCCCTGGCCTACCCTTTTATAGGGTAAGGGGAGGCCGGGGCACCAGGGTGTCCTGAGGTGATGTGTTGTCGATCCCTGTGAAGTGGCTATAGCGGCGTACCCTAGGAATGGCCAGCCATCCCTGGACACTATCGTGACGTCGGGGATGAGACGGTGAAATGACCCGAAACCCTGTGCTACGTCGGCCTTTCTTTCCTGTCGAACAGTGCTGGGCGTCGAGGCTGGGTCAAGGCTGGGTCGAGGCCGGACGGATAAGGCCGAATCTCCGAGATCGCGGAATACGGGCCTTGTCGTATCCTCCCTCGAGGGTGATTGGTGATAAACAGTGTATGGTAAGGTGCACACAGTGATAGGTTTCACCTCCCATCATGGGATGGGCAGTAAAACAGTGAGGACTGACACCGGCGTTGCTCCCACATCGATCACGATTGTAGCCATGTTGGTAGATGGTAGCAGGTAATCGCATTAAATGCTCTGACTTTTGTCTCAGGGTAGGTGAATAGAGTGGGTCGAGCGCTCCGACCCGGGGTCATGCGAGTCAGAGTTTTGTCGGTAGTCGAGCGAGCCTCGTGCGAGTCAGAATGCAGTCGAGGTGCCTTTTTTGTACTGGCTTTGTATGGGACGGGGCGCGGTCGAGGCGTTCCCGCCGGGGGTGCCACGTACGAGTCTAAAATGGAGCGCGGTCGAGGCATTCCGTCGAGCTTGCCTCATACGAGGCGGACCTTGTGCATGGTCAAGGTGTGCTGTCTTTTGCTGTGGTTTAATCGTTTTGTTTTTTATTATCGTTGGTTGTGGGTACCCCCATACTGTGAGTGTGTGGTCACTCTCTCAGAGGCTTGCTAGTTAATGAACTAGAGTCGTAGCGTCGTGATATTTTCTGGTGGGGGCGCACGAGCGCACCCACCGGATGTAGCCCCCGAGGCCTCGGTGGAGTGTTTGGACTCCTCCGAGGTCTTTTATACGTTCCATTGGGGAATGGTCTTGATTTGCCGTGTAATTCATGTCTTCCCATTCGAGGTTTGGTTTGTTGCGGTCGAGCCCCCGAGCCTCGTACACACGGGGTCGATCAGAGTCTCGGCCGTCTTTTATCGTTCGACCCTCACGCTCCTCCTTTAGGATGGAGGAGGAGGGGTGGGGAACGCCGTACTACCCCTGTTTGGGCGAGTTCCGACGATCTCCGACGAGCTACTAGCGGGGGAATTCAAGTGTGAGCCCATGCTCCATTCGGTAGGAGTCACCTAGCGGCCCAGAGGCGCTCTCAAGAGTGCCAAGGAGCGGTCGTGTGGATCTCGATTCCCTGCGATGGGATTTGAGGGCTCGGTGCCTCCCTCCGAGGGATTCCTATGTCGACCTTCTCCTGCAGCCTCGAATACGTCTTGGGGTGCCTCAAGAGCGTGGCTCGAGCCCTGGCCATGTACGGGCGCATCCCTGGTCGTCCCTAACTCTATCGCTCGAGGGCAGCTGTCGAACCCTAGTCGAGGGCCAGCTTCCGCTCCCTCGAGACTCATACCGGGCTCGGAGCCCGCTTCCCAGGTGTCTGGGAATATCCATCCGCGGATCCTTCCCCTGCCCGTTTGTCGAGCGCACCTTTTTAGGAGGGGAGGCGAGATTGGCGCAGTAGTGGGCGACATGGTGTGACGGTTACGACGTGGATAGCGGCCACATGCCCATAACTGTGAGTTTTGAGGGAACGGTTAGGTAAGGGCATTAAATGCTAAAACCGCTCCTACCTTTTTGCGCGGCCGTTGGGCTTTCGTCGGGGCTATAAGAGCAAGGTCTGGGGGTCTGTTTCCCACCACAGGCCCTTTGCCTTTTTGCCTTCCTTGCCTTAGATCGCTCTCTCTGCCCCCTTTCGCCCTTCTGCCTTCATCCAGCGCCGCCGCCGTCGCCCCCTTTGTCTGTGTAGCTTCCCGGCGACAATGGCAGGCAAGGGCCAGCTCCTCCTCGCAGACGATTGGGCTGCCTCCTCGGTGACGGAGAGGAGGTTGGAGGAACTGGTCGATGACAGACTACTGCGGCTGAAGATGAGCTGGTCGTGGCCGGAGTGGATCGCGCCGCCGCCCGATCACCGGGAGCCGGCACCCCCTGAAGGATACGTGGTCAGCTTCATCTACTTCCACGAGCGGGGGTTCGGCGTGCCGGTGAGCGCCTTTATGCGTGCGCTTCTCCACTACTACAAGGTGGAGCTGCACCACCTCACCCCCAACGCCATCGCACAGGCCGCCATCTTCACGGCGGTCTATGAGGGCTACCTGGGGATGGAGCCACAGTGGAATCTGTGGTTCCATCTCTTCAGGGCGGAGTTCTTTGCCAAGAAGGTAGGGGAGCGAGGGTCGCGGCGCGTGGTGCGTGCAGGGAGCTGCGTCCTACAGGTGCGGTCCGGTCGCAGCGACCAATATATTCTGACCCAGACAGCTGGTTTTACCTCCGTAACGACGAGAGTCAGCTGCCGAGGTATACTGGCCGGATGCTGGTCGCTCGAGAGGAGAACTGGGCGTACGGCGTCGCGGAGGTCGAGAAGCCGCGGCTGGACCCGCTGCTAGCCACGTTGCAATAGCTCCGCCTGCGTGGGTTGACGGCGGCTGTGGTGGCCACGGCATTCCACCAGCGAAGGGTGATGCCGTTGTCCCAGCATCGACTCCGGCTCGACCAGATGATGTCGGAAGCATCATTGGAGGGGAGCAGAATGTCGCACAAGTCCCTCACCCTCGAGGAGGTCATCCGGCGTGCGCGCCGGATGGTAGGGAACTTCAAGCCGGAGGACGTCGACAAAGTGCCGATGCGGCCCACCCAGGGGTTCGAGCCTCTGGTAAGTGCTATTGCTAGTATATTTATTTATTTCGTCTGTTTTTGGATTCTTTCGATTTAGTTGAGGTCGATGCATAGGATTTGTCGACGGTGAGGGAGACGCGGCCGCTGCTCCTAGAGGACCAGCCGACTCAGGAGGTGCGATGCCAGCAGGCGTCCCAAAAGAAGAAGAAGGACGCCGCCAAGAAGCGCCAGATCCGCAAGGCTAAGGAGCGGGAGGAGCTGATGAAGTGTCAGCGTCAGCAGAGCCTCGACGGGCTTCCCCTCGAGGAGCCCCTCTGAGACGGTCTTGGGGGAGGACGACGACGACGACAGCGATGGGGACGACGACGCCCTGTCGCGGTATGACACCGCGACTGGGCTGGCGGACCTCCCCGACGTGCGCCCCTATCTGGAACCCATCGGGGGGTCGACCTCCTAGGCGTCGGGGCTAGCCCCCGTGACCGTTGTGGTAGAGGAGGAGATGGAGGAGGCAGGCGAAGAGGCGGGCCCCTCGACGGGAGGGGCCGTCTCATCTTGGACCCCATAGGAGGGGTCGACGGTGCTGCCCCCGCAAGTCTAGGCTCCGCGGGTTCAGCCGACGGTTGGGACGGTGGCACCAGCGTCGTCATCGGGGGTGCCGCCAGCGGGCGTGAGGACTCGAGGCCAACTGGCCTCGGAGGCACAGAGGACCTATGGCGGCCAACCAACCAGGGCCCCAAGGAGCGCCCGGCCCGTAGGGAGGCCAGTGGTGAGGCCGCCGCAGGCGCCGTCGGGGGTTTCCGACCGGGCGGGGTCGAGGCCCCTGCTGCCCCTTTCTAGGTAAGCTTTCGTGGCCCGTCTTTTGTTACTTAATGGTCCCATTTCTAATGTACTTTCATACTTCACAGGCACAAGCACAAGGCGGAGCTTGCGGGGCAGACCCCCGTGAAGTCGCTCCGGTCGAGTGCCGCCGTCATCAATCGGACGGCGGCGGACGACCTCGCCTGGGTCGAAAGACTTCAGGCCACGACGGACGGAGCGCCTGAAGCAGCAGGAGGCAGCTGCCCAGGCTGAAGTGGGCGCTCAGGCAGCTGTCGGTTCTGGCCCTGCCACGCAGGGGTCAGGGCCGTCAGAAGTGGCGGCGCCCAGCATGGGCGGGGCGGAGCCGGGGTCGACGTCGACCGCCGAGTCCTCCGTCGAGGCCACAGAGGCCGAGGCATCTACCCGCGACGCAGGGTGGGTGAATGTTGAAGAGGTGATGGTGGAGGTCTTGCCAGAGGCGGGATAGGAGGCAGCGCAGCCGGGGGAGCTGCAGCCGCAGTAGGACCCGCCGGCGGAGCCGGCGGCTGAGGTGGAGGGTGGGGCTGTCGTGCCCCCGTCCGTGGTCCTGGAGGAGGCGCCAGCGATTGAGGGGCCAGCCCCGGCGCAAGGGTCGACCCCAGCCATGGTCGACCTCACCCTCGATAACTCCCCTATCGACATGGGGAAATAGGTGGTGGGTGTTGAGGAGGTCGAGGCCATGGACCAGGCTGGTCCCTCTGCGATGATCGAGGGGGCCGAAGCTGCGAGTCAGGATGGTCCTTCCGCAGCGTCGGAGAGCGTCCCGGTTGGACCGCCTTCTGGGTGGCCAGACCTTGCCGCGCTGGCCCTGGTACGGGCGGAGGAGGAGCTACCGCCCTGGGGGGGATCGTCCCTTGAGTTTAGGGACGCTTCCAACCCCGACATAGAGCCTATCTTCGCCCTAAATGACGGAGACGAGGTGCATCATTGGCAGTACCTCGAGGGTATCCAGTGGCACACGGAACAATCACTTCGTGTGGCATCGGAGGCCGTGTCACGAGGCATGCTAGATGCCATCGTGGTAAGTTCAGTTTAATGGTTTTTTTGCTATCCTTTTGTCTCCTTTCTTTGGTTCTAATCTCTTTGGTTTTCGAACCATGGTCAGGAGCTTAAGGAGCGCTCCCGCCGCAAGTCGCTCTTCATCCGTAATGAGAGCGGCGTGTGGGCGGCGCTCGCCCGACAACAGGCTCTGGTCGAGGAGGCCAACTAGCGGCTTTCCCGTCAGAGTGCCGAGGCGGCTGAGCTTCGCGTCGCCTGCACGACGGTCAAGGAGGAGGCGGTGCAGGCTTGGGCGGCTGAGGCCGTGGCGCGTGAAGACATGACCAAGGCCCGGGAGGAGGTAGCCAAAGCCCATGAGGATCTCGTGCCCCTGTTAGCACGGGTGAAAGAGCTCGAGGGGGACGTCGCCCTTGTCGGCAGGCATCGTGACACCCTCAACGTCCAGATCAGGCAAGTGACCGCTCGCTTTGGGGCCCTGAAGGACGAGGTTGCGACGCTAAGTGGAGCCATCCAGGAGAGGGACGAGGCTCTCTCGAACGCCCGCCAAGAGATTGAGACGTTGAGGGCGGGCATTCGTGACAGGGATGGCGCTCTCCAAGCGCTCGAGAGGACGTGCGGGGGACTTCGCGACGCCCGAGGGTAAGTTTTTTGTTGCACAACGGCCTTGGCGTCGAGGTCCCATATTTGTGCTAACTAGACACTTGTGTTCCAGAGTTGGAGAAGGAGCAGCGGGTGGCTCAGGCGGCGGCCAACTCCTTCCAGAGCCTCTTCGAGGCCGAGGCCCAGTGGACTCAGTTGCTCCAGGGCGCGATCTCCTCCATGTGTGACGGCCTGGGGGTCGAGCCCGATGCCGATACTGAGGAGGACGCCCTGGGGAACTCCTTTGTCCGCCGGATGGTGGCGCTGGGACGCCTTGTCCGGGAAAGGATACGAGGCGGCTTTCACCATGGCGTGAAGAGGGCGCTGGCCATCGTTCGATCCGAGTTCGTGTACGACATGGAGCTCGTCGCTGATGGCTTCATCACCGATCTGGACTGGATAGATGAGGAGAATGAGGATGCCTGCCTGGGTCTAATCGAAGCCGCCGAGGAGCCTGGAAGTCGCTTGGCCAAACTTTTGAAGCCGAGGTGGTTCCGCCTACTGACGACGAGGGCCTGTGAGCCAAATCTGGGCGCAGAGGCCCATGTAATAAGTTAGTGTTTTTAACTTTGGTTGTGGTGGCCTCGGAGGCCATGAATCACTCGAGACATAAATCTGCATTGTTTGTTTAAGTTTTATTCGAGTTCTTCTTCCCTTTATCGCTTGAACCATGTTTCTGCATGATTTACTTAGCACGCCGTCACGTCTTTGAGCATAAGGGAGTGAGTGGAGGTACCATAGCCTCGGAGGCGTAAGTAGTCTCGTGGCTTGACTGCCCTCGAACTCTAGGGTGCTCTTGCGGCCTCGTAGATCGTGTAGGAACCTAATTTGAGCGACCGGGGATGTATTCCTTTTCAAAGTTATGAACCGTCATTAGGTCTACTTAGCGTGCGGTCGTGCCCCTAGGCGTGAGGGGTGAGTGGAGGTACCGTAGCCTCGGGGGCGTAAGTGATCTCGTGGCTCGAAAGTCCCTTTGAGCCCCAGGGCGCTCCCGCAGCGTTGTCGACTTAAGTGGCAGTTTTCTTCTTTTTTTTTGAAAAAGAGTACAAGTTTTTTCGGGGACCGGGGGTTCCCCCCTTTAGCCCCCGAGGGAGGGTCGATTCTAGGAGAACAGAGTCGATCCTTCCTGGTTGTTTATAAAACAAAACTTTGAACATTGCTGTATTCTTTATTAGTGAGATTGAAAAGAATTTACAGAGCCTCGAGGCTTTTTAAGGGAAAAAGCGACGTAGCTGTTCAATGTTCCAAGCGTTGGTGAGGATTTCGCCCTTCTCGTTGGATAGCTTGTAGGTGCCCGGCTTTAGTACTTCTGCGATGATGTACGGCCCTTCCCATGGGGGCGTGAGCTTGTGCCGTCCCTTGGTGTTCTGGCTTCGACTAGCACCAGGTCCCCGACGTTGAGGTCGCGTACGCAGACATGTCTGTTGTGGTAGCGTCGGAGACTTTGCTGGTACCTGGCAGAATGTAATAGAGCCACATCTCGGGCTTCCTCGAGCTGGTCGAGGGCGTCCTCTCTTGTGGCGTCATTATTTCTTTTGTTGTAGGCCTTCAACCTTGGGGATCCGTATTCTATGTCAGTTGGGAGCATAGCCTCAGACCCGTAGACTAAGAAAAACAGAGTGAACCCCATGGCTCGACTCGGTGTCGTTCTTAGGCTCCACAGGACCGAGGGAAGCTCGGTAGCCCATTTCCTGCCGTGTTTATTTAACTTGTC
This sequence comes from Saccharum spontaneum, assembly GCA_022457205.1. Lineage (NCBI taxonomy): Eukaryota > Viridiplantae > Streptophyta > Magnoliopsida > Poales > Poaceae > Saccharum > Saccharum spontaneum. The sequence goes on from CM039616.1 coordinate 46,731,502, forward strand.
TAAGATTCTGGGTTTCAGACCTTGTAGGATCATGCCGTTGGCACGTTCTACTTGGCCATTTGTTTTTGGATGAGCTACAGCCGACCAAAGCACACGGATGTGGTAGTGATCACAAAAATCCAAAAACCTTTTACCAGTAAATTGGGTGCCATTGTCCGTAATGATACAGTTGGGAACCCCAAAGCGGTGGATGATGTCGGCGAAAAAGAGCACAGCTTGCTCGGACCTGATGCTGGTGATAGGACGGGCCTCGATCCACTTGGAAAATTTGTCAATGGCAACGAGCAAGTGGGTGAAACTGCCAGTGGTCCTTTTCAAGGGTCCGACAAGGTCGAGCCCCCAAACGGCAAACGACCATGTGATGGGAATGGTTTGCAGGGCATGAGCTGGAAGATGGGTCTGCCTCGCATAGTACTGGCAACCTTTGCAGGAGCGTACTAGCTTGATAGCGTCAGAGACCGCGGTCGGCCAATAGAAACCTTGTCGGAAAGCATTTCCGACAAGGGTTCGAGGCGCTGCGTGATGACCACAAGCCCCCGAGTGTAGATCGTTGAGCAGGTCTCTGCCTTCCTCATTCGTGATGCAGCGTTGGAGGATGCCAGTAGGGCTGCGGCAGTACAGCTCCTTACTATCGCCAAAGATCACAAAGGTCTTGGCCCGACGGGTGATCCGTCGAGCCTCGATTTTACTCGAGGGGAGGTCCCCTCAGATGAGATGGTCGAGGTACGGAACACACCAGTCAGGCTTGGGGTCGGATGGTGGGGTCGAGCCTCCCACCTGCATCAGTGATATCCGTTACTGGGTGGCCCTCAAAGTAGTGACGGAGTTTGCGTTGTGTCAAGACGATGGCATATAGCAGCTTCTGGATTTGCGGGTATCGGACCTTGGTTTCCGAGAGCACCTCGCTAATGAAGTAGACCGGCCTTTGGACGAGCAAGGTATGTGCTTCCTTAGCCCTCTCGACAACCAAGACTGCGCTGATTACTTGTGTTGTCGCGGCGACATAAAGTAAGAGCGGTTCTCCTAGGGTCGGAGGGACGAGGATCGGTGAGTTAGAGAGCATAGCTTTGAGTTTTGCAAGAGCTTCTTCAGCCTCGAGGGTCAACGAAAAGTGCTCCGATTTCTTCAGGAGGCGATACAGGGGGAGTGCTTTTTCACCGAGGCGTGAAATGAAGCGACTGAGCGCTGCCAAGCAGCCCGTGACCCTCTGTACGCCCTTCAGATCTCGGATGGGGCCCATCTTGGTTATCGCAGTGATCTTTTCTGGGTTGGCCTCGATGCCACACTTAGACACGATGAACCCCAAAAGCATACCTCGAGGAACGCCAAAAACGCATTTCTCAGGATTGAGCTTGATTTTCTTTGCCCAGAGGCATTTGAATGCAACGTCGAGGTCGTTTACCAAGTCATCGACTTGTTTGGTTTTGACAACGATGTCATCGACGTAAGCCTCGATGGTTGGTCCGATGTGTTCCCCAAAAACGTGTTGCATGCATCGCTGGTACGTAGCCCCCGCGTTCCGGAGACCGAAAGGCATAGTAACATAGCAGTACATGCCGAATAGGGTAATGAACGAAGTCGCGAGCTGGTCAGACTCTTTCATTTTAATCTAGTGGTAGCCGGAATATGCATCTAAGAATGAAAGAGTTTCACATCCCGCAGTGGAATCAACGATTTGATCAATACGTGGTAAGGGAAAAGGAACTTTTGGACATGCTTATTTAAACTAGTGTAGTCTACACACATCCTCTACTTCCCACTTTTCTTCTTAACTAATATAGGATTAGCTAACCACTTGGGATGATGAACCTCCTTGATGAACCTGGCCTCCAGCAATTTGTGTATCTCCTCACCGATGACCTTGCGCTTCTCCTCGTCGAAGCGGCACAAGCGCTATTTCACTGGTTTGGAGCCGGCTCGGATCTCCAAGGCCTGCTCGGCGACTTCCCTAGGTATGCCCAGCATATCTGAGGGACTCCACGCAAAGACGTCGACGTTAGCGCGGAGAAAGTCGACGAGCATTGCTTCCTATTTGGGATCGAGGGTGGCGCTGATGCTCAACGCCTTTCCCATTGGATCAGCAGGGTCGAGAGGCACGAGCTTGACATCCTCCGTGGGCTCGAAGCTGTTGGTATGGCGTTTGGGGTCAGGGATCTCGTTGGCCAGACCGTCGAGGTCCGCCGCCAAGGTTGCTGACTCCAAAACGGCTTCCCCGTGCTCGACGCACTCGACATCGCACTCGTAGGCATGTTCATATGAGGGCCCGACGGTTGTGACACCGTTTGGGCCTGGCATCTTGAGCTTGAGGTAGGTGTAGTTCGAGACCGCCATGAACCTAGCATAGCATGGGCGCCCAAGGATGGCGTGGTACGTTCCACGGAATCCGACTACTTCGAAAGTGAGGGTCTCCTTTCTAAAGTTGGAAGGAGTGCCAAAGCAGACAGGCAGATCGACTCGGCCGACAAGTTCTGCCTGTTTCCCTGGCACAACCCCATGGAAGCCCCCGACGCTGGGTTGGAGGCGCGTCCTCTCGATCCCTAGGAGGTCGAGGGTCTGAGCGTAGATGATGTTGAGGCTGCTTCCGCCGTCCATGAGTACCTTGGTGAGGCGCGTGTTGGCGATGATGGGATCAACAACAAGCGGGTAGACTCCTGGATTGGGGACGTAGTCAGGATGGTCATCACGGTCGAAAGTGATGGCCACCTGAGACCAGTCAAGGAAGTGGGGGATCACCGGCTGTACGAAGAAAACCTCACGCCGTTCTCGTTTGCGCTGACGCATCGAGAGGCGAGTCGAGGGTCCTCTGTAGATCATGAAGCAGTCGTGGATCTCGGGGAACCCCCATCCTTGTCGTCACCCTTGGGATCTTCCTTCTTGTCATCCTTCTTGACGCCTATGCCTTCAAAGTACCTATGGAGCATGTGACAGTCCTCGAGGTTATCGTTTGTGGGCCCCTTGTGGTAGGGACATGGCTCTTTGAGCATTTTGTCGAAGATGCCCCCGCCGGGGGGCCCTCGAGGTTTCTTGCGTTCAGCGGCAGCAACAAGCTCGTCGGCCGGGGCCTCGAGCTTGCCCTACTGGTTCTTCTTATTTTTTTGGTTGTTCCTTTTAGAGCCCCGGCTGGAACCCGTGGGGTCGTCGACCTTCTGCTTCCCTTTGTCCTGGTCACCGCCAAAGATAGCGCCAACTGCCTCCTCGCTGGCGGCAAAGTTGGTGATGATGTCCATCAATCCATTGGCAGTGAGTGGGGTGTTACGGCCCAACTGTCGGACCAACTCTTTGCAGGTGGTTCCAGAGAGGAAGGCCATGATTACTTCGGAGTCGGTGATGTTGTGGAGCTCGGTGCGTTGCCTAGAGAAACGCCGGATGTAATCCTAGAGAGATTCACCCGGCTTTTGCTTACAACTTTGGAGGTCCCATGAGTTGTCGGGGCGCATGTAGGTCCCCTTGAAGTTTCCCTCGAACACCCTCATGAGATCATCCCAGTCGTGGATCTGTCGAGGTGGAAGATCCTCGAGCCAGGCTTGAGCTGTGTCGGACAGGAACAGGGGGAGTTGTCGGATGATGACTCGGTCATCGGTGGCCCCACCCAGCTGACACGCCAAGCGAAAATCAGCGAGCCAAAGTTCGGGTTTGGTCTCGCCGTTGTACTTGGTGAGAGTCGTGGGAGGGCGGAACTGCGCCGGGAGTATTGTTTCTCATATGGCCTTGCTAAAGACCCTAGGACCCGGTGGCTCAGGCGACGGGCTTCGATCTTCTGAGCTGTCGTAGCGCCCACCTCTATGCACACGGTAACCTCGAGCCACACCGTCACCGTGTTTGCACGTGCGGCACTCAACAATGTTGCCACGGGTGTCTCGAGGTTCATGGTCATCGGCGATGTGCTCAGGGGTAGGCGCCGCCCGGTTTCACCGGGCAGGCTCTGGATGAACCGAGGCCTCTCTCTCCTGTCGGGAGGGCTCGACGAGCCGCTCCGAGGCTGGCTCGCATCGCCTCAAGGCGGAGCTCTCGGCCTGCTGCATAGCAACGGTCTCGAGGAGTTCTCGGATTTCATCTCGAGATCGACGGGTGTCGGGGTTCGATGGCTCAGGCATGTTGTGGAGGAGCATGGCGGTGGCGACAACGTTCTGGCTGGCTCGAGCGAAAACCGGGGGGTCGATTGCCCGATCCTCGTTGATGCGGCGATTGACGTCGCGAGCTCTCTCACGAGCTCTCCCGCCATGTGCGTGTGCCGCACGCTCATGCTCGATGGTTTGTTGGAGTAGGCGCAGGTTTTCTCGTTCCTCGTCGAGCCTATCCTGCAACTCGCGAATTTGCTCGAGCTGCATTCCTTGATCCGCAAGGAATTGGGCTTCATCACGCTCGGCAGGGAGCTCGACATGAGGTGGCGTGTTCCTTCCTTCAACTGGCTCCTCATCCTCCGAATCCGACGTGCTCGCCCCGTCGATGTTGAAGCACTCGCGGGTCGGATCGTAGGTGTCGTCGGCAGAGTCAGAGTTAGGAGCGCCGAAGTAATAGTATGACGGAGGAATGTGAGGCCATCGCAAATCATCTCTGGGGTTGCAACGTCAAGAAGCAGTTGCACGGGGCTCTGTTTCTGGGGTCTCCGTAGAGTCTAGATACTCAGAAGTCGGCGTGGATGCAACAAGGTCCAGAGTGGAGTGTAGATGGTGCCTGGGGAGTTCCTCGTAAGCACTCATACTAGTGCTTACAGAGGAAGCGTATGCCCGGGCAACCGTATCTAGCCCAAACGGGAATGTTGATGGAGATGTCGTCGTTCGCGCCGGAGTGGTTGGACCGGGTAGTGGCAGTGTCTCACCGGACGGGGGAGCAGCGGAATTCTCCATCGGCATCTTACCCTCAGCCAAGCTCATCCTACACAGACCCTCGATGAGGAAATCTGGGTTGGCGTCTGGCTAAGAGGCGCCGAATCGGGGAGTCCCACCGCACTCCGTGAGGTGATGACAGCGGTTGCCCCAGGCTAGGAGAGCTCGTAATCCTCGTCGGTCAGGTGCTTGGGCGGGAGGAGGACCATATCGTAGCCGTGGCCAAGTGACATGAACTCTAAACTCCCGAACCAGATCACCGTGGCCAATGGGAGAGGACGTTCGGGGTTAGCCATCCAGGAAAAATGCCGGGAAAATGATGTTGGCACGCAGCGTCCCCTACCTGGCGCGCCAACTGTCAGTGTTCAGTCCCATGGGGGTCCTAAACCGACGAGTGAGTGCTGCGTGACCCTAACCTGGATGGTGATGCCAGGAGAACACACGGGGGTTTATCCTGGTTCGGGCAAGAGAAGGCCCTACGTCTAGCGGGGAAGGGAGAGTTTTGTATTTCCTTGCACCGGGGTTCTTGCGTAGGAGTTACAAGCTTGTGAGAGAGGGCACCGAACCCAAGTCTCAAGGAGAGAAAAAAGAGTACAAAGTGATTGCTTGAGATGTTGATCTCTGAGTTGTATGACTTTGCTTGCTTACGCTCGGTTTCTGACTCGTGCATTGCCGGTCTCCCCTTGTAGAGCCCTGGCCTGCCCTTTTATAGGGTAAGGGGAGGCCGGGGCACCGGGGTGTCTTGAGGTGATGTGTTGTCGATCCCTATGAAGTGGCTGTAGCGGCGTACCCCAGGAATGGCCGGCCATCCCTAGACACCGTGGTGACGTCAGGGATGAGATGGTGAAATGACCTGGAACCCTGTGCCACGTCGGCCTTTCTTTCCTATCGAACAGTGCTAGGCGTCGAGGCTGGGTCGAGGTTAGGTCGAGGCCGGACGAATAAGGCTGAATCTCCGAGATCGCGGAATACGGGCCTTGTCATATCCTCCCTCGAGGGTGATTGGTGATAAACAGTGCATGGTAAGGTGCACACAGTGACAGGTTTCACCTCCCATCACGGGATGGGTGGTAAAATAGTGAGGACTGACACCGGCATTGCTCCCACGTCGATCACGGTTGTAGCCATGTTGGTAGATGGTAGCAGGTAATCGCATTAAATGCTCTGACTTTTGTCTCAGGGTGGTGAATAGAGTGGGTCGAGCGCTCCAACCCGGGGTCATGCGAGTCGGAGTTTTGCCGGTAGTCGAGCGAGCCTCGTGCGAGTCGGAATGCAGTCGAGGTGCCTTTTTTTGTACTGGCTTTGTATGGGACGGGGCGCGGTCGAGGCGTTCCCGCCGGGGGTGCCTCGTATGAGTTGGAAATGAAGCGCGGTCGAGGCGTTCCATCGAGCTTGCCTCGTATGAGGCGGACCTTGTGCGTGGTCGAGGTGTGCTGTCTTTTGCTGTGGTTTAATCGTTTTGTTTTTTATTATCGTTGGTTGTGGCTACCCCCATACTGTGGGTACCGACACATATGATGTGGACATAACATGTAACTTAATTGATGAATCCTTTTATGAACCCTTTGTTATTGCTCCCATTAACCCTTCTTGTAACTCATCATCACCACCACCACCACTCCTACCTCAACTACTAGTAATAGTTTCACTTGTGATGCCTCACTAATGGATGAGAATGAAACTCTCAAGAGAGAGGTGGATGAGCTCACTCACGCTCTAGGCAAGGCCTATGGCGGTGAGGTGATGAGGACATCGCCAAGCTGGACACACCGACGCTATGGTCTTCTCCAAGTTGCAATTCGTCCCCAACTCAGCTGCCACGTCACCCTCGGATTCAGCAGACACGTCGTCACTGTTTCGGTCATAACTCTCTCATACGACATCGAAACGGGGCGTTCTTGGATGTGTTGGAAAGGGGACGACGACGCCGTCGTTTTGGATCTGGTCCCAGCTCCAGAAGATCCGTGGATCATTCTGTGTGACCACGGCAAGGTGCTGCGTCACCTATTTGGGCCAACTTGGCCATGTATCGTGTCGGGCAGAAAGCCCAAGTTGTGGGCGCCCAACCCCTGGCCGTCCTCAACCCTAGGTCGAGTCTTAGACTATAAAAACAGCCGCCGCCGCTGCTAGACAATTGGGTTTTGTTTAGAGTTTAGTTTTCCATCGAGAAACTGAATCGTTCATTGTAACTGTGGTGACAAATCCTTTTACAGTGATCCAGGGCCCCTGTTCTTGATCTCCTCCACTGTGTCGATTAGTCCTTTGGAACCGAGTTCTTGAACCCTATTGATATTCGCATCATTCATATTTGCAATTTTAGATTGCGTGTTTTTACCTTCTTGCTTGTGTTCTTCGATTCGCTTGCAGGAAAAGCCTTCTTGGCGAGGTCAATCAAGTTGTGCTTGGTTGATAACCAACGAAGCAGTGGTGTAACGGTTGCAGGGTTCGAATCGTGTCTGATTTGAAGCCGGATCGCCAACGTCGAGATCTCTACAAGTCGAACTTACCGGTTACCTCTCGGAAGATCGGGCCTGTATCTCATCAATTGGTATCAGAGATTTTAGGTTTACCGCGAGGTATATTCTCGTTTGCCTTAGATTCATATTTGTTCATTACCTAGAGTCCACAAAAAGCCCAAAAAAATATTTCAATTTCCACTGTCCTATCACCCTTTGTGCCTTTGCAATTTCGTTTCAGATTCGCGTTGTTGAGTTTGTGTCCGTGGTCGAGTCTTGTTGATGGTTTAGGATTGTGTTCGTGGTCGTAGTTCGATCGCTCGTTGCTGTGATTTTTGTTTTCCGCCGCTATCCCATCCACCGTTCCCAAACAACAAGTCGAAGCCACCACATTACTCGACTTGCCCCCGCTAGCCGCCTTGTGTAACTTCTCGCCGCCGCGCAAACCCTAGATAAGTTACCAGCCGCTCTTATTTTGCCTGCATCGCAGCCCTCCTTACATCATCAGGCGAATACCTACTGTCACTGTTGGAGTCACAGGGACAATCTTGTGATCGGTGTTGGAGTTTAGGGACGCTTTGCCCTAACTGTCGCTGCCGTGTTGTGCCTACCGGAAAACATAACTTGAGATACCTTCGGTAAAACAGGCATAACTTTTCGCTTGTTTATCAGAAAAATCTAAAATTTTTACAGCAGCTTCTTGACACCGTTTGGAGCTGACCCAAACTTGGCTTTGCCCTGTTTGGTTTCGTCAAAATTGCCAAAAAAATCAGGAAAATAAAGAAAAAAATTGTCAAAGTTTTTGCACGCTTTTCAGAGAACGTGCTATTTTTCTGTAGACCACATCCCACCTCAGTTGTAGGTGCCAATTTTTGTGGTTGCATCTTTTGTGATCCTTGTTCAGAGAAAAATATAAAAAAAATAGTGAAAAAATAAAAAAGTTTGATTCCTACTAGTGCCTTTTGGGAAAATCAGGGAAAAATTCAGGAAAAAGGAAAAATCTGGTTATTTGCTTGTTCTGTGCGTTCTTTCCATCATCCTTTGTTTTCACCTTGTTGCGCTACGTCTCGACACGTCTTAGCCAGCAGCTGTGATTTGTACTTTGGATCTGGATTGAACAATCGCTAATCTGCTTTCGTTAATTGCTAATCCTTGTTGTCATATTGTGTGCCTACCCATAGCTCCACATATTCTTCTGTCAGCACAGGTTCATCTTGCAACTGTTACCCACGCTTAACAACAGATTGCTTCGCCACGTTGGTTTTGCTCTTGTTTGGCGTTGGTAAGAATACAGGCAAGACGGTGGTAAGCCGCTTATGATTTTGCATTCCACTTTTACCACCACCACCACTTGGTTCCTTTTAGTTGATAGGGATAATACTTTGGTGTTATCTTTTTCTATCTTCTAACCATGGCAGGATCTCCGACGGACTTCAATGATTGCGTGTCCAAGGGCGAGCTTACAACGCTCATGACTGAACAACGTAATCTTATGACTGAGCTGACGCGCAATGTGAACAATCTGGTCACCCGCATTGAACAACTCGAGCAACGTCCTCCACCTCATCGTGCTGTTGATGATGATGCGGATGATTTTGGTGATGACGATGCGGATGTGAATGCTGACGGTTATGCCCGTCGCCGCCTCAACTTCAACCGTCGCGGTATGGGAGGTAATAATCATGGTAATAATGATCCTTTTGCTAAAATTAAATTTAGCCTTCCTCCTTTTGCTGGTAATATTGATCCAGAGGCTTATTTAGATTGGGAGCTTGCTGTTCAACAAAAATTTGATTCTCATAATGTTCCTGCTGAGCATAGAGTTAGACTTGCTACTAGTGAGTTTACTAATTTTGCTTTGTTCTGGTGGAGTGATCTTTGCAATGCTAATAATGCTGCTGCTGTGCCTCAAACTTGGAATGCTTTAAAGCAACGTATGAAATCTCGTTTTGTTCCTCCTTATTACCAACGTGATTTACGTTTGAAACTGCAAACTTTAAAACAAGGTGATAAAGGAGTAGAAGCTTACTATCAAGAATTGCTTATTGGTTTAGCCCGTTGTGGTATAAATGAAGATGATAATGATGCTATTGCTAGATTTTTTGGTGGTCTAAACCATGATATCCAGAACATACTTGATTACAAAGAATGACGCAATTTTTCCCAATTGTATCATCTTGCTATTAAGGCAGAACGTGAAGTACAGGGCCGCAAACAACACCAGCCTTTCAGGTCTAACAATGGGAGGAATTTTCAGCAGCGTTCAGCGCCGGATACGCCCAAGATTCCTGTTGCATCACAGCCATCTACACCTCCATTGTCTTCCGGGGTAAGTCAATTGTCTAATGTGCAGAAGAAAGGTGCCACTCCGGGTGCTTCTACTAGCTCCTCCTCGTCCAGCGCTAAAATCATTTGCCACCGATGCAAAGGCATGTGTCATGTCATGAAGGATTGCCCCAGTCGTCGTGCTTTCATTGCTACCGAGGATGGATATGTAAGTACTAGTGATGTTGAAGATGATTTAGCCCTTGCTGCTAACATTGATGCAGATTCCACCGAGGGTGATCAAGACAAGGAGGCTATCATCATTGACTCTGTGGCTGCTGCCGCGGATTACCCTAGCCTTCTTGTGCAGCGTGTGTTAAGTACACGTGTGGGACATGAAGACGAGATGAAGATCCAATGAAACAATTTGTTCCACATGTATTTCATTGTGCAGGGTTGTCGTGTTCTCACTATCATTGATAGCGGAAGTTGCAATAACTTGGTGAGTTCAGATTTGGTTGAGAAGCTTGGCTTGACCACACGACAACATTCGTATCCATATAAACTTCAATGGTTCAATAATAGTGGTAAGACTAAGGTAACTAAATCAGCACGCATTAGCTTTTTCACAGGTTCTTATCATGATACTGCTGATTTTGATGTTGTCCCTATGCAAGCTTGTTCTATTTTGTTAGGTCATCCATGGGAATTTGATAATGATGCTATACACCATGGTAGAACTAATACATACACTATCGTACATAAGGATAAGAAAATTACATTGCTGCCTTTGTCTCCTACGGAAATTATTAAACATGCTAAAGATATTAAAAATAAACCTCCAACTGACATTGCTAAAAGTAATGGGATTAAGTTAAAAGGAGGTAATTTTCTTGCTACAACTTTTGCTACTGCTGAGTTATGTGATAATCCTGATGCACCATGTTATACTATGTTTTGTCAACCTATTATGTCTGGTGCATTGCCTGCTGTCACTAACCTTTTGCAGGAGTTCGCTGATGATGGGATGAAGTCGAGGGCGACTCCAATTCTAGAAGGAGGGGATGATGAGGACATCGCCAAGATGGAGTCGAGGACGACTCCAATTCAAGAAGGGGAGGATGATGAGGACATCGCCACGCTGGACACACCGACGCTATGGTCTTCTCCAAGTTGCAATTCGTCCCCAACTCAGCTGCCACGTCACCCTCGGATTCAGCAGACACATCGTCACTGTTTCGGTCATAACTCTCTCATACGACATCGAAACAGGGAGTTCTTAGATGCGTTGGAAAGGGGACGACGATGCTGTCGTTTTGGATCTGGTCCCAGCTCCAGAAGATCCGTGGATCATTCTGTGTGACCACGACAAGGTGCTGCGTCACCTATTTGGGCCAACTTGGCCATGTATCGTGTCGGACCGAAAGCCCAAGTTGTGGGCGCCCAACCCCTGGCCGTCCTCAACCCTAGGTCGAGTCTTAGACTATAAAAACAGCCGCCGCCACTGCTAGACAATTGGGTTTTGTTTAGAGTTTAGTTTTCCATCGAGAAACTGAATCGTTCATTGTAACTGTGGTGACAAATCCTTTTACAGTGATCAAGGGCCACTGTTCTTGATCTCCTCCACTGTGTCGATTAGTCCTTTGGAACCGAGTTCTTGAACCCTATTGATATTCGCATCATTCATATTTGCAATTTCAGATTGCGTGTTTTTACCTTCTTGCTTGTGTTCTTCGATTCGCTTGCAGGAAAAGCCTTCTTGGCGAGGTCAATCAAGTTGTGCTTGGTTGATAACCAACGGAGCAGTGGTGTAACAGTTGCAGGGTTCGAATCGTGTCTGATTTGAAGCCGAATCGCCAACGTCGAGATCTCCACAAGTCAAACTTACCGGTTACCTCTCGAAAGATCGGGCCTGTATCTCATCATGAGGCCCGCTTGCTAAAGTGCTTGGGTAGCCAAAGATTCTTTCTTAATAAAGAGGGATTAGGCTATACCCCCAAGAAAGGCAAGGCGGCCTTTGCTACTCCCAAAGATAGCTTTGTGAAGAGCAATGGTCGGCTTTGCAATAGATGCAAGCAAGTTGGGCACATAGAGCAATATTGCAAGAACAAGAACGAGAACAATGCTAATGTATCCTCAATTTATTTTGATTCTTGTTACATGCTTACCAAGGGTGTGAATGGTGTGAAGGCTAAGTTCATTAGTACACCAATTATGGGCTCAAAGAAGAAAGCCATTTGTGTGCCAAAGACTTAGTAACTACCTTCAAGGACCCAAGCAAGTTTGGGTACCTGAAAAGAATTGATCTTCTTTTGTAGGTCAATTATAAAGCCGGAGGAAGGCATCGGGTGCTTGATAGTGGGTGTACATAACACATGATCGGTGATTCAAGAATGTTCAATTCAATCAACTCAAATGATGACAATAGGATTGATAGTATAACATTTGGTGATAATGGTAAAGGCAAGGACAAGGGGCTTGGTAAGATTGCAATATCCAATGACTTGAGCCAATGTGCTACTAGTAGAGAGCTTGAACTTCAACCTATTGTCGGTAGCTCAACTTTGTGATCTTGGTTTTAAGTGCATATTTAGAGTTGATGATGTCGAGATCATAAGTGTGATGGCTCTAACTTGATATTCAAAGGATTTAGATATGAGAATCTATACTTGGTTGATTTCATTGCTAGAGAAGCTCAATTATCAACATGTTTGCTCACTAAGTCTAGCATGGTAGAAGGCTTGGTCATGTTGGCATGAAACAATTGAATAAATTGACGAAGCATTATCTAGTTAGAGGTTGAAAGATGTCACATTTGAGAAGGATAAGCTATGTAGTGTATGTCAAGCCAGAAAGCAAGTTGGCAACACACATCCTAAAAAGAGCATGATGAGCACATCTAAGGCATTTGAGTTGTTACACATGGATTTGTTTGACCAACTATATACACTAGCATTGGTGGAAACAAATATAGATTTGTGATTGTGGATGATTTCACTAGATATACATGGGTGTTCTTTCTTGTTGACAAGAGTGATGTGTTTGCAACCTTCAAGACATTCATCAAGAGAATTCACATTGAGTTTGAAACAACCATAAAAAAGTGAGAAGTGACAATGGAACTGAATTTATGAACACAAGAGTTGATGATTTGTGTAGTGAGTTTGGGATTAGGCATCAATTTTTGGCCAAGTACACTCCTCAATCAAAAGGCCTTGTTGAGAGGAAGGATAGAACTTTGATTGACATGACAAGATCAATGCTAAGTGAGTACAATGTTAGTCATTCATTTTGGGTCGAAGCAATCAACAGGCTTGCTACTATAGCAACCGCCTCTATTGTCACCCCATGATGGAGAAGACACCTTATGAGCTCTTGAATGGAAGAAAGCCTAATATTGCATACTTTTGGGTTTTTTTGTTGCAAATGCTACATATTGAAGAAATGCAAAATTTGAGAAGAAATATGATGAAGGTTTCTTGCTTGGTTACTCCACTACAAGCAAAGCTTATAGAGTTTGGAATTTGGCTAGTGGTACTCTTGAGGAGGTTCATAATATGGAATTTGATGAAACCAATGGTTCCCAAGAGGAAGATGAGAATCTAGATGATGTGAGAGGCACTCAATTGGTCAATGCAATGAAGAACATGGACATTGGTGATATAAGGCCTAGAGAAGTGATTGAAGTTGAAGATGACAAAGATCAAGTGCTCTTTAACTCAAATGTGCAAGCTAGTGGTTCTCATGATCAAAATCAAGCTAGTACATCATCTCAAGTACAAGATCAACAAATGGCTAGTACATCATCTCAACTAAATAACCAACCAAGTGCAAGTAATCAAGTTCAAGTGCTCTAACCAACCAATGTTGCAAGAGGTCATCCATTGGACTCTATAATTGGTGATATCTCAAGAGGTGTGCAAACAAGATCAAGATTGATATCATTTTGTGAACACTTCTCATTTGTGTCATCCATTGAACCTAAGAAAATAGATAAAGCTTTGAAGGATGTTGATTGGGTCAATGCAATGCATGAAGAGCTAAACAACTTCAAGAAAAATCAAGTATGGGAGTTAGTTGAGAGGCCTAAGGATCATAATGTGATTGGAACAAAGTGGGTCTTTCATAACAAGCAAGATCAAGATGGGATAGTTGTAAGGAACAAAGCAAGATTGGTAGCTCAAGATTACACTCAAGTTAAAGGTCTTGACTTTGGTGAAACATATGCCCCGGTTGCAAGATTGGAAGCAATTAGGATCTTGTTAGCCTATGCTTGTGCCCACAACATCAAGTTGTACCAAATGGATGTGAAGAGTGTTGATACATCTTAACGTCTATTGGAAGATTCCGCAAGCACACTGAACTATCGCGTAGCACTTCGCTCGATGAGTACCGATTGTCGAATTTATAATTTATCCCACAGGAAAGCAGAAGGCTAGAATCTATACAGGACTAGGATTTGCTAATGGTAGGTTCTAAGTTGATCCTAGGCAGGTGGATGATAGTGAAGGATTAGTGTAAACAACCTTCACTAAACTAATACTAACAAGCTAATCTAGAGATAGCTAGGTGGGAGAGCGAGCAATTTATCTTTCTAGTAACTAAGGTTAAACAAATAACTAGGAGAATTGCGATAGTACTTCGGGACATAGTCCACATACCAACTAGGAGAGTGAAATAGGCAAGGTCTACCACGAGCCCTACGATTTAATAACTAGACCTATCATGGGGGAATACAGAGGATGGACAAGGCTGTCACCACTTGCCACCTACCCCAATCTATCCGGAGACCTAGCCGTATCCATAGGTAATCTATAGACTAAGCACCATGCTTAATCTATAAACTTACTACTTTGATCCAAGCTCCGATGAAATGGGATCAAAGCACCCTAACCAGACGATGGAACCGGTAGTTACGAAAGACTACTAATGATAAGATAACCTATGTTACTAATGCTAAACAACAAGCACCTAAGCTCACTAATGATGAACACTAATGACTAAGTACTTAAAATAAAGCAAGCAATACTAGAATAAAGTACCGAAATAGATACTGAATAAAGTAAATGCTAAGCGAAAGAATTACAACAGAGCTATACCAGACCTAGAAGACTCTTCTAGGCACTGAGAGAAGCTCCGACTCCCACTCTACTCCACTACTAGACTACTACTCTATAGCTAAGCTAAGCTAAGCTAGAGAGCTAAGAGAAGCTTAGAATGCTTTTCTCTAGAATGGGACTTGAATGGGGTGACTTCCAACGTGAACCACACCCCTCTATTTATAGTGTAGAGTGGTGTGGGGGTACTTGTAGTTTGCCGGAGGCAGGGGCGCCGGCCGGCCCTTGGATGCACTGCCTTTGCATCCTAGGGCACCAGTTGCTCCTCCAAGGTGGTTGTGAAGACAACACATGGTGAAATTTGGACAGGAAGTCAGTGGTTAAGTCGGTGGAGAGCTCCAAGTGTATGACAATGGGCCCATGAATCCACCATGAATAAATCTTGTCCCTTGATCAAACCGACTTGGATGGAGGCTTCCCATTGGCAGAAGAGGAGATCCCATAGATCAGTGACGTGGCAGGGCCATAGGTGGGGACGGGCGGCGCCTGCTTGTGGGCCCTCGGCCTGCTGTCACGTCCACTTGGTCCAAATGTTCAATTTGTCACCATTTTAGCCTATTTTAGCCATATTTCCTGCATACAAATAATTCTACAAGCACAAGTGGGACTAGGTGAAATTTAAACATAAATCTTCACATGTGATGATGGTTTTCCATGCTTTTGAGTCAAATGTTGACGGTAAAAATGGGTGTTAGTGACCATCAACAAGCTCCCCCCAAGCTACCCCTTTGCTGTCCTCAGCAAAGATGCAGGTTGAGCATAGGATAAGTTGTTGGATCAGGAGTTGCGTAACGATGTAACGCCCTGCAAAAACTCAGATACAAACAAATATTATCTCTTGAATTGAACATGTTAGCACTTAGAAATTTCACCATCAGTCTTAGCAATGTGGGTCTTATAACTTTCACCTTGATACAAGCAAGTGCAAGAGAGTGTAGCGATACTTTTTGCCTACTTTGGTTTAGCTCAAACTTCCTAAAGATTTTCAAATGATTTTGAAAGAAAGCTTGCCTGAGTTCTTTAAATGGTACACTCAAGTCACTCAATGGTGTTTGGAATCCTTACCAAGGCCATGAATATTAGCCTTAATTTCTATCCTAAAGCTTATGTGGAGCTCAAGGTAGGGGTAAAAGCATAGCTTACTTGAATTGAATATATTGCTAAGTCAAACACTTGGATCACAAGGAGCAACAAATCATACAAATTGATCAAGATGTGCATGTGTGTGGTATATTTGGTGGAAGTGGTACTCCTTTGAGAAGTTTCCTTCTCTAGCTTCTTTTGAGAGGGCATGGCTACTTTCTTTTTCTCACTCTCTTTTTTTGTGAACACTAGAGCCTTTTGCTCTTTTATTCTCTCATTCATTTTTTCTTTCTTTAGCCCATGCCTCTGTTTTGATGTAAGATAGCTAGAAATGTAACTTTGATTCTCATAAAGCAATTATGAATGGAATGTATATGTGATTCCATATTCCTAGTGTAGGAATAGCATAAACATGTGGGTGTACGTGATCTTGATCAAAATGCATGAAAAGTTTCTCTACTCTGATCAATAAGGCTTGAAAAATCTCAAAACAAACAAGAAACTTTAATTGTGGCTTTAATGATGCATGACTATGTATGCATAAATATTTGGCTCTGATAGGAACTTATCACCATTAAAGAACTTCTAGCAAGAGAGTTTTAGCATTTTGCAAAACAAAACTCCAGGTTGTCTTTACCATTCCTCAGATAGGTTCAAAGATTTACTCTATCATGACTACAACACATCTCACAAAAGCTTATTGTTGGTTCTAGCATTTGCAACCTGTTGATATTAGATATGCACATGAAGGAATTCAAGAAATAATCCGCAAGCGCATGGATATCGGTGAGCACTTCACCCGGGAGATAAGTCTAGAGTATCGTATTTGTTTTATCCGTAAGGAGAAAGCGTGCGATGACTAACCTAGTCTTTACTATTACCCTTGGGCCGCACTACAAGGTGGCGAAGATATAAGCGATTAGAGAGAACTACGACGATAGTCTGGTTCCAACCTATGGCAAGCTATGATACTATTGGTCTTAGGGGATCCTGCCTCCACTCTAACTCTTTCAATCTAGAAGAATAACTCTAATCTCACATAGAGACTACAAAGCTAAACTCTCTTGTATGTGCCCTAGAGAAATATCCATTCAACGGACCCCTCTCAGGCGAATTCTCTCTAGAAAATATGAATTAGGGTTTCTGAACTCTCTCCTCCAGGGGCCAGGGGCCTTGCTTATATAGCCCCCTAGAAAGCACCACAGCCCTCGGATCAAATCGGCCTTGATCAACGATTTTTATTCATCCTCAAAGGCGGTGGAGGCAGGATCCGCGAGGTGGAAGCTGATTGGCTTCATGGGTGGGGCGACCGCCCCTGGGGCTGGGCACGTGCCCCTGTCACAGTGACAGGTGGGTCCCACCTCCTAGAGTTTGACTTCCTGAACCTTCTAGATTATACTTTTTCAATCCGTGGCCCTTTCTCTCTATGTAAACCTGACATGTGGGCCATCTTTGATTATTTTCAGCTGGCACCCTATAGAAATAGATATTCACCAAAACTCATGGAATTCTGTCAGTTAAACACCTAGTCTATGGCGGTAATTAATTTTGTAGCATTCTTTTATTTAAGTTGAAGGTTAAAAATGATAGTTAACTACCATCAACAAACTCCCCCACACTTGGACTTTTAGTCATCCTCGAGAAAAGAATGGATTACCTTAGGCATAATCTCTAGCCAAGACATCAACAGTAGATTTATTCCTTAGTCATACATGTACTGTAGGATTCAAAGTGTCTACCATACCATTTTGGGCAGTTGAAGAATGGAACAACCTGAAACTGAGCCCCTTTATCCTTTCAACCTGTCACTTGGTGTTTTTGTATGTATTTGAAATAAAAACATAGCTTACCTTCTACCTCATGTGGTACTCTCAAGTCACTCAAGATATGTGGTATTTGTAGACCTCTCTGAGGCATGTATGACAAATGCCTTAAAGCACATCCTATTCTACAAAAGCTTATCTGGAGTTGAAGGTATTTCAAGGATGTAGCATACTTACCTTGCATATATTGCCTAGTCAAAATGGGATCCAAGGAGGGGAGTGACATACCCCTAGATCAGGACGTGCACGTGGTGTGGTTTCAAAAGAATAAATATAGTAGGAAGTATTTGTGGAAGGTAGAGGGGGTGCAAGATAATTCTACAATGCTCCTTTATAAAAGATACACTTATTCAACTTTGAATTGAGGAATTGCAACTTGAAACTTATACTTCACAAATGGCAAAATCAATGCTCTCTTTTTCTTTCTTCTCTTTTTCTCTCTCTTTTTTTAATAACAATGAAATATACTAAATTTTAACAGAACATTTATGAGAGGATGATAACATTCTAGAGCATTTTAGAATCATGGCTAGCAATCAAGAAAAAAAACCTATAGGAGATATATTTTTGATTGTTTACTCCCAGGGTAGGAGCAGAACAAATTTTTGAGTGAATCTAAATAGGTAATATGGTGGTGCGTACTTCCAGTGTAGAAGTAGCAATGTAACACCCAAATTTTAGGAGTAGTAAATTTTTAAATAATTTAGATAACAATTAATGGGAAATTAAAATTTTAAAACTAATTTGGTGTTGCATTCATGCTGCTGCATTTATTTTATTTTGAGTAGTGGTTTTATTTTGTTTTGTTTTGGTTTGAAACTTTTATTTGAGATAGTTTATTAAATAAGCAAATAAAAAAAAGAAAGGAAACTTACCTGCTGTGCAGCCGGCCCGGCCTACTCTTCTTCCCCTCTCGCTCTTGGGCCGCGAAATCGGGCCGAAGCCGCTGCCGCTCTTCTTTTTCGCGCTGATGGGCCAATCCAGCCGAGGCCCGCCTTGCCGCTTTCCCTTTTCCACGCGCGTGGGCCGGCCCAGCTAGAGACACGGTCGCCTCTCCCTTCTTCATCTCGCTGACGGGTGGGGGCCGCACGTCAGCTGCATCTTCTTCTTCTTGCCGTGTTTGAGCCGGAGACCGACGCCGCTCTACCGAATCGAATAGCGTATCTCGGGTTTCCTAACCGAAAACGACGGTGTGAAGCTATAAATTGGTAGCCGCATGTTCCCTCTTCCCTTTTTCCATCTAAATGATACATCTGGCCCAGGTGGGGTTGGCTGAGGCCCAATAAATTAAGGTTGCCCGGACCCCAACAGTTCTTATGCACACCCACTCGGGGAAAGGCCCAATGTCCCTAAAAGACTAGTCTGATAGGGGAAGGGTGGCTCTCTCTTTTAAGGTGGCTTCCTCCTCCCAAGCTAAGCAAGGTGGGATTATTCAGAGGCTCACACGGTTGCCGCCCGACTACAACTAGACCACTTGGCCTTTTTTTTTGTTGCGTCTTTGCCAGCGGGTAATAGTGGAGGATGTCCTCATCATTCCCACCCCCTTAAACAAGGGCCCAGCTCTGATACCAAATGATACATCCTGCCCAGGTGGGGTTGGCCGAGGCCCAATAAATTAAGGTTGCCCGGACCCCAACAGTTCTTATGCACACCCACTCGGGGAAAGGCCCAATGTCCCTAAAAGACTAGTCTGATAGAGGAAGGGTGGCTCTCTCTTTTAAGGTGGCTTCCTCCTCCCAAGCTAAGCAAGGTGGGATTATTCAGAGGCTCACACGGTTGCCGCCCGACTACAACTAGACCACTTGGCCTTTTTTTTGTTGCGTCTTTGCCAGCGGGTAATAGTGGAGGATGTCCTCATCACTAAAGTCCGAGCCAAATCGCGTGGAACCGAGAGTAGGAGCTTGAAAACCCTAGGAACTTCGGTTGCTCGTCATTGGGGGCTTGCCGGTTGAATTGAGCTTCTCTTCTTCGCGTTGGTGAGCTCGTCGTCTTCTCTCCCTCTCCATGTTTTTCTTTTGAATTTTTGTACGTTTTACCGCGAGTTTGAAGTTCACCGCGGTCGGTAATGGTGCCACCGTCCTTTCCCTAGGCGCGCTCTTTCCTCGGGCCGTCATAGTCCTCTTAAGTCGCTTAGATATGTTCACGGTGACTCCCTCCCTCGATTGGTGTCGGATTCGAGGTGAATAGTGGTCGAAATCAAGGAAGCTAGAGCTCGCCGGTGAGTTTTGGCGGCCGGCCATGGTGGCCACCGGCCGGCGCTGGAGGAGATGACTGTGGCCTCCCTCTCTTTTAACCGGAACCAATCTTAGCCGTCCGATCTTAGATCTAGGGTCGAGATTAGAAGATACCCTTTCGGTGGTAAACTTCATAAAGAGTCCCTGTGTTTTTAGGAAATAAAACCCGCGGTCCTTAGCGTATTTCAGAAAATGCGTTTTCGCGTTTTGAAAACGTATTCTCTTCCGGTTTATTCAAAAATATGTTTTCAGGAAATTACAGTTTTGCCACTAGAATTGTTTTGGTCATAAAAACTTCGTTTTAACTCCGATTTGATCCGTTCAAGTTGCGTTAGGTTCATAATTGCGAGCTCTATATGTTAGTATAGTTGTACAGTTAATTTTGATAATTTATTTTTCGAGTTTATAATTAAGTATTTATTTATCTATAGGAAATCTTAGAAAATTCATAACTTTCACGTTTTAACTCCGAATTTGGTGATCTTTGCGTCTGTGTGATTGTAGAAACATGTAGAAGAGTTTTATAAACCTTTATTACTGTTTTGCTACTATTGGTGTACTGTTCTAATTATGTCTTTTTGTTTGCTTCATGTATGTTTGAATGGATGCATGTATGTTGTTGATTGATGATCGAGTATAGAAGGTGAGCAGTATTTGGACGATTCGGAGTATTACTTTGAGCCAAGTCAGCAGTATCATTTGGAGAGCTTTGATCAAGGCAAGTATAATACAGGACTATCCTTGTTACCTATACATCGAATTGTCATACATATGCATGTGCTTACCTTGGCAACCTTAGAGATTATAACTTAGTGCTTGTTATCTTGATTTCTTGTCAACCTTGGGAATGCATATGGGTAGCTACTACTAGTGCTTAAACTATGAACAATGATCTTGTAATTTGATTAATGGATTAAGCAATCAACCATTAAGATGATTTTATTACTGTTAAAAGGGAGCTAGAGCTTGTGTATTATTTTGATGCTCTGGTTTCTCTCCATAAGGACTTATCTGTAAGTGATAACCGGGATATACAGTACAGCTGTGAGGGCTATATGGCTCTGGCTTTAGTTGTTCAAGAGACCTTTTCTAGCTTGTTAGTGGTTACCTTAAATGGCGTAAGAAAGGCTTGCCACGTTGGGTGTAGTGCGAGCCCCTGGCCTAGTGTGTATAGGCTGCGGTTGTTGTGCCACAGGGAAGGGGGGTTCTACATCTGCCTGCTGAGTGAATCTAATGGCCCTAACTTATTAGACGAACTTTTGGATGACTTTATATGGTTCTCGGGTGTTTGGGCTTGATCTCCCCACTCACTTGGAAATCATGACTCACAGTGAAAGTGTACACCTCTGCGTAGAGTTAAAAACTGGTATACTAGCCGTGCTCACGGATACGAGCGGCCTTAGGGATTCTTATGGAATAGCTGATCATAATTGTTATATCATGCTTAAATATTGTTCGTTATTTTTATGCTCATAATAATGCTATTCGTTATCATTATTACAATTGATCATTGGTTCTTTAATGGGAAAAGGTTTATCTTGATGCTATTCAATTGCTAATTATATGATTAAAAGCTAAACGCAGTTAAACAGTGTCTAGCCTTTTGAGCCTCATGAACCCTGTGTTATAATTGTTGAGTTTGACATGGACTCACTCTTGCTATTTCCATCATAACAGATGAAGATTATGAGGAAGATTATCGTAATGAGTACTAGTCTTGGTGTCAACCAGTCAACCGTGTCTCTGTGTGGAGTTTCCGCTGGAGATTTATTATTAGATATTAATATCTATAGTTCAAGACTATGCCTTAAATACTTATTCGTTATGTAATAAGCACTGTGATGATACTATGTAATTTGTCTACTTGTGTGTGCGATCATGTCCTGGGGCGCACATGAGTACTTTATGCATCCTATTTTTATCCTTAAAAATGGGTGTGACAGATTGGTATCAGAGTCGTGTTGACTGTAGGACGCAAGCCTAGTTAGAATGGTCGTTGATAGCATCCATACTTCACTTAATTCATGCTTCCTCTTTTCACCTTGTTAATTACTAAAGTTTTATGCTTCCTCTACTTTATTCTATTGCGAAAATACATTGATTCTATCTAATTTATGTCTAAATCTTGTAGATGCCTCCTCATCCCCGTCTGTCAGCTGCACAGTATGTTGCCCGTTTCAAACCCCAGGAGCCGTATGAAGATGGTGATCAAGAGCTATCTGATGCTGAATCAAGAGTTGGTGATACACCAATGGAGGATGTAGTTATGGGGTGGACCACGAAGCTTCATATCATGGTTCCTAAAGCTGATGCTTTCTTCTATGACATGTTGACAAGAACCTTGGACAACTACTACTACGACTGGGAAGCTATGTTGGAGTATCGCAGTGCAGAGTATAGTCATCCATGGATGGATTCCTATTGGGAAACGGAGTTATGGGTCAAGAAAAGGGATCCTACCACTAAGGAGCCTAAGGTGGAGTCAAAGTTCATTACCAGAGTGAGCCGGGCAACCGTGGAGACAAGCATGGAGGATGTCGCCTACAATGCATTTGTTTACTACCATGGTCTACGCTCGGACAAGACGTTAAAGGGTGCACTCCGGCATTTTCCTTGTTTCTTACATGACAAGGGTATTTGGACCGTGCCGCTTGCAGATGATTCATCCTTGACTTTACAGGCTACGGTGGGATTAGCTCGTGAATTGGCTCTCCATGAGGTGGATTTGAAGGATGAGTTGCTGAAGGAAAAAGAACTTAAGGAGCAAGCTTATAAGGAGATTGACCAATTAAGGGCGGAGTTAGGTCGTCCCAAGATTTATGAGAAGCTTAATTAGGAAATAGGAAAAATCCCTATGTAATAGGAATGATAGTAGTTGCGAGTTAATTCTAAGTTTGGATTGTTTTAAGAGTCAGTTTGTGGTGTGAACAATTGTGTGATTGATGGATTGTTATTATGATAATGTGTGATTTGGATCTTTGTAATGTGTGCTAGAGTTTTGTAGATATGGCTACAAGTTCCATGGTTAAAAATATTAAGTTTGATCAAAATATAATAGTTGATTATGAGGTTAACTTAGTTCTGACCCTTTGCTGATTTTTGGATCAGTCTGGGATGTTTTAGAAATAACTTAAAATCCGCTCATGAGAATAACTTAAAATCCGCTCATGAGAAATTTAAGAAATTTTACTGGGAATAATTATACTTCTATATCTTTCCAACTCCGCAAGAATTTCTTTAATATCTATTATGAGCTAAGAGATATACCTGTTCTAAGTCGGAGTTACTGCACAGTCTGGAATTCTGAAACAGTTTCGGTTAAGTTCAGTTTTTGACCAATTTATTGACAGAATCAGAAAAAGTGTTGTGAATAAAAGTTGTAGATAATTTTTTAAGCTTTCCAACCATGTAAAGATCATCTGAATTGGACGTCTGTAGCTTGAGATATGACAGTTTTACTGAGTTGCTGAAATTAGAGTTCGCCCAGAAATATCAGATTTTGTTTATCTATTGAATACATCATCTCGGATCGTACTGAATTTCATCTTCTGTGTTTTGGAAACAGATGTCAGGCAGAGGTCGTGGCAGAGGTCGTAGAGGTGCTAATCCACCCATTACTATGGAGGAACTCATGCAAACTCAGAATCAGATGATGCAGATGTTTATGCAGCACATGCAGAACAATCCTCCTGCGGAAGGACCACCGCCTGTGCAAGTGAGGGATAAGTGTGGGAAACATGCTGCTGATCCTTTAGAGGCAGATGATTGGGTGAGAGCCGTTGAGAAACAGCTGAAATAGCCAATGCAATGATATGGAAAAGGTGTTATATGCATCTGGCCAGTTACAGGGGACAGCTCAGACTTGGTGGGAGTCGTATCAAGCTGCACGCCCTAACAATGCTCCTCCTATCACTTGGAATGAGTTTGTTAGAGATTTTTGAGCTCCTCATATTCCTAAAGGTATAATTGAGCTGAAGCAGAAAGAATTCAGAAACCTTAGGATGGGACAGATGAGCGTTAGTGAATATCATGACAGGTTTACACAGTTGGCTCGCTATGCTCCTAATGAAGTGAGGGAAGATGCAGACAGGCAGCGTCTTTTCTTGAAGGGAATTTATTATGATCTTCGCTTGCAATTGAAGAGGAATAACTATGCTAGTTTTCAAGAGCTGGTGAACAAAGCTATTGTGCTTGATAATGAGCGCAGAGAGATGGACATGAAGAGGAAGATGAAGGTACAAAGCTCAGGAAGCAACAACCGTCAACGCACAAATTCTCAGCATGGTTTTCATCAAAAGTTTCAGGGACCGGTTAGCCAGTGTTTTCATCAAAAGTTTCAGGGACCGGTTAGCCAGTGGAATCGCAATCCGAATCAGAGGTGGTCCCAAAATTGGCAAGTAATCAGTCGCAGCAGCGTTCATCATATCCACAGCGTCAGCAGACTGGGCAACAGACTCCTCGCACTGGAAATCCCAATGTTACCCCCATGAAGAATAGTGCTCCCAGCACTCCTACTAGATGTTTTGTCTGTGGTAAAGAGGGGCATATGTCTTATCATTGTCCTGAGAAGCAGAACCAGTAGACTCCTCAGAGCCAGAAGAGCAACCAGAGGTAATCTGGTACTGGAAGGGTGAATCACGTGTCTTCTGATACAGCTCATGATGCACCTGAAGTTATGATTGGTACGTTCAATGTACATTCCACTCCCGCAACTGTTCTTTTTGACTCTGGAGCATCTCATACATTCATATCCAACATTTTTGTTAAAATGCATAGTATACCCATGCTAGCTATGAAAGAACCTCTCTTAGTAAATTCACCTAGAGGTACCATGCAAACCAGTAATCGTTGTCTTCCGATTAGTATGGTATTAAGGGGGGGTAGAGTTTAAGATAACTCCTATAGTGTTGAGAACATCTGGTATTGATGTGATATTGGGTATGGACTGGATGAAGCAAAATCAGGCAGAGATTCAGTGTCAGCAGAAAGTGGTAGTTGTGACTGCGCCTAATGGAGATAAAATCAATGTGGATGTAGCAGTGCAGAAGCAACCAACCGCTGTGGTGAATCAGCTTGAAGATACTATTAAGGAGAATTCAGTGATTGAGGAATTTCCGAATGTCTTCCCTGATGAATTGCCAGGTATGCCACCTGACCGAGACATTGAATTTCTTATTGAATTACTTCCTGGAACTGCACCTATAGCCAAACGACCATATAGGATGGGAGTAGATGAATTAGAAGAACTTAAGAAACAAATTAAAGAATTACAAGATAAAGGTTTTATTCGACCTAGTTCATCACCTTGGGGAGCCCCAGTTATTTTTGTTGATAAGAAAGATAGTGGTCAGAGGATGTGTGTTGATTATCGGTCACTAAATGAGGTAACTATCAAGAATAAGTACCCTTTGCCCAGGATTGATGACTTGTTTGATCAGTTGAGAGGTGCTTGTGTGTTCTCTAAGATTGATTTACGTTCTGGTTATCATCAGTTGAAGATTCGTGCCTCTGATATTCCAAAGACAGCTTTTACTACAAGGTATGGATTGTATGAGTATACTGTTATGTCATTTGGATTGACCAATGCACCTGCATACTTTATGTACATGATGAATAAGGTGTTCATGGAATATTTGGATAAGTTTGTGGTAGTATTTATTGATGATATACTGGTATTTTCCAAGATAGAGGTAGAGCATGCTGAACATTTGAGGTTGGTATTGCAGAAGCTTAGAGAGCATAAACTGTATGCGAAGCGAAGTAAATGTGAGTTTTGGTTGAAGGAAGTTTCTTTCCTTGGTCATATTATTTCTAATGGAGGGATATCAGTGGATCCAGGTAAAGTAAAGGATGTATTGAATTGGAAACCACCTACCGATGTTAGCGAGATTCGCAGTTTCTTGGGTTTAGCTGGATATTACAGACGGTTCATTGAAGGGTTTTCTAAACTTGCTAAACCTATGACATCTCTGTTAGAGAAGAATGCCAAATTTGTGTGGTCTGATAAATGTCAAGCTAGTTTTGAGGAATTGAAGAAGAGGTTGACTACAGCGCTTGTTTTGGTTTTACCCGATTTGAGTAAGAAGTTTTCTATTTATTGTGATGCTTCTCGTCAAGGTTTGGGATGTGTTCTTATGCAAGAAGGCAGAGTTGTGGCTTATGCATCCTATTTTTGTCCTTAAAAATGGGTGTGACAAGCAAGGGGTGCAAAAATTAGTGTGAATCCTGATCTTGGGAGCATGGCCCACCTCTCAACAAGGGTCTAGCACGGGTTGACCAAACTCAACACAAAGTAAATAGCTTATGAGCTAGTTTTTATACATATAAGGTTCTACTAGGCATTTTATTCATACCACAGAGGAGAAGCATAGCTAAAAATTTTAATATTTTTGTAAACAAAATCCTCCAAGTGACAAAGTATCAGAAATCAGGTTCTCATGATTCTACTATCTCTCACTCCACAACAACTTAAATGATATAGGGTCCCTAAAAAATTAAGTTCCCAACAGTAACAGGACTTCCAGGAAAAAATCATGGTGTGAGTCTATAAAGAGATCATGACTAAAATAATCTATCTTCTTTAAATTCAGCATTAAATAGGTTGTCCTTAAGAATTCATAATGAGAAACGTAACAGAAAGTGTGTATATAAAAATTGGAACGTGTAGGGAGCGAGTCTGACCGTGGTCGAAGGAAGGAGCGGGGAGGGCTTACCATCTGGGCGCCCGCCCCTAGGTCTGGGCGGCCGCCCCACTTGGGGGTGGATTTCCGAAGCCCGCTTCGACGTGCAGGGTCCTCGTGTTATGTATCTTCGAGATTTTTCATTCGTGCGGTAAAATCTGTTCATTAAATCGTCGGGTGCCTCCCCACACTTATTTCTTATTTTCCTTTATACAAAGCATGGTGGAGACAAAAGCACAGTCAAAATATATCCAATAATAATAAGAAACTAACTCTTTATTCAGTATCATGTAAGGCACTTTGTTTACAATGAAAAGAATTCTGAATAAAAGAATTAATCTAAGCAAAAAATTTAAGCGATCTCATGACTAATCTCGAAGGTGCCTTATCAACTGCTAGACGGGCTCAATCTACTTCTTCGGCTTAGGAGGCTCTAAGGCACTTACGCGCTTTTCTAGTTTCTTATTGTCTTTTTCTATGTCCTCTACTTTCTCGTGTGTGCGAAGAAAACATCTATTCTGAAGGCGTAGAGTGGCTTCTATAGAAGAGATAGTAGCCTGCTGAGCCTCTATCATCTTTTCTAGATCAGCTAAAGTCTTACGACGCTTGCGCGGAGCTTCAGCCTTAGCAAGAGCGTGCTTAGGAGCTTCCTCGGGTGGAAGGAATTTGACTTTGCTTGGATGAGCGCGAACCCCTTCGAAGTAGGTGCGTTCCCCAGTGCTGTACTTGGCGCAGACGATCTCTCCTTTCTTGTTGGTCTTCACACCAATAAGCATCTCATTGTGCTTCGGCGGCAAGAGCTTGGTTCCAACAAGTAGCTTGACGACGGGCCCCTTCGACGGTTTATCTTCTAGCAAGAGGGGCTACGAAGGTGCTGCGAGAACTGGCTGGGCGAAGTAAGATTGGCTATAGCTATGAGGTCTTGGTGGAATGGCAGTGAGGGGTTGAGCATTGCTAACTAGGATAAGAGCTTTGCAATTTGGATCTTCCTTGGGGATGGAGTTAAGGTCGAGACCGTAGGGGATGATCCTCTTGTCATGGTTGGCCATTGGAGCTTGGGAGAGAGAGCTAGCAAACTTCTAAAAGGAAAAGAGGAATGATCTGATGGAATGAGGTGGGCTGACGTCATGGGGCGTTTATATAGGAGGGTTCAGAGGACCAAAATGGCACCTAAACGGTATCTTGTGATAAAAACACCCGAATAAGCTAGGAATAGACTTTTTCTGGAAGACCAATGTAGAAGAATCGCGAAGGCAAAAGGCAGCGGCGAAACGGCGCAGGGGGTGGGGCGGCCGCCTGGCTCACAGGCCCGGTTCCGGTCCACTTTTTCGCAGAATTTTCTAAATATTTTTGCTATTTCAAAAAAATATGTTGGGCCCTGAAAAACAAAAACTAAAAAGGTCGGTCCCAACAATACTTAAGTAATAAAGAAATTAATAACGTCTAATTCTTCTAATTCTTTATTGGGCTCTAAAAATAATTTAAGGCGTTGACCATTTACCTTGAATAACGTACCTTCGCCATTTTGAAGCGTGACCGCGCCATGTGATGATGTGTATACCACTTTAAATGGTCCTTCCCACTTACTTCATAGCTTTCCATGTCCGAAAAGTTTCACCCTGGAATTAAAAAGTAATACCTTATCTCCTGGGGCGAACTCCTTCTTAATTCTCTTGTCATGCCATCTCTTAACTCTCTCTTTATAAATCTTTGAATTGTGATATGCTTTTTCTCTCCATTCATCTAACTTTGAGAGTTGCATTTTCCTCCTTATTCTGGTAGCATCAAGGTCCATGTTCCATTTCTTGATAGCCCAGTGAGCTTTAAATTCTAACTCAACTGGTAGGTGGCAAGTCTTCCCATACACCAACTGATAAGGAGACATCCCTATAGGTGTCTTGTATGCTGTTCGGTATGCCCAGAGTGCTTCGAGAAGCTCGTTCTTCCATCCAGTACCCATCTCATTTACTGTCTTCTGCAGAATGTTCTTGATTTGCTTATTTGATGTTTCTGCTTGTCCACTTGTCTGAGGATGATAGGGGGTAGCAACGTTGTGACGTATTCCATGCTTAGACAAGTAGTGTTCAAAGCGCTTGTCGATGAAGTGTGATCCTCCGTCACTTATCACTATCCTCGGGACTCTAAATCTGGGAAATATTATCTCTTCAAACATCTTCTTGGAATTTATGTTATCAGCATTCTTGCATGGCAGGGCTTCAACCCATTTGGAGACAATCTACTGCCACCAGAATGTACTCGCATTTCTTTGATGGTGGGAATGGTCCCATATAGTCGATTCACTAGACATCAAAGAGTTTGATCTGAAGGTTGTTGATGAGTGGCATGGCATCTCTTGTATTGATATTGCCGTGCCTCTGACATGGTCCACATCTTCGGATGAATTCTCTTGTGTCTTCATACATTGTTGGCGAAAAGAATCCACACTGCCAAATCTTTGCATGTGTGCGGAATGCTCCATAATGTCCTCCATATGGTGATGAATGGCATCTCTCAATGATTTTCATTCCTTCCTCAACAGGTACACATCTCCTGAGTAGGCTATCTGAGCAGACTCGGAAGAGGTACGGTTCATCCCATATGTGAGTACGACTTTCCTAGACGAGTTTTCTTTTGTTTGCTCCTAGCGGTACATATCCTAAAACTATAAAATTAACAATATCTGCATATCAGGGGTCAGATTTGTTGATCCCGTAGAGCATGTCGTCCTAGAGTGAATCGTCGATGGGCAGTTCCTGTGAATTCTCAAACTGCATTCTAGACAAGTGATCGGCAACAGAATTTTCCACTCCTTTTTTATCTTTTATTTCCAAGTTAAATTCTTGGAGTAACAAAATCCATCGTATTAAACGAGGTTTAGCATCTTTCTTAGTGAGCAAATATTTCAGAGCAGTATGATCAGAATAAATAATTACTTTAGCTCCTACTAAGTAAGATCTAACTTATCGATAGCAAAAACAACAGCAAGGAGCTCTTTTTCAGTAGTTGCATAATTAAGCTGAGGTCCTATTAAAGTTTTGCTAGCATAGGCTATTGCATGATGCTTTTTATCTTTAGTTTGTCCTAAAACTGCCCCCACAGCATAATCACTTGCATCACACATAATTTCAAAAGGTAAAGACTAATCAGGGGGTTGAATGATTGGTGCTGAGATGAGCGCTTTCTTTAAAATTTCAAAAGATCTTAAACATTCATCATCAAATTCAAAAGGAACATCCTTGGCTAGCAAATGAGTAAGAGGTCTAGCAATAAATGAGAAATCTTTTGTAAATCTACGATAAAAATCAGCATGGCCAAGAAAACTTCTAATTCCTTTTATATTCACAGGTGGAGGTCGCTGTTCAATTACTTCAATTTTAGCCCTATCTACCTCTATACCTTTTTTAGACACTAAGTGTCCTCGCACTATTCCTTCTCTAACCATAAAGTGGCATTTCTCCCAATTGAGGACTAAGTGCTTTTCTTCACATCTTTGCAAAACTCTATCTAAATTTTTAAGACAATCATCAAAAGTTTTTCCATAAACAGAAAAGTCATCCATGAAAACTTCTATAATCTCTTCAATCATTTAAGAAAATATAGACATCATACATCTTTGAAAAGAAGCTGGAGCATTATGTCACACCCCAAAATTTTTGATTTTGGGTTGTGCATAGAAAACACTAATTAAAATAAATGTTTTAATATTCGGATAAAATTTCCTAAGTTTAGTTTATGATAGCATCAATTAGTTATAAAAAAATAATATCTTTCTTCTCTAGCACGTCTTTATCTTTTTCCGCAATCAATATTCCTTGTTTCTTAGCTCAAGTTTTCATTGGGAGTTTCCTAAAATATTTTCTTTGTAACCCAAATCACTCATTTCAGTTTCTCGTCCATCAATCAATCTCTACAAACTTCTCGAGAATTTTTTCGACTTTTTCTGTAGCTTGTTTCCACTTGTCTGTGAGCATAATCTAATTTTTAGATGCTCCAAAATATCTTTTCATGAGCTCCAAATACTTTATTTGGGTTCCTCATATTCCATAATGTCTCTGGAAAATTTCCCTGAATTTTCGGAGCTTTCGGAGTATTTTTCACGGCTTAAATAATAATTCTGGACTTTTCTGGAATTATTTTATCCATGAAATTAATTAATTCCGAAAATAATAAATATCTCATTTTCCACCAAAGCCTATGTGCAATAATCCTAAATGTCCATTCATTTATTTACTAATGGGCTTTAATAATTAATTAGGCCTATTAGTAAAGACGGAGGGTGCAACGTCAATTAGCACCATATCGCTAGTTGACATGGAGGTGGAGAGTTTTTTTCCCTATATATATAGGCGCAGGCGCGGGTGCAGCACACCACGTCGTCCCCCTCCCTGTCCAGCGCCCGCCGCCGCTATTGCCGCCGCCGCCGCTGTTGCCGCCGCCGCCGCTGTTGCCGCCCGCCGCCGCTGTTGCCGTTCGCCGCCGCTGTTGTTGTCCGCCGCCGCTGAGCTCGTATCGCGAGCCGCCGCTCGTAGCTCCGTCCACCCCTCGCCGAAGTTCGTCATGTACAGCTTGCGTTCCGGTGAATTTCCGGCGAACTTTTTCGGTCAGTTCGTCGCGTTCCAGCGAATTCCGTCA
Organism: Saccharum spontaneum; assembly: GCA_022457205.1. NCBI lineage: Eukaryota > Viridiplantae > Streptophyta > Magnoliopsida > Poales > Poaceae > Saccharum > Saccharum spontaneum. Next base: position 46,762,618 of record CM039616.1, read on the forward strand.
CCACCAAAAGGTTCCTATCGATCTCCTCTACGCCGTCATGCCTTCCTTTTCCCAAATCCATGCTCGTTCATCGTTTTCCTAATGCATCTTTATCTTTTCCGACGAACTTCACCATGGTTCCTCTGTTTCAGCCTATCCCCGACCAAGGCCGCGGCCCTGCTCGATAAGGGCCTGGCGCTGCCGCCCCTGGACCTCACCCGCGCGCCCTCTCATCGCAGCCGCACGGGCCGAGAGCCCCTGCCTCGCGCCTCCTGCTCCTTCGAGCAGAACAGGTAGACGACGCCGCTGGTGTGGTCACTCGGCCACCCATGCTGCAGACCGAGCGGGCCGTCTCGGCCCCATGCGTTGGCCCGTGGCGTGCCGTGCGCCGCTGCAGGTCCGGTCCGGCCAAGCCCCGGCCGAGGGTGAGCCCCTCCTTGCCCAGCGCATGAGCAGCAGCAAGTCACCTTCGTGCGTGCGTTCGTGAACATGCGGAAGAAGACGAAGGTATTCACAAATTTGCCATTGGTTTCTAATCTCCACCGTTTAATCATCTTAATTCCGTTTTGATCCATTCGAGTTGCGTTAGATTCGTGTCAGTGTGCTCTACGCAGTAGTTCTAATATTTTTCATATCATACGTTTTTCTATATAAAGCTAAATATTAAATTGATTAGTGTACATGTGACCGATTTTATAATTATTAAAAGCAATGAAAGTAAACGTCAGTCTTTTATAATTAAATATTAATTTGATCAATGTTCGCTTATATGTTTACAATTATAATCTAATTAGATTAATCACGCTACATGTAATATATTCATGTATATCTCTTTTGCAAAGATAATGTTTAATATTCCATTATGTAATAATATCTATATAATAAAATGCGGTTAGCTTCAACTTGATTTTGATGTAAATATGATGTTATTAAGTAAAGTATTAAATTGGATTAATGCTTTATGCAAATGGTTTTCTAAATTAAAAACAACATCGGTTAATATTTAGCTTTTCATATATTTTTAAGTTATAAATTGTTTAGCTTAAACACGTCTCTTTCATAATTCGGTGGGATACTCTCACGTGTTTATTCCTTTGCAAAGTAAATGATTTAATAATATGAGACATGTTTATAAATAAAACATGATTAGTTTAACTCAGATTTGGACTAAGCATAGTTTAACTAATCTAAGTTAATAACCTTTATCAATTTTATTTAATTAAAATAATCAAGCTTGTAGTTGTTTCTTTTATATAATATAAATGTAATTTGATTAATATTTATTTAAAAGCTTTCTAATTAAAAGTAATCTAGTCTTATACTTTTGTTTTGTTTAGTTGCGATCGTGCCGACATAATCTTCACGATAGTGGCATTGTTTATCGTGTCATTTAGTTATGAATTTATTGATTAAAATACTAATTTGATTAATAATTATTCAATAGCATTTTAGTTAAAATCAACATAGGCTGTAATTCCGTTTAGGCTGTCATTTAGTTATGTATTTATTGGTTATAATTTGTATAGTTAAACATGATTCATATAAATCCAATTTAGATGCACTTATATTAATATGTATTCAATGCCTTTTTGAATTAAAGTTAATTTAGGTTTATCTCCGGTCTTTTATAAATAATAAAATGATAACTTGATAAATAACAACTTGAATATTTCTTTGTTAATTATAATCTGTTTAGTTAAATATGAAATCTATAAATAATTTGATTAATGTTTATCTAATGATTATTTATTTATTTATTAAAAACAACTTAGGTTTATAACTCCGGTATCTTATAAATAGATGATAATATGATCGATATCAACTTAAACGACTTTTTCAATTATGACTTCTTAGTTTAAACATGAATCGTAAATACTTACACTCAGCTTGTCACATGTTCTACCTTTCTAAAGTATAAATGTTTAAATGACTTAAATACTATGATATATTTATAAATAGAATGTGGCTAAGGTATAACGTTAGGTTTTATAATTCAACATAATTTGGTTAGTTCCACTTTAGTGTATTTCCCTAAAATATATAACGCTTTATTTTGATAACTAAAATGAATCAAGTTTATATTCAGTCTTCACAGTTATGTTGCAATCGTCTCGATAGTCGCGTGTCCTCTTTAATGGTAGCTCCGTTATCCGTCGTTCTTGCGTTTTCGTGACTGTAGCAACGTACCGTGTCCTTTAGTGCGCTCTCTTTTAAAGCATTTCTTTTGTTTGATGCATGTTCTTAGATGTGTGTATTGTTTGTCTGTTTGTGTTGCCTGGTTGCTACGGGTAGATGAAGCATGGTTTCATTAGCATTGGAGGCCGAAAGCTACAAAAGAGAAGACCGAAGAATTTCTATGAGCAATTACCTTGAGTGGAAGTAAGCATAAAGGCATGTATAACATGGGACCATTATTATTGTCCTATTCACTGAAATTATCATACATATGCATGTGTCTTCCTTGACAACTATAGAGATTATAACTTAGCTATTGATATCTTGTTTCCTTGTCACCTATGGGACTTTGCATTGGGTAGCTTTTGCTAGCGCTGAACATAAACTATGATCTTGTAATATGATTAATGGAATATGCAACAACACTAAAAGATGACTTTTTAATTATTGTTTAAAGAGGGCTAGAGCATGGGGCTATTTTTGGTGCTCTAGTTTCTCTCCATAAGGACTCATCTGTAAGCGAACATCCGGGACTTACAGTACAACTGTGAGGGCTATATGGCTCTGGCTTTAGTCAAGTATGAGGACCTTTTCTAGCTTGTTAGTGGTAACCTTCATGGCGTAAGAATGGCTTGACGAATCGGGTATAGTGCGGCCTCTGTCCTTATGTGTATAGGCTGCGTGTTATTGTGCCATTTGGAAGGGGGGCTCTACATCTGTTTGCCGAGTGAATCTAATGGCCCTAACTTGTTAGACGAACCTTTGAAAGACTTCATAGTGAACCCTGCCGACCTTACTTGGTAGTGGGTCAAGAGGCTGATCACCTCGGGCGAAAGGGTAAATCACGACTCACAGTGAAAGTGTACAACCTCTGCAGAGTGTAAAGCTGTTATAACAGCCGTGCTCACGGTCACGAGTGGCCTTGGACCCTTACGGAATAGATGATCACTAATGGCTTTAATATGTGTTTTGCTATTCATTATTCATATTTACATTGATCATATGTTTATTGTGGGATTAATGAAAACCTGATGCTACTCATATGATAAAATTGTGACAACTAAAAGCTAAATGCAGTAAACCAGTGTCTATCCTTTTGAGCCTCATGAACCCTATGTTATATTTGTTGAGTTCGACATGGACTCACTCTTGCTATTTCCACCACAATCCAGTGTGTAGTAAGGTGCTACTTAGAAGAAGGATGAAAGTGTAGTGGAGTTTTCAGAAGTCTTTCAGAAGTGCTTGGCATATGGAGCCACCAGTCAGCCGTCCCTGAGAAGAATGGAGCCTAAAGTTTAGTCACCGTTCCGCGATACTCTGATGTAAGTGTTAATATAGCTATGTATACGTTATATAATAACATTGTTTCTGATACTTTTCATTCTGGCATATGTGTGGACTTCCTGGGCACACATATGAATAGCCTGGTTTTGTTCTTTAGAAAACCGGGTGTGACAGAGTGGTATCAGAGCGGTGTTGACTGTAGGACGTATGCCAAGTAGCACTGGACATATTCTAAAACTTATTTTACTATAAAACTATTATCTCATCCCTTAACTCATTGATTTTGACTATTTCCTCTTCCTTGTCCTGTTGTATCCTCTCCTTGATAGCTTCCTTTGAGCTATTATTTCTTCCTCCCTTGGTTTTTGTTTTATGTTGTTTTTACTAAAAGTTTTCTGATCTCACCTGGTTCAAAGAATTCGATGGCCTTTCATCATCTCCAATGTGCCATTAGGATGACCACCATTGTTGATGAAGCACGTGTAGTGTCGATGATTGTGTTGTGTGCTTGTTTTGCTTGATGTGTTGTTTGTGTGTTGTCTTTGTTCTCGTGCTTTGAAGGTGGCCCGAAAGGTTTTGTCTTGAGAAGTAGCTCGATCTATGTTAAGTGGGGTAGTGTCATCTTCTATTCTACTTAATTTTCGATCAATCCTAATTCTTGTTGTCTTTTCCCTGTATCGTCCTTGCTTACTCTTGGTTTCTATGCTTTCTCCTTTATCTTAACCCAATGGAGGATCAACACACGAAGGAGTCATCAATAGCAGTAAGCCTTAGAGAAAATGTTGCCTTCAATGACATTGCCAGGGGGAACAAGATCTTTCTTAAGTGGGGTAGCATCCGCCACCATCATCAATCTCAAGTCATGAGACAAGAAGACTCATGACCAATCGCTGTCATAATATCATCTTTTGCTAGTCCTTGCCCCTTAACCAATCTCACTTTCTCGCCATCAATCTTTATCTTTCTTATCACCTTTTTGTTGATCTTCGATGGTCGTTCTTACACCTCATTAATCTCAAAACAATCTTAAAGAGCTATCTTCAATTTCTTTATCCAACTTTGTTAATCCTTAATCTCTATATTATATCTCGACAAAGGTCTTAGAACAACCTTGATAATCAGCTTTATCTTTCTTCCTAGTCTCTCCGAATCTCGGGACGAGATTCATGTTAAGTGGGGTAGAATTGTCACACCCCAAAATTTTTGATTTTGGGTTGTGCATAGAAAACACTAATTAAAATAAATGTTTTAATATTCGGATAAAATTTCCTAAGTTTAGTTTATGATAGCATCAATTAGTTATAAAAAAATAATATCTTTCTTCTCTAGCACGTCTTTATCTTTTTCCGCAATCAATATTCCTTGTTTCTTAGCTCAAGTTTTCATTGGGAGTTTCCTAAAATATTTTCTTTGTAACCCAAATCACTCATTTCAGTTTCTCGTCCATCAATCAATCTCTACAAACTTCTCGAGAATTTTTCCGACTTTTTCTGTAGCTTGTTTCCACTTGTCTGTGAGCATAATCTAATTTTTAGATGCTCCAAAATATCTTTTCATGAGCTCCAAATACTTTATTTGGGTTCCTCATATTCCATAATGTCTCTGGAAAATTTCCCTGAATTTTCGGAGCTTTCGGAGTATTTTTCACGGCTTAAATAATAATTCTGGACTTTTCTGGAATTATTTTATCCATGAAATTAATTAATTCCGAAAATAATAAATATCTCATTTTCCACCAAAGCCTGTGTGCAATAATCCTAAATGTCCATTCATTTATTTACTAATGGGCTTTAATAATTAATTAGGCCTATTAGTAAAGACGGAGGGTGCAACGTCAATTAGCACCATATCGCTAGTTGACATGGAGGTGGAGAGTTTTTCTCCCTATATATAGGCGCAGGCGCGGGTGCAGCACACCGCGTCGTCGCCCTCCCTGTCCAGCGCCCGCCGCCGCTATTGCCGCCGCTGTTGCCGCCACCGCCGCTGTTGCCGCCCGCCGCCGCTGTTGCCGTTCGCCGCGGCTGTTGCCGTTCGCCGCCGCTGTTGTTGTCCGCCGCCGCTGAGCTCATATCGCGAGCCGCCGCTCGTAGCTCCGTCCACCCCTCGCCGAAGTTCGTCATGTACAGCTTGCGTTCCGGCGAATTTCCGGCGAACTTTTTCGGTCAGTTCGTCGCGTTCCAGCGAATTCCGTCACCACCAAAAGGTTCCTATCGATCTCCTCTATGCCGTCATGCCTTCCTTTTCCCAAATCCATGCTCGTTCATCGTTTTCCTAATGCATCTTTATCTTTTCCGACGAACTTCACCATGGTTCCTCTGTTTCAGCCTATCCCCGGCCAAGGCCGCGGCCCTGCTCGATAAGGGTCTAGCGCTGCTGCCCCTGGACCTCACCCGCGCGCCCTCTCATCGCAGCCGCCCGGGCCGAGAGCCCCTGCCTCGCGCCTCCTGCTCCTTCGAGCAGAACAGGTAGACGACGCCGCTGGTGTGGTCACTCGGCTACCCATGCTGCAGACCGAGCGGGCCGTCTCAGCCCCATGCGTTGGCCCGTGGCGTGCCGTGCGCCGCTGCAGGTCCGGTCCGGCCAAGCCCCGGCCGAGGGTGAGCCCCTCCTTGCCCAGCGCATGAGCAGCAGCAAGTCACCTTCGTGCGTGCGTTCGTGAAGATGCAGAAGAAGACGAAGGTATTCACAAATTTGCCATTGGTTTCTAATCTCCACCGTTTAATCATCTTAATTCCGTTTTGATCCATTTGAGTTGCGTTAGATTCGTGTCAGTGTGCTCTACGCAGTAGTTCTAATATTTTTCATATCATACGTTTTTCTATATAAAGCTAAATATTAAATTGATTAGTGTACATGTGACCGATTTTATAATTATTAAAAGCAATGAAAGTAAATGTCAGTCTTTTATAATTAAATATTAATTTGATCAATGTTCGCTTATATGTTTACAATTATAATCTAATTAGATTAATCACGCTACATGTAATATATTCATGTATATCTCTTTTGCAAAGATAATGTTTAATATTCCATTATGTAATAATATCTATATAATAAAATGCGGTTAGCTTCAACTTGATTTTGATGTAAATATGATGTTATTAAGTAAAGTATTAAATTGGATTAATGCTTTATGCAAATGGTTTTCTAAATTAAAAACAACATCGGTTAATATTTAGCTTTTCATATATTTTTAAGTTATAAATTGTTTAGCTTAAACACGTCTCATTCATAATTCGGTGGGATACTATCATGTGTTTATTCCTTTGCAAAGTAAATGATTTAATAATATGAGACATGTTTATAAATAAAACATGATTAGTTTAACTCAGATTTGGACTAAGCATAGTTTAACTAATCTAAGTTAATAACCTTTATCAATTTTATTTAATTAAAATAATCAAGCTTGTAGTTGTTTCTTTTATATAATATAAATGTAATTTGATTAATATTTATTTAAAAGCTTTCTAATTAAAAGTAATCTAGTCTTATACTTTTGTTTTGTTAAGTTGCGATCGTGCCGACATAATCTTCACGATAGTGGCATTGTTTATCGTGTCATTTAGTTATGAATTTATTGATTAAAATACTAATTTGATTAATAATTATTTAATAGCATTTTAGTTAAAATCAACATAGGCTGTAATTCCGTTTTCGTTCTTGTTGCCTTGCGACCGTGCCGATGTAAGATACACTTGAACAATGTCATGTACCATGTCACATGTTTATGAAATTAATCCTACTAATTTGATTAAGGATTAGGTAAACTTGTTTCTAATCTTTTTACAAATATTAGTCAACTTAAATATGTATTTATTGGTTATAATTTGTATAGTTAAACATGATTCATATAAATCCAATTTAGATGCACTTATATTAATATGTATTCAATGCCTTTTTGAATTAAAGTTAATTTAGGTTTATCTCCGGTTTTTTATAAATAATAAAATGATAACTTAATAAATAACAACTTGAATATTTCTTTGTTAATTATAATCTGTTTAGTTAAATATGAAATCTATAAATAATTTGATTAATGTTTATCTAATGATTATTTATTTATTTATTAAAAACAACTTAGGTTTATAACTCCGGTATCTTATAAATAGATGATAATATGATCGATATCAACTTAAACGACTTTTTCAATTATGACTTCTTAGTTTAAACATGAATCGTAAATGCTTACACTCAGCTTGTCACATGTTCTACCTTTCTAAAGTATAAATGTTTAAATGACTTAAATACTATGATATATTTATAAATAGAATGTGGCTAAGGTATAACGTTAGCTTTTATAATTCAACATAATTTGGTTAGTTCCACTTTAGTGTATTTCCCTAAAATATATAACGCTTTATTTTGATAACTAAAATGAATCAAGTTTATATTCAGTCTTCACAGTTATGTTGCAATCGTCTCGATAGTCGCGTGTCCTCTTTAATGGTAGCTCCGTTATCCGTCGTTCTTGCGTTTTCGTGACTGTAGCAACGTACCGTGTCCTTTAGTGCGCTCTCTTTTAAAGCATTTCTTTTGTTTGATGCATGTTCTTAGATGTGTGTATTGTTTGTCTGTTTGTGTTGCCTGGTTGCTACGGGTAGATGAAGCATGGTTTCATTAGCATTGGAGGCCGAAAGCTACAAAAGAGAAGACCGAAGAATTTCTATGAGCAATTACCTTGAGTGGAAGTAAGCATAAAGGCAAGTATAACATGGGACCATTATTATTGTCCTATTCACTGAAATTATCATACATATGCATGTGTCTTCCTTGACAACTATAGAGATTATAACTTAGCTATTGATATCTTGTTTCCTTGTCACCTATGGGACTTTGCATTGGGTAGCTTTTGCTAGCGCTGAACATAAACTATGATCTTGTAATATGATTAATGGAATATGCAACAACACTAAAAGATGACTTTTTAATTATTGTTTAAAGAGGGCTAGAGCATGGGGCTATTTTTGGTGCTCTAGTTTCTCTCCATAAGGACTCATCTGTAAGCGAACATCCGGGACTTACAGTACAACTGTGAGGGCTATATGGCTCTGGCTTTAGTCAAGTATGAGGACCTTTTCTAGCTTGTTAGTGGTAACCTTCATGGCGTAAGAATGGCTTGACGAATCGGGTATAGTGCGGCCTCTGTCCTTATGTGTATAGGCTGCGTGTTATTGTGCCATTTGGAAGGGGGGCTCTACATCTGTTTGCCGAGTGAATCTAATGGCCCTAACTTGTTAGACGAACCTTTGAAAGACTTCATAGTGAACCCTGCCGACCTTCCTTGGTAGTGGGTCAAGAGGCTGATCACCTCGGGCGAAAGGGTAAATCACGACTCACAGTGAAAGTGTACAACCTCTGCAGAGTGTAAAACTGTTATAACAGCCGTGCTCACGGTCACGAGTGGCCTTGGACCCTTACGGAATAGATGATCACTAATGGCTTTAATATGTGTTTTGCTATTCATTATTCATATTTACATTGATCATATGTTTATTGTGGGATTAATGAAAACCTGATGCTACTCATATGATAAAATTGTGACAACTAAAAGCTAAATGCAGTAAACCAGTGTCTATCCTTTTGAGCCTCATGAACCCTATGTTATATTTGTTGAGTTCGACATGGACTCACTCTTGCTATTTCCACCACAATCCAGTGTGTAGTAAGGTGCTACTTAGAAGAAGGATGAAAGTGTAGTGGAGTTTTCAGAAGTCTTTCAGAAGTGCTTGGCATATGGAGCCACCAGTCAGCCGTCCCTGAGAAGAATGGAGCCTAAAGTTTAGTCACCGTTCCGCGATACTCTGATGTAAGTGTTAATATAGCTATGTATACGTTATATAATAACATTGTTTCTGATACTTTTCATTCTGGCATATGTGTGGACTTCCTGGGCATACATATGAATAGCCTGGTTTTGTTCTTTAGAAAACCGGGTGTGACACATTACATAACCCAAAAGACATTCTCTGATAAGCATAAGTTCTATAGGGACATGTAAAGGTAGTTTTGCTTTGATCTTCAGGATGGATAGGGATTTGGTGATACCCCGAATATCCATCATGGAAACGAAAGAAAGAATGATTGGCTAACCGTTCTAACATCTCATCAATAAAAGGCTACGGAAAATGATCCTTCTTAGTAGCTTTATTAAGCTTTCTATAGTCTATGCACATCTGCCATCCTGTGACGGTACGTTGAGGGATTAACTCATTCTTCTCATTCTTAACAACAGTCATGCCTCCCTTTTTAGGCACAACATGGACAGGGCTTACCCACTCACTATGTGGCACGGGATAAATAATCCTGACGTGCAAAAGTTTCAAAACTTCCTTTTTAACAACCTCCCTCATCATATTGTTGAGTCTACGTTGTGGCTCTCTAGAAGGTGGAAAAGTAGGATATGTTGGAATGCGATGGGTGCAAAGGGCAAGACTAATTCCTTTAAAATCTTGAAGTGAATAGCCAAAAGTTGATCGATGTTTCTCTAGCACAACCATTAAGCAAAAAGTTTGCTCCTAAGTGAGTTTATCACTTATGATCACAGGGAACTCTGGATCGTCGTTTAGAAAAGCATATCTAAGACCGGTTGGTAAAGGTTTAAGCTCTATAGGAGGTCTAGGTGGCTCTGCAAACTCATCTAAAGGTTCAGGCTCAGAGTAATCAGCCTCTTCTTCTATGAAGAATTGAGCATCATCCTCTAGGCCTGAGTCAACTAAGAACTCTAGAGAAGCAGCCTTAAATTCCTCCAACGGGTCGAATTCTGGATAAGATTCGGTCCTAGTACTTAGAGAATGAGATATGGACATTGGGAATTGGAGTTTCTTTCCAAAACACATGTTTATTTTCCCTGTTTGTCCTTCATAAAGGAGTCTTCTAAAAGGTTGTCCTATCAATAGGTCGAAGTCCCATATGGGAAGACATAAAAGCTCAAATGAACCAAGGTTCCTTATAACTGGATTGGTTGGATATCTAAAATTCCTAGACTGGGGACAATGTGTCCTGAAAGACTCTTCATTAGTTTTGTAGTTGGGGTTAATGTCATGTGCCTCATTAAATGTTGTGCAAGTGAAGCAGACATGATATTAATGCCCACAACTAGATTATAGAGAGCATCTATGTGATCGGAATTAAATGAGCACTGTATTGGAAGACAGGGTGAATCCAAACGGATCACATCAGAGGAAAGCTCTTATTCCTCTAACCATTCACTGCTTATGACCGACACTAGCTCTGCTGAAGTGCTCTATAAGATACATCCTCAGAAAGGTTCAAGGATTCTCTAAGATGATTATGATGATTCTGTGGTTTCTTTATAGAATGATAATTCATAACGTTTCCAAAATTGGAAAAAGATCGGGTTCGATATCAAGCATAAAATCAGGAAATAGAATTTCTTCTTCTTCTTGCTCAGAACTTGGAATAGCTAAAGTAGATGGTATATCTGGCAAAGAATTTGCTTCAGCCACTTAAAGTTCTTCTTCTAGGAGATTATCTAATTCAGAGGATAGGATTTGATCTAAGATTAATCTTGCTTTTTTTGATGAAACATGCAAGAATGATCCTCCAGAAGTTGTATCGAGCAATTGCTTACTGTTTTTATGAAGACCTTTATAAAAATGTTGAAGAAGAATAGGATCTTGTAAACTGAGGTCCGGGCCAGAAGCTAAAAGAGTAGTGAAACGATTCTAGGATGAGGCCAAAGATTCACTAGGTTCTTGCTTAAAAGTCAGAACCTTGATTCTAAGGTCGACGATTTGGGAGATAGGGTAAAAATCTAGGCAAAAATTAGAATATAAGGATCCCCAATCTCCTTGTTGCTTACCTACGGCTTTATCATACTATTGTCTAGCTTTTCCCTTTAAAGAGAAAGAAAATAGCTTCCAACGTAAATTTGATTAGACATGCCCTCTATGCGAAGACAGTCACATGTTTGCTCAAAGTCTCTAATATGAAGGTAAGGGTTTTCGTCTACTCCTCCTAAAAAGGATAGGCTTTGGACCATTGCAATCAACCATGGACTCAACCTATAGTTAGGGGTTTGGATAGGTTGTGATGACTCCCATGGTACTAGGCTAGTCTCCATGGGTGCAGAAAATTGAAAGATAGGAATTGAATTTATGTTATCCATAAGGATAGAAAAAGGTAAGAAGAAAAAGGTAAGAAATAAAAAGGAAAAGATAAAAGTATAGGTACAAGGTAAAGCAAGACTTAAGGTTAACTCAGCTGACGTCTTTCTCCTCGGTAATGGCACCAGAAATGCTTGTTGATATTAGATACGCACATGAAGGAATTCAAGAAATAATCCGCAAGCGCACGGATATCGGTGAGCACTTCACCTAGGAGATAAGTCCAGAGTATCGTATTTGTTTTATCCGCAAGGAGAAAGCGTGCGATGACTAACCTAGTCTTTAGTATTACCCTTGGGCCGCACTACAAGGTGGCGGAGATATAAGCGATTAGAGAGAACTATGACAACAGTCTGGTTCCAACCTATGGCAAGCGATGATACTATAGGTCTTAGGGGAAATACCGATGGAAAAGAGACACCACAAAGGATGCTTGACCAGGGTACTTAAATCCTACCAAACCTTCTGACGGGAGGAGACTCCAAAGGTAACAATGGGATTGTCATGTCCCACGCTACTACTCACTAATTCGGCCAGATAGGGGATATCCACGAGTATTCCTAGCCCAAGCACCACGCTTACGCTACGAATGATTACTCTATTCCCTACGCGAAGTGAATAAAGTAAACTTGTAAACCAAAGAACAATAATAACAACGCACTTACTTAGTATTAGAAGTTGAATTGCCGAAGAATCCTAGAACCAAGCCTCGGGTTAGGAGACATGACCTCATAGATACAAGCTTGGAGAGGAGACACCGACAGGCCAGGCTTCCTCCAATCTTCTACCTCCACTCTAACTCTCTCAATCTAGAAGAATAACTCTAATCTCACATAGAGACTACAAAGCTAAACTCTCTTGTATGTGCCCTAGAGAAAGATCCATTCAACGGACCCCTCTCAGGCGAATTCTCTCTAGAAAATATGAATTAGGGTTTCTAAACTCTCTCCTCCAGGGGCCAGGGGCCTTGCTTATATAGTCCCCTAGAAAGCACCACAGCTCTCAGATCAAACCGACCTTGATCAACGATTTTTATTCATCCTCAAAGGCGGTGGAGGCTGGATCCGCGAGGTGGAAGCTGATTGGCTTCATGGGTGGGGCGCCCGCCCCTGGGGCTGGGCGCCCGCCCCTGTCACAGTGACAGTGGGTCCCACCTCCTAGAGTTTGACTTCCTGAACCTTCTAGATTATACTTTTTCAATCCGTGGCCCTTTCTCTCTATGTAAACCTGACATGTGGGCTATCTTTGATTATTTTCAGCTGGCACCCTGCAGAAATAGATATTCACCAAAACTCATGAAATTCTGTCAATTAAACACCTAGTCTATGGTGGTAATTAATTTTGTAGCATTCTTTTATTTAAGTTGATGGTTAAAAATGATAGTTAACTAGCGTCAACACAACCCACAAAAGCATTCAACTTAAGATGAACTCTAAGTTTATCATGCTCAAAACTTAAGAAGTAGAAGGTTGTATGACAAGCTTTTACAAAGTATCATAGAGAAACTATTCATCATCTTCAGTTCATTTTATCATCATTTTATTATAGCAGAGTTTCTCTCGAAATATTTTAAAGGCACTCCTCTCTATATTCTATGATCATGAATATTGAAACATAAAGCAAACGTGTATGTAAAGAGAGGGTTTAAGATTTTCATACCTGAGCTGGGAGAGATGCCTCCCCCAAGCTTGCCTTTTGCATAGGTTGGAACGTCTTCTAGTGTTTCTTTTGATTCTTTTCTTTATTGACTAACTAAGACTACTGGAATGCAAGCAAACGACTAAGCCTATAACTACTAGATAACTTATTCAGCAGGGATGCTACTGAATTTTATTCATTAATATTAAATATATTTTATATAGGCATTGCTTTAATGCATATCTATCCTATCAAGCATTAGCCACTGCAAACTTTACTTATTAACATAGAGTAGCTAAATGCAACTAACCTATCATGCAATGTAAATCAACTTTATTAGAAATTTAAATGTGATGTAACTATAGGAATGAAAGGGACATAAAACTTTCCTTTGTGTCGGGTTCAAGGTCATTCATCCTTGGTCGGAGGTTTTTCCTCTTGTTCCACCTCGGAGGCCTTGTTAGGATCAGGATTAGGAGATGATGAATTTGAGAAAGGATATTTCTTTTTATGCCATCTCTTTCTATTCTTCTTCTTGACAGGCTTCTCTGGGTCTTCAATCGGCTTTGGTTTCTTCATCTTGATTCTCTTTGGATGCATTTTCTTTTTCTATTTCTCATCAAAGATGGGTTGTCCAGAGGCAAAAGCAAATATTTCTTTTCTTTTAGCAAAGTGGAATTGGATTTGCCTAGAAGCCACATATATGCAAGCATTTGCAGTATTAAGGAAAGGACGACCAAGGATTAAGGGTGTATCCTCGGCGTTACCCATGTCTAAGATCATAAAGTCAGTAGATACATAAGCACTCCTAACTTTAGCTAATAAATCGGTGGCTACTCCCTCGAGATAACGGGTGAATTGATCAGCCAATTGTAAGTAAACTGAGGTTGATGCTAGGGGCATATAAAACAACTTATCATAAGTTTCCCTAGACATGATGTTAATACTAGACCTAGATCACACATTGCATTATGAAAAGTATAGGGTCCTATGGAATAAGTAATGGCGGGGTTCCCAGGATCACCTTTCTTAACAGGAAATCCCCAACCATTCTCAGAGAAGTCATACCTTGCCATAATAAGGTTGGCTGTCTCCATTGTTCCCTCAGGTTTGCTAGGAATTCTATCTTTTTCATAGGATGGGATAGCAGCAGCAATTTGAGCTAATTGGGTTTCTATCATCTTATTAAAACTAAGTTAGTTATTTAAGATAGAAGAAAATTCATCCAATTTAGCATTTATGTTTTCCAACATCTTGTCATGAGCATTTAACATTTTAGTAATGCTATTAGTCATTCTACTTTGACTATAAACAAGATCTTTCAAGAAAGCGTAACTATTATTACCTTGATTATTCAAACGAGAAGAAGAGTAATAATTGTTAACTCCCTGATTGTTGGAGCACTGATTCCAGCCTTGATGTTGTGGACGGAACCCGTTGTCGGTGTTGACGAAGTTGAGGTCCTCTTGGGTTTTGGGCAGGAATTTCCCAAATGTCCAACATCTCCTCAGATTTCACAAGTCATGTGGGAATCTGTGGCTTTGAATGTCTCTTGGGCACTCACTTTCTCATAATGTTCTACTCGCTTTGCGAGCAAATCCATCTTAGCTACAAGCATGTCAATTTCTTTAATTGAATGCATACCTTGTTTACGCGATTGGAGTCGATCGTCGCTCCATCCTTGGTTGGAGACCATCTTCTTGATCAGTGTCTTTGCATCTGCAACACTTAGCGAAAAGAATGCACCACTAGCAACAACATCTAAATGGCTCCTATCTAACAGCACTAATCCATGGTAGAAGTTCTAGATTAAAAGCCAATCTTCCATGCCATGGTGTGGGCATGCAGAGACATACTCTTGCATTCGTTCCCAAGCCTCGAGAATCGACTCATCAGCTAGTTGTTGAAAACTAGAGATTTTATAGGGCAGAGTATTAGTCTTCCCCATGGGGAAAAACTTAACTAGGAAAGCGTTAGAACACTTGTCCCAGGTATCTACAGCATTGCGGTTAGAGTAAAACCATCGCTTAGCCATTCCTACCAAAGAGAAGGGGAAAAGGCGAAGACGTATAGCCTCTTGTCTCACTCCCTTAATGGTGAATGTGCTACAAATCTCCAAGAAATGTTGGAGGTGAGATTTGCATCCTCGTGGGATTTCTCACAAAATGGACTAGCTTGAACCATCGTAATTAACACTAGCTTAAGCTCAAAGTTAGCATCCCCATTGATAACATTAGGTCTGGTGGCTACATTAGCAACCGAGGGTGCAGAAAAATCACGAATGGACTTATCGGCCATGATCATGTAGGGTAGTGATAGGATATGAGGAAAAAAGGATAAACTAACTAGGATAACACAAAACAACCTAGCTAACAAATTCAGCCTTATAAATTCAAAAATTTATAACTGCCGCAGGAGGTTGCAGGAGGCAGGGGGCGCCGGGCGGTTGTTGGCGGTCACTAACACACATTTATAACCACCAATTTAAGTCCAAAAAGGGAGAAATAAGCATACTTTGACACATATGCCTTTACTATTAACCTATTTCCACTTGTATTCGAGAAAGCATGTTTTGCCGGTCACACATCCAAAAACAAGTGGTAAACAAACAAAACATACCAAAATTCGCCAAGCAAAAAGCGTAATGCAGATTCTACGCCAAGGAGACAAGCAAAGGCCCATCCAAACATCCAAACTGGGCAGAATACCGACATGACAGTGGCCCAGGCCCACTCAACAATTGACTAGGTGAACTCGGTGGTGAAGGGAGCCAGCCCTGGTGCGGCCGCACCAGGGGTGCGCCTGCACCCCCACCACCACCACCTGGGCCCACCTTTTGCAGGCAGTTGCATGCTGCCATGCATAGTCAGTCCATGGTGGTTTCCTAAAATATGTGCACCAAACCAACCCCAAACCACTATATAAGAAGAGGAGGGGCTCATTCTTCAACACAACCATTTGGAGGTCTACCTCACTACCACCTCTTGTAGTCTTTTTCATAGTTTTAGTATTATTTGAGAGCAAGGCTAGAGCTACTTGGAGAGCTTATCTCCTTGGAAGAAGCACTAATTGGTATGAATACTACTATGAAGAGTTCTTCCAAGTTCATGTTCTCATATGTTTCATATAGCAATGCATATGAACTCGAGTATAGTTATATTCATGTTATAATCATGACATATGAACTAGCATATAATTTGTGGGTTATGATCATGACATGTTTAACTTTGATCTTAATCATTCATATAACTTATATGAGTAGAATTAGAGCTAAGTTGAGGTGGCGGTTCGTCGTGCATTCGGGTGTGCTCGTGTCCTATGGTTGTCGATCCATAGGGTCGGAGTCCATGGGGATGTGGGCAGTTTCCTTGTAAATGGGCGTGGTGCTCGGGTACAAGGGAACAAGCACATACATTTCCCTTTCTCCAGTTGAGGGGTAGGCAGTAGAAGGTGATAGCCCTATTTGTCCCTAGTAATCCCCCACATTCATCTGGGGTGTAGGAGTCTAAATTGTCACATGAGGATGCTGGCAGATCAGTACTCGGTGGCCTCCCGACTCATCTTGCACTTAGCCCTAGCTCTAATCATGTATCTTGTATGATTACTCACTATTCTTTGCATGGCTATTTTGGAACATGCCTACTCCACTTAGGATATTCTTTTATTCGTTGTTCTCCTTTTATCCTTGAGGTTGGCCCAAATGTGTGTCACAGTATCTCAAAACTTATCATGGCTTACCCCTATATTGAGTATTAGGTCTGGTATAGTCATGTCATCCTATTCATATCCATGCTAGACTCTTAACACCATGCCTCCCTTTGGGAAAATACAAATAACGATATCCTGAATGAATACTTTCAGGTGAAATGCTACAACGATAATTCCGTGCGCTTGTAGATTCATTCTGTGATCGTTTAGAACTATCGTCAAGGTATTTCTTGGCACGTTGCTAATTCTAGCAACGACGTTAAGAAACGCTAAGAGCGGTGGCATGGGGGCGCTGGCCGGCCCTTGGATGCACCATCTTTGCATCCTAGGGCACTGGTTGCTCCTCCAAGGCGGTTGTGAAGATAGCACGTGGTGAAATTTGGACGAGAAGTTAGTGGTTAAGTCGGTGGAGAGCTCGAAGTGTATGACAATGGTCCCATGAATCCACCATGAACAAATCTTGTCCCTTGATCAAACCGACTTGGATGGAGGCTTCCCATTGGCTAAGGAGGAGATCCCACAGATCAGTGACGTGGCAGGGCCACAGGTGGGGCCAGGCGGCGCCTGCATGTGGGCCCTCGGCCTGCTGTCACGTCCACTTGGTCCAAATGTTCATGTTTGTCACCATTTTGGTGTATTTTTGCCATATTTCCTGCATACAAATAATTTTGCAAGCACAAGTGGAACTAGGTGAAATTTAAACATAAATCTTCACATGTGATGATGGTTTTCCATGCTTTTGGGTCAAATGTTGATGGTAAAAACGGGTGTTAGTGACCGTCAACAAGCTCCCCCAAGCTACCCCTTTTTTGTCCTCAGCAAAGATGCGGGTTTAGCATAGGATAAGTCGTTGGATCAGGAGTTGCGTAACGATGTAATGCCCTACAAAAACTCATATATAAACAAATACTATCTCTTGAGTTGAACATGTTAGCACTTAGAAATTTCACCATCAGTCTTAGCAATGTGGGGCTTATAGCTTTCAGTCTATGAGCTTATGGTTTAGACGAATATCCTACCGCGCTCTCAATGGCTGCCTTCCTCGCCATGCCAGCCCATGCCGTTGTTTTGAACTCCCTCATTCACCTCATCTTGGAGACAATCCTTGTGTCCTTGAACACCGCCGTCGAAGAGCTGATCGGCAACAGAAATCACCTTGCGGCACTTGCTCTATTCCGATTGATGTAGCGGCGGCCGGTGCCGGATGCCTACATGATTGACTGCGTAAGGAGAGGGGTCAAGAGATGCTGCCCATCTGCCCTTGTTCTACACTGGCTGCCTGCAGAAGCTCTGAGTGTGTTTGGTTGGTGTTGACACCGTTTTTTGGCACGTGTCAAGATGGTTAGAGTGGGCTAAACGGCAGGAGAAGAGTTACTATATATACTGGCGACTGATGAAAATCAGCTTGTAAAGAAGGTTGCCGATGAATGGTGGTGACCGATGGAAAGGTTGATTTAGACTTAGGCGTTGCTAAGGTTGAAGATGTTATTGCCGATGCCGATGAAGGGAGGCTTGAAGGCTGCTGCCGATGAAACAGGAAGTATGCCGATGGAAAGGAGGTCGGTGAGAATTCCATCGTAATTAAGGCGGACAAAGAAATAGATAGGAGTTGATTTCCTTTTCTATGTTTGTTAGAGTCTAATTTGTATAAGAGTCATGTGTTTCCTTAGATATGGACTTGGTGTCCTAGTCGTATTTGGTTATGTTTCAGTAGATCAAGGTATAAATATAGATTGAAGGGCAATGTAATGAGATATATCAATCAATATCAAAACCAACTTTTACTCCTATTTGCATCTATTTACTTTTCAGCGACTTCATCAATTTGCATATTTTTCCTTTTTCACAAGTTCTCATCGATTCGGTGAGCTGCATCACTTCAGTGCGACCTTCGACGATCCTCGAGTTCCACGTGAGTACCTCTTGGCCATGACTTCCGGGCGTATCGCTGTTGTCAGGACCAAAGTGCTCGTATCTTCATCCTTGTCGATTAACAGGTCAAATCGACTGGCACGCTTTGGATATCGATTTCGGGTATTAGCCCTTTGTGTTTGCAGATCCACTTTTGCATCAACACATCTTTTGGCACGCCCGGTGGGACAAATTTGATCAATATGTTCAATCCTGAGATCGATGCGGGGAATATCATCACGGTATCAGAAGAAGATCTTAAGGAAGAGCAGAAGCAGGCTATGAAAAAGGCTATAGAAGAATACAGACAGCTTTGCTTGAAATCATTCAGCTTGAACAAGAGCGGACAAGTCATCCAGAAGCAAGATTTGCCGTTGCCTCGGCAAGTTACCTTTGACTCCAATCCGGGTAAACTTCAAGAGATGGTTAATTCTACAGTAAATCATGCTTTAATTAATCACTCCAATGTGTTGTCCAATACTGTTCATAATACTGTGGTTTGAACTCTCAAAGAAGGGCAAGCGTCACCGCATTACGTTGGGCATGCCTATCACCAACTAGAGCCGGCATCTGTTAATACTCCATCGGCTTCCTCAGCCGTTGTGGGTACAGATGTTACTTCCCCTCTAGTATCAGTAGGCTTACCTAATATGCAATCTACACCGATACGATCAGACTCGGTACTATCAGGAGGACGAGTTCAGCTTAATACAGATCTATCGGCATTAGTTTTGTCAGGCCCCGTGTCACAGAATAGCCAGATTACTGCTAATTGGTGGGGATATGGTATGCCTCCAGAGTCATCTGCTTTCAACCCTAGGTTACCTCAAGTGTTTGATGCAGCAGTAAAAGCTCCTATAACATCGGCTGTTTCGCCGATGGCTCAAGTGCCTCAATATGCCACATCAACTACTGTGCAACCAACTCTAGGAGGTTTTCAGATGCCTTTGGTTCAAACATCTAATTCAAGTCCATTGGCAAGCTTACTACCGATGCAGCAGAAGGCCCCTGCTATGAGTCAACCTGGAGTCCAGTTCATGCCTCAAGCTGGTTATAATTATACAACAATATCAGCAAATTACCATCCATCGGCAAATTTTGTACCGATGAATTCTAATAATGGTTGGTCAGGATAGTTGCCTGTTCAACATACAGTTTAGCAAAATCAGCAGGTTGCGGAGATTCATCAAGGTTATATGCAAGCTGGTTTTCAGAATCAAGCATCGGCAGCTCAGCCGATGAATCCTTTCCAGCAGGTTAATGGACCACAAGTAACAGCAAATATGCCGATTGCTGGGGATCGTGGGCCACAAAGATTTACAGAGGGATATCAGCAGGTACCTCCTGTAGAAATTCAGCCAGCTCGTCAACAAGAGGCTGATGCTTTTTGGGCCGATAAGATAGCAGAAATTATGAAGGATCAGTTTGGGATAAAGCCCAAGGTCAATACTTATTCTTATCGGACTCCATACCCTCTGGCATATGATTTAATTCCTCTCCCAAATCGGTACAAGGTACCAGATTTCACTAAGTTCTCTGGGCAAGATGATACATCAACCATGGAACATGTTAATCGCTTCATTATTCAATGTGGAGAGGCAGCTCGCAGAGATGAATTAAGAGTTTGATTATTTTCATCATCTTTGTCTAGATCAGCATTCACATGGTTTATTTCATTACCACCAAATTCTATTATTACTTGGGCTGATCTAGAAAAGCAATTTCATAAATATTTCTTTGCTGGAATCCATGAAAAGAAGCTTACCGATTTGGTAAAATTGAGACAGCGTAATGATGAATCAGTAGAAAGCTTTGTGCAAAGGCTACGAGATGTAAAAAATAAGTGCTATAGCCTGGTGCTGGATGATCGGAAGCTTGCCGATCTGGCTTTCCAAGGATTATTGCCACACCTTAAGGACAGATATGCTTCTCAGGAGTTTGAAAGCCTGAGTCATCTCGTGCAAAGGATCTCTGATCAAGATACTAGGGTTTTTTAACCTAAAAAGAATTAGAGCAAGAAGGTTTCATTTGTCGGAGAGGTAGAAGATTCTGATTCAGATGAAGAACCAGTTATCGGTTTAGCTGAGTGGGTTAAGAATAAAAAGCTGATATCTTGTCCCTTTGGTCAGAAAGAGCCAGAGAAGTTTACTTTTGATATCACCAAGGCTGACAAGATATTTGATCTTTTGCTTCAAGAGGGTCAGATTAAACTGTCACCTAATCATATGATCCCATCAGCAGAAGAGTTGAAGAAAATTTTGTACTGCAAATGGCACAATGCAACTGCACACAGTACAAATGAGTGCAAGGTGTTCAGGCAATAATTACAATTAGCTATTGAATCTGGGAGAATTAAGTTTGGTAGTTCCAAGACCTAGAAGCCGATGAAAATTGATCAACACCCTTTTCCAGCAAATATGTTGGATGCCAAAGGTAAGACCAAGGTGTTGACATTAGATAACTACCGATGAGTGGATCCCCAACATCGGATAACTACCGATGATGCAAAAAGTAAGGGGCTACTGGGAGAAAGTAGTAGTTCCAGAAAACCTCCTCGATCTGGCATTGTGATTACCCATCGAAGGCAGCAGGAGGGTTGGCGTCAGCGAAGGGACCGATATCGACAGCAGCAAGAAGAGAAACGCCGAGAAGAGTGGTATCAACATAAGGATCATTGGAGGTGTCCGTTTTTCATCCATTGTTGGGAAGAAGGTATTAAATTACCTACTGTTGAAAATTGCCCGGAGTGCAATGGTTATTATAGAGTTAATCGGTCAGAAAGGAGGTTTCAACCTAGCAATCAGAGTTTATCCATCAATGAGCCGATCAGAGGTAGAGCATCAGTGCATGATCAGTTGGGGAGCAGACTTAGTGTACATGAGAGGCTTGGTAAACGCGCTGGATACTTTCCAAGGAATCAAGAAGAGCTTGAAGAGATGGCAAACGCAAGAGTTCCTGATGAAGAAATATTTTACAGGGATCCTAATATACGTTGTGTAGAGTCAACTGGGACCTGTTATCAGCCGGTTTGGAAAACTAAGCTCCCTCAATGGTGCCCAGAGGGTTTGACAAGGACACAGAAAAGGAGGATGCAGCGTGAGCGTCAGGAGGACCTATATCGAGAGGAAAATTCCTCCAATGAGAGATCTGGCAATCAGCAGTGGCAAGTGAAACACAAAAATAAGGGCCCATCAGCAGATGTTAATATGGTATTTATGTTGTCGATGGAGTTTTTGGCACTATCTGATAATGAGGAAGAAGTTGTTTTCTCTGATCAAGTAGCTCAGTTGACGCTAGATCCAATGATGGCTATTTTTGAAAAACCTACCGATGACGAGAGACAGCATCTTAAGGCTTTGTTTGTGAAAGGCAGAGTCGATGGGCAGCCTGTATCCAAGATACTTATCGATGGTGGGGCTACAATTAATATTATGCCTTATGTGATGTATTGAAAACTTGGTAAGGGAGATCAAGACTTAACCAAAACCGATATGATGTTGAAGGATTTTGAAGGTAATGTGTCACCGGCTAAAGGGGCAGTATGCGTTGAGTCGACCATCGGCAGCAAAACCTTACCGACAACATTCTTTGTTATTAATGGCAAGGGTGCATATAATCTGCTTCTAGGTAGGGACTGGATTCATGCTAATTGTTGTGTTCCTTCTACAATGCATCAATGCCTCATACAATGGATTGGGGATAAAATTGAGGTTGTTCCTGGTGATTCTTCTTATATCATCGCATCGGCAGAATCAGATACTTATGAATGAACCAAATGCATATCAGGAGAAGTTTGGGAAAAAGAATTCCTCAAAGTTGCCGATTATGAAATTCCACCGATCCAAGTAGTCGGTTTTGAAGAAGAGTTTTAATGGATAGGTTTGCAGATGATGGAAAATTAGGTCAAGGGTTCACATCGGCTGATGATTTAGTAGAAGTAGATATTGGTGATGGTGATAAGCCAAGACCTACTTTTGTTAGTGCTAAGTTAGATTCCAAGTGTAAACAACAAATAGTCAATTTATTAAAAGAATATAAAAATTGTTTTGCTTGGGATTATACTGAAATGCCTGAATTAGACCGATCGATAGTTGAACATCGGTTACCTATTAAGTCTGGATTTTGGCCACATCAGCAGCCAGCGCGCCGATGCAATCCTAATATACTTCCTGACATTAAGGCTGAAATAACTAAATTAATTGAGGCAAAATTTATTCGGCAGTGTCGATATGCGGAGTGGATTTCTAATGTGGTTCCTGTTTATAAGAAAAATGGGAAACTTTGTGTTTGTATTGATTTCAGAAATCTCAACAAAGCCACACCGATGGATGGTTATCCAATGCCGATTGCTGATTTGTTGATTGATGCTGTAGCCGGACATCAAATTATCAGCTTCATGGATGGTAATGCAGGTTACAATCAAATATTCATGGCTGAAGAAGATATTCCAAAGACTGCTTTCAGATGTCCGGGTCATGTAGGATTGTTTGAGTGGATAGTCATGATGTTTGGTTTGAAAAATGCCGGCGCTACTTATCAAAGAGCTATGAACTTTATTTTTCATGAATACATCGACACATTAGTAGAGATCTACATCGATGACATAGTGATTAAGTCTAGAGATATCACAAAATATCTAGCCGATCTACAAAAGATACTGGAGTGCACAAGGAAGCATGGATTGAAGATGAATCCTAATAAATGTGCATTTGGTGTATTGTCACACCCAAAATTTTCTATTTTGGGTTGTGCGGGAAAAACGCTAAATAAAATAAATTATTTCAATATATGAATAAATTTATTAGATAAGTTAAGTTGTTGCTAATTAAATATAGAAAATTGGGGTTTTAAACTTTTTCATATTAATTTAATAATGTGGTGTTTGTGTGATGTTTGTCTTTGGTGTTGGTGAGTGCTATTATTTTTTTTAATACCATAGGATGACGTTTACTTCTCATCGGAAAACTTTTTGGTATTTTCTGGATCCAAAATTCCAATTTCCGTGAGCTTAATCTTTTTCCTTGATCTCTTCATCCATCTTTTCATAAGCTCCAAATATTTTATTTGGGTTCCTCATGTTCCATAATGTCTCTAGAAAATTCCCTCGAATTTTCGGAGCTTTCGGAGTATTTTTCGCGGCTTAAATAATAATTCTGGACTTTTCTAGAATTATTTTATCCACGAAATTAATTAATTCCGAAAATAATAAATATCTTATTTTCCACCAAAGCTTGTGTGCAATAATTCTAAATGTCCATTCATTTATTTACTAATGGGCTTTAATAATTAATTAGGCCTATTAGTAAAGATGGAGGGTGCAACGTCAATTAGCACCATATCGCTAGTTGACGTGTAGGTGGAGAGTCTTCCTCCCTATATATATGTATGGCCTGTCTGCTAGCCCTGTTTTCCGCCGCTGTTGCCGCCGCCGCCGTTGTTGTCGCCGCCGCCGCTGTTGCCGCCGCCGCCGTTGTTGTCGCCGCCCGCCGCCGCTGTTGCCGCCGCCGCCGCTGTCGCCGCCCGCCGCCGCTGTTGCCGTTCGCCGCCGCTGTTGTTGTCCGCCGCCGCTCGTAGCTCCCTCCACCTCTCGCCGAAGTTCTGCATCTACAGCTTGCGTTCCGGTGAACTTCCGACGAAGGCTCAGCGAGCTTTTCCAGCCACGTTTTTCGTCTCTGGAGAAAACCATCACTGCTGCAAGGTAGCCCTCGTCGTTCTCTACGTCGTAGTATACTCGTTTTCTCGAATCCGTATTCGTTTGATCGTGTTCCTAAATTATCTCTCTTTTTTTTCCGGCGAACCTCCATGGGATTGCATCAATCATCGTCCTCCAGCCATCCATGACTCATATCTTCGGGCCAATCGCACCTGTCGCCTCGAGACGTCTTCCCGCAGGCCTTAGGCAATGCTACGCTATCACCCATGCCTCTCTGCAGTTTGCACGTCCAGCAGCAGAAGCAGCAACGCCGGTTGCATGCGGCTGCTCCGGCAGTGCTCCATGCGTGCCTCAGCGAGCCACTACCAGCAGCAGTTGCGGTTGCGGTTGCGCCAGTGCACCACCGCTGCAGGCTGGCCGACCTCTGGCGGTGCCCTTCTTCCCGCACGAGTAGCAGCAGCAGCCACCATGGCCATTGTCTTGAGTCTACGAATCCGTACAGGTACATAGGTACAAGATGAAATATTTACGAGATTGCCACCAGCACTAAATTAATCACCATTTAATCGTTTTAACTCTGTTTTGCTTGGTTCAAATTGCCATAGTTTCGTAAAGTCGCGCTCTACGCGGTAGTACCAACGTTGGTCATGTCTCATAATTATAAATTTATTGATTTAGAAACTTTTTGATTAATAATTATTTAACCGCTGTTAATTAGAAAATAACTAAGGGTTATAATTCCATTCGCGTCGTGTCGTGTTTGTGTCGACGTAAACTATGTATTAGTAACGATGTTTATCATGTCATTTGATTATGAATTTATTAATTTAAATAGTAATTAGATTAATATATTTATTTAATAGTTTTCCAATTAAAAGCAATCCCGGTTTAAATCCGTTCTTGTTGTTTTGCAATAAGTGAATAGTTTGATCCATTCATTATTTATTTATTTCATCGAGCCATAATGCCATGCAAGCTGTTAGGTCTACGTATGTGCGCACAATGCAGGTTCCCATCCAATTTGCTAGCTTGATGACATCATGCATAAGTTTTGTGGCCGTTTTCCTTTAGAAAA
This sequence comes from Saccharum spontaneum, assembly GCA_022457205.1. Taxonomy (NCBI): domain Eukaryota; kingdom Viridiplantae; phylum Streptophyta; class Magnoliopsida; order Poales; family Poaceae; genus Saccharum; species Saccharum spontaneum. The sequence continues at coordinate 46,788,167 of CM039616.1, forward strand.
ACAAATCCCGAAATACAATAGAAATAAGTATATACAATCTTGTTTAGGCCATATCTTCCACGTTTTAACTCCGATTTGGCCCGTTCAAGTTGCGTTAGGTTTGTATTTGCAAGCTCTACATGTTAGTGTAGTTGTACAGTAGGTTTGGAAAATTTAATTTTCGAGTTTATATTAAAGTAATTATTTATCTATAGGAAATCTTAGAAAATTCATAACTTTCACGTTTTAAATCCGAATTTCGTGATCTTTACGTCTGTGTGATCGTAGCAACGTGTAGAATAGTTTTGTAAGCTTTCCTAAATGTTTTTCTACTGTTGGTGTACTGTTCTAATTGTATCTTTTGTTTGCTTCGTGTATGTTTGCTCGGAATGTTTGTATGTTGATGCTTGGTGATCGTATTTAGACGGTGAGCAGTAATACGACGATTAGGAGTATTATTTTGAGCCGGACCAGCAGTCTATCGGAGAACTTTAATCAAGGCAAGTATAACATGCGACTATCCTTGTTACCTATTCACTGAAATTATCATACATATGCATGTGTCCTCCTTGACAACCATAGAGATTATAACTTAGCTTTTGATATCTTGATTCCTTGTCAACCTTGGGTATGCATTTGGGTAGTTACTGCTAGCGCTTAATTATGAACAATGATCTTGTAATTTGACTAATGGATTATGCAACCAACTATTAAGATGATTTTATTATTATTGAAAAGGGGGCTAGAGCAAGGGGTTATATTGTTGCTCTGGTTACTCTCCATAAGGACTTATCTGTAAGCATTAACCGGGATTGACAGTACAACTGTGAGGGCTATATGGCTCTGGCTCTAGTTGTTCAAGAGACCTTTTCTAGCTTGTTAGTGGTTACCTTAAATGGCGTAAGAATGGCTTGCCACGTTGGGTGTAGTGCGAGCCCCTGGCCTAGTGTGTATAGGCTGCGGTTGTTGTGCCACAGGGAAGGGGGGTTCTACATCTGCCTGCCGAGTGAATCTAATGGCCCTAACTTGTTAGACGAACTTTTGAGTGGCTTTATATGATTTCTGGTGTTTTGGGGAGTCGCGAACCCATGCATTTGGAAGTTATGACTCACAGTGAAAGTGTACACCTCTGCGCAGAGTTAAAAACTGGTATACTAGCCGTGCTCACGGATACGAGCGGCCTTGGAACATCTACAGATAGATGATCACCATTGTTATATCATGTTTTATTTACTGTTGATTATTATTATGCTCATGTTAATGCTATTCATTATCCTTATTACAATTGATCATTGATTCATTAATGGGATTGGAATACCTTGATGCTACTCAATTGCTAATTATATGATGATTAAAAGCTGAACGCAGTCAAATAGTGTCTAGCCTTTTTGAGCCTCATGAACCCTATGTTATACTTGTTGAGTTCGACATGGACTCACTCTTGCTATTTCCCCCACACTCCAGTATGTAGTAAGATGCTACTCGGAAGAAGGACAAAGGTGTAGTGGAGTTTTCAGAAGACTAGTAGAAGTGCTAGGCATATGTTACCCCCAGTCAGCCGTCCCTGAGAAGAATGGAGCCTGAAGTTTAGTCACCGTTCCGCGATACTCTGATGTAAGTGTTAATTTAGCTATGTATATGTTATATAATAACATTGTTTCTGATACTTTTTCATTCTGGCATATGTGTGGACTTCCTGGGCACACATATGATTAGCCTGGTTTTGTTCTTTAGAAAACCGGGTGTGACAGAGTGGTATCAGAGCGGTGTTGACTGTAGGACGTATGCCAAGTAGCACTGGGCGTATTCTGAAACTCATTTTACTATAAAACTATTTTGTCATCCCTTGACTCATTGATTTTGACTATTGCCTCTTCCTTGTCCTGTTGTATCTCCTCCTTATATAGCTTCCTTTGAGCTATTATTTCTTACTCCCTTGGATTTTTTTTTATATTATTTTTACTAAAAGTTTTCTGATCTTACCTGGTTCAAAGATTTGATGGTCTTTCATCATCTATAATCTGCCATTTAGGATGACCACCATTGTTGAAGAAGCACGTGTAGTACCGATGATGTGATGTGTGTTTGTTTTGCTTGATGTGTTGCTTGTGTGTTGCCTTGTTCTTGTGTTTCAAAGGTGGATCGGAAGGTATAAGTCTTGAGGAGTAGCTCAATCTAGGTTAAGTGGGGTAGGTTTTACGTAATACTCCGCATGCTGATTTCTATAGCAGTCTGCAATGTTTCTGTTATATCTTAAGATATGGACATGAGAAATTTATGAAATTTTACTGGGAATAACTAGACTTCTGTATCTTTCCAAACCCACTGGACTTACCTTTTTATCTATTTTGAGCTAAGAGATATACCTGTTCTAAGTTGAGGTTACTGCACAGTCTGGAATTCTGGAACAGTTTTGGATAAGACCTGTTTTTGATTAACTTATTGACAGAATCTGGGAAAGTGTTATTAATAAAAGTTGTAGATAATTTCATAAGCTTTCCAACCATATAAAGATCACCTTAATCGGATGTTTGTATCTCGAGATATGTCAGATTTACTGGACTGCTAAAATTGGAATTCGCCCAGAAATTTTCTCCATTACTTCCTTATCTTGTATAAGTGAATATATCATTGGATATCTTTGAATCTCATTGATTTGCCTTGGAATCTTACATTAGAGATGATTATGGTTATTTATTATAAAAGGAGATGCAAGTTACTTTGGTGTCCCCTAGTTTTTTTCTTAAGGGGTAGCAAAGTTGTGAGTGTTGCAAGATGAAGGTTTCGTATGTCCTAGTGCTTCACTTGGAAGAAGTGGTTATCTCTATGATTGGAAGTCTACTCATGTGCTAGTGTTGTTTGCTTGGGATCAGTTCTTTGTTGGATCGTCTACAAGAAGCTCGGGTATTTGTTAGGACTGGTCTTCACTTCAAGCTATCATCAGTTGGGAGTTCAACATTTAATTCAACATACTCTATACAAGTTAGCATGGACGACATAGGAAGGAGATGTTGGAAGTCTATAGTTAGTTTCATGGAAACTTAGATGACATCACCCCCATATCAAGTATGTTTAGTAAGTTTTAAGTGAAGTGAGTTTTCTACTTGGATAGGTATTCTCTAGTGGAGTTACTATGAAGAAGAGCTCAAGAGAGTTGAATGTGGAAAGCTCTTAAGGCTGTAAGTGTGGCATTTATTGGGATTATAAGAGCGACATCTACGTGGATCACAAGAATCTGAGGGATATCTTCGCTATGTTGGTTTTGAACCTGTGGTATCATCATCAGTTTGATCTAGATCAAGATTTTTATGAATTGCAAAGTGTTGCCTTCAATGACATTGCTAGGTGGAACAAAATCTTTGTTAAGTGGGGTAGTGTCCGTTACCATCATCAATCTCAAGCGACGAGGTACGAAGAACTGAAGATCAAACCTTATCTTTCTTGTCATCTTTTGGCTATCCTTGATCTATGTCTTATATCTCATCAACGCAAATCAAAGAAGCATGAAGACTTGAAGATTAGTGTCATCGATCTCTCTAGTATCTCTGAATCTTGTTCCTACCTTATCCTGTCTTTTTAGAACAGTCTGTCTTCTTTAGCTTATATATCTATTTTTGGACGCCCAAAAATCATGGATAAATTCTGGACAATAGTAGACTTCAATATCTTTCTCTGACCGTAAGAACCACCCTGATAGCTATTATGGTTTGGGAATTATGAAAATCACAAGACGACGCATCTGTGCTGTCAGCAACCTGGAATAGTTTCTGTTGTGCACAGTTTTCGACTACCTTAACTGTAGAATCTGGAGATGTGTTCTATAAGGAAATTGTAGTAAATTTGATAAGCTTTCCAACGGTATAAGCTACAATATCATAGGATTCATAGAACTCAAGTTATAACTGTATTTCTGCACTGCTATTTTTCTGCTCGTGAGGAAGAGCAGGATTACTTGATCTTGGATATGCTCATAAGTCTCTTTGAGATGGTAGAAGGACATGATGATAGTTATCACTCAGAAACAAATATAATCTATCCATTGGTGTTTTCTAGTTGATCTCTTCTTAAGGGGGTTTGCCGAACTAAAGACGATACAAGATGGAGGTTTTATACGTTCTATTTCGTCACTTGGAAGCATCACCTATCTACATGATTGCAAAGTTACTATCGAGCGCAGGTATCCTTTCTCAGAGTGGTAACCTGTTAGAACCATCTATAAGGATCGTAAGTGTCTAAAGGACACCTCTACAAAGTTGGTTATGAGTTTGTGGCATCATCATCATTGGATAAGAGTTGATCAGAGAAGAGTGAAGATTTACAAAATCAACTTTATCTTTCTCCCTAGTCTCTTCAAATCTCGGGACGAGATTCCTGTTAAGTGGGGTAGAATTGTCACACCCAAAATTTTCTATTTTGGGTTGTGCGGGAAAAACGCTAAATAAAATAAATTATTTCAATATATGAATAAATTTATTAGATAAGTTAAGTTGTTGCTAATTAAATATAGAAAATTGGGGTTTTAAACTTTTTCATATTAATTTAATAATGTGGTGTTTGTGTGATGTTTGTCTTTGGTGTTGGTGAGTGCTATTATTTTTTTTAATACCATAGGATGACGTTTACTTCTCATCGGAAAACTTTTTGGTATTTTCTGGATCCAAAATTCCAATTTCCGTGAGCTTAATCTTTTTCCTTGATCTCTTCATCCATCTTTTCATAAGCTCCAAATATTTTATTTGGGTTCCTCATGTTCCATAATGTCTCTAGAAAATTTCCTCGAATTTTCGGAGCTTTCGGAGTATTTTTCGCGGCTTAAATAATAATTCTGGACTTTTCTAGAATTATTTTATCCACGAAATTAATTAATTCCGAAAATAATAAATATCTTATTTTCCACCAAAGCTTGTGTGCAATAATTCTAAATGTCCATTCATTTATTTACTAATGGGCTTTAATAATTAATTAGGCCTATTAGTAAAGATGGAGGGTGCAACGTCAATTAGCACCATATCGCTAGTTGACGTGTAGGTGGAGAGTCTTCCTCCCTATATATATGTATGGCCTGTCTGCTAGCCCTGTTTTCCGCCGCTGTTGCCGCCGCCGCCGTTGTTGTCGCCGCCGCCGCTGTTGCCGCCGCCGCCGTTGTTGTCGCCGCCCGCCGCCGCTGTTGCCGCCGCCGCCGCTGTCGCCGCCCGCCGCCGCTGTTGCCGTTCGCCGCCGCTGTTGTTGTCCGCCGCCGCTCGTAGCTCCCTCCACCTCTCGCCGAAGTTCTGCATCTACAGCTTGCGTTCCGGTGAACTTCCGACGAAGGCTCAGCGAGCTTTTCCAGCCACGTTTTTCGTCTCTGGAGAAAACCATCACTGCTGCAAGGTAGCCCTCGTCGTTCTCTACGTCGTAGTATACTCGTTTTCTCGAATCCGTATTCGTTTGATCGTGTTCCTAAATTATCTCTCTTTTTTTTCCGGCGAACCTCCATGGGATTGCATCAATCATCGTCCTCCAGCCATCCATGACTCATATCTTCGGGCCAATCGCACCTGTCGCCTCGAGACGTCTTCCCGCAGGCCTTAGGCAATGCTACGCTATCACCCATGCCTCTCTGCAGTTTGCACGTCCAGCAGCAGAAGCAGCAACGCCGGTTGCATGCGGCTGCTCCGGCAGTGCTCCATGCGTGCCTCAGCGAGCCACTACCAGCAGCAGTTGCGGTTGCGGTTGCGCCAGTGCACCACCGCTGCAGGCTGGCCGACCTCTGGCGGTGCCCTTCTTCCCGCACGAGTAGCAGCAGCAGCCACCATGGCCATTGTCTTGAGTCTACGAATCCGTACAGGTACATAGGTACAAGATGAAATATTTACGAGATTGCCACCAGCACTAAATTAATCACCATTTAATCGTTTTAACTCTGTTTTGCTTGGTTCAAATTGCCATAGTTTCGTAAAGTCGCGCTCTACGCGGTAGTACCAACGTTGGTCATGTCTCATAATTATAAATTTATTGATTTAGAAACTTTTTGATTAATAATTATTTAACCGCTGTTAATTAGAAAATAACTAAGGGTTATAATTCCATTCGCGTCGTGTCGTGTTTGTGTCGACGTAAACTATGTATTAGTAACGATGTTTATCATGTCATTTGATTATGAATTTATTAATTTAAATAGTAATTAGATTAATATATTTATTTAATAGTTTTCCAATTAAAAGCAATCCCGGTTTAAATCCGTTCTTGTTGTTTTGCAATAAGTGAATAGTTTGATCCATTCATTATTTATTTATTTCATCGAGCCATAATGCCATGCAAGCTGTTAGGTCTACGTATGTGCGCACAATGCAGGTTCCCATCCAATTTGCTAGCTTGATGACATCATGCATAAGTTTTGTGGCCGTTTTCCTTTAGAAAAACAAATCCCGAAATACAATAGAAATAAGTATATACAATCTTGTTTAGGCCATATCTTCCACGTTTTAACTCCGATTTGGCCCGTTCAAGTTGCGTTAGGTTTGTATTTGCAAGCTCTACATGTTAGTGTAGTTGTACAGTAGGTTTGGAAAATTTAATTTTCGAGTTTATATTAAAGTAATTATTTATCTATAGGAAATCTTAGAAAATTCATAACTTTCACGTTTTAAATCCGAATTTCGTGATCTTTACGTCTGTGTGATCGTAGCAACGTGTAGAATAGTTTTGTAAGCTTTCCTAAATGTTTTTCTACTGTTGGTGTACTGTTCTAATTGTATCTTTTGTTTGCTTCGTGTATGTTTGCTCGGAATGTTTGTATGTTGATGCTTGGTGATCGTATTTAGACGGTGAGCAGTAATACGACGATTAGGAGTATTATTTTGAGCCGGACCAGCAGTCTATCGGAGAACTTTAATCAAGGCAAGTATAACATGCGACTATCCTTGTTACCTATTCACTGAAATTATCATACATATGCATGTGTCCTCCTTGACAACCATAGAGATTATAACTTAGCTTTTGATATCTTGATTCCTTGTCAACCTTGGGTATGCATTTGGGTAGTTACTGCTAGCGCTTAATTATGAACAATGATCTTGTAATTTGACTAATGGATTATGCAACCAACTATTAAGATGATTTTATTATTATTGAAAAGGGGGCTAGAGCAAGGGGTTATATTGTTGCTCTGGTTACTCTCCATAAGGACTTATCTGTAAGCATTAACCGGGATTGACAGTACAACTGTGAGGGCTATATGGCTCTGGCTCTAGTTGTTCAAGAGACCTTTTCTAGCTTGTTAGTGGTTACCTTAAATGGCGTAAGAATGGCTTGCCACGTTGGGTGTAGTGCGAGCCCCTGGCCTAGTGTGTATAGGCTGCGGTTGTTGTGCCACAGGGAAGGGGGGTTCTACATCTGCCTGCCGAGTGAATCTAATGGCCCTAACTTGTTAGACGAACTTTTGAGTGGCTTTATATGATTTCTGGTGTTTTGGGGAGTCGCGAACCCATGCATTTGGAAGTTATGACTCACAGTGAAAGTGTACACCTCTGCGCAGAGTTAAAAACTGGTATACTAGCCGTGCTCACGGATACGAGCGGCCTTGGAACATCTACAGATAGATGATCACCATTGTTATATCATGTTTTATTTACTGTTGATTATTATTATGCTCATGTTAATGCTATTCATTATCCTTATTACAATTGATCATTGATTCATTAATGGGATTGGAATACCTTGATGCTACTCAATTGCTAATTATATGATGATTAAAAGCTGAACGCAGTCAAATAGTGTCTAGCCTTTTTGAGCCTCATGAACCCTATGTTATACTTGTTGAGTTCGACATGGACTCACTCTTGCTATTTCCCCCACACTCCAGTATGTAGTAAGATGCTACTCGGAAGAAGGACAAAGGTGTAGTGGAGTTTTCAGAAGACTAGTAGAAGTGCTAGGCATATGTTACCCCCAGTCAGCCGTCCCTGAGAAGAATGGAGCCTGAAGTTTAGTCACCGTTCCGCGATACTCTGATGTAAGTGTTAATTTAGCTATGTATATGTTATATAATAACATTGTTTCTGATACTTTTTCATTCTGGCATATGTGTGGACTTCCTGGGCACACATATGATTAGCCTGGTTTTGTTCTTTAGAAAACCGGGTGTGACATGTATCGGCAGATCAATTCTTGGGTTTTATGGTGCATCAGCGGGGCATTGAAATCAGTAGGAAGTCTATTGATGCAATCAACAAGGTGGTTGCTCCTGCCAATAAAACTAAATTGTAATCTTTGATCCGTAAGATTAATTTCATTAGAAGATTCATATCTAATCTGTCGGGTAAGATCAAGACTTTCAGTCCATTACTTAAATTGAAAGCCGATCAGGAATTTGAATGGGGAGATGAGCAGCAGTTAGCTCTAGATGAAATTAAGAAATATTTAACAAATCCTCCAGTGCTAGTTCCACCTCAACACGGGAAACCTTTCAGATTGTATTTGTCAACTGATGATACTGTTATCGGTTCAGCTCTTGTTCAAGAATTTGAAGGGAAAGAACGTGTTATTTATTATTTGAGCAGAAGATTAGTGGATGCTGAGACTAGGTATTCGGCCATTGAAAAATTATGTCTGTGTTTATACTTTTCTTGTGTCAAATTGAGACATTATTTGTTATCTGCCGAATGTACGGTCATATGCAAAGACGACGTGGTCAAGTATATGCTGTCAATGTCAATATTAAGTGGTAGAATCGGTAAGTGGATGTTAGCATTATCAGAATTTGACCTACGTTATGAATCGACTAAAGCAGTTAAGGGACAGGTTATGGCTAATTTTGTCACTCAGCATCATAATTCAGTGGACTCTTTGGAAGTTGCTCCTTGGATACTTTTCTTCGATGGGTACACATGTGGTGAAGGAGCAGGTATCGGCATTGTGTTGATTTTCCCTCAAGGAAGGAAATATGAGTTTTCATTGCCGATTGTTGCTACATCGACAAACAATCAGGCTGAATACCAAGCTTTGATAAAAGGGTTAGAATTGCTTAAGGAGATACGTGCCGATGCTATTGAAATCTTTGGCGATTCTATGCTAGTTATAAATCAATTGGCTGAGATTTATGAATGTCGAAGTGAGGTTTTAATTTCATATTATGAGAGATGTCTGCAATTGTTGAAAGGGTTTAGAGATTTTCGTCTTGAACATGTTTCTCGATTGCATAATGAAGAGGCTAATCGACTAGCTCAGCATGCTTCAGGGTATCAGCCTATTCAAGAAGTGCTAACATCAACAGTCGACACCGATGACTGGAGAAGGGAGATTGTCGATTATTTAAAGGATCCATCTAAAAAGGTTGAAAGACGTATAAGATTCCAAGCTACCAAGTATGTGCTTCTTGATGATGAATTATATTATCGAACCATAGATGGAGTTTTACTCAGATGTGTTAGCAGTGATGAATCAAAAAGCTTGATGGGTGAAATTTATGAAGGAGTGTGTGGAGCACATTAATCGGCTCTCAAGATGAAGTGGATGATCAGAAGGAATGGATACTATTGGCCGACTATTCTTGAAGATTGTTTTAAATATTTTAAAGGATGTCAGGGGTGTCAAAAGTTTGGTAATATTCAAAGAGCGCCCGCATCGGCTATGAACCCTATAATTAAACCTTGGCTGTTCTGAGGATGGGCTATTGATCTCATCAGTCAGATTTATCCGCCATCGAGTAAAGGACATAAATTTATTCTGGTTGCTACCGATTATTTCACAAAATGGGTTGAGGCAAGTCCTTTGAAAAAGGTGACATCGGCTAATACGATCGATTTTGTGCAAGAGCATATTGTTTACCGATTTGGTATTCCTCAAACTATCACTACCGATGAGGGTACTATGTTTACATCGGGAGAATTTGATGAGTTTGCTGTAAGTATGGGAATTAAAGTTTTAAATTCTTCTCCATATTATGTTCAAGCTAATGGTCAGGCTGAGGCTTCTAACAAAGGGATTATCAAGCTCATTAAGCGCAAAATTAAAGAAAATCCTAAAAGGTGGCATACAGTATTAAATGAAGCCTTGTGGTCATATCGGATGTCGTGTCATGGTGCAACCAAGGTAACGCCTTATCAGTTAGTATATGGACACGACGCAGTGTTGCCTTGGGAGATTAAAATTGGCTCTAGGCGAATACATTCTCAAGATCAACTGATAGCCGATGACTATGATACTCTTATGAAGGATGAGTTGGAAGATGTGGCAGGTCATCGGTTAAGGGCTTTAGTTAGCATCGAAGAGAATAAGAAAAGAGTAGCTAGATGGTATGACAAGAAGGTGAAGATAAAGGAGTTTGTCGATGGAGATCTGGTTTGGAAGTTGATTTTACCGAATGGGACTAAAAGTTCAAAGTTTGGAAAGTGGTCTCCTAATTAGGAGGGTCTATATCGGATAAATCAATATGTTCCTGGTAACGCATATATTCTCGAAACCCTCGAAGGGGTTGTGTTTCCCAGAGCATTAAATGGAAAATATTTAAAGAAATATTACCCTAGTATCTGGATGGATGCATAAAAGTATAAGTGCCGATAACAGTCCTATCGGCTAGAATTATACAGGGATGTCGATGTCTCATAAATTGCCGATGCAGTAAACAAGATTTACAAGTTTAACAAGGATTGGATAGTCGATATCGTGCGTAGGCGAATCTGGTCGGCTTCCTTCATTTCTTTGATGTCTTCATCAGCAACACCCTCCACAGGCTTAAGTTTCTTCTTCATGGCCAAGGGTTTGCGAGCTTGGACGTCTCTTTCTTACTGAAGGGCCTTGATGACATCGGGAAGCTGGCTCTCTTCTTGTCTGGTGTGAGCTAGGGCTGTTTCAACTTCCTCCAATTCAGCTAGTAGAGCTGTCCTCTTTGCCGATAGATCCAAAATTTTCTGCTTAAGATCAGCATCTAAGGTCTGCAAGTTGCTGATACTCTTGTGCTTCTCATCGGCAATCTGTTTTAGCTGCAGCATCTCTTCCTTGAGTTGGGCTTGAGCTGCTCTATCGGTAATACGGTGAGCAGCCCGTTGATACTGCAATTGTCGGCTCTCTAGATGGACTGCTGGGAAGAGGGTTTCTTCAATATCGGCAGGAATTTGGCCACGAATTGTTTTGAAAATGGCCTTTGCAGGATCTGAATCATTCACCAATTGAGCTGTATCTTGTTGTAACAGATCTAGGAGAGCTTCTAACTTGGCGTAGATTTCTGCTGATATTGTTCCTAGTGCCAGGGAAGAGCTTGCTTCTTCTCCATCATCATTGGAAACATCGATAGCGAAGGAGAATAAGCTATTGGGAGAGTCTTATTCCTGGGAAGAAGAAAGGAAGTCAGTTAAGGATAGATATGAATATTATAAATCGACTAGGTCAATCGGCTTACCTGCTTCAAGGCGATTTCCTGTGCTTGGCTAGAAGGAGCAGCTTAGAGGGTGCCGTGTGGAGGATCGGCAGAGCTTGCCGATGGGATATCTTCTCTGACTTCATCAGTGGTTGGCCCTTGGGGTATGATGGCCGATGGTATATTCTGTACAGGAGGGTTAACTTGCTCAGCTACGTTGACTGGCTGGCTTGCAGATGATGGGGCAGATGTGGGGACTAGCATGGACTTCTGTCGTTTTTGCTGAGCCTCGATATCTGTTAAAGCTTTGTGCTTTTCTTGGGTCTTAGCAACGGTTGGCTGGGGGGCATCGGCACTTGTTGATTGCGGAACTTGAGCGCCTGGTATGCTTGCCGATGTACCCATTTGTTGCTGTAAAACAAGTGTAAGATTTGATGTTTAACAGATAAAATGTAAAGTTAAAGGAATACCTCTGAAGGCTGGCTGGAGGTAGTGGTGCTCAATGTTGGAGGAATTGCCGATGGCGATCCAGCAGCGGCTCTTACACCCTGATGGTTAATGTTAGTATAGTTTGTGATCGGTATGAGTAGAAATAAACAAGGTTATTACCCTAAATGCCTTAATTAGGCTTGTAGCAGTAGCCAATGGAGTAGCCCTAGCTGTAGCCAGTTTTGATCTAGAAGTGATAGTCTTAGCACGGGTCCTCTGGTCAGTTAAAGCAGCTAGGGTGGGGGCGTTGTAGCCGATCGGTGATATTGGGGAAACAGGTCGAAGGTTGAAGGGTCTTCCACTCTTGCTCATAGATGGTACTAGGTCGTCGACCTGTCACGAGAAAGTTAGCTGCCGATATATGAAAGAAAAAAATAGAAGGGAGTTAAAAGAAACTTACTGCATCATCGGGAATGGCGTATTCAGGGTCGATCATGTGCCGATATGTGTGGGAGGATGTTGCAAATAATTGTTCCCTCCATTCTCGCCACCATTGCTTATATGATTCAGTGATGAAAGATGCTGGTGACCAGATGGAAAGATCGACGTCTGTAATATCGGCATCGGGGGAAAGTCTCACTACCCTGCTCCATTCTGTTCCACTGGTGATTGTTTCTCTGGGTTTGATCACATCAGCAAAGCAGAGTTTGATTGGCAGTTGCCCAAAAGCCAATTGACGGGATACTGCCGATGGATTGTAAAACTCATAAGTGGTATTGGTATTTTTCCCACTACCAAATGTGTTCACTGGGATTGCCCTGGGAGTAATGATGGCCATCATGAGCTCATTATCTAGGTTCAGCTCGTCATCGGCAAAGTTGAAGAGAAGAGGGAACTTGTTTTCTTCATCAATATAGGGTACCCAAGCCCTATGGTCACGAGGAAGACCATTATAGAAGTTTTGAAAGAATCTGCCGATCTGATCTTCATTGGCTTCTGTTCCAGGGAGAACAATTATGGCTTCACCAAAATTGAGAGGTGGGCGTGTTGCCGATTCCTCATCTCCAAGGACGTAGTCTTCGGCAATTTCTCGTGGGAACTCTTGGGCGAAGAAGTCCCATTGCAGGCTTTTGTGCATATGGGCATTTAGCCACATGTTGATAAACCACCATGGGCCTCCTAAATTGCTGATGGGTTCGCCAAGCAAAAGTTTCTGAGACACTTGGTAAAGGAGATGATAGGTGGAGCTCAGAAGGTATTGGCCAAGAGGGAACCTTACACCATTGGCCAAGAGTTCAGCCGCGGGGAGGAAGGCGTTGGTTGGTCCTACCGATCGACCACAGAAGATAAATTTTTCTAACCACATATTCAAGAATATGGCGTGTTCCCTCTGGTTAACTGTCCCGGTCCTTCGGTATTCTTGAATATATCCTGTCCAGCCGTCGATGTTACGGGTATTCACTCTGTTTAGCTTTTCTACCATAGATGGAGCCCTCATCGGCAGTTGAGATATCCAAGCCGGTGAGCATGTATACATCGGCAAGAGTGGGGGTGGCTGGGCCATGTCCAAACATGAAGGTGTTTGTTGTGTCTGACTAGAAATAAGCAGCAGCAATCATCATTGATTCATTTTTCTGCATATCGGCAATAGATAGCCTAATGCATTGGTCTATCTTCCATTCTGCCCAGTACACCTGCATCGATCCATTTACCCTCAAATACCAATCTTTCCACCCTTTGGTGGTTTTGGGCCAGGATCGGAATGTGTCTTTCCATAGATTCAGAGAAAAGTTCTAGGCTCTAAAGGGGATTCTGTTAACTTCTGCGTTGATTAAGTCAGTTAGATCTGGGTTGCCCATTGGACCTAGGCATTAGAAGTGCGGTTGATCGGTTGGAATAACCAATTTGTTGCATAGTTCCTAAGTTTGGAGGATCAAAAGAATAGAAAAAAGAGGAAAAAATTACCAACTGTATGAACTCGCAAAGACCAAAGGAATCAAGGTAAAAGTAACGGAAGTGGAACGAACCGCAGGGACGTCGAAGTTGATCGCCATTGCTCCGAGGAGGATGAGGGTACAGACTGGGGACTTGAGGTTGACGCTGGAAGGAGTTCTTGTTGGATTGAGGTCGCGTGTTTGTTCGTCGGAGTCGCCGCCGGAAAGAGAGAATGCCAAAGGTTGGAGTTTGAGGGTAGAAGACGAGCGTTCCAGAGAAATCTATTTATAGGCCGCTTGGAGTAGGGGTATTATGGACTTATTTCTATGTTGCGCGCGTGTGGGTCGAGGTGGTTCAGATGGATATGGTAACTGTTCGCACAATAATCAAGGGATTGTACATAAGATTTGATGGCAAGTAATCATGACTTGGAAAGGATCTCGGTACAAGATATTTTAGTTCTAAAAATGGCGGCGTTATTATGTTAAGGTCTTGCCGATGGGTTATTGTTTCGGTATCTTAACCATAATCGGGGCCAGAATGGTTGGAAATTGTGTGATATTTATTGAGGTACGTGAATCAGAACTAGATTTGATTAGATTCAGTAACAAATTATGTTATGCTTGGAGAATGGGTTAAGATAAATGGGCAAAGGCAAGCATTATCTGGAATAAATTTTGGAGCATCAATGTTTTATACTCTGATATTGGGGGGCATGTGTTGACACCGTTTTTTGGCACGTGTCAAGATGGTTAGAGTGGGCTAATCGACAGGAGAAGAGTTACTGTATATACTGACGACCGATGAAAATCAGCTTGTAAAGAAGGTTGCCGATGAATGGTGGTGACCGATGGAAAGGTTGATTTAGACTCAGGCGTTGCTAAGGTTGAAGATGTTATTGCCGATGCTGATGAAGGGAGGCTTGAAGGCTGCTGCCGATGAAATAGGAAGTATGCCGATGGAAAGGAGGTCGGTGAGAATTCCATCATAATTAAGGCGGACAAGGAAATAGATAGGAGTTGATTTCCTTTTCTATGTTTGTTAGAGTCTGATTTGTATAAGAGTCATGTGTTTCCTTAGATATGGACTTGGTGTCCTAGTCGTATTTGGTTATGTTTCAGTAGATCAGGGTATAAATATAGATTGAAGGGCAATGTAATGAGATATATCAATCAATATCAAAACCAACTTTTACTCCTATTTGCATCTATTTACTTTTCGGCGACTTCGTCAATTTGCATATTTTTCCTTTTTCACGAGTTCTCATCGATTTGACGAGCTGCATCGCTTCAGTGCGACCTTCGACGATCCTCGAGTTCCGCATGAGTACCTCTTGGCCGTGACTTCCGGGCGTATCGCTGTTGTCAGGACCAAAGTGCTCGTATCTTCATCCTTGTCGATTAACATGTCAAATCGACTGGCACGTTTTGGATATCGATTTTGGGTATTAGCCCTTTGTGTTTGCAGATCCACTTTTGCATCAACAATTGGGTGGCTTTGGGGCTATCCAGGCTTGGTTAATGCAAACTCAGCGTGTTTGGATGGTTGGCTAGCCCCTAAGCCAGGCTTGTGGAAGCCAAAAAGAGGGTCTCGGCCTGTATTGCTAGAAACACTAGGGGTACTCTGTTTCCAACAAGCCTGGCTTGTATTAGCATGGGGCCCACGGAGTACACACTCATCCCCACCCCGGCAGCCTCTCTCCCATCCTGGTGGCCTCTCTCCCAGCTCGATGGATCCGGCACCCACCCCGATGGCGCATCCATCCTCACCCCGATGGTGCGCCCTCTCCACCCCACATGGCGCAGCTTCCTCCCCTACCTCCGGTGCGGCTTCCTCTACCACCACGGCAAGCTCCTCCACCCTAACATCCTCCCTCACCATGACAAGCTCCTCCACCACGGCGACCTCCTCCACTCACCTCCGGCGTGAGCTCCCCCACCTCGATGACGGCAGTGAGATTCATGGAGGTAGCGCCTCCTCCCCTACCTCGGCGTGATTTGACGCAATTTGTAACGATTGGGTGGTGATTGGGCGTGATTCGCGGCTACATGGGAGGGGGCAGGCACTCCGGTTGTAGTCATGGAGGTGGGCTCGCGGTCGCGGAGAGGGACGGCTTGGCAAGCAGTAGACGGCTAGGGAGAAGAAGAGGTGTTGCTATGCAAGCCAAACCACAGAGCAGGCAACCAAACAAGAAATTTCTAAGCCATGCTTAGCTAGGCAATGGAACCAAACAACAACTGATTGTATTGCTGAAGCTAGGCATCAGCTGGCCTGGCTTGAAATTTAAGCTAGGCAAGGCCAACACACCCAACCAAACACATTCACGACACCGAAACAGGCGCTGAACCTCAACATCAACAGCACGAAACAGGCCTCACAACACCGAACTGCAAAGAGTCCTTAAACAATTGATCAAAAAGGTCTCTTATCCATTGGGTTATCTATACTCGTTGAGTATTATCCTCTGTGTTTGGAGATGGATAATTGGGTATGGGCAATTAACAGCAGGGACGAAACCAGAAAAAAAATTTAGGGGGGCTGAACAAAAGTCCTACAGCGACATAGCTCTACTATGACCCCACACACTAGTCAAATATATAATAGCTTGAAGTAGTCTTATATTTGAAACATCGATCAACGATGAAATTCACAAAATACATCATGAAAAATAAAGGATGTAGTCCATTCATACCAAAAGGTCCAATTACAAAGCTAATAAACGGCGCCTGATGTTAACACACATTATTCATCCTAAGTAGAAATCTACAGAAATAGACAAAATTGATTAGTCAAACATATATGGACCTCCAAATTATGAATTTAGAAGATAATAGATCGTACCACTAATTTTTTAGGCAATAACATACAATGCTTTTTCATCTCTTGAAACCACTTTTTGATCTTTTCATTATCAATAAGCACCGAGAATTTTCTACCTCGAATATCATCCATAATGACAGTTGTGACTTCCTCTGCAGAAGCTTTTGCAAGATCTTTTGTATATCAGGAGATACCATCTAGCAATTTTAGAACCTTTGTCATATGCGTCCTTCACTATATCTACCTTATCTTTATACCAGTCAACCATATCTCTGAATGTACTCTTGTTGAGGGAAGTAGAACTCTCATCATCTTCACGAAAAGGTTCCACTTGCAATATGAGAAATCTTGCAACATCTAAAGAGGATGTCAAACGAATCTCATATCGTTTTTCTTCCTCCGTGCTTACCTCAACTAATTTTCGACCCACACTTCTGCTTTGGTTCATAAAGTCGTCACACTTCAATCTAGCCTCTGCATGAGTCTTGCAAACACTGTGCTTATGAAAAGTATCCTTAGCGTTCTTCCAATTCACATAACCTTGTTGTGCAAAGACAGTACTTCTAAATTTTTCAGCCTTTGCCGAATTAAAGAAGAGATAGCAATATAAGCAATAAGCAGCATCCTTGGACTCACTATACTTTAGCCAATCAAATTCATCAAACCAAGTCTTTTGAAATGATCTCCATTCACCACCCATACATTTACGAGGAAATGGAAATTCATGAGGTTGAGTTGGACCACTCAAAGCATATGGTCTCTTTAGTTGGTCTCTAATTTCTGGTTCATAAGAATTAATTGGTTTGCGCTTTGTAGGGTCAGCAATTAGGTTTGAATGACTAAACTCTTCCCTAGGTTTCTTCGGTTGACTTGTGCTCTCATTAGTATGTGGAGTTGAGCCGCTGCCACTGGAACTTGAAAAGTAGTTGCGCAAAGTTCTTTTCAACATACTGAAAATCTAAAAATTGAAATATATCATGAATCAAACATTCAATCTTTCAATCATGGACTCAGTCTCACATTCATAGTTAAAAAATCACCTGCTATCCTGCTCGGTTACTCCGCTGGCCACTGCTGCTCGCTTGGAGGCTGTGCCGTGCCGCCCGTCGGCCACCGCGTCCCCCAGAGCGGCGCGCCTGCCTGCACCATTGCGGGCTGTCGGGCTACGCCTGTGCCGCAGCGGTGTGCGTGGCCTACCCGCCGGCGCTGGCCGCAGGTGCCCGCTCGCCTGCCTCGCCTGGCTTGGCTGCAATGCCCGCACCCTAGGAGGCAGGAGCCGCGTTGCCTGCCGTCGCCGTCCGCGCAGGGAGTCGGGGTAGAAGAAGCCGTCGCCGTGCGTTCGGGGTCAGGGATGGGAGGCTCGCGATGGGGAAGGGTTATGGTGGATGGATGGATAGGGTTCTTTCACTATTCACTATTGGCTACTGGGCTTGGGCTTTGACTTGATAATGCTCCATCTCTATAAAATTGGGCCCAAAACATCTCAGCCCCTCCTATTTTATACATATATATGTGAAATTTTAAGGGGGAGCCTTTAGGGGGGCTCCATTTGCCCGGGTGCGGTAGGTGGAGGCTCGAGCCTGCCCCGCCCGAGCGTTGGCTCCGTCCCTGATTAACAGGTACGGGTACGGGTGACCCATGGGCACCCTAACGGCATCGTTTCTCGGAGACGATCTCATGGGAGGGAGGGAACAGAGTGTAGAGATGTGTAGATGCGTCGGACCCGATCGAGCATCGGGCGGGCGGGTGGGCGCGTGCTCGAAACTACCAATTGGACGAAAGGCCTCCCTATTTATTAGGTGTGTAACAGATAACTGATAAATAATGTGAGGCTGCCAAAGTGCCGACCGTCGCTGACGCGAACTCTGCAGAATTGGCTCCGACACGGATTCTGTACACGTTTGTGGACTGGCATCAACCGTCCACGACGTGCTTTATACTAGGCATGATTTGATAGTATATGTATTTGGTGGTCCGACTAGTATAGTCTCTGACCGGATATTATATGTTTTTTTTATTACCGGGTAAATAATTACTTTAGAGTTTTTTTAGGTGTGGAGATAGAGATTGACACTCAACTAAGCCCATATTCAATACTCAGTTATTCGTATTCGTAATCGTGACAATCTTCATGCGGCCGTATTTGTATCTATTAGCTATCTGTGTCCAATTCTCAATCCAAAGCAAAATATAAAAGCAAATATAAGATTGGCAATATCTATTCACATATCCGATCCATTTACGTCCCTAGGGACAGTTATCGTTGGGGTGTGAGAAATAAACATTTTACGTCCCGCATGTGTACGCCTCGGTTGATCAGTATTTAATGTAACAAAATGTAGATCTCAGTACACTACTACACTAGGATAGGTCTGAGCGTCCATATACAACTCTTTTGACCCTCTAGGACGCCGCTAAGGCGTGTTGTATTGGACTTTTTCTCTATCTTAATACAGAGATACGCAAACCTTTTGCGTAATCGAGAAAAAAAACATTTTACGTCCCTATATGTATGGTTATCGTTGGGATGAGAAACATTGTAAAACGCTCACTCTCTCTCTTATAGAACAACGAGAAAGTCTTGGCCACAACATGACGAAAAGGCAGGCAAATTTTGACTCAGTGTGATCGATAATACAAAATGGAGAAATAATATACGACTCAAACAACATTCGTGCGTCCTCCATCGTCGGTTTCCATGGAGAGGCAGCAGAACATCGTGGCTGCCACCATGGAGAACAACTGCGCACCAACAAAGGGAAGATCAGATCCAGAAATTGCACCCACGAGCCACACGTCCTGGCTCCTCATCGTCCCAGACAAAAACGCGTACACGGGGACCGGGTAGACGACAGCAGGCAGGAGGTTGACGACGAACACAAGCATGGCAGCCTCCTTCCTCCTTGCTCTCATGAGCCGCCACGCCCGACGGAGCGCCCAGACGCTGTGGCAGCCTCTGTCCACCGCCGACACGCCGACGCTCGCCGGGATCACCGTAGCGAGGTAGAGATAGAGGAGAAGAGCCACTAAAAACATCGAGTAGCCACACAGAGATTTTATACCTGAGTCAGCGTACGTCCATGTGGATACGAGAAGTGCCACGAGTAGAGCAATGGACGACAGCTCCAGCACGCCGGCGAGGGCAGCCGTGCCGAGAAGGCCTCCTATCCTCTCCCTGACCACCTTACGCGTGAGGCGCTCGCCGGAGTAAGTCGTGGCGGTGGCCAGAGAGGTGACAAGCTGGGTGGCGAGTTTACTCGCGAGGTAGGTGAGGTAGATGGCTAACAACGACAGCTCCTTGGAGTGGTTGGAGCTCGCGGTGTCACTGGTGATCTTGTGAGCTTTGATGTCGGCGAGGATGCTGGTGGCGAGTGGGTGGGCAAAGTGGACGGCGACGGCGATGAAGATGAAGGTGTGGGCGAAGATGAGCAGGAAGGTCTTTACAAACAGACCGACGTCTTGCGTCAGGAGGAGCAGGGATTCCTCCATGAGCCTGATGCATGGCGACAGTGAGGAGCTTGCTTTGGTGGCCATGGCTTAGTGCTGAGGATCAGTCAAGAGACAAGATTTGGACAACTGGAAGACGGAATATAAAAGTGGGTTGCGGTGGGTGTAGACGTCTTGTTTTCGTTTTCTTTGGCCGGATTGGATGACTTATGGTGGATGTCGCTGTAATAGCGTCATCGGTCATCGGTCTCTCCGACGACTTGGAAAGCAGGTCGTCGGAGCAGGCAACTCTGAACTCTGATAGGTGAGTGGATTTGTCGCATGGAGGATCGTGCCCGCAACTACTATAGGCCAAGGTTTTGGGATTCAATTCTGAAAAAAATTCGGTGACCACCGAATTAGACGAAATTCGGAAAATTCGAAAAATTCGGACCGGTATCCAGTCAAAATTTGAATAAAATTTGAGCAAATTTGAACAAAATTTCTGCAAATAGTCATACAAGCTAGGTCGTCGGCATGGAGAGGGTGCATCCAGTGGCGGCATGGAATGCACAGGCAAAGATGCAGTGGTGGAAGGGGGTGTAGTAGATGGCAGCGCCGGCGAAGCTGAATCGGTGACGGCGCGGCAGCAGGCATCGAGGAGCATCCATGGCGCAACCTCGATGTCGGGAAGCGACCATAGCTCTCGTAGTGGCTGGCTAGGTGCAGAGGCTGCGAGGCCGAGGAGAGATGTGCAGGCCGTGAGGTGCGGAGTGTGGGGCCAATGCTGGCGGCGGCGGCGAGGAGGGCATCAGGTGTCGGTGATGAAGTTTCAGTGTAGTAATAGATAGCTGGGCTCTTTTTCTAAAAGAAATAGATACCTAGGCTCCTTGCTGGACCCTAGAATGGGCTGCGAATTTGAATCAGGCCGAAATAATTTGGCCGGTTTAGTCTTCTCTCCGGCTGGGCCGAAATTGACGAATTTCGGTGAAATTCGGACGATTTGGGCCGAATCCCAGAACCATGCTATAGGCATACTACTTCCATAAAAAAATTACGTTCTAAAATTCATGTCAGTCAAACTTTTTTAAATTTAACTAGGTCATATATAACTTTTACTGAAGACAGAATCAGACGATCTAGCAGCCGACGGAAAGATAACTTTGAGGCCGACGTGAAAAAACCAACACGGCTTTGTAATGTTGCCATCTTCAACCCTGAAAATCCATTGTTTTGGACCTCAAAACAGTCCCAAAAGTTGAAATCCAAGTTTCTAGTTTTTCTTGTTTTTTCTCTTGAATTTTCCATGTGTTCCTTTTTCTCTGTTCTTTGTTTCTGATCATTTGTGAGTTTTTATTGCATCCAAGAAAAAATAAAGAAAAAAGAAAACAGAAAAATATACAAAAAAGAAGGAAAAACAGTGGAAAAAACAGAGAAAGGATAGAACAAGCACTCTCTTGGCAATATCTCTGAATCCTTTCTTGGTCCTTTGGTTTAGCTTATTGTTCTACGTATAGGGACGAGTCTTAGACCAACAACTGTGACTAGTACTTTGGATATTTATTCAGCTTTGCTAATCTGTTGCGATTTTTGCTAAATCATCGCTACTATATTGTGCTTGTACAAGCTCCACTTTCTTCTGATCAACTATAGGTTCACCTTAGCAATTGTTACATTGAAGCTACAATGGTATTACAACCAACCACTTACTGCACCGCCTGCTACATTGGTAAGAACACTTGTAAGACCGTGGTAAGACGCTTGAGAGTTGAGTGCCTTATTTTCTTGTCCACTTCTAAGTAGTTGGTAGGGATAATACTTTTTGTGTTGTCTTTTTCTTTCTACTAACCATGTCAGGCTAGCCGGAGACGAGACCCCTCCCACATATTTTGGTGATGATCGTGTGTCCAAGAACAAGCTCCAAAAGCTTATACGAGTCGAGTGCACCTTCATTGATGAGAAGCTTAAACAGATCATGTAATGTATCAACACTTTGGACAAGCGGGATTGAAGGTGTTGAACAACAACGACTTGAGCCGCACCGTGATGACATTGGTGATGATGATGATGATCTGAAAGATGAGGATGCTAGCAACACCGAGGTGGACGTCAAGGCGTGACGTGTTGAGCGCGACGCACGGTTACATGAGAGACTACATCAAAACCGTCACAGTATGAGAGGTAATGACTGAGGTAATAGTCATTCTTTTGCAAATACCAAGTTTAGAATGCTTCCTTTTGTTGGCTCTGGGCATATTTAGATTGGGACCTTGCTGATCTTAAGACATAATTAGATTGGGAGCTTGCTATTGGGCAAAAATTTAATTCTCATCTAGCATATGAAGAATAGTTACGCTTGAGTTTACTGTATTTGCACTTTTCTGGTGGAATGATATTTGCAATGATGTTAATGCTAATGGTCACAATCAAGAATCAGAAGCCGCCTCTAAATCAGGAAGCACTCTAAAAGGAAGAAGGATGATTTTTTGTCACAATTTAACCATGGGAACTAAGTTAGCTACCAAAAGGGTTGTTAGTTACCAACCTTAGAACATTCTTTGAAAATTGGGAGCCTTCACGAGCAAATGGTCCCTAAAAATGGTGGGAGGAGCCATAGCCGAAGAAGTTTAGTGAGTGAAGACGAAGAGGAAAATGGAGTTTTCTTCCGGCCGTTTACCACCATTGGATTAAACCGACAACCGGCGGTGATATATGTTTTTACCACCGGATCGTAGCACCTTGTGGAATTCAATGTCTAAACAAATCGATGGTGAAACTTCTAATCACCGCCGGCATGGCGAACGATGCGTTGTTTCAAATCGTTGTGATTTCCACCGCGGGATCATATAGAGAACCAACGGTGCTAGCTTGTTCCACCGCCGACTCTAACGGGCATTGCGTCCTTCCACCTTCAAACCGGTAGCGAAGCTTCTCATTTTCAACAACTTGTATGTGCATCGCGCATTGGACGACTAGCCAGCAGTGCTAAATGTTGCACCACTGGTTCGGTGTACGATGCGGCGGCGAAGACAGTCATTGTATTCACCGTGGATCATGCGCCGGGCTGGTGGTGAAAACATTTATCACCACTGGTACGGCACTGTTCTGGGACCCCTTAGACGTACTATGAACCTATGGTGATATGTATCACCACATGTTCTCACATAACCGGCGGTGAAAGTCCCAGCAGTGATTAAACTTTATGTAGTAGTGAGTCCTACTAGTAGTGGGGAACAATCGGGAGGTGAGATTTGAACAAGGTGCGGGTGGATGATAATTATAGAGGGTGTTTGGAACTGCTCCACTCTACGTTTTTTAGCTCCACTCCACGATTTTAGCCAAACGGTTTCAGCTCCATGCATTCTGTTCAAGGAAAAATGGTGGAGTTGTAAGAGCACCTAAAGAGGTGCTCTACAAACTCCAGTTTTTTGTGGAGCTGCTCCATGATGGAGTTTATGGAGCAGAGTTTACGGAGCAGTCCTAAACACCCCCATAGTTGGGGCAACCACAATGTATCTTATCGAATCACTAAGTAAGGGTGGGGGCGGTAGCAGTTGGTATTTGTTGTTTGATTTCACACAATGTGATGACAGTATTAAGATATGTCCCATCTTAATAAAAAAAACTCTTTTATCTCAACCGTCATCTTCTTTATGGAGTCCCATTTGTCCGGCTTCGACTGTTGAACAGAGGAAAAGAGACTCTTTGGTAGGACTCCTCTATACGGGCTTTACCAGTGGAGCCGGAGCACTCTCCTGGAGCCTAAGAAACCAGCTTGGAGAGCCTAAGAAACCAGCTTCACCTCCTTACAATCGAAACTGCTTCGGCTCCACTCTGCCCTGGTGCTGAAGCTGCCAGTGTTGCCAGAGTCGGAGCTGCACCAAACATGCTCTAACTAAGTGTTGAGGTGAGAATAAATTATTTTGTATTCATTGCTACCAGGTTGTAAGGTCATTGCCTGATAAAATTGACTCTTGCATAGTGGCTACTACTCCCTCCGTTCCGTTTTATTTGGCATAAGCTAGTTTCTAAGAATGGCGTAGCACCATATATGGTATGCTACAGTTACCAAGTGTTTTTTTCCGCTTTTCCCTCCTTCCATGCGTGCATGCATAATTGATCTGTAATTCCATTGGCCTGCTTCTCCTCCCTTTGCTGCATGCAATTGATAACGGCTCCACTAAATGTAGAAAACAAAGCTAGATTAAATTGTTCTTGGTATTAGCACCAGATAAAATAGAACGGAGGGAGTAGTTGGTAGTAAAATAGCACTATTTATTGCTTAAGGCAAATACATTGTTACACGTCCGTGATCTTATACTCCCTCTCGTGCGGTGCCATATATGATTTTTGATGATATGGAGCAAAGAGAGACGGGAGAGAGAAAATTCATGAAACTGCACTTATTCTTTTCCTTATATCACATCCACGAAGTAAATTCTCAAATGAAACGAAAAAGAGAAACAAGGAGTATTACATATGGTGGAAGCAACCCCTTGACTACGACTTAGTCAGGAAACATCGATATTAACAGGCTATAAGCACACAGTGCATATCAGGTGGATATAATAGCTAATTAATATTCAAGCATCAAATTGCTCCTTGGTAGAAACCTTGACGTACCCCACCGCCGATGCCTCGGTGCTCCCCTTGCACTCGTAGTATAACACGGCCATGGCGCAGGCTGCAAACAACTGCATGGCGTGTTGGTGTAAGCCTGCTGATGGACGATGTGGAGCAGCGTGGAGGCAACTGTGATGCAGCAAGGTGTTTGAATTTGAATTCAGCCTGGAGCGGGAACGGTTGACATGGCAAGGTGGTGATCGCGCCCACGGAGTCAGTTTTAGTAGGAGCGTGTGTTTGGGGTGAGTTTGTATCCCGTGTTTAAAGTTTGTAAGGGTGTTAACGTCATTATCAGCTTGTGGTATAAATAGCTGGTTGTAAGAGGAGCGGGTTAGCGCCTCTGTGGAGTTGTAACTCGTGTTGTACTCGAACCTATATTGAGTGAAAAGGGGCACTGTCACCCCTGTTGACAGTTGCCAGTTCAGAGTGCGTTCATGTGTGTTCTTGCTTGGTTGCTTGCGCGATCTTGATTTAGGCATAGCCACCGTGTAAAATTGTGTGTGATTGATTGATCTTGGTCAACATCTGGTATCAGAGCCGATCGATCACATACAAACGCGTTGAGTGATCAACCATGGGAGATCGCGGGAGTGGCGGTGGAGGAGAAGGCGGCGGCCGGATCCAGTACCCGCTCTTGACCTCTACCAACTACACTAGTTGGAGTATAAGGGTTCAGGCAATCATGGAAGATCAGGGCGTGTGGGAGGTGGTTGAGCCGGCGGAGGAATCGTCGGATCAAGGTGCGGCGGCGATTGCGGCGAGGAAGGCGAAGGACACCAAGGCGCGGGCGCATCTACTCCAGTGCCTGCCCGATGACTTGCTGATGCAGGTCGCCACGAAGAAGACCGGGAAGGAGGTCTGGGACTCTCTCAAGGCGAGATTCGTGGGGGAGGAGCGTGTCAAGGAGGCAAGATTGCAGACGCTGAAGAGTGAGTTTGATGGATTGAGGATGAAGGATGATGAATCGATTGACAATTATGCAGGAAAACTGACAAGTATGTCAGTGAGATATGCTAACTTGGGTGGATCGCTGGATGATGCAGCGTTGGTGAAGAAGATGTTTGACACCACGCCGGAGAAGTACATCCATGTGATTGCCGGGATCGAGCAGTTCTTTGACCTCAAGAAAATCACCTTCGACGAAGCTGTTGGTCGGCTCAAGGCATTTGAGGAGAGGACCAAGCGGGGAGCAGGAAGTTCACGGTCAGAGCCCGGTCAGGTGCTGTTGACACAAGCTGAGTGGGAGGCTCGGCAAAAGAAGTCCACTGGAGAGGGTTCTGGTGGTGGAAGAAGTCATGGCGGTGGCCGTGGTTGGGGTCGTGGCCGCGGCGGTTGGAGCAGTGGGCGCGACAGTCAAGGCAATGGTGGCAGAGATGGAACAGGAAAGCGTGATAAAAGCCACATCAAGTGCTTTAAGTGCCACACCTATGGACACTATGCCAACAAGTGTCCAGGAGGTGGCGAGAAGAAGAAAGAAGAGGAGGCACATCATGTCAAGAAGGTGGAGTATGAGCCTACAGTTTTGCTTGCTGAAACGGAGGAACCGGGACAACTCAAGCATCTGTTGTCGGAAAACAGTCAGGCTCAGGGGGTGTGTTGTCTGAATGACGGTGAACAGTGTATGCAGGAGGAACTGTGTCTGAATGAGATTCATATCGATTCAGAGTTGTTGTTTGCAGGTGCTGACAAGTCATGTGGTGATCTCTGGTACCTTGATAATGGTGCTAGCAACCATATGACAAGAGATCGTCAAAAATTCAGAAACATTGACACCACCATCGGTGGCAAGGTACGTTTTGGTGATGGCTCAGAAGTTGAGATACATGGTAGAGGTTCCATTTTATTTCAAGGCAATGCTGGTGATCAATGGTTACTTAGTGATGTTTACTTCATCCCTAAGCTCAAAAGTAATCTCATTAGTTTGGGTCAGTTAACTGAAATTGGCTATAGAATAGAGATGGATGAGAATTTGATAGAAGTAACAGAGAAGAGTACCATGAGAATCATAATGAGAGTGCATAGGTCTGGGAATAGACTGTACAAAATTGAACCGAAGGTTGTGGAACCAGTGTCATTTCTAGCCAAAGTAGATGATCAATCTTGGCTTTGGCATGGTAGATTGGGCCATGTAAATTTTGAGTCCATTAAGATGTTGGTTGAAAAAGAGATGGCAGGGGGTTTACCTTTGATCAAGCATCCAGATCAAGTTTGCCATTCTTGTTTAGCTGCAAAACAGACTAGAACATCATTTCCAAAATGCTCAAGATGGAGATCAGATGAACCATTAGAATTGATTCATGTTGATTTGTGTGGTCCTATTACTCCTGAAACTGTTGGTGGAAATAAGTATTTCATGCTGCTAGTAGATGATTGTACTAGATGGATGTCAGTCTCAATTCTAAAATCTAAGGATCAAGCCTGTTCTGCATTTGTCAAGTTTAAGGCAGAAGCAGAAAACTCTTTGGATTATAAAATTAAAATGGTGAGATCTGATAGAGGTGGTGAGTTTTTAGCAACAGCTTTTAGGGATGTTTGTGAAGCTGCTGGAATCAAAAGGCAATTCACAGCACCCTACTCACCACAGCAAAATGGTGTGGTTGAGAGAAGAAACAGGACTGTCATGGAGATGGCTAGGTCTATACTGAAGGGCATGAGTGTACCAGGATGTTTTTGGGGAGAAGCTATAAGGCACTCTGTGCATTTACTTAACAGGTTGCCAACAAAGGTCATGGGGTATAGAACACCATTTGAGGGATGGTGTGGGAGGAAACCACAGCTTGGGCATATGAGAGTGTTTGGGTGTAGAGCTAATGTGAGGCCAGCAGTGCCTCAACTGATGAAATTGGATGACAGGAGTGTTGGCATGGTTTATTTTGGTGTGGAGGAGGGCAGTAAAGCACATAGACTGTATAATCCTCAAACCAAGAAAATAGTAGTCAGCAGGGATGTCATCTTTGAAGAAGCAACAGCTTGGAATTGGAATTTAGAGTTTGGTGAAAACTCAGAATTTATTGTTGAAGAAAATGATGATAACATGTTTCAACCATGGACTAGGGAACAGTTTGGTGGTGGTCATGTTGTTGATGGAGATAATCACAGTGATCATCATTCAGGGGGAGCTGATGAAAATTATCAGTTTGATGTACCTAGTGGAAACAACTTTGATGGTGCAACTGAAAATTCAAGTGGAGTGGAAGAGAACTCACATTCAGGTTCTGTTCACAGTTAGGCAACAGGAGCAACAACATCAGAAAATACAGGGACAGGAGATGTACCTGCTGAGATGGATGTTGATGGCACTGTGGATATTGATGATGGACCTGTGAGGTTCAGAAACTTGAATGAAGTGTATCAGGATTCAGTGGAAGTAGAACTGAACTATGACAGTGAAGTAGAAGCACTGATGGCAGTCATGGAGGAACCAACTTGCTACCAGGAGGCAGCTGGTGATGGGAACTGGATAAAGGCCATGGAGAGTGAGATCCAGTCCATCAATAAGAACAAAACATGGGAGTTGATGAAATTACCAGCTGGTCACAAATCTATAGGGTTGAAATGGGTGTTTAAATTGAAAAAAAAAATACAGAAGGAGAGGTGGTGAAGTACAAAGCCAGACTTGTTGCTAAGGGCTATGTTTAGAAAAAGGGAATAGACTATGAAGAAGTCTTTGCACCTGTTGCAAGGCTAGAAACAGTAAAACTGATATTGGCTATGGCAGCAAACAGAGGGTGGGAAGTACATCACCTTGATGTGAAAACTGCATTTTTGAATGGTGAGCTCATAGAAGATGTGTATGTAACACAACCTGAAGGTTTTGTGAAGGAGGGGCAAGAGCAGATGGTGTTTAAGCTGAGAAAAGCTTTATATGGCTTGAAACAAGCTCCTAGAGCTTGGAATGTAAAGTTGGATAGCAGCTTGAAGAAGCTTGGGTTCCAGAAATGTGTGACAGAGCCAGCAGTGTATACTAGAGGCAAGGGACTGTCCAAAGTAATTCTTGGTGTGTATGTAGATGACCTTATTGTAACTGGTGGTGATCCAAGAGAGATTGGAGTTTTTAAACAGCAGATGACCTCTGAGTTTGAGATGAGTGACTTGGGAATGCTGTCATTCTATCTTGGGATAGAGGTTGAGCAGAGAAAAGACTACATCACCATAAAACAGACAGGTTATGCCAAGAAGGTGCTTGATCAGTTTGGAATGACTGATTGTAATGTAGCAAAGTTCCCTATGGATCCTGGTGCAAAGCTAGATGCAGATAAGCAGGGGGAGAGGACAGATGCAACTAAATACAGGAGAATCATTGGATGCCTGAGATATCTGTTGCACTCTAGGCCTGACCTATCTTTCTCTGTTGGTGTGGCAAGTAGGTTTATGGAAAAACCTACTGTCAAGCATTTCAATGCAGTGAAGCAAATTCTGAGGTACTTGAAGGGGACACTGAATTTTGGTTTGGTGTACACTCAGGAGATGAAGCAGGAGGAGTTGGTGGGTTACACTGACAGTGACAGTGGAGGAGATGTTGTGGGGAGGAGAAGTACAGGTGGCATGGCTTTCTATCTAAATGATGCTTTGATCACCTGGAATTCCCACAAGGAGAAGACAGTAGCACTGTCATCCTATGAAGCTGAATTCATGGCAGCAACTGCAGCTGCCAAGCAAGCCTTGTGGCTTAGAAATCTGTTGGGAGAAATCACAGTAACAGAACCAAAGGCAGTGATTTTGTTTGTGGATAACAACTCAGCCATTGCATTGATGAAGAACCCTGTGTTTCATGGCCGAAGCAAACACATAGATGTTAAGTTTCACTTCATCAGAGAATGTGTAGAGAGTGGTCAAATCAATGTGAAGAAGGTGAACACTCTTGATCAGAAAGCAGATGCACTGACAAAGCCTATGTCTGCAATCAAGCTATCTGTGATGAGACACTTGCTTGGTGTTAGAGAAATTGAGGATCAGCAGACTTAAGGGGGAGATTGTTGGTGTAAGCCTGCTGATGGACGATGTGGAGCAGCGTGGAGGCAACTGTGATGCAGCAAGGTGTTTGAATTTGAATTCAGCCTGGAGCGGGAACGGTTGACATGGCAAGGTGGTGATCGCGCCCACGGAGTCAGTTTCAGTAGGAGCGTGTGTTTGGGGTGAGTTTGTATCCCGTGTTTAAAGTTTGTAAGGGTGTTAACGTCATTATCAGCTTGTGGTATAAATAGCTGGTTGTAAGAGGAGCGGGTTAGCGCCTCTGTGGAGTTGTAACTCGTGTTGTACTCGAACCTATATTGAGTGAAAAGGGGCACTGTCATCCCTGTTGACAGTTGCCAGTTCAGAGTGCGTTCATGTGTGTTCTTGCTTGGTTGCTTGCGCGATCTTGATTTAGGCATAGCCACCGTGTAAAACTGTGTGTGATTGATTGATCTTGGTCAACATGGCGGACATCAAGATGCTGTAGAGAAACCCCAGGAGCAACCCTGCTGCCATGTTAGTAAGTTCGTATCTCTTGGCCAGATTGTAGACAGGTGTCAAGGCAGCGGCTAGCACGCCAGTCACAGAAATAAAAAGCATGACCCGTCTGCGCTTCCCCTTCAACAGCCGCCACGCCCTCCCAAGAGCGCCAGCGCCATGGCAACCGGGTTCGGCCACCGCCACGATGACGCTCATGGAGCAAAGGAAGGAGAAGTACACGAGGAAGACGAAGGAAACCAGGAGGAGCAGCGACCCCACAAAGAACAGCCCCAAGTATCTCTTGACCATGAGGAACATGACTAGCCCAATCATGGCAACAAGCAGCACGAAGTAGACGATCTCCAGTGCGTAGACGAAGGCGAGCGTAAGTACGGGGCCTTTCAGCTGCGTCTTGACCTTGCCAAGGAGCGAGCCAAAGGTGTGCAGCTCACCAGAGTATGTCGCGACGGCAGCAAACAGGAGGACGAGCCGGATGGCTGATCCGATGATGACGGAAAGCACAACCAAGGCTGCGCTGGTGAGCAAGAGAGCCCGGATGTCATCTTTGGTCTTTTGGATGAGCTGGAGAATGTCTTCTGGGCTACTGGTACTGGGATCGGTGCTGTTGAGCGCCTTTGTGTCGAGGTCAAGCTCGTCTATGAGGGGCTGGACGGCGAGGTCGTTGCCGAGGAGGAGGAGACAGGTGGAGACAGCGATAATTGTGAAGACAGCTGCGAAGAGCCTCCGGTTGTGGCTAGGGAGGAGCAGGCCTTCTTTCAGGAAATTGAAGAACGATGGGGTGGAGCTTTGCCCGGTTGCCATGGCTGGATGCTGGAGCTAGCTAGCTAGAGAGAGATAGACAAGGTCGAATAGAAGGTGAGGAGGGTACCACAGCTTATAAGGGCATGGTTGAGTAAAGAATCATGTTTGGACAAAGCAACCTTATAGATAAATCTGATGCTGAATTAGCGGTCTAGGATCCAGAGGCGATCTGATTTTTCTTCACGAAGATTCCAGGAAACTACCCCCAGGGAATTGACCTTTCCTTTTTTTTAACATGCACTTAGGCTCATGTTTCATTAAGAGAAAATAGATTGTCACTATTACATAGAGCTACTCCCTATACCTTAAAAAAATGCAATTCTAGGTTTTGGATAAATCAAGCTTTTTTTAAAATTTTTGACCATATTTTAAAGAAAATATCAATATTCATGTCTTCGATTGTATTTACTATAAAAATATATTTCATATTTTGAATCATAAACATTTATATTTTTTGTAGAGTTACTCAAACTTAAAATTGTTTCACTCATCAGGAAGTGATAATTATTTGTTTTCTAGAACGGAGGGATCGGAGTAGAAAGACTCACGCCAGAGGCGAGGGACAGTTGCGAACGCCAAGCAAACGCCCCAAGAGATGAACTTCCTACGCCCTACAGCTACGCAAATGCTCTACAGAATAATAATATAGAATTTTCCCTGACCCAGTCATATAACTGATTATATATTAACTCATAAGCGCGTTATACAACATCCACCAATATTTCAGATTTCAGAAATAACGGCTACGCGTAACATGGCCTATATACATATATCAAATGTGCTGACTGCTGACTCTTTCTCACAATGGCGACTTTTTCTATTCGACCGGCTAAATCCTGACCCTCTTAGTTAGTTAGCAATATGGCCCATGCAAATAGCACGGCTAGCTAGCTCTTTCATATTATAACATTTGGGTTTTTCTTCTTTGAAAATATTGCTTGCAAATAGATTTTACTTTTTGTTTGATTGTTTCGATTAACGCTCCAAGCGTACTCATTGCATCTGTCAGTACAAACTTTATATAGCTATTGTTGATCAATTTTTAGCTCAAAGCTAATATCGTGTCTCTTCCATCTTTCCTTTTTACCCTCATTTCTTATGGCTGTGTAATTTCTATTGATACTAAATCATGACAGTCTTCCGTCTCCTTTTGGCGAGCTCCATTACTAAATAATATCACTAACCAAAGCATTCATTGTCCCTCTTCCAGCTTTATAGTTTGGATGACCTTGTGCATTCTGTTGTGGGTCGTTGCTTTTTCCCCCAAAAAACACAGTCGGATTCATCACAATGCGGCAAGTCTGTTGAAGTCCCAACTACATCAGACCTTTTCCTGAGACCATAGTTGACGAATACCTGGACAAGGGGTACCCAACCCTGAGTATTACAATATGTCAGACCCTAGAAGGGTCGAACAGTACACAACCCCATCTGCGCACCCAATCCTAAAAAGATTGCCTCTTCCTTGTTTGAGTGCTCCAGAGTGTTATCTTGTTACTAGAATTGTTTAGGAGGCAAAGTAGTTGCTATTAGTCTCACATCGATAATCGAAGATGAGGGAGCACAACATATAAGTCATCACCTATCAGGCTAGTCTTTTAGGTTAGAAAGGCCCAAAGGCCTTATATGTTATCAGCTCTAGTGGACCTGGGATCTGTGGGAGTGCAGGCTCATGGCTGTAAGCCAGCTCCAAAAACTCGGTGGTCACCATTGGTTCCAACAATTGGTATCGGAGCCACCCATGGTCAAAAAAGCTAAACCCGATAAAAAAAATCTGAAGCGTCACATATGGCGAGGGCACCCGATGTTGTGACTAAGGGGAAAATTGTTGGGGTTTAGCCCCACATCGTATAGCGATGGTGGAGGAGCACAACATATAAGGCGGGAGAACCCCCACTTATTAGGCTAGTCTTTTGGGTTGAGAAGGCCCAAATGCCTTATATGTTGTCAGCTCTAGTGGACCTGAGACCTGTGGGAGTGCAGGCTCATGGCTGCAAGCCAGCTCTAAGATCGAGAACTCGGTGGTCACCACCGGTTCCAACACGCTTCCCCTTCACCAACCGCCACGCCCACCCAAGAGCGCCGGCGCCATGACAACCGGGCTCGGCCACTGCCATGACGACGCTCAGGGAGCAGACGAAGAAGTACACAAGGAAGATGAAGGGGCACGAGGAGCAGCAGCGATCCCACAAAGAACAACCTGAAGTATTTCAGGATCATGAGAGCCATGACCAGAGAAGACATGAAAATAAGAACCGCGACGTAGGCGATCTCCAGTGCATAGACGAAGGCGAGCGTAAGCACGGTGCCTTTCAGCTGCGTCTTGACTTTGCCAAGGAGCGACCCGAAGGTGTGCAGCTCACTGGAGTATGTCGCGACGGCGGCAAAGAGGACGACGATCTCGATGACTGATCTGATGATGACGGTAAACACGAAAGGCTGCGCTAGTGAGCAAGAGAGCCCGGGTGTCATCTTGGGTCTTTCGGCTGAGTTGAAGGAAGTCTGGGCTTCTGGGATCGGTGCTGTTGAGTGCCTTTGTGTCGAGGTCAATCTTGACTGTGAGGGGCTGGACGGCGAGGTCGTTGCTGAGGAGGAGTAGACAGGTGGAGGCGGCGGTAACTGTAAAGATTGCTGCGAAGAGCCTCTGGTTGTGGCTCGGGAGGAGCAGACCTTCCTTTAGGAAACTGAAGAATAATGGGGTCGAGCTTTGCCCGGTTGCCATGGCTGGATGCTGGAGCTAGCTAGCTAGCTAGAGAGATAGACAAGGTCGAATAGAAGGTGACGAGAACAAAGTTGGAGGAGTGTATCACAGGTTTTAAGCAAATGGTGGAGTAAAGAAAGTAAGCCACATGTTTGGAGAAAACAAACCTTTTACGTAGAAAAACTTGATGCCGATCCAATAGAAAAAGTCGCTGTTGTGAGATGAGTCAGGAATCGACACATATAGGCCATGTTACATGTAGCCATTATTTCTGAAATCTGAAATATTGGTGGATGTTGCCTAACGCGCTTATGAGTTATGACAGGATAAGAGAAAAGTCTATATATTGACCAGAGGAGTCGTACAACAACAGCCTCTCCCCGACCCCCCAGCTCTGCCATACGGGCAACTCGGGGGGTGCTCGCCGGCTTCGCTAGCCCCCTGCTCCCTGCCATCTCTCCGGCTCGCCGCACTCCGGGATGCGGCGGCGGCGGCCCGTGACAGGACCAAAAAACGGGGTATTGTGCACAGTCACCCACCCTCTCCTCCAATCCCCTGTCCTCTACCCCCTCCATCCTCTTCCCCCATCGTCCATGGAGCTTCTGGGGAGCCGGTGGTGCGGATCCAGGCACCTACGTCCGGATATCCCGTCTACGCCCCAGATCGGCATGGCCATGTAGCAGCTGACGTGGATGCATGCTAGCCGGATCCCACCCTCCATGTTGCGGAGCTCCAGGACGTCGACCTGCCGGCGCCGAGCTCTACCTGTAGGGTCGCGGGTTCTCCTACCCTACTTGGACCCCGTGCGTGCACTCGTGCTCCCTGGCTCGTGCCCCGCCCGGATCTGCGCAGGGTGCACTAGATGGCATAGGGCGTGCGGCCGGCCTCGTGGTTTGCTAGCTGCAGCCTTCTTTCTCCCCCCACTCTTGGTCTTTTTCCCGGCGTGTGTGGATCAGCAACCGGCAACAAGGATCTGACATCACCTCGCCTAGATCTTGCGCCTCTGCCCCTCGAACTGGCCATCGGTGGCTGGTTGCTGGCGCACCCGCCATGCCTGCAACTGGCTAGATTTTGATCCAGCGACCCTTCGTCGGATCCGGCGGCCTCATGTCCAGATCGGGTGGAGCTGCTTTTGTGATGTGGTGCTTCTTCTACACGGGCGTGTGCTGGGACCTTGGGCACGCGGTTTGGCCACGGGCATGCCGGCGGTGAGGCTGCGTGCCCATGGGCGTCCCTTTTGCCGGATCTGGTGTCATCTTGTTTGGACATGGTGGACTCACTGCTCTAGCAGCTGTCGTGGGTGAGTTCGGAAATGGCTCTGCATGATGTGGCGGCGTCTAACACCCCCTCCTTCTAGGCGTGGACGCCTGCCGGTGCGCGTCTCCCACCATCGTGGGTGCGTACGGGAACGGCTCTGCGTGGTGTGGCGGCGGTCAACACCCCCCTCCGTCCAGGCGTGGAAGCTTGCCGGTGCAGGCCTCCCTCTGTCGCAGGCGGGTCAACGAGAGCACTAGCAAAGGTTCTGGGTGAAAGCTCAGCTCAAATCTGTTTGGGTCAGCGAGATGGATTTTCTTCTTCAAGGCATCACTAAAGAACATCCTGCTGCTGCCTGCATCGGCCCAATCAATGCAGTTACCCCTCGACGCAAGGCTCGGGCGAAAGCCTTGCCTGCTTGGCTGACGGTGATTGCGTTTTAACGTCATTCACCTCCCTAGAGGCATCATGGAAGAGCTCCTGTGCATTGGTGTGGTAATGTTTGCATTTCGTTAGTGTATTTGTGATTCTGCCACTTTTCATCCAGGTGCTTGGGCGTTTTGCTATTGTTGTTTCAACGTTTGTAAAACATAAAACGATCTGATTTGGGGCTACATCAATATATATACAGGTGCGGGAGTAATCCCCTGGTGACATTAAAAAAGTCTATACTTGTTTTTTTTTATTGAAGTTCATGTTCATGTTCAAATGTTCTTGTTTTCGTTGGAAACACCGACGCCCACCAAACAAAAAAAACTCTCCCTTTCTCTTTTGGGATTGGGAGCAGATCTTCCAAATTGTATATAGTTACGCTACGATGAGACATTGATTCTTCAGTTTTTCTCACATGATGAAGATAGTGCTTAGGGGTTGAGAGATGAGATGTACCAAAGGTGTGATCTGCTTGTATTGAATGAGTTCCTAAGGAACAACAAACCCAAATAGCACACAAATATAATCACAAGGCTAGGTGTAGAGAGCAAAGGCGGTGTGTGCAAATGGTAGATAACAACATGTAGGAAATTTGTGATAAGAACCAGCAGAGGGACAAGAACCAGCAGGGCAGCCTCTGTGCTAGTTTCTTTCAGAAGCCACTATATAAAGCCCACTGCCACTAGACCCCTGGTGTGGCATGCCAACCTTTGTTCCACCACCGATCGAAATGTAAATTCCTGCATGCCAATATAAACACAGTAGTCTCGAACGCATGGCTCTAGGATTCCCTCCTTAAAAACCCTACGGAGAATTCGCAAAAAAAAAAAAAAAAACCTACAGAGAAACAGCTATTTGAATTTGAATGTGCACCGCTCACCAGAGTAAGTTGCAGAGGTTTCTATTAGCACGTTGACGACCTGTGAGCTCGCTTGCAGTGTAGATAAGGTGTCCTGTCATGTTCCATAACAGTGTAACTGTCGCTAGTAGTGTTGGTGTTGTTCAGAGTCTCTCTATCAGTCTGTCTCCAAGGATGCCAGCAGAGAGCACGTGTCCAGAGTGGACTAGGACGGAGAGGAGAGATGGTGCAGGCAAAACTGTAAAAGATAAGTAGGAGCGTAGATGAAAGGAGCCTTGACTTTTTATGGTTGGAGGAGCAGGGATTCCTCTATGAATCTGATGCCGACCACGTGGAGATTGCTTTGCTAGTGCCCATGGAGTCCTACTGTACTGGGGAACTATATGGAGGTGAGATTTGGACAAGGTGCGGGTGGATGATATTTCGATAATGATATAATTAAGATGTCTGGATGGACGGATGTCTCCCTCCGCTCACTCTCGTATGTGGCGCTGGCCCAGCGACCTTATCCGCTTGTCCCTTCCGCGCGCCTCGATGCTCGATGCACTATTTTCTCCCTCCGTCACCGCGCCCATCCGCTCACCCCACTCTGCCTCGCCGCCGCCGGTCCCCCGCAGCACCACGCCCCCACCGCACTGTGCCCCATCCCGTGCGGCCTCCTTCGCGCTGCCTCCTCCACGCCGCATTCCCCACCGGCCCAGTCTGCCTCGCCCGCCTCCACCGTGCTGCCTCCTCGCCGCGCCCGGCCTGCTCGCCGCGACCGCCTCCACTGAGTCAGTGAGCCTCCACGACAGATGCTCCAGCAAGTAGGCAAGGAGGACGAGATTCGTGTGATGCCACGCCCGTCGGCGAGTTGTCCGTGCTACTGCCACACAACGAGGTCCATGCGCCGCTGTCGATCTCCGTGCGGCGTTCCTCCATTCGTCCAAGCAAAGGCCGTATTGCAAGAGTATGTTTGAAGTGTTTCAGGTGTTTCATCTTGATGTTGCAAAAGTAGATCAGAATGTTGCACATGTTGCAGTGGCTATATACGTATGCTTCAAGTGTATATTCTAAATGTTTCATCTCGTTTTCTAGACGTATGTTTGCAAGTGTTTCATTTGGATGTTGCATATGTTTTCACACATATGAAGTGTTTTTAGTTGTTTTTTGTTGCAAGTGTTTTAGTTGTTTTGTATGTATGTTGCAAGTGTTTCATCTAGATGTTTCAAAAGTAGATCTATTGTTGCAGCTAGTGTTTCAGGTGCATGTTTCATGTGTTTCATCTGCCTTCATACGTATGTTGAAGTGTTGCATCCGGATGTTTCAAAAGTAGATCGAGTGTTGCATCTCTGTCTTCGCTTTTCTGCTGCCTCACCTTCGCCTCGATGTCTCCTCCTCCTCTTCCTCCTCCCAGCGCCAACTGGACATCCTTCCCTCCCCCTCTTCTAGATGCTGGCGTAGCCACGTGCTGTAGTCACCAGCTGCAGCTACTGGCCACATGCACGCGCGTGAGAAGCGGAGGGGGTGCGAGCGGGGACTCCCCACGTGTAGTCGGGCGGCGCAGGCCCCGCGTAGGCGGGCGCGGGATGCAGGTGCGCAGGGGGAGACGGAGTGCAAGCACTGGCATCCGGACGCCGGCGTCCGTCCGGACGTCCATGCGCTAGCATTGCCAAAGATATTTAGGCCTCGTTAGGTATAGCTCTATTTCATTGGTGTACCTCTTTTTTCCTATCTCCGTGAGCAACTTCATTGGTGGAGCAAAAACTGTTTTGAAAAAAATGGTTGGTAAAACAACTTCTTATAGTAGATCTGAAAGAGAAGTTAGGAGAAGCTAATATCCCTGTTCGCTTGAACTACTTCAGCAGTATTTTTTAGTGAACGAATAGTGTTTTCCTCTCAGAACAAATCAACATAAGCTTCAGCGTAAGCCAAAATTTCAGCTCCATCCAGTACCCACCCCTTCTGAGAACAAATTTTCTGGAATTTCACTTGAGTATCTGTTTCAACAGCTTCAAACAGCTACTGGAGCTGCTGGGAAAGTTTGTGCCAAACATGGCCTTATAGTTAGGGTGCACTTTGGTCACTTGCTCTAAGTAGAGGGTCGTGCTGTTGTGTATTCATGACCTTTTCCCCTCTAGAAAATTAATGAAATTGCACTTGTGCTTTTTCTTACATCACATCCACGAAAAATGAAATGAAATGAAAGGGAGAAAAGAGGGAGTATTACATATGGTGGAAGCAAGCCCTTGACTTCGACCTAGTCAAGTAACATGGATATTAACAGGATATATGCACAGTGCCAGTGCACATCAGGTTGACAGAATAGAGTAGCTAATAATCAAGCACCAACTTGCTCCTTGGTAGAAACCTTGACGTACTCCGCCGCCGATGCCTCGGTGCTCCCCTTGCACTCGTAGTAGAACGCGGTCATGGCGCAGGCTGCAAACAACTGCACGGCCGCTATCAAGATGATGTATAGAAACCCCAGGAGCAACCCTTCTCCCATGTTAGCAAGTGCATATCTCTTAGCCAGAGTGTACATAGGAGTTAAGGCAACGGCGAACACGACAGTCACAAAAATGAAAAGCACGCCCTGTCTGCGCTTCCCCTTCATCAGCAGCCACGCCCGCCCAAGAGCGCCAGCGCCATGGCAACCGGGTTCGGCCACCGCCACGACGACGCTCATGGAGCAGAGGAAGGAGAAGTACACGAGGAAGATGACGGGAACCAGGAAGAGCAGCGACCCCACAGTTAACAGCCCGAAGTATTTCTTGATCTTGAGAAACATGAGCAGAGCGGACATGGCAACAAGAAGCGCGACGTAGGCGATCTCCAGTGCGTAGACGAAGGCGAGGGTGAGTACGGGGCCCTTAAGCTGCGCCTTGACTTTGCCAAGGAGCGACACAAAGGTGTGCACCTCACCGGAGTATGTCGCGACGGCGGCGAAGAGGACGACGACCTGGATGGCTGATCTGGTGATGGCGCCAAACAGAAAATAGGCTGCGCTGGTGAGCAAGAGAGCCCGGACGTCATCTTTGGTCTTTTGGACGAGTTGAAGAATGCCTGCTGGGCGACTGGGATCGATGTTGTGGAGCGCCTTTGTGTCCTGGTCAAGCTCGTCTCTGCGGGGCTGGACGGTGAGGTCGTTGCCGAGGTGGAGGAGACAGGTGGAGGCGGCGATAACTGCGAACACAGCTGCGAAGAGCCTCCGGTTTTGGCTAGGGAGGAGCAGGCCTTCTTTCAGAAAGTTGAAGAACGATGGGGTCGAGCTTGTTTGTTGCCTGGTTGCCATGGCTGAAGGCTGGAACTAGCTAGCTAGCTAGAGAGATGGACAAAGGTCGAATAGAAGGCGATGAGAACAAAGTTGGAGGAATGTATCACAGGTTATAAGCGCATGGTTGAGTAAAGAAACATGCTTGGACAAAGCAACAACCTTATAGAAAAATTTGATGCCGAAGAGTCGGTCGAATAGAAAAGGTCGCCGTTCTGAGAAAGAGTCAGCAGTCAGGACATTGATATGGCCATGTTACGCGTAGGCGTAGCCATTATTTCTGAAAATCTGAAATATCGGTGGAAGTTGCATAACGCGCTTATGACCAAATCTATAAAAAAATACAAATGTTTAAGATACCGAATAAAAATCTTTAAATTGATAATATTTAGCTCTCTGTAACAGTGACAATCTCTTTCCTCTTAATGAAACATGCGATGAGTGCATGTTTTTTAAAAAAGGAAAAGGTCTATTCCTGGGGTAGTTTCCTGGAATCTTCGTGAATAAAAGTCAAATCGCCTCTGGATCCTATATAGACCGCTAAATCCTGACCCTCTTAGTCGTTAATACTCCCTCCGTCCCAAAAAAGTGACGTTTTTTTCTTTTAGACATCATGTTTGACCATTCGTCTTATTCAAAAATTATGTGCAAATTATAAAATAAATAAATCATTATTAAAGTATCTCTAATGATAAAATAAGTCATAACAAAATAAATGATATTTATATAAAAAAATTGAAAAAGACGGATGGTCAAACAAGATGTCTGAAATTTTAAAACGACACGGGGGAGTAATTAGCAATATGGTCCACGCAAATAGCACGCCTAGCTAGCTTTTTTTATTATTATAACATTTGGGATTTTCTTTTTTCAAAATATTGCTTTTTTTAGAAAAGTGAACATATTAATATCTCAGCTTCTGCATCGACCAATACATATAGCTGTTCCTTATTACAAACACCACCACTGCGGCCCACGCAAGCTCAAACACAAAGTTTTGATCCAAAGAAAAAGGAGGAAAAGTTTCGATGCCCGACATCTATAAAGCAACTCTATTACTAAATCTCCAACCGTGTCTTGCAAACACCTCCATCGTGGTTGTCTCAATAAATCTGTATCCCATCCTCATCAATTGGCGATCCTCCTTCTGAAGTAGGGACCAGGACCTGGTTCAGTAAGTCCTCCTAAAGATAACCTACAAGTAAGATGGTGCTACAACCTTGCTAAAAATTATTTCATTCCGAGTTAACCAAATCGCCCAACAAATTGCACTTGCACCCACAAGAATCTTAGCTTTCAGTTCTCTATTTACCCTATCTAACCAGCCTGTAAACAAATTGTAAACGCTAGTTGGAGGTGATAAATTAAAGGAAACATGAACAGTTCACCACACGAATTTAGCCCTTGTTTAGTTCCCAAAATATTTTGGGAAATGTAACTGTAGCGGCACTGTAGCACTTTCGTTGTTATTTGGTAATTATTGTCCGATCATGGCCTAACTAGGCTTAAAAGATTCGTCTCGTCCATTTCATCTAAACTGTGTAATTAGTTTTATTTTTTATCTATATTTAATGCTTCATACATATTTCTAAAGATTTGATGTGACGGGAATCTGAAATATTTTGGGAAATATTTTGGAAACTAAACCAGGGCTTAGCAAAATGATGTTGTATGGTCTCGTCAGAAGAACAAAAATAACACTTTCTATCTCCTTGCCACTGTCGTCTTACTAAATTGTCCTTTATTAAGATTACTCCCTTGTACAAGTACCAAAAAAAACCTTGATTTTGAGAGGTAATTTCAGTTTCCAAATAAAAGTGTTATAGGGTACAACTTCGGCTGTCACTAAGGCTCCGTACATGAATTTAACCGAAAATAATCCATTCTGCTGTAACCCCCACGCAAAGCGATCCCTTTGGTTTGTTAATTGTACATTGACAACCACTGCAACCACATCTTTCCATGCTTGTAAATTAACCCCTACTAAGGACCTCCTGAAGGCTACATTTAACAGTGTCGTGGATAACACCGTTCTTACAGAAGCATTTTTTTCCTAACAATATTATATAGTGCAGGAAAGATCGATTTTAGTGGATGCGATGATATCCACGAGTCCTCCCAAAATCTCACTTGAGACCCATCACCTAGATCAAACTTGCCTAGCGAGAGAAAGCCCCCTTGACCTTCATGAGGCCAGCCCAAAACTGAGAATCTCCGGACATGTATGGAACCTACGTCAAAGTTTTGTCCCTTAAATATTTATTTTTAAGTAACTATTGCCAAGCCCCATCTCCATTAATCAGGTTGAAAAGCCATTTACTTAGGAGACACTAAATTTAAAACTTCCAACCCTCCTTGGTCTTTCAGAGTATAAACTACTTCCCATCTATTTAACCTATACTTTTTCTTTTTCTTGTGATCATCGCTCTGCCAGAACAAGCATGATCTGAAGTAATCCAGCTTCTTTAGCACCCCTCTAGGTACTTAAAAAAGGAAAACATAAACATAGGGAGACTACTCAAAATAGAATTAATCAAAACTAACCTCCCTCCCACCGACAACAACTTACTTCTCCAACAGTTCAACCTTTTTTGAAATCTTTCTTCAACATGTTTCAAACTTTTTTTGAAATTTCAAAATATTGCTTGTAAAAACATTTTAGTTTTTCTTGATTGTT
This sequence comes from Saccharum spontaneum, assembly GCA_022457205.1. Classification (NCBI taxonomy): domain Eukaryota; kingdom Viridiplantae; phylum Streptophyta; class Magnoliopsida; order Poales; family Poaceae; genus Saccharum; species Saccharum spontaneum. The sequence goes on from CM039616.1 coordinate 46,830,145, forward strand.
TTGATTCACGCTCCGTTGATAGCTTTTGGTTAGGGCTAGGAATAGTGGGTCAGAGGAGTGGCACTTTGATTGAGCTTTTCGCCATCCAAACTTTTAGATTTGCTAGGAGTGGCTTGTATTCTTTCATTGTGAAGTAATCAAGAGATCAAATTAGTACATCTTGTTCTAGCTCCTCCCCCAAATCTGAAATTTCTCTTTTTTTGGAGATTTTCGTTGTCATATTTTGGGTGATTTTTGTGCTGCTGGTTTGGCGGAGTCTTTTGCATGTTGTTGTGAGACTTTGGGACTGTTGGAACATATCTGGATCATGTCTTGAAATCCAGCTTCAAAGCTTTTGGTTCCAAGCCTCAAATCTTACAATTCTTGCTCTTTTGATGAAATTCTTGAGGATCTTTGAGCTAAGGTTTTTTGGGTTGATTTCTTGTGCTTTCTAGGTGCTATGATGTCTTGGCATGGAAACATGCTTAGGCTTTTCCTCAACCAAATTTTCCACGAGCACCCCATCTCCTCGGTTTCAAGAAAATTATGAAAACCCCAGTTCGAGAGTGAGCTTTTGAATTTCCTGATCATGCTTTAATCTTTTTGACTTTATCTCTTGGGGATAACTTCTAAACAGGTTCGAGAAGGTGTGCAAAGTTTTGGATTTTTTAGAGTTCGTTTGATCGAGTTTTGAATTTTTCTCTCTTGTTCTCAAGGCTGTTTTCTGGGCTATCTCGAAACTTTCTAACACAATTTTCAACGTCGACATCCAACACAACTTCTAACATCGGCACTTCCGACGTGCGATGGAACTCCCGACATGCATCGGAACCTCCGATCCCAACTTCCAATCTTTTGCTGTTCTAATCGGTTTTCGCTTTCTCTTCATGTTTTGGCTTTCCTATCAACGTCCTTTAGATCTATAGTCTCGTCATGGTGGTTAGAAATCGATTTTGCTACAAGGAATGCAATTTCATGGAAAATGGGGATATAGGCCAAGTTATCTCCAGGAGAAGAATTTTAATATATTGACTCCCATTCTCCCCCTCCCCATTTGGTCATCGTTTCCGGTCTTTCAGGTAGCGAGGATATTTGAGCAATTATGTATGGTTAACATCTATCGGTCGTGATCCTTTAAGGTAGAGAATACTTATCCCACATGAGATTTGCAAGTTTCTAATGAGATTGTGCGAGTTCCCATCGAATTAGGGATGAATTAGACACAAACTTTCAAAACCGGCCTGTACCGGTCTTTACTGGCCTGTGGCCGAAGACTACAGAAACTGGCCTAGACCGGTTTTAGCTGTGCCAGCCAGTGAATAGTGCCTCCCTGGAACTTGTAGTTTTGGCCTAATTTGGCCTAATTTTGATGCTTTTCGCTAACACTTTATTTCCCAATTCAAATTTGAACTTCCTAATCATTAATTTTGCTGTCAACAGGAATTATGATGTGAGATTTGGACAAGGTGTGGGTGTATGAAATTTAATAATTGGCGTGCACTTTGGTCACTAGCTCTGATTAGAATCATGCTGTTGTACATATATTCATGACCCTTTGCCCTCGAGAAAATTCATGAAACTGCACATATTCTTATTCTTACATCACATCTACGATGTGAATTCTCAAATGAAATGAAACAGTGAAATGAGGAGTATTACATACGGTCGAAGCAGCCCCTTGACTACCACTTAGTGAAACATCAATATTAACAGTATATGGCTATGCACACAGTGCATATCAGGTGGACAGAATATACTCCCTCCATTTCAAATTATAAGTCATTTTGACTTTTTTAGTACATCCATTTTACTATGCATCTAGACATAATATAATATGTTTAGATATATAGCAAAATAGATAAACCAAAAAACTTAAATCGACTTATAATTTGGACCGGAGGGAGTAGCTAATTAATATTCAAGCAGCAACAAATTGCTCCTTTGTAGACACCATGAGGTACTCCGCCGCAGATGCCTCGATGCTCATGGAGCATAGGAAGGAGAAGTACACGGGACGTGAATTTGGTAGTACCGGCGTTACGTATCCACCCTGATCGGACGGTTGAGAGCATTGTCGGGCGTGGAGATTGGAGGAGGGGGAGCTGAGCACGACAGTGGCAGGGGGGCGCGATCTGTAACTAATAAAGACATGGACGGTTGCGCCTACGTGGATGTGAGAGGAAAATGGCAACTGCATGGATGGGTAGTTGGCGGCAGTGAGGTAGCCGAAGAAATGAATGCGTCTTGGGTGTGGCTTCGAGACCAAGCTGCTTGGGTTCTTAACATAAGCAGGGTATGCAGCAGGGTCAGGAAAGCTTCCAAATAAGTGAAGAGAGGTGATCAAAATGAGAGAAGCAATGGGAGTTGTTGAAGGGCTTCCGTCACTGGCGGCGGTGGTCACAACAAGCGGCCAGCAAGGATTCGCATCCACTACTGACGGAGCTGGGACATGGAGCACGGCCTTGGGTGTTGCGGGGCAAACTGCACTGCCGTATGGTGATGAAGTGGAGATGGAGCATGGAGATGAAGGATAGTAGGGATCGGAGGTTAATAGTTCCAGTCACGTACGGTAACTGCATCTCTTTAAACCCTGCACGAACAGAGTGACCCATGGTCCAGATTCAAGGTTGCCTCCTATGGAAAAAAAAAGACGCATCGCACAGATTACCGAAGCTGGGAGCCTGGGACTGGGATCGACGGAGGTGGGATTCAACCGGCGAACTCCGTGGATGTCGCCTGCATGTTGTTTATTACCATAATGTAGCAATAACAAAACACTAACGTGGCCGAAGATCAGCATCTTGTTATGTTCAAACCCTCTTCCTACCTAATATAATGATACGTATTGCTTGTGCGTATTCGAGGAAAAAAAAACAAGCTTCAGACCGATTGAAGACTCTCCGATTCTTCATTCAGGATCTCTGCACATGCCTATCTGGTCTTCTCCGAACAGATTATGCCTACCAGTTCGTTCGCCTGACACTGATGCATGTAGTTTTTTTTTATCCTGGCTACCCAGATCAAATCAGATCACGCTCCACTGTACCATCCTCAAATAGTACCATTAGGTAGGATGTATTAAAAGAGCGTCTGCTACAGGCTTCAATTGAGTGCATTATTTACGCCAATATTAATAATACTAAATAGCATATCATGAAGTTATACTAACTAGTCCATCAACCCGTGCTCTTGTACGGGTTAAAATTTTATGAGATATAAATATAAATATTATGTACTATTTAATAATCTGCTCATTCTAAATTATAAGACGTTTTTAGCTTTTCTAGATATATTGTTTTTACTATGTCTCTAAACAATACATTAAGTTTAAAAAAAGTTATTTGTTTAGAAAACTTAAGACGTTTAATAATTTGTGATAGAGGGACTTACATCTGACTAATAAAGAATTAGTTGTATTAAATTATATATTTTTCTCTTTATTTATTTTTTTAACATAATACACATTATAGATACTCTGCATTCTATAATTTAAATAATTTAGTATCATTAGTATATGAGTTGTTAAGGAAGTATTTTTGATGTGATAAAACATAATATATATTTTATTGCTCATGCTTGGAACGACACATATATTTACTTTAATCAAATTTTAATATATTAATATTGATAGAGGTGGGGTAATGTAGAAACATATATATGCTCTATTCGTTATCTAAACAATTTTTTGTAATAGAAGAAGTTGATAATTTAGATGTAGATTTGAGGGGTATTTACTTTTTCTAATAATGAGGTGAAAAGTGACATATGAAATTATTGGTCATAATATGAGGATGTCAGTACTTAAATACAAATTTAGATCTACTTTAGATCATGTTTCTTAACGACATGTGTGGGCAATATAAATTAGAGTCATGAGTTAGTTTATATTGTTTTACACAAAAGAAGTGGATAATTATTTATAAAATAGAATAGATCTAGCTATTATTATTATCAATGGTGATTAGGTTATACCTAACTAATGGTAAGAAGTTTATGATTTTATGAGAATTTCTAGGACCAATCTTTTATTTTTCTTCCAAGTCTTGTGATTATTAGCATGCAAGCTCTAGTAAGGACTTCTCTTTTAGCATTTATCTTTTTTCTAGTGTGATATGTATTAAGTTGAAATTTAGTTTTAAGATATATAAACCCTTGATACAACCTTTTTTGACATTGTAAATCTATAGTTTATCTTTAACCTTTTAATCAAGTTGTTACAATTTTTGACATGTTAATTAGAAATTCTACTACTCTTTATCTTTTATTCAAAAACTGTTTTTTTTATTAAAAAGAGTCTAGATCCTAATAGTATTGCATAAGTTGAAACTCGGCTTGCATCCTGGCACTAAACATGTTGAATTTGTTATATCATAGGATTATATGGGTGTAGTACTACCTCTGTCCAAGAAAAGAGTCTAGATCCTAATAGTATGGCATAAGTTGAAACTCGACTTGCATCCTGACACTAAACATGTTGAATTTGTTATATCATAGGATTATATGGGTGTAGTACTACCTCTATCAAGAAAGAATGCAACTATATGTTGCATGTCCAATAAAGTAGTTCACGTTTGACCAAGATTCTAGTAAATAATATTTATAATTATGGCTCCAAACACTTCGTAATTAATCTAATGGTATTTGTTTGATATGATAAATATTTATAGTTTTTTCTATATATAATTGGTCAAACTTGACATACTAAGACATGATATTGTGCTAGAATTGAATTCTTTCCTGGATAGAGGGAGTATTATTTATATACCATAGTATGCATAAAATTAAATTAACAATATTAACATTTCATAATGTTTCAGTAAAATATATATTGCTACGTGATTTGTTAAGTGAATATTTTTCCATTTCATAAGTTGTTAAAATTAATATTTATTCTAATGTATACATGTTTGTTTGATATACATTGTGAAATATAACAATATAGTTATTTTATTTCATGATTATAGAATTATGTAAATTAGAAATATATATATGTATCGTACTTTATGGATATTATTTTTTTGTAATAATATATATACTATTTACGTGTATATTTCAAAGACTTTTGTTTATTTTCATAATTGGCTAATGTACATAAAAATATAAAGGTAATTCCTTATATTATCGTTCACAATACCTTAAAAATATAAAGGCTAATATATATAATGCTAACTTAGATTACTATTTAATTTGAATTATCTTCATAATGATAAATGTGGATAATTTATAAAATCATTAGGAATTGTTTTTAATTATCTTTCAGAGTAGACGTGGGTAATTTAGATACAACGTTAGGGATTAAATTGATAATGACAAAGTTGGGTAATTTTGACGCAAAGCTAGGGCGTTATTTTTAACTATGTTTCATAATGGCCTAGGTGGGTAATTTAGATGTAAATTTAAGGGGTTATTTTGAATTATCTTTTGTAATGGGTTTTTCATTTGTCGCAAGCCCACAACACAATTGGAAGACAATGCATCAGTGGCAATGGTACAAACTAGTGCACGGTGACTATTTGACCCTCATTTTCATGTTACTCATCCTCCTGTAGATTCAGTGATAAAACATCAAATTCATTTAGAATGGCAGGTCCACAAATCAATATCAACTTTATAATTGCAAAGTTGTGTCCAATAGCAATTTCTCCATGCGCCATTAATTGGCTCATTGCAGTGGATGTTTCTGTATCTGGAGCTGTGCTGTTAGGGTATTAGAGTTCTAGACTTTATGGTGGAATAATTTGCAGATTTCTCCATTCATAATTATTGAGTTTAGGTAATTATCTTTATGTATCGTCTTAAGTCCTCATGGCTGGTTCTTTGTTTGGGTTAGAAAACTGTGGTTGGTTTTTTGGGATCTTGCTTAACCAGCGTGCTCAGGTTGGGACCTCTAAACTTCCTTGTTTCTTGCTGTAACTTGTAGGTCAAACCGAATCAGAATATATGCACCACCTGTTTTCTACTTTTGCTTTTCGGACAGTCTAGTGATTGTATTCCTACAAAATGGAATGAAACATTTTGGACTTGTAGGTTTGGAGTTTCTTGAGCATATATTTTTCTTTACTTACATGATAAAGTGCGAGCAAGAGGAGTGTATTAGAAGGTGTACAATGCAGCAATGATCCATGATACTTCATAGCAGCCACGTCTTTCTCCACGATACTCATCAGTTACGCTTTGATATTTGCGAACAATGCTACTGGCACCATATTCACTGCATCTCAAAACTAGTTCTCAATGGCTTGGATGCCATCTTGTTCTTTTTATTTGTGTAAGGCACATGATGAATCCTTTTGAGGGATGAGTTGTAAGTAACCATATGTGGCCCCATGAATCATTTTGTTGAGGACAGTTCACTACAACATGATGGTTTGTTGCATATTTGAGTTCCTAAATGCTTGTTCGTATATCTTACAGAATCCTACTTGCCTGGATTTATCACAATGTCCCACTATTTGGCATTAATCAAGATCATTTTACTATCGATACCTAATCGATAGTAGTAGCTCCTTTTTGCGAATCAACAGAATATAGTAACTTGATGGTCTGTCTCTTCTCAGGTTGTACATGTCGTCGATACCACAGGAATAGACGAGGGAAATAGAGAACCAGCATCCTATATTTCTTTGTTTTCCAATACACCTGGAAAGTTGACAGATGAATTAGTGGACCTTGGAGATGAAGAATTTTATTGCGGAAGGAACATGACTACTGACTTTGTTACATTTACAATGAAGTATGGTTGTTCGAGTTACAAAGAGAGAAATACTGGATGGAGCAAGTGAAGTTCCTGTGCTCCGTGTAGAAAGTGATTCAGTTACTATATTATGGTGGCCGAATTCTGGTATAATACTGCCATCCACTCAGCTGTGGGTAAGTCCCCTTTTGAGGTGCTTTATGGGTACACACCTCGTTAGTTAGGCATTGCTAATATGCAGTTGAGTACTGTGCCGGATCTTGAGCAGTGGCTATCTGACAGAGAGTTGCTATCTCAGCTGGTTAAGCAGCAGTTACTCAGAGCACAGCAACGAATGAATGAAATCTCAAGCTGATAGGAAGAGAACAGAGCGTGAGTTCGCGGAAGGGGATCTGGTATACCTCAAACTGCAACCATATGTGCAGTCCTCAGTAGCTTTTCGCTCAAATCAAAAGCTGGCATTCAAGTTTTATGGTCCATACAAGATTCTTCAGTGGATAGGGAAGGTGGCATACAAGCTTGACTTGCCATCCAGTGCTAAGATCCATCCTGTCGTTCATGTGTCGCAATTGAAAGGACAGGTGCCCCCATCGACATCGGTGAGTATTGATCTTGCTACTGTCAGTTCTGATCCAGATAGGGTGCTGTGGCCAAGACAAGTGTTGGACCAGCGCACTGTTATTCGTGGGGCCAAGGAGAACCTATAGTTGCTCATTCATAGATTCACCGGCAAGGATTGCCTCAAGATATGGGCAACCTGGGAGGATGCTCATCTTCTGTCGAAGCATTGCTGGTGATACAGCTTGAGGACAAGCTGTTATTTGAGCGGGAGGAGATGTTATTGCCTTGTGGGCTGCAGTAGACTAGCCGGCCATGGGCCGTAGTAGTGTGCTGGGCTGGAGCCCGTGTAAGTGAAGGCGTGTGGCGGTGCCGGCGTGAATATAAGCTGCGGCCGCTATCCTGTAACGGCAACGAAGAACAGATAACTGAATCCCTGTCTAATCCATTCCCTCCCTCGGGGTTTAGCCGAGTTCTATCCTATTCTTCCCCAATTTCCTGCTACGATTCCCTCCCATACTCCATTCTACCAATTAGGATCGTTACAAGCAGCTACCTCCCAGTGCCGGTCCTAGGATTTTGAGGGCCCTCTGGCAAGCTCATCGCGATGGCCCTTCCAGATCACGTATAAAATCTTACGCTAATTTTAGTTGTAAAGAAAGCAACTCTAATAATATATTTTTTTAATTTAATATGATTAAATTAGAAGAAAAACATGACTATATGAGTACAAAGTACTAGAAGTCTAAAATACTATACAAATAATTAATTTGGATTAAAAATGAACAAGAAAAAAATGCCTAGGGTCTGGACATCAACTGCAACAACTTATCGCAATTCGCAAGAAGGCAAGAACCAAGATGTCGTCGTCGTGAAACTCTGCCTGGTCCTGGTCGCCGCCGTTGTGCGCCGTTCTCGGACTCGGTGGTGCGGCTCGTCGCCTCGTCCAACTCTACGTGTGTGCGTCGGGACTCGGGCGTCGGCACATGAGCGCGTCGCGAACTCGTGAGTCGCAATCTGCGATCGGCATTGCAGCACGCGCGGCTCCTCGCCTCCTCTTTGCCCGACGCGGGCCGTGGTGAAAACTGGGAAACAAAGCTAGAAAGGCCGCCGATTTTCTTGGACCGGCTAGCCAGTTCTTTGCCTCTCTTCTCATTAGTTCGATGATGCCTAATAGACTATAGGGCATGAAGGTTTATGTACCTGGGCTTGGGCCCCTCCCCCGACTGGGCCCTCGGCCATCGCACCTCATGCCCTGCCCCTAGGGCCGGCACTGCTACCTCCGTGACGCCCTTCGCCGGGTCGAGGTGGGCGCTGTCCGCGACCGTGAGCAGGTGGTCCCTCTGAGGAGAAGTGAGGTGAGGCCGTGAGGGTGAGGGTGAGGGTGAGGGGCAGTGTGCAGTCGCCTGAGGAGAAGTAGCGGCTGGAGGAGAGGAGAGTGAGATGGTGAGAACCGCCTGAAAGGCCACTAGGGTTTCATCTGGTTTTTATACGAGCACCATTTGAATCCTGGCCATCTATCTGAGATCAATGGCTGAGATCGTCCAAACATTTAGGGTTCTTCTAATTGGGCCGATTTTTGGGTTGTAGAGGAGAACCAGCTGGGCCGGCTCGGCTATGGGCTGGTTCGGCCGGTGAAAAAGCCGGCTGGTTTCGGCTCATTCAATAGTATTCTGTGAGAGAGAATAAGCTGAAACAAGCTGAAACAAGCCGAAACATGACCAGCAGAACAGGGCCTATAAGCTGGCCGAAAGTTCTGCTGGGCTCTTTTTCTTTTTTTAAAGAGCCGACGAAGCCTTAATTATTTCTAGAATTTTGTTTTCTTTTGTTATTTAATTAGTTCATTATTTAAATGTTTTAACTAAGTTTTGAGTTGTTTTACATGCAATTTTTTACATTTGATAGCACATTACTTAATTGTTTTAACAAATTGTAACTTTACATTGTTCTCAAACAAATACATCTTTCACATAGCTGTATGGTATGTTCACAAAACTAATTGTAACAATATCTAAATCTAGTTAGCAAATTCTACATACCGACGTAGCACCATATTTAATAATCATAAGATTACCATAAATTTTTAAAACTAGTTTAATAAAGTGGGAATCTAAATTGTTGACAAATATATACATATATCGAATAGTTTTATATAACTATATGTGAGATGTATACATTTATGATTTAGTCAGAACATCCTAAAAACTGGCATGGTGGGATAATATAGGTTTGTAAGACTCCCATAAAAAATTCAAATCATTTTGACAAACTAGGACTATACATGTTCACAAATTGATACATTTCACACGTAGTTTCATATAACTATGTGAGGGATGTGTTCATTTATGAACAACGCACAATATTGCTTTGTTAAAATGATTTGAAGTTTTTATAAAATGATTATACCCTAAAAACATGTTTTCATGCAAGTTTTTAGATTTTTCTAGCTAAATTTAAATATTATTTTTAATTATTCTATGTAATTTAACAACATAATAGTAATATTAACTAAATTTGGTTAGAAAATTCTACAAATTGACACAACAACATATTTTGGGTCCATAAGCCTTCCATAGAAATTTTAAACACCTTTAATAAAATGGGAATATACATAGCTCACAACTAGATACATCTCTCACACAGTTTCATATAAACTATGTGGGAGACGTACAATTTATGAACAATGTGTTGTACCACTTTGTTAACATCATTTGAAATTTTTATGGGATGATCATACACCAAAATCATGCTGCCATGCAAGTTTGTAGAATTTCCGAACCGAATGACGACATTTATTCTATGGTAATTCCATAGAACAATTGCAATAATAATATGGTTAACTATAAAGTTGTAGGACTCATCACGATCTACAATTTTTTTATCATTTCTCCGTTGGAGTTTATTTTTACAGTTCAAAAAAATTAAATTTTAAAATTCGAACAGCTTCACTCACTTCTCTTTAAAATTTTGCCTTTTGAGGCTACTAACAACACACTCTTTGTAGCTCAATGGTTAATCTTTGGTACCCTATTACGAGTGCAGAGGCCAGGGTTCGATTCCTGTGGCGTACAGATTTTTTTTCCCCCATTTTTGTCTAGTTGATGTACTAGCCACGAATACATGTTAATAAAAAATATTGTGCACACTCGGCCAAGAACTGGATGAGGGAGTTGGTGGTTAGGCTATTGCTAACTGCTACCCGTAGTTTTTGGTGCAGGTTCGAACCCAGCATGGTACAATTAACACCCCCCCCACCCCCCTATTTTTTTTTTGTAGTGCTATGTTGGTTTGCAAAAAAATTTGCTGAAAAATAATAAATGAGTTCTAAATTCTAAATTTTTAAACTCCTACATCGTGTTCTAGAATATTTATTTGTTTTGGTCATTTCTCGTGATTGGAAGCTAACATACAATTTAGGTCCTGTTTTGCAGATAAATAAATTTAGGTCCACTTGTTATAGCGTGGTGACTGGTAGGTCACTTGGACAAAACATGAGAGTGATCGATTGATTTGTTATCGCATGGTACTTCACTAAAACAAAATGTGTGAGTGGTCGATTGACCTAGCGTGGTGGCTGGTAAGTCACTCGGACAAAATGGGAGAGTGGTTGGATGACTAGTTATCAAGTGATGGCTATTAGTTCACTTGGATAAGATATGAGAGTGGTTGGTCGACTTGTTATCGCATAGCGAGTATAAGCTCACTCGTACAAGACATGAGAGTGGTTGGTTGACTTGTTATCGCATGGTGGCCAGTAGTTCACTGGAACATCATGTGAGAGTGGGCGACTGGCTTGTTATCTCGTTGCGGCTATTAAAAATAAAAAGATTTTCAAATTATTCATCACGTTGTTGCTTTGTGCACCTAGATGCGAAAAATTGCGCTAATTAGAGTTAACACGGACAAGTAATGCTTAATAAGTCAAAAAGAAAAAAATAAAAATTGAAAAAATGGCCATAGTGGTAAGGATCGAACCTACGCCCTCTGCGATTAGAGCTACAAGATCTACCACTAAGGGCAGTCCCAATGAAAGAAACTAGTAATTTCTATAACATAGGATACCGCACCAAAAAAATACTGCTTTCTAACCCATAGTTTCTATGAGTAATAATTATTTTCTCTTTCTCCTCCCAACTCTATCTTCTTCCTCCAATGGGAATGCGACACGAGCTCCCTAGAAACTGGTGGTTTCTCCCCAATGATGATTTCATGGTTTCTTGATGCATTGGGTCAAGAGTAGACCTGATTTCTTCATGAAGAAACCATTTCTATGATTTTTGCTCTCTTTCTTCATTAATTACATTGCCATGTCAGCATTTTGCCTACGTGACAAGTCATTTAATGAGGATAGAAACCATCATTAATGCACCGTTGGGACTGCCCTAAGCTATGATTGGACGCTCAATCAGTTAAAGCTAAATTTATTTATCTTTAAACATTAATGCATAAAAAGTGCATGGACCTAATAAATGTCTAATTTTTTGAACAGCCCACCCCGAAGGATGCAACCCAACCCACGATTGCGTTAGCTCGTATACTGCCGGGTTTATAGGGATACCTCACATTCTGTGTGATTCTCGTCAGAAACTCAGAATAATGACGGACAGAGAAGGGGGATTCCCGCGCTTACCTCACATTTTTAAACACATTTATGTACAAAACAATGATTCAAAGCAGATTTTGTCCAGTTGCCAAACTTTTTTGACAATAAAGAAAGTCAGCAACAATTAGACACTAGGATTCACTCTTGATTACATAAAAACAATTAGACACTAGGATTCGCACAAACTCCAAGATTACAGTTAAATGATGTCAATGTGGCTCTGAGTTGCAGCAGTGTCCAAAGCTGTGGCATTTACAGAATTTGTTGTCATAGCTAACACGGGAAAGGCCTGCAATAGCTCTTTCAAGACATCTGCAAAACCAAAATTGAACTAATATGAGTCTGTTTTTCTGAAAGAACAAAGAAGAGAATATTATACATGCTTTGCAAAAGAAATATCACATTCATGGACATGAAGTGTACAATGCACACAAGCTGGTCAGGGAATGCAAAAAAATAGGAGCAATTCAATCAGGGCAGTTTGCATCAGCCAGGACTAAGCTTTGGACTTACAGGAAGTAACCTGAGCACAAATGCTTGTCTTTTCAGCATGTGATACAAGGAGGCACCCAAAAATAGAACCATAAAACAATACAAGGTATGAGTAAGCAACAAATTATCAACAATGGAGCTTCACTCATGTAAAAGTGACATTGCAGGAACTGCCTCCTAATTATGTGTTTGTCTTCTCAAAATTCACTGATAGGAAGTCATTTGCTTGTCACCACTATTTATAAAGTCCTAGAGAAATAAGGTCACATGGACAAACTATTTTTCGGTAAATCTAGAGATTACCTGATCCTCTAGATCAAATTCTTTCAGTAATGCCAATGCCTCCATTTGTATTGTCCTTGCCATTATGAAGGAACAACCTTCAGCAGAACTGCAAATATGGTTACACAATCCATTGTAAATATGTATATGTATATGTATCTCTTCAAAGAGCAGTAGCAAATCAATCCATTGTTAGCCGGATTTTAAAATAATACCATGTGCATAAATATTTGAGATGTCTCAAATAGGGGAGTTCTAACGTCCTTTCAATTGAATAAGATTATACCTGATGACCTCCTGCTGGAATACAACTATATAAGATATGGGATCTACATGCGTATAATGAAAATAACCAGAGCCTATTCCAATATGTATAACATCTCTGTGTGATTTTTGATTAATAAAAGTGAAAAAAAAACTTCATTTCAACTGCAGGTGTTCAACACAGATGACAGAGAGGGGCTAGGTGCTCTTGATCAGGAAACAAGCAACATGGGTGAGCAAGAGATTTGCCTACCGGATGGGCTACAGATTAAATGAGAAACACACGGATGGATGGTGCTGTAATCGGTAATCCTAATTGAGATTTCAGAGGAGGTATGGACCCATACCTGTTCGTTGTCGACTGAGCGCACGAGAGCAGAGATGCCCCGCTCGAGTTGGATAAGCCCGCCAGCCTGACGGAGGCAGCGCACACGGCCTAGCGCGATCTGTTCAGCAGATACAGACCGCGCGGGGGATTCCGAGAGGCAGGGAATACGTCAGGGACGGTGCAGGCGACGCCAGATCTCGAGCGAGGGGAGCCACCGCCGCCCTGCACCGCGCTGCCACCGGGTGGAAGGCAGGGTTCGCCGCTACTCCATGAATGCGGTCACCAGGTGAGGGGGAGGGGCCGTCGCTGCCAGATCCGCGTAGGAAGGGATCGGCGCCGGCACCGTTGAGGGAGGCGAGTGGCGATGCGGAAGAATCCACAGGGGAGGGAGCCCGCCGCCGCCGCCCTGTAACAGATCACCATTTTAGTGGATAGTGGCAGCTCTCATAGCTTTGTGAGTTCTCAGTTTGTCAACCTCACCAAGCTTCCAACAGTACAGACTGCTCCAAGAAGGGTTCAACTGGCAAATAGCGAATGGATGGTTACTGACCGGAAAGTCCTTAATCTCCAGTGGTACTGCCAAGGTCAAACATTGACATCTGATATGATTGTCCTTGACATGTCCCCATATGATGCCATTTTGGGGTATGACTGGTTGCGACAACACAGCCCAATGACTTGTGACTGGGACAACAAAATACTGGAATTCATGGAAGCCAGCAGACACATTAAATTGAAGGGCTTGCAGCAACAGCAAATGGCATTGCAATCTATTTCGGCACAAAAAGTATATAATTCCACCAAAGGGAATGAGGTGTGGGCTTTTGTCTTGGTGGATCAGCTGTCTCCTCCACCGGTCAGCTTGCCAGTACAACCAACAACACAACCACCGGAGCTCACAAAACTGTTAGCACAATATGCCGATGTGTTTGTGGATCCCAAGACATTACCTCCTCAACGAAGCTATGACCATGCTATATCTCTTCTACCTGGCTCTATTCCTGTGAACTCTAAACCATATCATTACTCCCCTCAACATAAAACAGAAATTGAGCAACAAGTGAAAGAATTGCTACAAGCAGGCCTTATTGCACAAAGCCATAGCCCTTTTGCTTCCCCGGTCTTACTAGTCAAGAAGAAGGATGGCACATGAAGGTTCTGTGTCGATTACCGACGACTGAACAATATGACCATCAAAAATAGGTTTCCAATGCCTATTATTGAAGAAATTCTGGATGAGTTGCATGGTGCAACAATTTTTACCAAACTTGACATGAGGTCCGGGTACCATCAAATTAGAATGCTACCAGAGGATGAGCATAAGACCGCTTTCAAGACACACTTTGGCCACTACCAATTCAAAGTCATGCCTTTTGGGCTTACAAATGCTCCTGCAACGTTTCAGTGTGTCATGAATGAGATATTGCCGCCGCCCTGTAACAGATCACCTTCAGAGACAAGAGTTCACCATTTTAACAGATCACAAATCATTGGCTTATCTCAATGAACAGAATCTAGCTTCATTCAGAGATGCAACGGAAGGCCATGACAAGGCTGATGGGCTTGCAGTTTAAGATAATTTACAAGAAGGGTAAGGAAAATTTGGCAGTCGATGCTCTTTCTCGAGTAGCTCATCTTCTCGCTCTACAGGCTATCTCTACCGTCCAACCAGTTTGGGTTCAGGAGGTGCTTAATTCATATGCCACTGATCCTCAGGCCCAAGCATTACTCACCAGATTGGCAATAGCCAGTCCTGATGCCGCTGGGTATTCTCTGGACAAGGGTCTCATCAGGTGTAATGGGAACATTTGGATTGGCCAGAACACTGCATTGCAAACAAAGCTCATCGCTGCTTTTCATTCCAGCCCCCTCAGTGGACACTCAGGTATCTCTCCAACCTACTACAAGTTAAAGAAGCACTTTGCTTGGAAAGGGATGAAACAGGATGTTGAAAGTTTTATTAAACAATGTGAAGTATGTCAACATGCCAAACACAGTCTGAAACCACCCTATGGGATTGCTTCAACCCCTTCCAATTCCTGAGGGTGTATGGCGCGACATTTCTATGGATTTTATTGAGGGTCTACCCAAGTCTGAAGGTTATACTGTCATCCTGGTTGTCGTGGACAGGTTAACAAAGTTTGCACATTTCATACCCATCAAACACCCCTATACAGCACATACCATTGCTCAAGCCTTCATGGACAATGTAGTGACGTTGCATGGATTGCCCAATTCTATTGTTTCAGATAGGGACACCATCTTTGTGAGTCACTTTTGGAAGGAGCTGTTCAAACTGTATAGGGTCAATTTGCATCTCAGCACAGCGTACCATCCCCAAACCGATGGGCAGACGGAACGGGTCAACCAATGTTTGGAGATGTTTCTCCGGTGCTCAGTTCAGGATTCTCCCAAATCTTGGAAGTCTTGGTTATCTCTCGCTCAACTGTGGTACAACTCCACATACCACACTTCACTCGGCTGTTCACCTTTCAAAGCTCTGTATGGTTATGAGCCCAACCTTGGGGCTGCTCCCGAGGTGTCTGATACTACTCCACCATCAGTAACTGAGATCATCAATCACAGGGCAGCTCACTTACAGTCCCTCAAGCACAATCTCTCCAGAGCCCAAAACAGAATGAAAGTTATGGCTGATCAAAAGCGTACTGACTACCAGTTTTCCGTGGGTGACCAAGTGTTGCTCAAGTTGCAACCGTATACTCAGTCAACTGTGGCTAACAGACCCTTTCCCAAATTGGCTTATAAATATTTTGGACCATATAAAGTGCTGGAATGTGTGGGCTCTGTGGCATACCGGTTGGAACTACCTGAAGATTCTCTTATCCATCCTGTTTTTCACATATCCCAGTTGAAACCTTTCATTGCAGATTTCACTCCGGTGTATGCAACATTGCCTGTTACTACTGATATGGAAGCTGCCGCAACAACGCCAAAGCAAGTGATGGATCGTCGGCTGGTGAAGAAAGGTAATACAGCAATACCGCAGGTGAAAGTCACATGGACAGGTTTACCAAGCTCGGCGGCAACTTGGGAAGACTACAATGTGCTCAAGCGTCGTTTTCCAGCTGCTCCAGCTTGGGGACAAGCTGACTCTTCAGCGGGGGGAGGTGTAACGGCTGAGGCGTCCACGGGATGAAGAGGCGGCCTGGGGCGCCAGCGCCAGCAGAAGAGAGAAGCGTAGAAGTAAAATGTGTTTTTTCCTTTATGTGTATGACAAGTGGGCCCGAGGCCATGTTTTGTATCCGGCACATAAGTGCCTAACCTGAGGGGAACGAAACTCATTCAGACTATCAAAGAAATAGAAATCGTTGGACAGAGGAGATTCCTCGCAGCGCCCTTACCTGATCTATGCCGTCTTGATCGCTCACGTCGACGGCGAGTTCGCCGGCGGCCACGGGTGTGACACGCCCTCGTTCTCACCCTCACACGCCACGGCAGCTGCCGCCATGAGCAATGAGCGGGGAGGCCATGAATCGAACAAAGAACTGAGAGAGTGGCTAGACAGCGGCAGAGACGAAGACGGAGAATGAACTCGAACGAACCCCAACAAAATACTACCTCTGTCCGGTTAAGAATGCAATTCTAGTTCATTTTTTGATTTCCGTGTCCAATGTTTGACCGAATATATAGATAAAAGTATTAATATTTTTGACACCAAATAAATATATTATGAAAATATATCTCTTAACAAATCTAATGATACTAATTTTATGTCATAATTATTTATATTTTTTATATATAATTAGTCAAACTTGACATACTAAAACATTGCACTGTGCTAGAATTGCATTCTTTTCGGGACGGAGGGAGTATTTATCTAACTTAGGTAGTACCCCAACTATACTGCTCAATAAAATATTCATCTAACTATACTACTTAATCATTTACCCTAACTATGCTACTCAATTTTTTTTGTAATTATGCATTTACCCTTTTACCCTTCACTAAAAAAACTACGAAAAAAGAATTACCACTCCTCTATTTGGGGTCCTAATCTCCTCAATTTCGGAGGCGATGGGAGGTGACATGACGCATATGGGCCCACCGACCATAGACACACTTATCATCTCCCATCGCCTCTCATAGCTTTCTCATGTTCTGGGTCCACCGATCATAGATACACCTATCGCCTCTCATCGCTTCTCTAACCATTGTAAAAAATTTTGTTTTATATTAGTATAACTTCATGATATGCTATTTAGTATTATTAATACTGGTGTAAATAATGCACTCAATAGAAGCCTTAGCAGACGCTCTTTTAATACATCCTACCTAATGGGACTATTTGAGGATGGTACAATCGGGCTGGTCGTGTCAAGATGGAGCGTGATCTGATTTGGTCTGGGTAGCCAAGATAAAAAAAAAACTACATGCATCAGTGTCAGGC
Organism: Saccharum spontaneum; assembly: GCA_022457205.1. Classification (NCBI taxonomy): domain Eukaryota; kingdom Viridiplantae; phylum Streptophyta; class Magnoliopsida; order Poales; family Poaceae; genus Saccharum; species Saccharum spontaneum. The sequence goes on from CM039616.1 coordinate 46,847,753, forward strand.
GAACGAACTGGTTGGCATAATCTGCTCGGAGAAGACCAGATAGGCATGTGCAGAGATACTGAATGAAGAATCGGAGAGTCTTCAATCGGTCTGAAGCTTGTTTTTTCCCCCTCAAATATGCACAAGCAATACGAATCATTATATTAGGTAGGAAGAGGGTTTGAACATAACAAGATGCCGATCTTCGGCCACGTTAGTGTTTTGTTATTGCTACATTATGGTAATAAATAATATGCAGGCGACATCCACGGAGTTCGCCGGTTCAATCCCACCTCCGTTGATCACCGCCGCCAGTAGTGGTTGCGAATCCTTGCTGTGACCACCGCCGCCAGTGACGGAAGCCCTTCAACAACCCCCATTGCTTCTCTCATTTTGATCACCTCTCTTCACTTATTTGGAAGCTTTGCTGACCCTGCTGCATACCCTGCTTATGTTAAGAACCCAAGCAGCTTGGTCTCGAAGCCACACCCAAGACGCATTCATTTCTCCAGCTACCTCACTGCCGCCAACTACCCATCCAGGCAGTTTCCATTTTCCTCTCACATCCACGTAGGCGCCACCGTCCGGGTCTTTATTAGTTACAAATCGCGCCCCCAGCCACTGTCGTGCTCAGCTCCCCCTCCTCCAGTCTCCACGCCTGAAAATGCTCTCAACCGTCCGATCAGGGTGGGTACGTAACACCGGTACTACCAAATTCACGCCCCGTGTACTTCTCCTTCCTCTGCTCCATGAGCGTCGTCGTGGCGGTGGCCGAGCCCGGCTGGCATGGCGCTGGCACACTTGCGCGGGCGTGGCGGCTGATGAAGGGGAAGCGCAGACAGGCCGCGCTTCTCATTTTTGTGACTAGCTTGCTCGCCGCTGCACTCTTGCGGTCCACGCTCTGGCCAAGACGTGCGCACTTACTGACAAGGCAGCAGGGTTGCTCCTGGGGTTTCTGTAGGTCATCTTGATGTCTGCCGTGCAATTGTTTGAAGTCTGCGCCAAGGCCGCGTTCTACTACGAATGCAAGCGGAGCACCGAGGCATCTGCGGCGGAGTACCTCATGGCGTCTACAAAGGAGCAATTTGTTGCTGCTTGAATATTAATTAGCTACTCCCTCCATTCCAAATTATAAGTCGCTTTAACTTTTTTGGTTTATTTATTTTGCTATATATCTAAACATATTATATTATGTCTAGATGCATAGCAAAATAGATGTACAAAAAAAGTCAAAGCGACTTATAATTTGAAATGAAGGGGAGTATATTCTGTCCACCTGATATGCACTGTGTGCATAGCCATATACTGTTAATATTGATGTTTCACTAAGTGGTAGTCAAGCGGCTGCTTCCACCATATGTAATTCTCATCGTTTCACTGTTTCATTTCATTTGAGAATTCACATCGTAGATGTGATGTAAGAATAAGAATATGTGCAGTTTCATGAATTTTCTCGAGGGCAAAAGGTCATGAATATATGTACAACAGCATGATTCTAATCAGAGCTAGTGACCAAAGTGCACGCCAATTATTAAATTTCACACACCCACACCTTGTCCAAATCTCACATCATAATTCCTGTTGACAGCAAAATTAATCATTAGGAAGTTCAAATTCGAATTGGGAAATAAAGTGTTAGCAAAAAGCATCAAAATTAGGCCAAAACTACAAGTTCCAGGGAGGCACTATTCACTGGCTGGCACAACTAAAACCGGTCTAGGCCAGTTTCTGTAGTCTTCGGCCACAGCCCAGTAAAGACCGGTGCAGGCCGGTTTTGAAAGTTTGTGTCTAATTCATCCCTAATTCGATGGGAACTCGCACAACCTCATTAGAAACTTGCAAATCTCATGTGGGATAAGTATTCTCTACCGGGATAAGACTATTCTCTCTATATATTAAAGGATCACACCCGATAGATGTTAACCATACACAATTGCTCAAAAAAACATTTTACTATCCTCTTCTCCTACCTTAGCTTTTCAATATCCTCACTATCTGAAAGACCGGAAACGATGACCAAATGGAGAGGGGGAGAATGGGAGTCAATATATTAAAATTCTTCTTCGGGAGATAACTTAGCCTATATCCCCATTTTCAAATGAAATTGCATTCCTTGTAGCAAAATCGATTTCTAACTGCCATGACGAGACTATAGATCTAAAGGACGTTGATAGGAAAGCCAAAACATGAAGCGAAAGCGAAAACAGCTCAGAACAGCAAAAGATTGGAAGTTGGGATCGGAAGTTCCGATGCATGTCGGGAGTTCCAATGCACGTCGGAAGTTGTGTTGGATGTTGACGTTGAAAATTGTGTTAGAAAGTTTCGAGACAACCCAGAAAACAGCCTTGAGAACAAGAGAGAAAAATTCAAAACTCGATCAAACGAACTCTAAAAAATCCAAAACTTTGCACACCTTCTCAAGCCTGTTTAGAAGTTATCCCCAAGAGATAAAGTCAAAAAGATTAAAGCATGATCAGGAAATTCAAAAGCTCACTCTCGAACTGGGGTTTTCATAATTTTCTTGAAACCGAGGAGATGGGGTGCTCGTGGAAAATTTGGTTGAGGAAAAGCCTAAGCATGTTTCCATGCCAAGACATCATAGCACCTAGAAAGCACAAGAAATCAACCCAAAAAACCTTAGCTCAAAGATCCTCAAGAATTTCATCAAAAGAGCAAGAATTGTAAGATTTGAGGCTTGGAACCAAAAGCTTTGAAGCTGGATTTCAAGACATGATCCAGATATGTTCCAACAGTCCCAAAGTCTCACAACAACATGCAAAAGACTCCGCCAAACCAGCAGCATAAAAATCACCCAAAATATGACAACGAAAATCTCCAAAAAAGAGAAATTTCAGATTTGGGAGAGGAGCTAGAACAAGATGTACGAATTTGATCTCTTGATTACTTCACGATGAAAGAATACAAGCCACTCCTAGCAAATCTAAAAGTTTGGATGGCGAAAAGCTCAATCAAAGAGCCACTCCTCTAACCCACTATTCCTAGCCCTAACCAAAAGCTATCAACAGAGCGTGAATCAAAACAATCAACAAAAACTAAAATGTTTTTACAAGCAATATTTTGAAAAAGAAAAGCCCAAATGTTATAATTATAAAAAAGCTAGCTAGGCGTGATATTTGCGTGGACCATATTGCTAGTTATTAAGAACTAAGAGGGTCAGGATTTAGCGGTCTATATAGGATCTAGAGGCGATTTGACTTTTATTCACGAAGATTCCATGAAACTACCCCAGGAATAGACCTTTTCCTTTTTTTTTAAACATGCACTCATCGCATGTTTCATTAAGAGGAAAGAGATTGGCACTGTTATAGAGAGCTACTCCCTCTGTTCTTAAAAAACGATTGTAGATTTTGGATAAATCAAATTTTTTTAAATTTGATCAATTTTTTAAGAAAAAATATCTATATTTATGTGTCCAATTGTAAATATTATCAATTTAAACATTTTTATTTGGTATCTTAAACATTTGTATTTTTTATAGATTTGGTCAAACTTAAAATTGTTTTACTCGTTAGGAAGCGATAATTGTTTTTTTATAATGGAGGGAACAGAAACGCGAGAGGCGAGTCATAGTTGCGAATGCAAGACGCCCCAAGAGATGAACTTCCTACGCCCTACAGCCAGGGTTGGACAAAAAGCTCGTGGCTTGCTAGCTCGCTCGACTGAGTGCTAACTCGGCTCAACTCGGCTCAACTCGTTACTATTCATAATGAGTTGAGCTAGCATTTTAGCTCATTAAATTAATAAGCTAGCTCATGCTGGCTCGCCTAAACAAGCCAAATACTTTGTAGTTCTACAACAAAAACTAGTAAGAACTAAGCTTAATTTTATATTACATGTATGAGATTGAAGTCTACAATACATGTATGCTATGTATTACACTTAGCTTATTTATTTACTTGTCGTGATGTATGCATAGAATAAATTATTAGTATCTATATGCATTGGTTACAACAGTTAATGAGCCTGCTCATGAGCCAAACAAGCTGGTTTGCGAGCTAAATGAGCCGAGCCGAGCTAGAGTTTATCTCGTTTACTTAACGAGTCGAGTCGAGCCAGGTCATTATCGTAACAAGCTATAACGAGGAGCCGCGTCATAACGAGTCGAGCTGGCTTGTTATCCAGCCCTCTACAGCTACAGAAATGATGTGTAGAATATAGACTTTCCCCTGACCCTGTCATAACTCGTAAGTCATAAGCGCGTTATGCAACTTCCACCGATATTTCAGATTTTCAGAAATAATGGCTACGCCTACGCGTAACATGGCCTATATCAATGTCCTGACTGCTGACTCTTTCTCAGAACGGCGACCTTTTCTATTCGACCGACACTTCGGCATCGAATTTTTCTATAAGGTTGCTTTGTCCAAGCATGTTTCTTTACTCAACCATGCGCTTATAACCTGCAGTGATACACTCCAACTTTGTTCTCATCGCCTTCTATTCGACCTTTGTCCATCTCTCTAGCTAGCTAGCTAGCTCCAGCCTTCATCCATGGCAACCGGGCAACAAACAAGCTCGACCCCATCGTTCTTCAACTTTCTGAAAGAAGGCCTACTCCTCCCTAGCCAAAACCGGAGGCTCTTCGCAGCTGTCTTCACAGTTATCGCCGCCTCCACCTGTCTCCTCCACCTCGGCAACGACCTCGCCGTCCAGCCCCGCAGAGACGAGCTTGACCAGGACACAAAGGCGCTCCACAGCATCGATCCCAGTCGCCCAGCAGGCATTCTTCAACTCGTCCAAAAGACCAAAGATGACGCCCGGGCTCTCTTGCTCACCAGTGCAGCCTATTTTCTGTTTGGCGCCATCACCAGATCAGCCATCCAGGTCGTCGTCCTCTTCGCCGCCGTCGCGACATGCTCCGGTGAGGTGCACACCTTTGTGTCGCTCCTTGGCAAAGTCAAGGCGCAGCTTAAGGGCCCCGTACTCACGCTCGCCTTCGTCTACGCACTGGAGATCGCCTACGTCGCGCTTCTTGTTGCCATGTCCGCTCTGCTCATGTTTCTCAAGATCAAGAAATACTTCGGGCTGTTAACTGTGGGGTCGCTGCTCTTCCTGATTCCCGTCATCTTCCTCGTGTACTTCTCCTTCCTCTGCTCCATGAGCGTCGTCGTGGCGGTGGCCGAACCCGGTTGCCACGGCGCTGGCGCTCTTGGGCGGGCGTGGCGGCTGATGAAGGGGAAGCGCAGACAGGCCGTGCTTTTCATTTTTGTGATTGTTGTGCTCGCCGTTGCCTTAACTCCTATCTACACTCTGGCCAAGAGATTTGCACTTACTAACATGGGAGAAGGGTTGCTCCTGGGGTTTCTATACATCATCTTGATAGCGGCCGTGCAGTTGTTTGTAGCCTGCGCCATGACCGCGTTCTACTACGAGTGCAAGGGGAGCACCGAGGCATTGGCGGCGGAGTACATCAAGGTTTCTACCAAGGAGCAAGTTGATGCTTGATTATTAGCTACTCTATTCTGTCGACCTGATGTGCATTGTGCATATATCCTGATAATATCGATGTTACTTGACTAGGTCGAAGTCAAGGGCTTGCTTCCACCATATGTAATACTCCCTCTTTTCTCCCTTTCATTTCATTTTTCGTCGCTGTGATGTAAGAAAAAGCACTAATTTAGAGGGGGAAAGGTCATGAATATACAACAGCACGACTCTCTATTTAGAGCAAGTTATGACCAAATTGCACCCTAACTATAAGGTCCTGTTTGGCACAACTTTCCCAACAACTCTATTAGCTATTTGAAGCTGTTTTTTTACCAATCAGAATAAAATGAAACAGCTCCTCAAGTGAAATTCTTGAAAACCCATTCCCACAAAGAGAGTGGGCGCTAGGTGGAGCTGAAAATGCTAGCTTCTTCTAGCTTCTTTCAGATCTACTATAAGAAATTGTTTTACCTAACATGTTTTCAAAACAATTTGTGCTCCTCTAGTGAAACTGCACAAGGAAGAAGAAAAGAAAGATGCTCCACTAATGAAATATAGAGCTATACCTAACGTGGCCTAAACATCATCCACCCGCACCTTGTCCAAATCTCACCTCCTTATAGTTCCCACTCCGTGAGCACCAGCAAAGCAACCTCCAAGTGGTCTCCATATATGCATTAGCTTCATAGAGAAATCCCTGCTCCTCCAACCACAAAACGTCAAGGTTCCTTTCATCTACGTTCTTGCTTATCTTTTGCCTAAAACATTTCTCCTCTTCGTCCTGGTCCACTCTGGACACACGCTCTCTGCTGGCATCCTTGGAGACACACACTGATAGAGACTCTGGACAACACCAACACTATTACTGACAGTTACACCGTTCTTGATCACAAGATCAAGGAACATGACAAGATCAGAAGCTCTTTATTACTGGACTAACCTCATCAACACTGCAAGCGAGCTCACATGTCTTGACTGTGTTAATAGCAACCTCTACAACTTACTCTGGTGAGCGGTGCACATTCAAATAGTTGTTTCACTGTCGGGTTATCAAGGAGGGAATCCTAGAGCCATGCGTTTGAGACTACCATGTTTATTGGCATCCTGGAATTTACATCCTCAATGCCTTTTTCCTTAGTGGCACACCAGCTAGCAGTCTAGTGGCAGTCCTTAGTGGGCATATATAGCGTCTTTTGAAAGAAAATAGCACAAAGGCTGCCCTGCTGGCAGGGTTTTAATTTCATTATTGTAAAAATTTCGGCCATCACCGAAATTACCGAATTTCGTAAAATTCGGCCAAAATTTTTTTAGAGATTAGCACATGAAGTATGTTTTTTTCTAAAAATGTTTAGATCTAAACAAATATTTGTATGATTTATGACTACACATCTATTGAATAAAAGAATATGCAATATAAACAATAGAAAAATATAGGTCTAGAGTTATATAGCACATGTATTAGTGTACAAAATTTTGGAGTTTTCTTTCGGCCAGCACCAAAATTACCGAACATCGTGAAATTCGGCCGAAATTTCGCCGAAATTTTGAACCCTGCCTGCAGGTTCTTGTCCCTCTACTTCTTGTCATCAATTCCCTACATGTTGTTATCTACCATATGTACACACCTTTGCTCTCTACACCTAAGTCTTGTGGTTATATATGTGTGCTATTTGGGTTTGTTGTTCCTTAGGAACTCATTCAATGCAAGCAGATCACACCTTTGGTACATCTCATCTCCCAGCCCCTAACCACAATCTTCATCATAGTCATAACCCTCATCTTCAGCTTTTGAATCTCGCATTCTCGCTTATTCTAGATGATCATGTTGTCCATGATAGCAGCATCTATCATTATGTACCACAGGGCGACCAGCTACGACCCCTGGCTGGGCATCCAAATACTGCGAGGGTGGTTCCAAGCAGACCACCTAGGTGGATAGCCGTGCAACCAATCACAAACTAAGTGTCTACTACTTTTTTTTTCTTCCTGGTCACAGCAATTACCATACATTTTGAACTTTTATTGTTATTCTTCCGTTTCAATGCTTTGAAGGCACATGCACCACTCTCTTCCTCACATAATTGTCATTCCTTTCTGTACTGACTAGCATCACAATTTAGGCAAACCTCGAAGTCTTCATACTCCTTATCGCGGTAGAGGATACAATTGTCCTACATGTGTCGATTTTTTTTGCACACCCATAGTCAATGCACTAATCAGCTTCTTCATATGGTAAGTATTGTGGGATCTTTTCTCCTTATAAAAAGTAGATCACTTAGGAGATGCAACAAATCATTAAAGAAAACATCAGACTAACTGTGAAGCCTTTAGAACTAGCATTTTAAGTTAAAAAGGCATCACTTTCCAAACCTTCGTACATCCCTTTGACTCGTCATACAAGGTCTCTTTTTCTCACCTTTTGCAATGCCTCCAAACCTTCACAACTAACATTTCAAGGTCTATATAACACTATGAAAGTGCACCAAGCCCTTTAATGGGTTTTGGATGATTGAATGAAAACGTGATTAAAGGTTTAACCTATGTGCTAAGTGTTGGACAGGAAATGGCCTATCTCACAGGGACTTGATGAAAGCCAAAATGATGTGTTGTTGTATAAACAATCTAGTTCAAACACAAGATAACAATGCAACAGATATTCATGCCAGGCTTAATCAATGTGGGATTTCTATGAATAATGTGAAAGCAAGCACGTTGATAATCTGGATTAATGAGACATGAGTATTGCATATGGAATGGTCTCGCATTCTAAAGCTTGCTACATTGAAAGACAATTATACAATTGAACTTAATGGATGACTCAACACAAGGTATGGCTTGATGGCTTAAGATGGTGAAGATAGCAAGAAAAGGCTTTGAGGCACTAAGCAAGGGTGAAGGGCAAGCGACAGCTTGGCGACCGAGGAACTTAGCTAGGGTGAAGAAGGAAGTACTTGCATTTAGTTGAGGTACCAATCAAACTATGACGGTCACATTGAAGTGGAGAATCAAATCTTGGATGAATTGTTGAAGTGACTTGATACATTTGGAGTTAACTCATATTTATTGAATGCAATCAAGTCACATGCTCAAGATGGCTATGCTCAAGGAGAAAATCAAAGTTGACATGTTGACACCCTCACTTGATGATGATTGAAGGCTATGACATTCGGTTAGAAGGAAATCAACTCAGGCGACTCAATTCCATTTTCATTTAATCTTGAGTAAATAGGTATGCCGTACTATTTAGAGGGATGCATCATGTTGATAGATGCTTATTCATAAGTGCGTGCTCAAATCAACCCAAGTGAGGTTTGAGCAAGAGAGTCACTAGAGCTAACCGAGTCGTGACTGAGAATACCGAACGTGTTTGATATTTGCCGAGCCAAAGCAACCTTCTCAGTGTTCTTGGTTTGGCTCATCAGGAGTTTTGACATTCGTCGGGAGTTCCGAGGGCCGAAAGTCCTGGCAATTGTAACACCCAGAATTTTTAAAATTTGGAATTAGAAAAAAATTGAGTTAAAAGAGATTTAGTTATGATTTTAAATAATTTAGATAATGGTTAATGGGGATTAAAATTTAAATTTTTAGGTGGAATATTTGATGATGCATTCATGTTGTTGCATTTGATTTTTTGTGTGGTGTGGCTTTGATTTTATTGATTTGGATTTGAAAATCTATTTAAATGGTTTGAAAACAAATAAAAGAAAAAAAACAACTTACCTGCTGTGGCTGGCGGCCTGGAAGCCTGCCCAAGCCGGCCTGCCTTTCTTCTCGTGCTGATGGGCCGACGAAGCCGAAGCCCGCCTTTGCTCCGCTCTTCCCTGCGCCCGCGTGGGCCGGCCCAGTCAATCATAGACGTGCGTGTTTCCCCTCTCTGGAGTCGCTGACGTGCAGGGCCCACAGGTCAGTCGTTTCCTCCTCCTCGAGCCGTGACCGAGCTGGAGTCTAGTTCACCGACCGAACTCGAATCCAATCTTGAATCTCTGGGATTTCTTTCCTTGCATAGCACGCATAGCCTCTATAAGAGCCACCGCCTTCCCCCTTGTTGCCCTTTTCCAATCTCGAGTTGCTTTGGCCGCGTCGAGTTCTTGTAGCGCCACCTAAACCCTAGAAGCCACTGTGAGATTCAATTCGACGCATACGTCATCCCTCTGCCACCGTAAGCCTCTTTACCAGCTTTAGCATGATCCTGTGAACATGAGGGTGCCCTCAATTTGTTTGCTAATTGTTTATTGCGCTGCCATCGTGAGCAGGAGCTCGGCCGCCCGCCCTTTCGAGCCGCACGACCATCACGAGCCGCCTTCACCTCCTTCTTCTTGTCAGGTGAGATCGCCTTGAGCTCCGCTGTCGATTGGTACCGGTCTCACGCTTAATAGTGGCCTAAAGCGCCCGATTGCCTACTCCGGCTAGCCGCCGGCCATGGCGCCACCGCGGGTGTCCGATTCCGGCGAGCGAAGCCACCGAAACCCCCTCTTGTTTAATCTGGAACCTTCATCTCTAGATCAACGGACCGATACCCCTTCGTGGGGAAAAATTGCTAAAGAGCCCTTGGGTTTTTCTTTAATAGAACCCGCAGTCCTTAGCGTCATTTAGTAATTATGTTTCTTCGTTTTGAAAACGTATTTCTTCTCGGTAATTCAAAAATATGTTTTCTGATATTTACAGTTTTGCCACTAAACTTGTTTTGGTCATAAAATCTTCGTTTTAACTCTGATTTGACCCGTTCAAGTTGCGTTAGGTTCGTATTTACGAGCTCTACGTGCTAGTATAGTTGTACAATAGGTTTAGAAAATTTAGTTTTTGAGTTTATATTAAAGTAATTATTTATCTATAGGAAATCTTAGAAAATTCATAACTTTCTCGTTTTAAATCTGAATTTCGTGATCTTTACGTCTGTGTGATGTAGTAACATGTAGAAGAGTTTTACAAACTTTTTATACTATTTTGTTACTGTTGGTGTACTGTTCTAACTATGCTTTATTGTTGCTTCGTGTATGATTGCTCGGATGATTGTGTGTTGATGCTTGATGATCAAGTATAGACGGTGAGCAGTTTCTTGACGATCAGGAATATTATTTTGAGCCAGACCAGCAGTATTATCTGGGAAGCTTTGATCAAGGCAAGTATAACATGGGACCAATCCTTGTTGTCCTATTCACTGAAATTATCATACATATGCATGTGTCTTCCTTGACAACCTTAGAGATTATAACTTAGTGATTGTTATCTTGATTCCTTGTCAATCTTGGGGATGCATTTGGGTAGCTGTTGCTAGTGCTTAATTATGAATAATGATCTTGTAATTTGATTAATGAATTGAGCAACCAACCATTAAGATGATCTTATTACTGTTGAAAAAGGGGACTAGAGCGTTGTGTTGTGTTGTTTGTTTGTCGCTCTAGTTACTCTCCATAAGGACTTATCTATAAGTGATAACCGGAAATTTACAATACAACTATGAGGGATATATGGCTCTGACTTTAGTTGCTTAAAGGACCTTTTCTAGCTTGTTAGTGGTTACCTTAAATGAGGTAAGAATGGCTTGCCACGTTGGGTGTTGGACAGCCTCTAGTCAATGAGTATAGCCGAGAAGGAAGTGTGCCATTTGAAAAGGGGGTTCCTACATCTTCCTGCCGAGTGAATCTAATGGCCCTAACTTGTCAGACGAACCTTTAAGTGGCTTTATATGATTTCCGGTGTTTCGGGGAGTCGCGAACCTATGCATTTGGAAGTTATGACTCACAGTGAAAGTGTACACCTCTGCGCAGAGTTTAATAAACTGATATACTAGCCGTGATCATGGATACGAGTGGCCTTGGGGATTCTTACAGAATAGATGATTACCATGTTTAAATATTGTTGTTATTATTATGCTCATGTTAATGCTATTCATTATCCTTATTACAATTGATCATTGGTTCATTAATGGGAAGTGGATTATCTTGATGCTACTCAATTGCTAAATATATGATGATAAAAAGCTAAACGTAGTTAAACAGTGTCTAGCCTTTTGTGCATTAGGAACCCTGTGTTATACTTGTTGAGTTCGACATGGACTCACCCTTGCTATTTCTACCATAACAGATGAAGATTTTGAGGAAGATTATCGTAATGAGTACTAGTCTTGGTGTCAACCAGTCAACCGTGTCCCTATGTTTGGAGTTTCCACTGGAGAGCTACTACTAGTTGCTACTATTTATTGTTTAAGACTATGTGTTAAATATTTATTCGCTATGTAATAAACATGTGATGATACTATGTAATTTGTCTACTTGTGTGTGCGATCATATCCTGGGGCGCACATGAGTCTTTTATGCATCCTATTTTTGTCCTTAAAAATGGGTGTGACAAATTGGTATCGGAGCCGTGTTGACTGTAGGACGCAAGCCTAGTTAGAATGGTCGTTATTAGCTCCATGTTTCACTTATTTCATGCTTACTCCTTTCACCTTGTTAATTGCTAAATTTTTATGCTTCTTCTATCTTATTCTATTGTGAAAATACATTGATTCTATCTAATCTATGTCTAATTCTTGTAGATGCCTCCTCATCCCCGCATGTGTGCTGCCCAGTACATTGTCCGTTTCAAACCCCAGGAGCCCCATGTAGATGGTGACCAAGAGATATCAGATGCTGAATCAAGAGTCGGAGACACATCAATAGAGGATTCAGTCATGGGATGGACCACAAAACTTCATATCATAGTTCCTAAAGCCGATGTTTTCTTCCATGACATGCTGACAAGAACCTTGGATAATTATTACTATGATTGGGAAGCTACGTTGGAGTATCGCTGCAAGGAGTACAGTCATCCATTGATGCACTCTTACTGGGAGACCGAGTTATGGGTAAAGACAATGGATCCTACCACTAAGGAGCCTAAGGTGGAGTCAATGTTCATCACCCGAGTGAGTCGGGCAACCATAGAAACAAGCATGGAAGATGTCGCCTACAATGCGTTTGTCTACTACCATGGTCTTCGCTCGGACAAGACGTTGCAGGGTGGACTCCGACACTTTCCCTGTTTCTTACATGACAAGGGTGTTTGGACCGTGCCGCTTGCGGATGATTCATCCTTGACTTTACAAGCCACAGTGGGACTGGTTCGTTAGTTGGCTCTTCATGAAGTGGATTTGAAGGATGAGTTGCTAAAGGAAAAGGAACTTAAAGAACAAGCTTATAAGGAGATCGATGAACTAAGGGCGGAGCTAGGCCGTCCCAAGGTTTATGAGAAGCTCAATTAAAATTAGGAAACCCCTATGTAATAGGAACGATATTAGTTTGCGAGTCAATTTGAGTTTGGTATTGTCGAGTATTAGTATGTGGTGTGAACAATTGTGTGCTTGATGAATTGTTATTATGATAATGTGTGATTTGGATCTTTGTAATGTGTGCTGGAGCTTTGTGGGCATGTCTACAAGTTCCATGGTTAAGAATATTAAATTTGATCATGAATATTAAGATGGGTTTGGGGTAAACTTGGTTGTCTTTTGCTGATTTCTGGATCAGTCTGGGATGTTTCTAAAATAACTCAAAATCTGTTCATGGGAAATTTATGAAATTTTACTGGGAATAAGTAGACTTCTGTATCTTTCCAACCCTGCAAGAATCACCTTATTATCTATTATGAGCTAAGAGATATACCTGTTCCAAGTTGGGGTCACTACGCAGTCTGGAATTCTGAAACAATTTTGGTTAAGCTCAGTTTTTGACTTATTGCCCAGAATTGATGACTTGTTTGACCAGTTGAGAGGTGCTTGTGTGTTCTCTAAGATTGATTTGCGTTCTGGTTATCATCAACTGAAGATTCGTGCCTCTGTTATTCCAAAGACAGCTTTTACTACAAGGTATGGTTTGTATGAGTATACTGTTATGTCATTTGGGTTGACCAATGCACCTGCCTACTTTATGTACATGATGAATAAGGTGTTCATGGAGTATCTGGATAAGTTTGTGGTGGTATTTATTGATGATATATTGGTATTTTTCAAGACGGAGAAAGAACATGCTGAACATCTGAGATTGGTATTGCAGAAACTTAGAGAGCATAAACTGTATGCTAAGTGAAGTAAATGTGAGTTTTTGTTGAAGGAAGTCTCTTTTCTTGGTCATATTGTCTCTAATGGTGGGATATCAGTGGATCCAAGCAAGGTAAAGGATGTATTGAATTGGAAGCCACCTACTGATGTGGGCGAGATTCGTAGTTTCTTGGGTTTAGCTGGATATTACAGACGGTTCATTGAAGGGTTTTCTAAACTTGCTAAACCTATGACATCTCTGTTAGAGAAGAATACCAAGTTTGTATGGTCTGATAAATGTCAAGCTAGTTTTGAAGAATTGAAGAAGAGATTGACTACAACACCTGTCTTGGTATTGCCAGATTTGAGTAAGAAGTTCTCTATTTATTGTGATGCTTCTCGTCAAGGTTTGGGGTGTGTTCTTATGCAAGAAGGCAGAGTTGTTGCTTATGCATCTAGACAGTTGAGAAAGCTTGAGTTGAATTATCCTACTCATGACTTGGAGTTAGCAGCTATAGTTCATGCTCTGAAGATTTGGAGACATTATTTGATTGGGCATAAGAGTGATATATACACCGATCATAAGAGTTTGAAGTATATTTTCACTCAGTCTGATCTGAACTTGAGACAACGCAGATGGTTAGAATTGATCAAGAATTATGATATAGAGATACACTATCATCCTGGTAAGGCCAATGTTGTAGCAGATGCCCTTAGTAGGAAGAGTTATTGTCACACCCAAAATTTTCTATTTTGGGTTGTGCATGAAAAATACTAAATAAAATAAATGATTTCAATATTCGAATAAATTTATTAGATAAGTTAAGTTGTTGCTAATTAAATATAGAAAATTGTGGTTTAAAACTTTTTCATATTAAATTATTAATGTGGTGTCTGTGTGATGCTTGTCTTTGGTGTTGGTGAGTGCTATTATTTTCAAAATACCATAGGACGACGTTTACTTCTCATCGGAAAACTTTTTGGTATTTTCTGGATTCAAAATTCTAATTTCCGTGAGCTTAATCTTTTTCCTTGATCTCTTCATCCATCTTTTCATAAGCTCCAAATACTTTATTTGGGTTCCTCATGTTCCATAATGTCTCTGGAAAATTTTTCCGAATTTTTGGAGCTTTCGCGGCTTAAATAATAATTCTGGACTTTTTCAGAATTATTTTAACCACAAAAATAATTAATTCCGAAAATAATAAATTTCTCATTTTTTTCCAACGCTCAAAGCCCATGTACAATAATTCTAATAAATCTCAAAAGCCCATACATTTATTTACTAATGGGCTTAAATGATTACTTAGGCCTATTAGCGGAGGTGGATGGTGCAACGTCAATTAGCACCATATCGCTAGTTGACATGAAGGTGGAGAGTTTTCCTCCTTATATATACGTACCTACCCCTCGGGCAAAGCACACCAAAACTACCGTAGAGGAGCCCCTAGTTTGGGAAATCTCTCGTGTAGTAAATTATATTTTCTTCTCCTTCTCTTATCGCCGTCCGACGAAGCCACCAGGCGTTCTACTCCAAGAAGAAGAGGTATTTACTTGAATTCCACCATCTAGATCACATTAAAAATCAGATTTTGATTTATTTTCGAAACTAGGTATTTACAAAACTGCCACTATCTTGTTTAGACCATATCTTCTACGTTTTAACTCTGATTTGACCCGTTCAAATTGCGTTAGGTTCGTATTTGCGAGCTCTACATGTTAGTATAGTTGTACAGTAAGTTTGGGAAAATTAATTTTCGAGTTTATATTTAAGTAATTATTTATCTATAGGAAATCTTAGAAAATTTATAACTTTCACGTTTTAAGTCCGATTTTTGTGATCTTTACGTCTGTGTGATCGTAGCAACGTGTAGAATAGTTTTGTAATCTTTCCTAAATATTTTTATACTGTTGGTATACTGTTCTAATTATATCTTTTGTTTGCTTCGTGTATGTTTGATCGGAATGTTTGTATGTTGATGCTTGGTGATCGAATTTAGACGGTGAGCAGTACTACGACGATTAGGAGTATTATTTTGAGCCGGACCAGCAGTATCTATCGGAGAACTTTGATCAAGGCAAATATAACATGGGACTATCCTGGTTGTCCTATTCACTGAAATTATCATACATATGCATGTGTCCTCCTTGACAACCATAGAGATTATAACTTAGCTATTGATATCTTGTTTCCTTGTCACCTATGGGTTGTGCATTTGGGTAGCTATTGCTAGTGCTTAATTATGAACAATGATCTTGTAATTTGATTAATGGATTAAGCAATCAACCATTAAGATGATTTTATTATTGTTGAAAAGGGGGCTAGAGCAAGGGGTTATATTGTTGCTCTGGTTTCTCTCCATAAGGACTTATCTGTACGTGATCATCCAGGACATACAGTACAGCTGTGAGGGCTATATGGCTCTGGCTTTAGTTGCTTAAAGGACCTTTTCTAGTTTGTTAGTGGTTACCTTAAATGGCGTAAGAAAGGCTTGCCACGTTGGGTGTAGGGCGAGCCCCTGGCCTAGTGTGTATAGGCTGCGGTTGTTGTGCCACAGGGAAGAGGGGGTTCTACATCTGCCTGCCGAGTGAATCTAATGGCCCTAACTTGTTAGACGAACCTTTAAGTGGCTTTATATGATTTCCGGTGTTTTGGGAATGGCCTCCCCATGCATTTGGAAGTCATGACTCACAGTGAAAGTGTACACCTCTGCGCAGAGTTAAAAACTGGTATACTAGCCGTGCTCACGGATACGAGCGGCCTTGGAACATTTACAGATAGATGATCATAACTGTTATATCATGCTTAATTACTGTTGTTGTTATTATGCTCATGTTAATGCTATTCATTATCCTTATTACAATTGATCATTGATTCATTAATGGGATTTGGATTACCTTGATGCTACTCAATTGCTAATTATATGATGACTAAAAGCTAAATGCAGTCAAACAGTGTCTAACCTTTTTGAGCCTCATGAACCCTGTGTTGTACTTGTTGAGTTCGACATGGACTCACTCTTGCTATTTCCCCACACCTCAGTGTGTAGTAAGGTGCTACTTAGAAGAAGGATGAAGGTGTAGTGGAGCTTTCAGAAGTCTTTCAGAAGTGCTTAGCATATGGAGCCACCAGTCAGCCATCCCTGAGAAGAATGGAGCCTGAAGTTTAGTCACCGTTCCGCGATACTCTGATGTAAGTGTTAATATAGCTATGTATACGTTATATAATAACATTGTTTCTGATACTTTTTCATTCTAGCATATGTGTGGACTTCCTGGGCACACATATGATTAGCCTGGTTTTGTTCTTTAGAAAACCGGGTGTGACAGAGTGGTATCAGAGCTGTGTTGACTGTAGAACGTATGCCAAGTAGCACTGGATGTATTCTAAAACTTATTTTACGATAAAACTATTTTGTCATCCCTTGACTCATTGATTTTGACTATTTTCCTCTTCCTTGTCCTGTTGTATCCCTTCCTTGATAGCTTCCTTTGAGCTATTATTTCTTACTCCCTTGGTTTTCGTTTTATGTTGTTTTTACTACAAGTTTTCTGATCTCATCTTTTTCAAAAGTTTGATGGCCTTTTCATCATCTATAATCTGCCATTTAGGATGACCACCATTGTTGAAGAAGCACGTGTAGTACCGATGATGTGATGTGTGCTTGTTTTGCTTGATGTGTTGCTTGTGTGTTGTCCTTGTTCTCGTGTTTTGAAAGTGGCCCGGAAGGTTTCATCTTGATGAGTAGCTCGATCCATGTTAAGTGGGGTAGGTTTTACGTAATACTCCACATGCTGATTTCTATAGCAGTCTGCAATGTTTCTGTTATATCTCAAGATATGGACATGAGAAATTTATGAAATTTTACTGAGAATAACTAGACTTCTTTATATTTCCAAACCCACTGGACTTACCTTATTATCTATTATGAACTAAGAGATATACCTGTTCCAAGTTGGGGTCACTACGCAGTCTGGAATCCTGAAACAGTTTTGGTTAAGTTCAGTTTTTGACTAACTTATTGACAGAATCTGGAAAAGTGTTGTGAATAAAAGTCGTAGATAATTTCGTAAGCTTTCCAACCATATAAAGATCACCTTAATTGGATGTTTGTATCTCGAGATATGTCAGATTTACTGGACTGCTAAAATTAGAATTCGCCCAGAAATTTTCTGCATTACTTCCTTATCTTGTATAAGTGAATATATCATTGGATATCTTGAATCTCATTGATTTGCCTTGGAATCTTACATTAGAGATGATTATAGTTATCTAGTATAAAGGAGATGCAAGTTACTTTGGTGTCCCCTAGTTTGTTTTTCTTAAGGGGGTAGCAAAGTTGTGAGTGTTGCAATATAAAGGTTTTGTATGTCCTAGTGCTTCACTTGGAAGGAGTGGTTATCTCTATGATTGGAAGTCTACTCATGTGCTAGTGTTGTTTGCTTGGGATCAGTGCTTTGTTGGATCATCTACAAGAAGCTCGGGTATTCATCAGGACTGGTCTTCATTTCAAGCTATCATCAGTTGAGAGTTCAACATTCAATTCAACATACTCTATACAAGTTAGCATGGACGACATAGGAAGGAGATGTTGAAAGTCTATAGCTAGTTTCATAAAAACTTAGATGATATCACCCCCATATCAAGTATGTTTAGTAAGTTTTAAGTGAAGGACTTATCATTAGCAGCAAGCCTTAAAGAAAGTGTTGCCTTCAATGACATTGCCAGGTGGAACAAAATCTTTGTTAAGTGGGGTAGTGTCCGCTACCATCATTAATCTCAAGCGACAAGGTATGAAGAACTGAAGATCAAACCTTATCTTTCTTATCATCTTTTGGCTATCTTTGATCCATGTCTTATATCTCATCAACGCAAAGCAAAGAAGCATGAAGACTTGAAGATTAGTGTTATCTATCTCTCTAATCTCTCTGAATCTCATTTTTATCTTATCCTGTCTTTTTAGAGCAGTCTGTCTTCCATAGCTTATATCTCTATTTTTGGATGCCAAAAAATCATGGATAAATTCTGGACAATAGTAGACTTCAATATTTTTCTCTGACGGTAAGAACCACCCTGATAGCTATTATGGTTTGGGAGTTATGAAAATCACAAGGCGACGTATCTGTGCTGTCAGCAATCTGGAATAGTTTCTATTGTGCACAGTTTTCGACCACGTTAACTGCAGAATCTGGAGAAGTGTTCTATAAGAAAGTTGTAGTAAATTTGATAAGCTTTCCAACGGTATAAGCTACAATATCATCGGATTCGTAGAACTTGAGTTATAACTGTATTTCTGCATTGCCATTTTTCTGCTCGCGAGGAAGTGCAGGTTACTTATTCTTGCATGTGCTCATGAATCTCTTTGGGATGCCAGAAGGACATGATGGTAGTTATCACTCAGAAACAAATGCAAGTTATCCTCTGGTGTTCTCTAGTTGATCTCTTCTTAAGGGGGTTTGATGAACTAAAAGCACGATACAAGATGGAGGTTTTATACGTTCTATTTCATCACTTGGAAGCATCACCTATTTACATGGTTGCAAAATCACTATCGAGCGCAGGTATCCTTTCTCAGAGTGGTAATCTGTTGGAACCATTTATAAGGATCGTAAGGGTCTAAAGGACACCTTTACAAAGTGGGTTTTGAGCTTGTGGCATCATCATTGGATAAGAGTTGATCAGAGAAGAGTGAAGATTTGCAAAATCAACTTTATCTTTCTCCCTAGTCTCTCCGAATCTCGGGGCGAGATTCCTGTTAAGTGGGGTAGATTTGTCACACCCAAAATTTTCTATTTTGGGTTGTGCATGAAAAATACTAAATAAAATAAATGATTTCAATATTCGAATAAATTTATTAGATAAGTTAAGTTGTTGCTAATTAAATATAGAAAATTGTGGTTTAAAACTTTTTCATATTAAATTATTAATGTGGTGTCTGTGTGATGCTTGTCTTTGGTGTTGGTGAGTGCTATTATTTTCAAAATACCATAGGACGACGTTTACTTCTCATCGGAAAACTTTTTGGTATTTTCTGGATTCAAAATTCTAATTTCCGTGAGCTTAATCTTTTTCCTTGATCTCTTCATCCATCTTTTCATAAGCTCCAAATACTTTATTTGGGTTCCTCATGTTCCATAATGTCTCTGGAAAATTTCCCCGAATTTTCGGAGCTTTCAGAGTATTTTTCGCGGCTTAAATAATAATTCTGGACTTTTCTAGAATTATTTTAACCACAAAAATAATTAATTCCGAAAATAATAAATTTCTCATTTTTTTCCAACGCTCAAAGCCCATGTACAATAATTCTAATAAATCTCAAAGGCTCATACATTTATTTACTAATGGGCTTAAATGATTACTTAGGCCTATTAGCGGAGGTGGATGGTGCAACGTTAATTAGCACCATATCGCTAGTTGACATGAAGGTGGAGAGTTTTCCTCCTTATATATACGTACCTACTCCTTGGGCAAAGCACACCAAAACTACCGTAGAGGAGCCCCTAGTTTGAGAAATCTCTCGTGTAGTAAATTATATTTTCTTCTCCTTCTCTTATCGCCGTCCGACGAAGCCACCAGACGTTCTACTCCAAGAAGAAGAGGTATTTACTTGAATTCCACCATCTAGATCACATTAAAAATCAGATTTTGATTTATTTTTGAAACTAGGTATTTACAAAACTGCCACTATCTTGTTTAGACCATATCTTCTACGTTTTAACTCCGATTTGACCCATTCAAATTACGTTAGGTTCGTATTTGCAAGCTCTACATGTTAGTATAGTTGTACAGTAAGTTTGGGAAAATTAATTTTCGAGTTTATATTTAAGTAATTATTTATCTATAGGAAATCTTAGAAAATTCATAACTTTCACGTTTTAAGTCCGATTTTTGTGATCTTTACGTCTGTGTGATCGTAGCAACGTGTAGAATAGTTTTGTAAGCTTTCCTAAATATTTTTCTACTGTTGGTGTACTGTTCTAATTGTATCTTTTGTTTGCTTCGTGTATGTTTGCTCGGAATGTTTGTATGTTGATGCTTGGTGATCGAATTTAGACGGTGAGCAGTACTATGACGATTAGGAGTATTATTTTGAGCCGGACCAGCAGTATCTATCGGAGAACTTTGATCAAGGCAAGTATAACATGGGACTATCCTTGTTGTCCTATTCACTGAAATTATCATACATATGCATGTGTCCTCCTTGACAACCATAGAGATTATAACTTAGCTATTGATATCTTGTTTCCTTGTCACCTATGGGTTGTGCATTTGGGTAGCTATTGCTAGTGCTTAATTATGAACAATGATCTTGTAATTTGATTAATGGATTAAGCAATCAACTATTAAGATGATTTTATTATTGTTGAAAAGGGGGCTAGAGCAAGGGGTTATATTGTTGCTCTAGTTTCTCTCCATAAGGACTTATCTGTACGTGATCATCCGGGACATACAGTACAGCTGTGAGGGCTATATGGCTCTGGCTTTAGTTGCTTAAAGGACCTTTTCTAGCTTGTTAGTGGTTACCTTAAATGGCGTAAGAAAGGCTTGCCACGTTGGGTATAGGGCGAGCCCCTGGCCTAGTGTGTATAGGCTGCGGTTGTTGTGCCACAGGGAAGGGGGGTTCTACATCTGCCTGCCGAGTGAATCTAATGGCCCTAACTTGTTAGACGAACCTTTAAGTGGCTTTATATGATTTTCGGTGTTTTGGGAATGGCCTCCCCATGCATTTGGAAGTCATGACTCACAGTGAAAGTGTACACCTCTGTGCAGAGTTAAAAACTGGTATACTAGCCGTGCTCACGGATACGAGCGGCCTTGGAACATTTACAGATAGATGATCATAACTGTTATATCATGCTTAATTACTGTTGTTGTTATTATGCTCATGTTAATGCTATTCATTATCCTTATTACAATTGATCATTGATTCATTAATGGGATTTGGATTACCTTGATGCTACTCAATTGCTAATTATATGATGACTAAAAGCTAAATGCAGTCAAACAGTGTCTAACCTTTTTGAGCCTCATGAACCCTGTGTTGTACTTGTTGAGTTTGACATGGACTCACTCTTGCTATTTCCCCACACCTCAGTGTGTAGTAAGGTGCTACTTAGAAGAAGGATGAAGGTGTAGTGGAGCTTTCAGAAGTCTTTCAGAAGTGCTTGGCATATGGAGCCACCAGTCAGCCGTCCCTGAGAAGAATGGAGCCTGAAGTTTAGTCACCGTTCCGCGATACTCTGATGTAAGTGTTAATATAGCTATGTATACGTTATATAATAACATTGTTTCTGATACTTTTTCATTCTGGCATATGTGTGGACTTCCTGGGCACACATATGATTAGCCTGGTTTTGTTCTTTAGAAAACCGGGTGTGATAGTTATGCCAATGAGATGCAAATGTTGTCCATGACAAGTGAGTTGTGTGCTGAATTTGAATATTTGAATTTGGGAATTGTTACTAATACAATGGAATTGGTGATAGAACCTACATTAGAGTAAGAAATATACAAGGGTCAGTTGAAGGATGAGAAACTAAAGAAGATAGCGGATGATATAGTGATTGGCAAGTCACCAGGGTTTCGAATGGATGATAATGGGATTTTATGGTTTGGAAAGAGGCTGTGTGTACCTGAGGATCAGGCTATTAGGTAGGCAATCCTTTGTGAAGCTCATGAGTCAGCTTATTCTATTCATCCTAGAAGTACTAAGATGTATTTGGATCTCAAACAGAAGTATTGGTGGGTTGGATTGAAACGAGATGTGGCTGAGTATGTGGCAGTATGTGACACTTGTCAGAGAGTGAAAGCTGAGCATCAGAGACCTGCTGGATTGTTGCAATCAATGAAGATTCCTGAATGGAAGTGGTAGGAAGTTGATATGGACTTTATAGTGGGGTTACCTCGTACTCAGAGAGGTTATGACTCTATATGGGTGATAGTAGATCGGTTAACTAAAGTTGCTCATTTCATACCAGTCAAGACTACCTACCATGGACCAGATTGGCAGAGTTGTATATGGAAAGGATAGTATGTTTGCATAGAGTTCCAAAGAAGATTGTATCTGATTGAGGTTCATAGTTTATGTCACACTTTTAGAAGGTTGTACATGAATCTTTGGGGACAAAGCCAAATTTTAGTACAACATATCATCCACAGATAGATGGGCAGACTGAAAGAACCAACCAAATACTAGAAGACATGTTGAGAGCTTGTGTATTGCAATATGGAACTAGTTGGGATAAGAGTTTGCCTTATGCAGAATTCTCTTACAATAACAGTTATCAACAAAGTCTTAAGATGGCACCGTTTGAAGCTTTGTATGGACCTAAGTGTAGAACTCCATTATTTTGGGATCAGACAGGTGAGTCTCAGGAGTTTTGTACAGATGTTCTTAGAAACATAGAGGATCAAGTGCGAGTGATTCGTGAGAATTTTAGAGTGGCACAATCTCGTCAGAAGAGTTATGCTGACAACCGGAGAAGGGACTTAGTTTTTGAAGTAGGTGATTATGTCTATTTGAAGGTGTCACCAATGGGAAGTGTGAAGAGGTTTAACATGAAAGGCAAGTTAGCACCAAGGTATGTTGGGCCATTCAAAGTTATTGCTAGACGTGGTGAAGTTGCCTATCAATTAGAGTTGCCTGAGAATTTGTCTGGGGTACATGATGTGTTTCATGTTTCTCAACTTAAGAAGTGTTTACGTGTGCCTGAGGAGCAGATACCTTTGGATGAATTGACTGTTAAAGAGGATCTTACATATGAAGAGTTTTCGATTAAGGTTTTAGAAACCGCTGAAAGAGTTACTCGAAGTCGGGTTATTAAAATGTGCAAAGTTCAGTGGAATAGATATTCACAGGCAGAGGCAACTTGGGAAAGAGAGGATGAATTGAGGAAATCATATCCGCAGTTATTTGAGTAAGCAATTCAATCTCGAGGACGAGATTCTTTTAAGGGGGTAGAATTTGTAACACCCAGAATTTTTAAAATTTGGAATTAGAAAAAAAATTGAGTTAAAAGAGATTTAGTTTTGATTTTAAATAATTTAGATAATGGTTAATGGAGATTAAAATTTAAATTTTTAGGTGGAATATTTGATGATGCATTCATGCTATTGCATTTGATTTTTTGTGTGGTGTGGCTTTGATTTTATTTGATTTGGATTTGAAAATCTATTTAAATGGTTTGAAAACAAATAAAAGAAAAAAAACAACTTACCTGCTGTGGCTAGCGGCCTGGAAGCCTGCCCAAGCCGGCCTGCCTTTCCTCTCGCGTTGATGGGCCGACGAAGCCGAAGCCCGCCTTTGCTCCGCACTTCCCTGCGCCCGCGTGGGCCGGCCCAGTCAATCACAGACGCGCGCGTTTCCCCTCTCTGGAGTCGCTGACGTGCAGGGCCCACAGGTCAGTCGTTTCCTCCTCCTTGAGCCGTGACCGAGCCGGAGTCTAGTTCATCGACCGAACTCGAATCCAATCTTGAATCTCTGGGATTTCTTTCCTTGCATAGCACGCATAGCCTCTATAAGAGCCACCACCTTCCCCCTTTCAATCTCGAGTTGCTTTGGCCACGTCGAGTTCTTGTAGCGCCACCTAAACCCTAGAAGCCGCTGTGAGATTCAATTCGACGCATGCGTCATCCCTCTGCCACCGTAAGCCTCTTTACCAGCTTTAGCATGATCCTGTGAACATGAGGGTGCCCTCAATTTGTTTGCTAATTGTTTATTGCGCCGCCATCGTGAGCAGGAGCTCGGCTGCCCGCCCTTTCGAGCTGCACTACCATCACGAGCCGCCTTCGCCTCCATCTTCTTGTCAGGTGAGATCGCCTTGAGCTCCGCTATCAATTGGTAACGGTCTCACACTGAATAGTGCCCTGAAGTGCCCGATTGCCTACTCCGGCGAGCCACCGGCCATGGCGCCACCGCGGGTGTCCGATTCCGGCGAGCGAAGCCACCGAAACCCCCTCTTGTTTAATCTGGAACCTTCATCTCTGGATCAACGGCCGAGAGTCACCGATACCCCTTCGTGGGGAAAAATTGCTAAAGCGCCCTTGGGTTTTTCTTTAATAGAACCCGCAATCCTTTGTGTAAGTGTGTTTGTGAGACTACATTTATGTATGTGTGTGAGACTACATTTATGTATGTGTGTGTGAGAGACTACATTTATGTATGTGTGTGAGAATATGTTTATGTATGTGTGTGAGACTATGTTTATGTATGTGTTATTTTTTTTAAAATTCAAAATTTACCTTGGCCAAAGGAGACACTAAATAACCTTAGATGAAAATTTTTTGAATACAAAGGTGTTAGAACTCATCAAGATCTACAATTTTTATATAGTTCATTTTTGCATTTGAGAAAGCGTTAGTAAACACGAGTCGCAAAATCATGAATCTCACATATGATTTATGAAACTACATGAGAGACTTGTCAATTTAGAACTAAACTTTCCTAACACTTTCTCAAATGCAAAAATGGCCTATATAACAATTGTAGATCTCGATGAGTTGGTCAAACTTAGTATTCATGACTTTTCTAGTTGAGACCATCTAGGGTCCCAAAAACTGGTTTAGAGCTCTCAAAATTTAAAAATCTAAAATTTAAACCGTTCAATTTGTCAAATGAAAAGTTGACCAAAACAAGAAATGTAGATCTTGATGAGTTTGACAAACTTGGTATTCATGACTTTTCAAGTTGAAACCATTTAGAGCTTCAAAAACTGGTGTCAATGTGTCATTTTTTTAAAATTCAAAATTTGACTTGGTCAAACTTGGTCAAATAAGACACTAAATGACCTCAGATGAAAAAAATTTTAATACAAAGGTGTTAGAACTCATCAAGATCTACAATTGTTACATAGGCCATTTTTCCATTTAAGAAAGCGTTAGTAAACACGAGTCGCAAAATCATGAATCTCACATACGGATTATGAAGCTACATGAGAGACTTGTCAATTTAGAACTAAACTTTCCTAACACTTTCTCAAATGTAAAAATGGCATATATAACAATTGTAGATCTCGATGAGTTGGTCAAACTTGGTATTCATGACTTTTCTAGTTGAGACCATCTAGGGTCCCGAAAACTGGTTTGGAGCTCTCAAAATTTAAAAATCCAAAATTTAAACCATTCAAAATTTGTCAAATGAAAAGTTGACCAAAACAAGAAATGTAGATCTTGATGAGTTTGACAAACTTGGTATTCATGACTTTTCAATTTGAAACCATTTAGAGCTTCAAAAACTGGCGTCAATGTGTCATTTTTTAAAATTCAAAATTTGACTTGGTCAAATGAGGCACTAAATGACCTCAAATGAAACACTTTTGAATGCAAAGGTGTTAGAACTCATCAAGATCTACATTTGGTATATAGTTCATTTTACCATTTAGAAAATTTTTAGTAAACTCTAGTCACATGTTTTAAAAATCCAAGATGTGACTTGGTCAAATGGGGCACTAAATGACCTTAAATGAAAAACTTTTGAATACAAGGGTGTTAGAACTCATAAAGATACACATTTGATACATATGACCTTTTTGCATTTGAGAAAGTGTTAGTAAACACTAGTCACAAAATCTTGAATCTCACATAGACTTTATGAAACTACATGTGAGACTTGTGGATTTAGAACTACACTTTTCTAACACTTTGTCAAATGTAAAAATGGCCTATGTATCAAATGTAGATCATGATGAGTGAAACAATCTTGGTATTCATGACTTTTCGAGTTGAGACCATCTAGGGTTTCGAAAACTGACATATAGCTGTGAAAATTTTAAAATTCAAAATTTGAGTGGTCCAAACTTTATCAAATGAAAAGTTGACCATTACACCAAATGTAGACCTTAATGAGTTTGACATTCTTTGTATTCATGACTTTTGTAGTTGAGACCATCTAGGGTTCAGTCAAAGTGTTCTTTTTAAAAATCCAAGATTTGACTTGGTCAAACTTGGTCAAATGAGGCACTAAATGACCTCAAATGAAAAAATTTTGAATACAAGGGTGTTAGAACTAATCAAGATCTACATTCTATACATAGGTCATTTTTCCATTTGAGAAAGTGTTAGTAATTTAGAATTTTATTTAGTGTTACATAGGTCATTTTTTCCAAAGTAATTTTTGCATTTGTAGAACTCTGTCAAAATCCAAAATTTAGAATTATATTTAGAACTATTATATAAATATTTAGAATTATATGAATATTTAGAATTATTATATAAATGTTTAGAATTATATAAATACTTAGAATTATATAAATATTATATAAATATCTAGAATTTTTATGTAAATATTTAGAATTATATAAATATTTAGAATCATGTAAATATTTAAGTTTATTTAGTCTCCTAAATTTTGTTAAATTAATTTGCAAAAAAAGCCCCTAAATACTTAGAATTATATAAATATTATATAAATATCTAGAATTTTTATGTAAATATTTAGAATTATATAAATATTTAGAATCATGTAAATATTTAAGGTTATTTAGTCTCCTAAATTTTGTTAAATTAATTTGCAAAAAAAGCCCCTCCCCACTGTAAGGGTGGTTCACTCAGGAACCGCCCTTACTAACACCCCGCTGCATATATACTCTCCCCACCGTGCCGAGCCCAAATGTGGCTAAGTCCTGGGCGCGAATTCCTCTTTTGGATGCCGTTAGGCTGCCAAAATTGCCGCTCGCACGCCGGCGGCGCCGCTGCCGCCGTCGCCCATCCCTGACCCTCCCCCTCTGGCGCCATCTCCCGCGCCACCTTCGGCACCACCTCCTCCCCCTCCGGTACCCTAGCCATGCCGGCACTCTTGCTGCCCGCCGCCCTTGGAACCCTAGCCGCCGCCGGTGCCCGTCCTTGACCTCCTCCCCCTCCGGCATCACCTACTGTGCCACCTTCGGCACCACCTCCTCCCCCTCCAGCACCCTAGCCACGCCGACACTCTCACTGTCGGCCGCCCTAGAACCCTAGCCGCCGCTGGGCTAGAGATCCGCGCGCGGACACCCGCCCACGACCTGGTGGGCTGCTTCCACGAGCTCGACGAGCCCGGCGAACCTGGGGACCTCTGTTCGTCCATGAGCCCGGTCGGCGAGGCTGGACTAGTGGTGACCTCCGTCGTCCGTCCACAAGCCTGGCGACCCTCCTCTCCGGCCGGCTGCGACCGAGGGTGCCCGTGCGCATGCTCCTCCCTCAACGACCTCTGTGGCTCTCTGATGCCCTTCATCCCGCCGGCACCCCCTCCTCCCTCCAGCAAGCAGTGAGCTACCACACCCCTTCCCCTTCTCTCCTCCTCTTTCTTCCCTCTAACATCATTGTGCTATTGAGATGGGTTGAATGCATTTGTCAAATTAAGAGTTTGGGACTATGGTTGCTGTGGTTGAATGCATTTGTCAAATTGAGATGGGTTGAATGCTATTGAGATGGGTTGAATGCATTCTAGTAACATGGGCATACACTATGCAAATCTGTATACTGAGATTGGGAAGCTTACTCATATTTTTTTAGAGTAAAGCAGCATAGTCATTCTCCTATATTCAATGATCTGCAGCACATTATTTTTTTAGAGTAAAGTAGCCAATATCTTTGTTGCAACATTTAGTATTCTCATCCCAAACTGAATTTAGATTTGGCTGGAAATAAAGTACCTTTGCTAACCTTTGCTAACCAATCTGCCTGTCTTAAAACTAATAAGCACTATGAACCTAAATGAGTTTAAGATCATTCCAATGATTGTGAATCATATTATATCTCTGGTCAATGTCCTAAAACTAAACTCTCTCCTAAAAGTGAATTTACAGTGATCATTTACTACTACCTTCTTGTTATGCTCATAATCAGTTTCAGATTAATAAACACTAAAAATGCATATGACCTTGATTCTGTCCAATTCACTGTTGTTATTTTGATTTGTGGCTTACAGTAATCCTACTACTACTGCTTCTGTACTCCTACTCTACTACTACTCTCTCTAAGACAGTTTTATATACTGTCACATAATCACTGTTGTTTATATGGCAGATTGTTTATATGCCACACTCCTCTCCACTCCTACTTTACTACTACTCTCCACTCCTGTTCTCTCTGACTCTCCTCTACTCCTATTTTGAATTGATGACATTTTTTAAACTATGCTCCTCCTCTATACTACTACTGTACTCTCTTCTCTCTACTCTCTCTCTACTCTACTACCATCTCTATACTACTCTTCTCTCTACTCTCTCTACTCTACTACTCTTCTCTGTACTCTCTTGACTACTCTACTACTCTCCACTTATTTTCTCAGCTACTACCCTAAACCTGAGGCATAAGGTATGTGCAATGATGTTTTTATTTTGATGCTACTTTGAACCTGAGGCATAAGACATGTGCAATGATGTTTTTTACTTGCCTGTTCTAAAACTGTTGATTCTAAAATGGCACTCATTGTCCTATTCTAAAATGGCACTCATTGTCATATTCTGAAATTGAACTCACTGTCATATTCTGAAATTCTCACTGTCCAGTTTGCTACTCTACTACTTTGCACTACTCTACTACTCTTCTATACTACTCCTTTACTACTAATACTACTACTCTACTCTCATATCCTCTTGTGTCCACTACTACTGTCCTCTACTATTTTATTTTGATGCTACTCTAAACCTGAGGGTTGCTGGTAATCTTGGGATGCCTGCTATGGGGTTGCTGGGAATGTTGCTTGTGATGATGTTTTTTACATACTGAGCACCTGCCTTATGGTAATGATGAGGGTTTTTATATACTGAGCACCTGTCTTATGCCAATGATGAGAGTTTTTATATACTAAGCACTTGCCTTATGCCAATGATGAGATTTTTTATATACTGAGCACTTGCCTTATGCCAATGATGAGGGTTTTTATGTTCTATTCCTGTCTGCTCCTGTCCTATCCTACCTCTACTACTACTGCTCCTTTCTTCTCTGTTATGATATCTTTATGCTCCGAGTTCATGGTCACATGATGATCGACATGTTTCTAAGGCCTCTACTAATTGTACTACTACTACTTCTACTTGTACTACTAGTATTACTACTACTTCTGTACTCCTACTCTACTACTACTCTCTCTAAGACAGTTTTATATACTATCACATAATTACTGTTGTTTATATGGTAGATTGTTTATATGCCACACTCCTCTCCACTCCTACTCTACTACTACTCTCCACTCCTGTTCTCTCTGACTCTCCTCTACTCCTATTTTAAATTGATGACATTTTTTAAACTATGCTCCTCCTCTATACTACTACTGTACTCTCTTCTCTCTACTCTCTCTACTCTACTACTATCTCTATACTACTCTTCTCTCTACTCTCTCTACTCTACTACTCTTCTCTGTACTCTCTCGACTACTCTACTACTCTCCACTTATTTTCTCAGCTACTACCCTGAACCTGAGGCATAAGGTATGTGCAATGATGTTTTTATTTTGATGCTACTTTGAACCTGAGGCATAAGACATGTGCAATCCTGTTTTTTACTTGTCTGTTCTAAAACTGTTGATTCTAAAATGGCACTCATTGTCCTATTCTGAAATGGCACTCACTGTCATATTCTGAAATTGAACTCACTATCATATTCTGAAATTCTCACTGTCCAGTTTGCTACTCTACTACTTTGCACTACTCTACTACTCTTCTATACTACTCCTTTACTACTACTACTACTACTACTACTACTACTACTACTACTACTACTACTACTACTACTACTACTACTACTACTACTACTAGTGCTACTACTGCTGCTACTACTAGTAGTAGTACTACTACTAGTAGTACTACTACTACTTCTACTGCTACTACTTTTCCCGTGTCTCTCTACTACTCTCACTACTCTACTCTTTTCTCTCTACTGCACCTCTCTTCTCTCCACTCTCTCTACTCTACTACTCTACTAGTACTCTACTACTCTCCTAACACTCTACTTCTCTCCTATCCTCTACTACTAATTCTATGTTTGTTTGCCAATCCTCTGCTCTCCTTTGTTTTGTCGATGATGAAATTGTCTAAGTCCATTCATTATATGGAATATGAGCTGATGATCATGAATTTGTGAGGAACTTGGTATCATTACCAGCCGCCCTTACATTACCTTCTCCTTTCTTCTCTGTTATGATATCTTTATGCTCCAAGTTCATGGTCACATGATGATCGACATGTTTCTGAGGCCTCTACTACTTGTACTACTACTACTACTACTACTTGTACTACTAGTATTACTACTACTGCTACTACTACTAGTAGTAGTATTACTACTACTTCTACTACTACTACTTTTTCCCGTATCTAATTCACACTTTATTCCTTGCATCTATTAGAACAAAGCATGAAATGACGCGGACAATAGACAGTGCAACCCGATCCCACAAAAATAATGAGCAGCCTAGCCATGGAGGTCAAGAACTACCAGAACAACTTACGCAAGAGCAGTTTGATGATGAGGTAGAAATTGATCTAGCAGTGTTGCTTTCTCAAGGGGAAGGTGGAGCAGAAGCGGGAGTAGAAGGGGGAGCAGAGGGGGGAGCAGGAAAGGATAATGAAGGCGAAGGAGAAGAGGATGATGATGAGAGCTCATCCTCGGGATATGAAAGTCCTGAGGATCCTCACCCACAGCCACCCAGAATGAGGCCAACGGAGGACGAGTTGGATCTGGATTTCGACCCGAATGAGGAGGTAGGGATGGGGCCTTTGTAGCCTATAAAATTTGCTTTGGCTTTGGCTATATTACCTCTGCTAATGCTTGTGACCTGTTATATATGCAGGTCCCTGCTAGACCTCCAAAAAGAAGACGTCGGCGTCCAGCACGTTATGCCAAACAAGACGTAGTAGAGGAAAGGAGGGTAGAGGCAACCGCCACAGAGACTGACATTGAGGCCTCTGCTCCACAGCCTCAAGGCACAACCACGGACTCCGCTACCGAACCAAAGAGGATGCGAGGGATAAGAAAGCCGAACCAATATCCAAAGAAGGGGGTAACTTTCGTGATAACACGTGTCGGAGAAGAAGGGCAGATCCTTGAGACACCGGAGTACATCAGCAAATTCCGTAATGCGATCGGGGCATTAGTAAGAGATCAGTTGAACCTAGCAATTCGTTTCTGGAGTGGCAAACATGGCGTACCTGAGGCAAAAAAGCAAGAGCTATGGGATGAGTGGCTGATGAACACTTTTAGGCTACCGGCGGGGACCCATGAACTGGTAAAGCGACATGCTTACAAGATAATGGGAAACGCCTTCCAACGTTGGAGGGTGGATCTGAACAATAGGTTTATCCAGCGGGGGCTAACTCCCTTCCACGAGTTTGGCAACATAACTCATAATCAATGGGCGCAGCTCGTGGCTGAGAAGACTTCACCCGAAGCATTGACCCTCAGTGCCCGTAATAGGGAGCAGGCGAAGAAGAACAAACATCCCCCACGCTTAGGCCCCGGTGGCTACCACGCCAAGCAAGGCGTGTTTAGGAAGCTGGACGAAGCGGCCAAAGTTTCTAGGGATCCAAAGAAACAAAAAGTGAAGAATTTGAAGCGACATTTGAAGCAATGGATATACGCAAGGAGTGTGGATTCCTCTGACCTCAAGTTTGCTGAGACGAAGACAGAAGATGCAGTATCAAGGATACTGAAATTGGTTGAAGACACGGAGAAGGGCACATTCACTCCTTCCAGAGAGAGGGACGAGTTGAGCATTGTCTTGGGCAACCCTGAGCACATAGGCCGCACTAGGGGGCTAGGGAAGCTGGTAACCTGGAAGAAAGGATTCACAGAGGATAGCAACATGTACAAGAAACATAGCAGAGACCTAGAGGTCAATCTCGAGCTCACTGTGAAGGCTCCAGCTATGAAGGCACTTTCGAAGCAAGGTGTGAATACGGAGACACGGACGTTCATGGAGCCGATGGGAGAACTGGCTATAGTTTGCAGCCCTCAGAAAGTTCCCAGTAGCCAAGGTTCCACTGCAACCATAACCGACGTCGATCGCATACGGGTGCCCACTAGTTGCACCCTATTGGTTCCCATGGGCAGGGGAAACAAGATGGTAATGGTTGAGGTGGCAACGGGTGTGGCACATCCTCAGGGAGGTGAATGGCACAGTCGCCCAATCCCGCAGGACTACACTAGGGTCAAGGTGCATACCGTGAAGCCTAACTTCATGGCATGGGAGATAGAACATGCAACTCCCGAGGGGCTTGGTCATCTTGGAGAAGTCATGAAGCAGTTCATCCTCTGGCACAAAAAGGACATTGTATTGAATGTTTGTTCGCCAACTCCGAGTAATGTACATCTAGAGCAAGTTGTTGAGGACGGGGAGTCATATTCACCGGCTCATGATGACCACATGCCTAACATGCCACATTCTTCCCCGACTCCTAGCGAGCACGTGATTGACAAGCCACAGACTTCTCCAGCTCGTCTTATCGACCAAGGGCATGACGAGGTGCCACAACGTTCTCCAGCTCATCATATCGAGCAAGGGTATGATGAGATGCCGCATCCTTGTCCAACCGAGCAAAGGCCTAATGACCCATCTGAGCCTTCTCAACAGACACGGCCGATACACAAACAAGTACTGGCTTCTGAAAAAGGAGATGAGGGGGCGCATGAATCAGAGGCCCAAATGAAGATTCCCTACCATACAAGGCCAATGTTTACTCCGATGAAAGACGTCTCGATGATTTCCAAGTGGTTTGCTCATGACCAGTTCAAGCCTGAGAACCAAGTCAAACACGTCTATGCACGTGCTTCTGAGCCGCCTGACACTAGCGAACTCCACCCAGAGGTAAAGAAGTATCCAAATGTTGACGAGATCAACTGGACAAAGGATGTCCCGAAAAAATATGAAAGAGGCAAGAACTTCCTACCAAATCGAATCATGCAGCGCATGCCAATTGGAATGAGAAAGTTCCATGATTGGTACTTGCGTGCTCATCCGACGAGACTAAACGAGATAAAAGCCGTCTTCCCTGAAGGCACATTTGGTGGCGCAGCTGGCCATCTAATGTTTGACTTTGAGGACATGCAGGAATGCTTTCACCTCGGAATGATGCAAATAAATCTAGTTCGCGTGTGGTGCCTGTAAGTACTTGCCCTCTCGATATGATATGAATGAAATATTGGATTTTAGAATATTGGATTTTATTGTAACTAACCACATCGTGTTTTGTAGAATGCAAACACATATTGTGAAGAAGGTGCCAACTCTAAGAGCCGGGTACATAGACCCTTGGTTGATATGTGGATCAATATTCCAGTACCCCAAGGACTAGAAAATGGATTGCGAAGAACTAGCTGCCGGAAAGACCGCTGAGGAGAAAGAGGCCATCCGGAAAGATAAGATGTACAAAGAAGGCCTTAAGGTTGCGGCACGGATTGCCAAATTTCTTAAAAATCTCCAGGATAACGAAATGATATGGTTACCATACCACTTTGGGTAAGTTCGATTCTATATTGAAATAAAGCATTGTTCGATATATTTAGTTCGATGTAAAAGAGCTTGTTTGTTTCTTTAATGATTAAATTCATGCAGGAAGCACTGGATTCTTGTAGGGGTCAATGTTGGGCTGAGCATGGCAGTTGTCTATGACTCAGCAGATTATGCGCCGGAGACGTACATGGATTTCATAGCGATTGTCAAGACGTATAATCCTCATTAGCTTATATATGTTTGTATATATACTTATAAACTTCACTTTTGGATACTAACAAGTTGCATTTGCTAAAACCATTTGAATAGGGCATTCAGGAACTATGTCCAATATCATAAAGGAAGGCATCATCCAGAAAGAAAAGAGAATTTGGCTATCAAAACTCTATGTTCGGTACGTATAACTTATATCGGTACACTCCAGTATGTGGTTTGTCAATAGCATTGCTTAATATTTTCATATGCGAAACACACATTGTCTCAAGCAGAGGCCTGGGAGTCTACACTGTGGATATTACGTATGTTGTATGATGAGCAGGGATGAAAACGGTACGGATATTTTCCGACCGTATTCGAGACCGAATCCGTTTAGAGGGGTTTTAATCCGTCCGTATCCGAGTCCGGATATTTAACATCCGATACCGTATTCGTATCCGAATATTTAAATCACATATTTATGATGTCGATATCCAATTGTATCCTATCCGGTATTTTTTATACTATCCGTATTCGAATCCGAATCCGGACATAAATATGAAAACAAATACGATATCAGTGATATCCGTCCGTATCCGATCCGTTTTCATCCCTAATGATGAGTAACACTAGTGCCTACAGGAGACACCCCAATCTGGTTAGTTTGACACTTTTTCCTTTCGTAGTATGAAAGCTTATCTTATCTTATGAAATCCTAGACCTAAACTTGGTCTCTTGTAGTGGAAGGAAGAGAGAGACAGGACAAGGGATGTATACAAGGATGATGAGCTCTTGGGGCTCGTCGGCGACCTTTGCGGCTTCATCATTGATGAGATTATTTCTTCTAGAGGCGCTTACCATGATCCAAGTTCCGACTTAGGTAGAAATCCAATGTACCAACACCTTCGTGAGACTCACAGGCTCGCTCTAGGCCGTTGAATGGTTTGGACTTGTGGAACTATTTGAACTTGTAAATTCTGGCTATGTAATGATGGACTTTGTAAATTAGACTTGTGAAACTTTTGAATCATGGACTATAATGATGGTTTATATCATGCTAGTGTGTTTGTGGATGCATATATATATATGTATATATATATATATGGTGGTCAGATTTGAATTTGAATTTGAATTATATATTACATGATGTAGTCAGATTTAAATTCGAATTTGAATTTTTTTCTAGAAAATCTACGGTAGGGGCGATTATAAATCGAACCGCCCTTACAGTGACCCACTGTAAGGGCGGCCGGATCACCGGCCGCCCTTACAGTGGGTCACTGTAAGGGCGGCTGCATCACCAGCCGCCCTTACAGAGACCCACTATAAGGGCGGTTTGTCCAACCGCCCTTACAGTGCCGAGCACTGTAAGAGCCAGTCCGGAAGAGCGGCTAGGCTAGCCGCCCTTACAGTGCCCTGGGAGCCGCCCTTACTGTGCCTAACTGCAGTAGTGTGTTTGCATTTTGCGCCATGACCGCGTTCTACTACGAGTGCAAGGGGAGCACCGAGGCATCGGTGGCGGAGTACGTCAAGGTTTCTACCAAGGAGCAAGTTGATGCTTGATTATTAGCTACTGTATTCTGTCAACCTGATGTGCACTGTGCATATATCCTGTTACTATCCATGTTACTTGACTAGGTCCAAGTCAAGGGCTTGCTTCCACCATATGTAATACTCCCTCTTTTCTCCCTTTCATTTCACTTTTCGTGGATGTGATGTAAGAAAAGCACAAGTGCAATTTCATTAATTTTATAGAGGCGACTCTTTATTTACAACATGTGACTAAATTGCACCCTAACTGTAAGGTCCTATTTGGCACAACTTTTTCAGCAGCTCTGGTACCTGTTTGAAGATGTTCTAATAGCTCCTCAAGTGAAATTCCTGAAAATCTGTTGTCAGAAGGGGTGGGTGCTGGATGGAGCTGAAAATATTAGCTTCTTTTAGCATGGACGTCCAGACGCCTATGCCTGCTGGCTCATTTTCATGCGCCTCCTCGTTTTGTGCGCCCACGTGGGGCCTGCACCGTCCGGATGTCTCCTGCACTGCATGACCACACGTGGGGACTGTCTGCGCCTGCTCAGCAGTGGCGGCGGCGCCAGGTGGATCCTATTTAACATATGCAACATTTGATCTACTTTTGCAACATTTAGATGAAACACCTGCAATATACGTCTAAAACAGCTGAAACACTTGCAACATACATCTGAAACACTTGCAAAACACTAGAAAAAAACATCTAGATGAAAACACTTTCAACATACGCATGAAAATACTTGACACATTTTGATCTGACCATGGCAGCGGCCTCTTAGCACTCGTTAGCAACTCACTCTGGTGGGGATATTGTTTACGGATTTATAAGATGAACTAGGTAGCGTGCCCGTGCATTGCTACGGGACAGCAAAACTTTTGTATTAAAAACACACGGATCGCATGATAAGATAATACATAGCCGCTCGACACCGCCGGGAACGGGGATGACGATTGGTTACACCGACGCTGCTGCCCTACCTACACCTGTACTGCACCAACTCGGCCACGGCCACACCTCGCCACTGCACCGCCATTCTAGCCACCTCAAGCCCACGGTGAGCCCCCACACCTGCCTCGCTCACCGGTATGCGCTCGCCATGGCCGCCGTCGTGTATCTATACCTAAGAGGCTCAAGGTCCCGCCTTTTTCTTTGTCACGGTACATAGCACGCACACACGCTAACTCGCACGAACACAAGCACGGCCTTGCCGAGCCCACAACGCTCTGGAACGCCGTGTCAAAAAAGCTAGAATGAAAAATATCTTGTGCAGTCAACAGACTAAATGATTTCTTGACAAAACTCTAAGCACTGTGAACTGATAAAATGAAATTCAGAGCTAAGTCAATTTCATATTTGGCAGAACAAAATAAAAAAAAGTCTTGTAGAAAATTTGTTGCCTAGATCAAGAAATAGTTCTTCTAGTGAGACATTAACTTCATTTGTTGGAGTTATTCGCTGAGATGCCACTCC
Organism: Saccharum spontaneum; assembly: GCA_022457205.1. Taxonomy (NCBI): domain Eukaryota; kingdom Viridiplantae; phylum Streptophyta; class Magnoliopsida; order Poales; family Poaceae; genus Saccharum; species Saccharum spontaneum. Next base: position 46,884,819 of record CM039616.1, read on the forward strand.
TGTATTTCTCTTTCCTTCTTATTTGTAGTGTTTCTCTAACAACATGGTGATGCTTTTGTGAAAAATGATTAGGATCTGACCGCAATATTCTGACATTGCTATCCATGTAGTCCACAAATTTAGTCTATTTAGAGTCACTGCACACAACCTATATTGCAGAAGCATGTAACCACATGATGACCAATTTGTCGCTTGTTCCAAGACATGTGGGCCTGAATTTTTTTTTGAGTAAACAAAAAGTCTTGCTTAACCAAAGGAAGCACAACACCATCAAATAAGGCCATAATGGAAATTAGGAAGCACAACATCTTCAAAATTAGAATTAGTGGACGTAGCCTACTGCAGGTGCTGGAGATGAAGCCTCTGCGCTAGAACTGAAACACCGAGACACGTATTGCTAGAATACATACATCAGCACCTAGTGGAATTTTCCAAACATGTATTGAACTGAAAAAAAATGCATAATGTATCACAATTCTGAAAGCCTAGAGATACCTAAATCATCTAATCAAACTTGACCTGTGTTATCAGTATAGTGTAAAAGCAGAACAGAGAGGATCGGAGTTCCTCCATTAGCTAGTACACCAAAGATAACTTACATATAATAACCTCCATTTCTTGAATACCTCTCCTTGGAAAGTTCTTTAGCAAAACCTAGAAACAATGCCAAAATTAATTTTCCAAACATGTATTGAACTGAAAAAAAATGCATAATGTATCACAATTCTGAAAGCCTAGAGATACCTAAATCATCTAATCAAACTTGACCTGTGTTATCAGTATAGTGTAAAAGCAGAACAGAGAGGATCGGAGTTCCTCCATTAGCTAGTACACCAAAGATAACTTACATATAATAACCTCCATTTCTTGAATACCTCTCCTTGGAAAGTTCTTTAGCAAAACCTAGAAACAAATGCCAAAATGTGAGCATCTGCTGATGCAAAAAAAAAATACCAATCCATACCTTACAATGCCATGTGAGGAATGGACAACCGCAATGGTCTTGCGTGCATACGGCAAGAAAATTATGAACTAAATTCCACCTGCTTGGAACATAGCAGTACCAAAACAATAATCAGATCTAAATAAATAATCCAAAAAACACATGATATAATCAATGCTATCAGCAAGAAGTAAAAGAACAACAAAAACAAAGGATGTCAGGATCCTGTGTTAAGTACGACAGCCATGGCGGCGGCCGGCACTACCCCATGGCGGCGGCGGCGGCAGCACAACAACCCGATGGCAATAGTTCGGAGCACGTATCAGGCGAGCGATGGAGGAGCGATGTTGGTGGCGGCGTCGATCGTCAACCTGGACGGCGAGCGATGGAGGACGGGTGACGTCGACCTGTGTACATACGCGAAGACGACGGCTCGGGTGCTCAGGTGGTGTCGAGGCGGCGGCGCGGCAGCCAAGGACGGTGGCTCGGGTGCACGGCGAGGACGATGGCGCGGGCGTCGTGGAGGCGGAGATGTTTCCGGCGCCGTTGGTGCACGGCGAGGCGGCGGCGCGGCAGCCGAGAGGCCGTGGTGGAGGAGGCCCTGTGTTGCACGTCAAGCACGACGGCGTGGGCGCACGGACGTGATGATGGAGCAGGTCGTGGAGGGGAGATCGCACGGGGAAGATGACGCTGATTGACTGCGGTTTGTTTTCTTTTGCAGGGAGATCGCACCAGGGGAGGGGAGATCGCACGGGGAGGTGATCACGCGATAGCTTCCATATTTGTCAGGCGCAGATGGCAGGTGTCGCACGATATGCCGAGGGGACGGAATCCCTGGGTGTTGTTTGCGTAAATAAAGAAACGATGCCGTGACTTTCGTTTGTTTGCCCGTGGCTTTCCTTGCACGCCCTGCATGCAACCTGTGTAAAACGGAGGTTCCTTGTTTGCCGTTGGTTTTCCTTGCATTGAACACATGCAAACCCGGAGGGAGCAGGAGGGGTCGCGCGGGGGAGGAGAGATCGCACGGGGTGGTAGAAAGGTGAGGCGAAACTTTTTTCGCACCAAACGGCTGTCTTACTTTTATTCTTTTTAGTTGTAGGAGATTACTTAATTCTTAATTTATCACCGTGTGCTATACACTGGCTTCTTATTATTTTGATTCAATATATTTTATTATGTGTACATATTTATTTGGCCCACTTGTGGCCATCGGTGGCCAGGCCATGCCGCCCAGGCTGCCCATATGTGCAGCTAGAGAAGGCGCCCATGCACCCAACAAGTGCTTAGGCATGCGCCCAGTGGCCAAGCACCCAACAAAGGGCGCCCAACAAGTGCTTAGGCATGCGCCGAGTGGCCAAGCACCCAACAAGTGCCAGGTAGGTGAATTAGTCTAGGGGCAAAGTTGGCATTTCAGGTGACTGATTTGAAGAAAAATAAAGAAAAAATACAAATGGTGAAATGGCAGTGAATACAAGAAGCATATGTACTAAATGGTGAATTGGTGAAGTCTATGACAAAAATGGCAAATTAGCGAAGCCCACTATTGGCAATGGCATATTTCTAACTCATTCTCTATAGGTCTCATATAGATCCTCAAATTCTCAAAATGCATTTTTGGCTCCTTGTAGTTGAAACGGGGTCCCAACTCTGGTCCAACCAGTCGTTTACCCGACCCACCCGATCCGCTAGTAGACATGCCATGCCATTGTCACCTTCTCCTGCCTCATTCCGTTCTTTCCGCCCGCCTCTTTGACTTATGTGTGTAGGGCGATTTTGGCCATATGTGATGCAAAGAGAGAGAGAGAGAGTGCAGAAGACAGACATAGAGATGGTGTCGCCACGGTCGTTGGCTACTGGCGATGTCGCTAGTTGGCAGGTCAGCCACATGGTCGTTGATGGTGCTAAGATTGCGGGATAAGGGATCCATCGCGCTAGGTTAGTTCATCCGACCTTGGAGTCTAGATGTGTAGCATAGTAGGATGCATATGCCATAGTAAAGTAGTGCATGGATGCGGCTACGAAAATTAGGTTTCGTGTTAATGGTTTGCGACTTTTGGGGTGATGATGGGGTTTTGTGTTGGGGATTTGGGGGTTCCCTCTTGAGGTTCTAGCTTAATCGTGTATAAGATTAATGAGGACAACATGGTTTATGGTCGGTTATTGAAGTTGATGAACTAAAATGTCTCATTTTTTGGGTCTTGGTTATTGATTTAGAAGCTCCGATGCTATGTACATGATGAATTGTGTAGGTGATAGTGCTAAGGAGTTCACCATAGAGCTTCATAATGGAGGTTTCAATTTTGCCGACTTAGGACATATCTTGGGTTTGTTTTTCTCTTTCTTCTTTTCCATGTGAGAGCTTGTTCCAATTGGATTGTCACCCTTCATCCATCTCCAAGCATTACTATCTGTCTTGGTGTGAACCTAACCTTTCCTAATCACACACTTAGTAAACAGATTAGTCCATTAGTTGTCTCAACTACCAAAACCAATCATAGGGCTTTCAACACCTCATGATAGTGGGACCAAGCTCTGCACCGAAGGAGGGGGCCCATAGTCTTATGGGGGGTCGGTCAACCATGCGCGGTCGGTTGACCCCCTAGTCACTCGACCGTCTCATTGTTGATCAACATGCAAACTAACACACCAAGGCTTGATCTCTACCACTGATTCGTCGGTTGATCCTATGGATGAGGTGGAGATCACATGGATTCATGAGCCCATCTCTATATCACTATAAATAGAGGGGTATGCCATCACTTCCAAGACATACCATACCAAGAAGAAGAGAAGCTCCACTAGTTCCTTTGTAATAGTAGGATAGTCTGTGGGAGTTAGAGTGAGTAGTGAGCTTGTCTCGGGTATCCCGACTTATTCTTCTAGGAAGTCTGGTAGAGCTCTTGTATCCTTTCATGTTTAGTAAGACCTTGAGTTATTTAATATAGTTATCTTCTCTGCTTTGCCTTAGTGCTTTACTTTATTGCAATACACTTGGTTGTGTTGTAGTGATTGTTAGCATAATAATAGTTGTATGTTTGCTAAGATAGTACTAGCACACTCTTGCTCTTGATCATAGCTCATCATGTCTGGTGCTTCTAGTTGATCTGAGTGTACACAACCAGAAATAGGGGATCTAGTGTGTGGATGTGGTATCTAGGTTGTACCTTAACTGTGTTGTGTCTTGCCCCGTAGATTGTTTATGGAAGTTAGAAGAGGTGAATTGGCCCTATATTCCATAGACTGTCTAACCTCTATATTCCGCCATGTTCGGGGAAGTTATTAGAGAAATTTGTCTCTAGGACATTAAGAAAGGATGGTTTTGTCCATAGCACATTCCATTGGTTGATTTAGGCCCGTGGACATTGCAAAATGTTGGCTTTTGTGGGTAACGCACTATGCCAAATAAAATAAGCTTTGTTAGTTGGGAGGAGAGAGACCGTCAGGTAAAAAGAACAAGATGCCCCTAGCTAACTCAAGGCTCCCGATCATCCTTATAACCAAAACACGCACACATATTGTCCTGCCATGCCAACTCGCACTGCCTGTCGCACCTCCAAGAGATTTTGTGTGAACAACTACAAGACTTCGTCATGGGTGTACTCATTGTCACCGCACGCTATGTGTTACCATGTGTAGCAAATATACATATTTTGAGTGGCGTCGTATAGGTTGTTTATGCCATTGTAGCATCTAAGAGTGGGGTCCAGGATCTAGACCAGTGACTGATATTACAGAATGCATAAACACATCCTACCCTTATGTGCTGAGATGGACAAGAAGTTACCACATATGCCTTGTTGTCTATGGCTACAATCTACATCACATACGGGTGAAGTAATAACGTCATAAATTAAGTTTAAAAATAAATCTTCAAAAATATGAGCACATGTGTCTAGTCACGGACTTAAACCTGGATAGATATGTTCACTGTAAAAAACCTCATCAGCTGAGCTACACTCTTTTATAGCTTATGTCTGCTAAATAGAAAATGCACATAAATTATTGATTTATATAGCTCACTTGCCACTAACTCTGTTTTCACAAAAGCTGTACATAATGGTCTTTGGATTTTTTTATTTTCTAAATGAATAGTCTTTGCATACAAGTCTCAGCACAAACCATAAACGTATATATTCATTTCTATTGAATAAATATTATTCATTACCTGGCAGAAAATTTATTATTCCTACCATTCAACAATCAATCACGCTGTTGCTTCACCGGTCGGGATCCTGACGTAGTCATGTACCATCACCTCCTTGCTGTCCATGGCTTGGTAGTAGTACACCATCGCTGCGGCGTAGTAGAAGAGCTGCACCAAGCCGCCCAGCAGTGCGTACACGGAGAGCAGAGCCAGCCCCATGGGCACGCTCTTCTTCAAGCACGCAAGCGCAACCGCGTAGAGCGGGGACGGAACCATTGCCACCAATTGGACCACGACGACCAGCACGCAGCCTTCCTTCCTCCACACCTTCGTCATCAGCCGCCAGGCCAGCCTGAGCGCGCTCAAGCCGCGGCGGTCCGCGTCGGCCACCGACGCGGCTATGGCGACAAAGAAAACGACGTCGAGGTAGAGGAACGCAAGGAACGGGAACACGAAGAGGACCGCCATGTAGAGCACCCCCATGTGGCGCATCACGAGCTGGAGCAGCGCGACGAGGAGGAGCATGCACGCGACGTCGAGGACGGCCACCATGGCGACGGTTATGAGAGGGCCCCTCAGGCGACGCCCCTTCATGATGACCTTGGTGAAGAGCTCAGGGAGCGAGTAGCGGTCGCCGGCGTAGGTGGTGGAGGTGGCGAAGAAGGCTATGATCTGTCTGGCAAAGCTTTCAGCAAAGGTGAAGATTAGGAGCGCGATGGAGATTATGACAAGCTCCCTGGCTTCCTTTAAGATCTCCGCCATGAGCTTGGCGTAATCGGCACTTGAGGGGTCCATGTTCTTGATCTCATCGAGGTGGTGCAGCATGTCGGCTGTGCGCGGCTGGATGCAGAAGACATTGGTGATTTGGAGAATAAGGAGGGGAGCGGTTATTACCAGGAGGAAGACAGGGACGAAGAGCTTGGCGTTCTGGGTAGGAAGGAGCAGGGCGTCCTTGAGGAAGGAGAGGCATGACGATGAGCTTGATTTGGCTTTGGTAGCCATGGCTGCCTGATCGCTTTGATGATCAACGAAATGGTAGCGATGAGCTTGCTGAAGGATAAGGCTTAGTAATGAAGGAGCTGCCAAAGCTGAAGAAAATTTAGATGCCTGTTGGTGGAGACATAATGTCATATATGCAGTCTAGTCTACGCGGAAGACTTGGAAAATTATGTGCCGTGTAGGACACTATAGAAGTCAATGCAAATACTTTGAAAAATAAGCTCACCCTATTGGAGTAGTTTGAAAGTGATGTGTACGGTTTGGAATGGAGTGTTACGATTGGTGCCTGCTCCCTCCATTTTAAATTGTAATTCACTTTGCTCTGTCCTAAATTAAACTTTTAAATTTTAATCAAGTTTTGATACATCTATATATAAAATAACTGCACTAACAATATATTTTCCAGAGTATCCAATGAACATTATAGGTGTTGACGTATTTAGAAACTAGATCAAAATTGACATATTTGACTTGGGATAAAACCTAAAGAGCAATAGCGTCATATATAATTTGGAACAGAAGTTGTAGTATTTTCATAACTAAGATCTATATATACGGGAATAACAGTATCATATATATACAAAATTCTTTCGTCTGTCCCTTTCTCTCTTGTTCGTTCATCCATCCCTCACTCTCACAGTGCCCCCCTCGTTCATCCATTCCTCACTCTCACAGTGCCCCCTCCTCTTGCTATGTCTCTCTCTCCATCTGTCCATCCCTTCCCATATCGCTACACCACTCCCACATGGCCACACCTCTTCTAACATCACTTATTCTATCATCCCTCATTTTCATCATCGGAGCTACAAAACATTCGGTGGCGCATCACACCACTTGTATGTCATGGCCTAGTTGTCCGAACGCATGCACATTGTGACTCAATATGCATGCGGCCTACAGCTAGCCATCTACCTTTCTTATCCTCGTAACAGGTGCACACAATAGCCATCCATTTAAGCTGAGTCACTCTTTAATCATTTTTTTCATACGAGATTAGTCATTTATTGTAGCTAGCATTTATTATGAAACTTAGAATTATTTGATTTAATTGAAAATAAGGTGAGGTCAGGACCAGTTAAATCCAAAGCTCATTATCATTAACATGGTTGTGTCTAGGTGATCATACTACAAATTATAAATCTTATCTCAATTTATGAACATGTTTGTTGGTACTTATCACAAAGGAGACTCCACCATTTTCACATGTTGCCCTACTAACTTACCTTTCCCTATATTAAGTCAGTCTTACATATACTTACACACAACCGTAAGCAGCTAATATCATTTTTTGGCTTGATGGGAGGTTTTTTTGTCCGTTAATATATCCCTCACTCTCACAGTGCCCCCTCGTTCATCCATCCCTCACTCTCACAGTGCCCCCCTCGTTCATCCATCCCTCACTCTCACAGTGCCCTCCTCGTTCATCCATCCCTCACTCTCACAGTGCCCCCTCCTCTTGCTATGTGTCAATGTCTAGAAAACCGGGGGTCTAGACAGAGCAACGAGTGAATTTGTATCTGCGCATCTAGACCCGGATGGTGTGTAAAGCTGACATAAGGATGTATACTGGTTCGGGCAAGAACGGCCCTACGTCCAGTGGATACTGTTGCTACTCGTGTTGCCTTGCACCGGAGTGCTCGTAGTAGGGGTTACAAGCTTTCGAGAGAGGGAACGGATCCCATGTCTCTTCGGGTGAGTGGATGTGTGTTGTTGTCTTAGCGAGGTATGTGTTTTGATCGGTCTCGTGCCCTCTTCCCCTCATGAGGTGTCCCATGCCTCCCCTTTTATAGTTTCCAAGGGGAGGGCTCGGGTTACATTTATGGTAAAAAGGTAAAACGGGGAAAAGATGAAAGAGAAAAATAAAAAAGGTGGCCTCAGACGTGGCCGTCTTCCTCCTTATCCAGTGTGAACAACTTCCCCTGTAGCGCAGAGATCTAATGGGCATTGATCTTTTGGCCTCTCCATCCACTGGTGTAGCATGTTGTGGCCATGCTTCCTCCTGTGTGCGTCTGTGTCGTCGAGGATGGACGGTGCGTGTGCCCGGATTCACGTAGAGAGGGGGTAGGTGGCATAGTTGCCGTTAGCCCCGTCGCTATAGAGGTATGGTTGTTGTCGTGATGGAATGACTGGGGTCATGTTGGGTCAGAGCGTGGTTCCCGTGCTCCTGTTCACTATACACGGTCAAGTCCGTCCCACTGGCAGGAGTGGGTACCATGGTGAGGGCCCCCGTGGCTCCCCATCTTGCCAAAAGGCTCCACGTGTCCCTTGGGCGAGGCAGAAGTACGCCAAGAGGGTCGGGCGCTCCTGTGCTTACGTTGTTGGGATCGGGCGAGGCAGAAATTGTTCTCGACAAGGCGCAGGGGTCGGGCGCTTTGATGACATCATGGGGGCTTAGGCAAGGCGGAAGGCGTCCCTAAGCCTCGGACGATTTAGTAGCTGACACACTATTATCGCCCTTGGTTGGGTATGCCTACTATTGATACCCGATAGTAGCCCTTGAGCCTGTGAAGGAGTCAAGCACTCCTTCAGAGGCTTGAGAAGGAGTGCTCATGGGTAGTTGTGGTTTGTTTGTGTTGAGGGAAGTTGTCCGGTGGGTGCGCGTGAGCGCACCCGCCGGGTGTAGCCCCCGAGGCCTTGAAGGGATGAGTTATCCCTTCAAGGGCTTTAATCGAGCGAGTGAGGTGTTTTTCGTGTGACTGCAGGGCGTGTGTAACAACCCAGGAATTTTCCCTAACTCAAAAATCACAACTACAATTTTTTTTCTAAAATAACCTATGAATGGTGAGGTGTCATGTAGGAAACCTATCCCAGTTGCACAAGTAGCACCTAGTCTAGTTAATTACATTCTTGCATTTTAACCAAACATGCTTGAGTTGGTTCTTATGTTCTTTTGTAATGCAAATAAAAGCAACAAGATTTAAATAATTGCTTAATTAAATGTGTGTGTTGTTGCCAACCCTTGGCATGGTGGCTTGAAACCCTAAATGACCACTAGTGGGCCCCACTAGGGCATACATGTGTTGGCAACACATGTGTACGCATGTAGGAACTCTAATTAGTTAAATGGATGAAGTAATAAATAGAAAAGCTAAATAGAATAACCAGGAGAAAAAGAAAGCCTTTCGGCCCAGCTCTTGAGCCTGCCTGCTTCCACCGAGCCGGCCTGCTTCCACCACGAGCCGCGCAGCTAGCCAGCCTGCCCCGCTTAGCCACCACCGCAGCCGGCCCGTTCTCCCTAGCCAGCCTAGCAAGCCGCGAACACCTCGGCCCACATCGCCCTTCGCTAGGCGCCAGAGAGGAACGCGCCTTCACCTTCTCGCTCGCTGACGAACGGGTCCCGCGAAGCCATCGACTTCCTCTCATCCCCCGTGTCCTCTGCTCGCCCGGAGCAGAGAAGAAGGGGAGGCAAGGTCACGATTTCGGCGTGGGAAGATTCCCCCTGTCCCTGCTACCGCCTTGCGCGCCAAGACACCACGTCAGCTACGCGAGCGCGCTCACGCGGTCAATCGCGCCCACTCTGCCCATCACGCACCGCGTGGCGCTGCCATGGCCCACGGCCGCAACCACCCCTGACGCCACCATACGGCACCAGGCCAGCTATGGCGTGAAATCGGGCGCACCACGACGCCATCGTGATCGCGCCGCGCCCCAAAACCCTACCCTAATTCATCTTGGTCGCCTCCACGTGTCCCCACCGTCACATCCGCCGTCCGCCATAGCCATAGCCGAGCTCGGCTCTAAAAATAGAGCCTCTCCGCCGCCCTAGCCTTCCACCCCCCAAGCCGCCACACTGGTGGCACCGTAGCCGCTCTACACCACAAGAGAAAAGGGAGAAGAGAGAAGGAAGGAAGGGAAAGGAAAGAGGGGGAACGAGGAGGAGCCGACGCCGCCGTTCGAGCTCATCGGGAGAAGGAGAAGACGCTGGGCTTCCTCTTCTTCGCCACGGGACTACACTGCACGGCTTCACGGCTACACGGCATCAACTCACCCTGCACCGGTATCCCTTCGCCATCGCCACCTACGGTGAGCTCACCGCCTCTCCTTGCTCGCAACCGGTTGTGCTTGGCATGGTACAGCCTCGCCTTTTCAGTACCGAGGATCATCTAGGGAAAAGCCGCGACCCTCACACTTTGATCACATGCTTACGCACACATGACGCGCGCACTCGTTGGCCTGGCCGAGCCACAGGGGCTCAGAAATGGCCGCGGCATGCCGATGCACAGCGTGCAGTCGCCATGGTCAGACCACGCCATGGCGAGGTCTCGCTCTTGATGTGCTAGGCAGTAGAGGAAGGGAGAAGAGGCGTATCTGGTTCACCTTGGCAAGGAACGCGTCGTGCGCAGCAAGAAGAGGGAAGGCAGCCACGGAGGGAGCTGCTCGCGACCGCCATGCTGACGGTTGCGTGCACGGGAGCGCGGTTGAGAAGCAGGGGAGGGAGAGGTGTGCTGCCACACTAATCCGTGCACCTGGTGCACCGTGGACCAAGAGAAGGAGAGGGCAGGTGAACTCGGTCCACCACGGACCGAGTCTGCGGTTCACAACCCCACACTGCACGGTCCACTGTGAGCCATGCCCACACGGGCCAAAGCCCAGTCTAAACCCAGGCTGCCACGTGGACACAACCACAGCTTGACACGTGTCTGGGCTGGTCCAACCCGGCCCGTATCCAGCCCTAACGTGGCCTGCCAAAGCCCGGTCACGGCTCGGTCAGAGTTGACCGTTGACCAGTAAATGGACCCACATGTCAGTGACTGAAAACCAAATGGCCAATAGGAAGCTGCCATGTGTCGCTGCCAGGTTTTTCCAGTCCTTTTTCTTTTTTAGAAATTTATTTAATCTTTGAAAATTCATAACTAATTCATTTTAACTCAGAAAAATACCAAACTAGTGCCCAAATTTTTCTAAAAATGAGCTCTATGGCATAGGCTTGTGTTTGAGTGCATTTGGATCTTTTGAATTTCTGTTGCTTCTTTGTGCACCTCTATAGGAGTCACTCACGCGACCATATGTTACGTTTAACAGAGCCGGAGGACCTGCCGACTGAGGAGTACGACCCTGACTACAGCGAGGACTTGGGTGATGACCTGTCAGGTGCCACGCCCACCCAATCTCGTAGATCCTATTACGCATGCTATAACTAGAATTGCTAGCGCTTTATCTTTTATGCAATATTATGATGTTAGGTTGCATGGTAGTTTTACTTTGAGCCATATACCTTGTTGCAACCTTACTCCTGCACACCCGCTGATAGGCTAGATGCTCGCTTGTTACATACTTACTGCTTTACTCTTACTCGCATTATATCTGTGATGTGATACTGGTGAGGGAGAGACATATGTGCATAAGGCACGAGGTGCCGTAAACTCGTTAAAAACTGGATAATGAACATGGGGAGATCTTGGCATGTGTTTTGGGTGTGTGGTGAGGGTTGAGTTGATCGGACAGGATCCTATGACGAGTCTTTGGGGCAAGTCTTGCCGAAGGGGTGTGACCTGGGCAACCCTTGTGAGAGTTACCTGTGGCGGGTATGTGTGAAGTGGACCGGGGTGTTGGTTATCCCTGGTGAGGTGCTGTCGTGGCATGGGGAGTTGGTGATCCCCTTTTGAGAAGATATCCTGTCCGGTCCCCCTAAGGACTGGTATGTCTTGAGAACCGGAACCATTGGACCTTCGTGCACACCACTCGATCCCGATGGGCGGGGGATGATTACCCGACTGACTAGGGCGGTACCACTACTACTGGGTTGGAAGGTGATAGTGTAGGGAGGTACAGGCATGGGGACCCACACCCTCCTAAGACAGCGTAGTGACCTTGGGGGCCCGGTACTACGTCTCACAGTCTCAGCGTTTTGGTGGACTCTAGGGTGGCCCAGGGCTGAGTGGTAGGGTGGTACCGTACCGGTTGGGAGGCAGTCGGGATAATCATACCAACAAGTTGCAACTTCTTTTTCGGAAGCCCATCTCCAAAGAACTCCAAGTTAAGCGTGCTTGACCTGGAGCAATGGGAGACCGACTGGGAAATTCTTCCTGGGTGCGCACGAGTGAGGACAAAGTATGCAAAAAAGACTTATGTGGGTCTGTGAGGGTAGTCTATGTCTTAGAAAGTGGCCAGATGTAAGCGGGCCTGTCCTTGATGTGGCGGGACGTTACAGAATGGTATCAGAGCCGACTCTCACGGTTTCACGGGTACGTGTGTCGTAGTTGCGTAGGCATGGTGCGCATGGCTGGTGTGGACACAGAGTTGTCACACAGCATGGCACATGCGCTGGCACTGGACACACGGACGTGGCCAAGAGAGGACGTTCCTGGCTTGGGATTGACCGATGAGGACGTCGGTCTCTTAAGGGGGTGAGGATGTAACATCCCGGCCCAGGGCTTAACAAGATTAATAGGATACTCATACCAACAAGTTGCAACTTCTTTTTCCGGAAGCCCATCTCCAAAGAACTCCAAGTTAAGCATGCTTGACCTGGAGCGATGGGTGACTGACTAGGAAATTCTTCCCAGGTGTGCAAGAGTGAGGACAAAGTGCGCAAAAAAGACTTATGTGGGTCTGTGAGGGCAGTCTATGTCTTAGAAAGCGGCCAGATGTAAGCGAGTCCGTCCTCGAGGAGGTGGGATGTTACAGCGTGCGAGGAGCCCCCGAGCCTTTAGTTTTGACCATTCGCTAGGCCAGAATGTAGGATCAGCCCCCGAGCCCCCACGCATTGCAAGAGACTGACCGGGTGGCCTTTGTGTCCTTTAGCAGAACGAAGGGGTATGCGTGAGCCCTCGTCATCCCATCTGGGTGTGACGTGGTTTGTTTGTTTTGAAGGAAGCTTGTTGGGCTGGTAGCCCTCATCGAGCGCACTTGCAAGGACCAAGAGGAGGCCCAAAAGGTGAAGATCGAGTGTGACGAGCTATCGCAGGCCTCAGAACGGTTCTAGACCGAGCTTGACTCCATCCGCCGTGAGCGTGAGCATGCTCTTGGCAAGCGCGACGAGGCTCGTCAAGAGTGCAACATAGCTCAGAGGGAGAAGAATACCATGGAAGACCAGATGAAGGAGACTACGCGTGCGGCCTCTCGGCTTGCCGAGGAGAATCGCAAGCTGAAGTCCGAGGTGGAATCCCTCCAAGCCATGGTGGCCCAAGGGCACCAGTAGGACTTGGCCCGGGGCCAGGAGCTAGAAGGTAAGTACCTTTGGTCATCCATTGTTGGGAACGTTTTCAAAATATGCTTCTTATCTCCTGTGATGGCCAGGGCTGAAGAGTAAGCTTGCTACAGTGGAGGCGGAGCTTGTATCAGCGCAAGAGGCCCTGAAGACGGAGCAGCGCGAGCACTCTGAGCTTCATGCCACCGCCGAGCTGGTGTGCGACGCTCTCGGAGCGGTCTAGGTGTACCCTAGAGCAAGCTCACTGCGGAGTTGTCTCGGGGTCACCTTTGAGCAGGTCCGGACCCAAGCGAAGGAGGCGCTCCACCTTGGGATGCGGCATGCGCTCACCATCTTTAGGTCCCACTACCAAAAAGATTGACCTGGAGGCGCTTAGTGAGGGCTACCTCGACATCCCTGACGAGGAGCTCGACACCATCGATGAGGAGGTGTTGGAGCCGGCGAAGACCCTGGCAGCCAAATTCGAAGAAGAGGTCATACCTCCGTCTTTGGATCTGTAAACAGTATCGGGCAAGGTTCCTGTGTAAAAACTTAGAATGTTGAACAAGTCTGTGGCCCTCGGGGCCCTTTTGAAAACTTGCATTTATCTTTCATTCTAAGTTTTTACGCGTTCGTCCCGACCCTCTTAGTGTGCCCAGTCTTGCTGCGTTTGGAGTTGAGTCTGACGCCTTGGGTTGGAGTTAATGGGCAAGAGTACCATAGTCGTAGAGGCATAAGTTTTCATAGTCCGATTAACTCAACCCGAGGGATCCTCGTACTCAAAACCCAGTCATTGTCGGAGGGCTCATGTGGGTATCTTTTCATAAAGTTTTTCGAGTGGTTGCCCGATCCCCGCGTCATGTTTAGGTTTATAGATTTATTATAAGTACTAGTCAACCCCTTAGGCCTAGACTAGTGAGCAAAGGCACCATAACTATCGAGGTGTAGGTTTCTTGCAGTCCGACCGATTTGTCCCGAGGGGCTCTTCGCTTTCTAAAACATTCGCTTTCTTAAGCAACAATGCAAGGGCTCCGGTACAAAGAATTTTCAAAAAGTATGTGAAAATTTCACGGCGTTGGGGGGTTCCCCCCTTTTAGCCCCCAAGGGGGGCCCGACCCCAACCAAAGGTAGGGTCGGGTCTCTCTTAGAGTTAAACAGAGTAAGAGACAACGAGCACTCTTTTATTCTTTCGTGATTAAACATGTGACAAGCCTGGAAATCTATGGGTAGAAGCGCCATAGCTGTTCGATGTTCCAGGCATTGGTGAAGACTTCACCGTCTGCGGTGGCCAACTTGTAGGTGCCAGGTCAAAGTACTTCTGTGACGACGAACGGGCCTTCCCACGGTGGTGTTAGCTTGTGGCAGCCCTTGCTATCCTATCTGAGGCGAAGCACCAGATCCCTGACATTGAACACCCAGCCCTGCACACGACGATGATGATACCGACGTAAGGCTTGCTAGTACTTGACGGAGTGGAGTAGGGTGATGTCACGCACTTCCTCTAGCTGGTCCACGGCGTCCTCAAGGGAGGCATGGTTCCCTTGGTCATTGTACGCTCTGACCCTTGGCGCTCCATACTTCAAGTCAGTTGGGAGGATGGTCTCGGATCCATAGACCATGAAGAAAGGCGTGAAACCTGTTGCTCGGCTTGGGGTCATCCTCAAACTCCAGAGGACCGTGGGGAGTTTCATGACCCATCGGCGGCCAAATTTGTTCAACCAGTTGAAGATCCTTGGCTTGAGGCCTTGCAAGATCATGCCGCTGGTGCGCTCGACCTACCCATTCGTTCGGGGGTGTGCCACGGCTGCCCAATCCACGCGGATATGGTGATCATCACAGAAATCTAGAAACTTTTTGCCAGTGAACTACGTGTCGTTGTCAGTGATGACGGAGTTCGGTACCCCAAAGCAATAGATAATATCAGTAAAGAAGAGCACCGCCTGCTCAGATTTGATTCACATGATTGGCCGAGCCTCAATCCACTTTGAGAACTTGTCGATGGCGACAAGCAAGTGGGTAAAGCCCCCGGGCACTTTCTGGAGCGGCCCGACAAGGTCCAGACCCCAGACCATGAAAGGTCAAGTGATGGGGATCGTCTGGAGCGCTTGGGCTGGTAAATGAGTTTGTCAAGCATAGTACTGACATCCTTCGTAGGAGCGTACTACCTCGGCCGCGTCAGCCACAGTAGTGGGCCAGTAGAAGCCCTGTCAGAACACGTTTTCGACAAGAGTGTGTGGCGCTGCGTGGTGGCCGCAGACGCCCCCGTGGATGTCCCGTAATAGCCTCTTACCCTACTCACTGGGGATGCAGCGTTGCAGGATTCCAGTGGGGCTCTGCTTGTATAGTTCCCGATCTAGCAAGACGAATGACTTGGCGTGGCACGCAAGGTGTCGGGCTTCAGTCTTGTCGGTTGGGAGTACGCCACGGACCAAGAAGTTAAGGTATGGGATTCTTCAGTCAGGCAGGGGGTCGGGCCCTATGGTCGGGTCATCCTCTGTTTGCATAACCTCAGGGTTGGTCAGGGCCAGGGTCGGGTCAGCCCCCAAGGTTAGCGTGGGTGGTTCGCTGTCGTCCTACACCAACCCTTGGTAAGTGACCGAGGACTTATACAGATCACTGGCGAAGGCACCGATGGGAGCTAGCGCCTGACCGGATGCGCAAGCTTGTCTGCTGCCTCATTAGACCGTCTAGCAATGTGTTGAGCTTGAGGCCATCAAACTTTTCTTCCAGGAGGCGGACTACCTGGCAGTATGCCGCCATCTTGGGGTCATGACAACTCGACTCCTTCATGACTTAATCTATGATTAACTGGGAATCGCCTCGGACATCGAGCCGTTGGATCCCAAGCTCAGTGGCGATGTGCAAACCGTTGACAAGTGCCTCATACTCAACGACATTGTTAGAAGCCAAAAAATGGATCCGGATCATATACCTCATGCACACGCCGAGGGGGAGACGAAGACGAGTCTCGCCCTAGCTCCACTCTTCATTAGTGACCCATCAAAGTATATCGTCTAGTACTCTTGTTCCACCGGTGCCGGTGGCATTTGGGTCTCGGTCCATTCTGCCACAAAGTCTGCCAGCACCTGGGACTTGATGGCTTTCCGAGGGGCATAAGTGATGCCTTCTCCCATGAGTTCAACCGCCCACTTGGCGATTCTTCCCTTTGCCTCCTGGTTCTGAATCACCTCCCCAAGGGGGAATGATGACACGATCATGATCGGGTGCGACTCAAAATAGTGGCGCAGCTTCCTTCGGGTGATGAGGATATCATATAAGAGCTTCTGGATCTGCGGGTAGCGTGTCTTGGTGTCGGACAAGACTTCACTGATGAAGTAGACCGAGCGCTAGGCTTTGAGAGCATGGCCCTCCTCCTGCCGTTCCACTATGACGGTGGCACTCACTACCTGAGTAGTGGCCGTGACGTATAATAGGAGCAGTTCCCCCTCAGTCGAGGGGACAAGGATCGGGGCCTTTGTTAAAAGTGCGCCTCTTGGGCCTTGGGCGTCCAGGCAAAGCGGTCCATCTTTCTCAGGAGCCGGTAAAGGGGCAGGCCTCATTCACCGAGGCATGAGATGAAGCAGCTCTACACTGCCAGACATCCCGTGACTCGCTGTACCCCTTTCAAATCCTAGATTGGGCCCATGATTGTGATAACGAAGATCTTCTCTGGGTTGGCTTCAATGCCATGCTCAGAGATGATAAAGCCAAGTAGCATTCCCCTCGGGATCCCAAAGATGCATTTTTCAGGGTTGAGCTTGATGTTATTGGCCCACAAGCATTTGAATGCCTGATCAAGGTCAGCAACCAGGTTATCGGCTCATTTCAACTTGACTACGATGTCATCTACGTAAGCCTCAATGGTCCGCTGGATGAGGTGCCCAAAACGGTGAGCATACAGCGCTGATACGTAGCTCCCACGTTCTTGAGGCCAAATGACATGGTTACGTAACAGTGGGTCCCCAACAGGGTGACAAAAGAGGTCGCGAGCTGGTCGGACTCTTTCACTGTGATTTGGTGGTAACCGGAGTAAGCATCAAGGAAAGAGAGAGCTTCATAACCCGAGGTGGATTTGACTATTTGATTGATGCGTGGTAAAGGGAACGAGTGTTTAGGACAAGCCTTATTGAGACCAGTGTAATCAACACACATTCTCCATTTACCATTTTTCTTTTTTACAAGTACAGGATTAGCTAACCACTCGGGATGGAACACCTCCTTGATAAATCTGGCTGCCAGTAGTTTGTGAATCTCCTCCCCGATTGCCCTACGCTTCTCCTCGTTGAAGCGGCGCCGTCGTTGCCTTACCGGTTTGGAGCCGGCCTAGATATCCAAGGAGTGCTCGGTGACTTCCCTCGGGATGCCAGGCATGTCCGAGGGACTCCACGCAAACATGTCGCTATTCGCGTGGAGAAAGTCAACGAGCACTGCTTCCTATTTGGGATCCAGGGCGGTGCCAATGCGCACCGTCTTGCTGTTAGAGCCGCTGGGGTCGAGGGGGGCTCCTTGACTCCCTCGATGGGTTCAAAGGAGCCAGTGGACCGCTTGGGGTCGGGTGCCTCTTTGAGGCGCGCTTCTAGCTCGGCTGCAAGCACCTCATACTCGATGATGGCCTTGGCGTACTCATAGCACTCAACATCGTACTCGTAGGCGTGCTGGTAAGTGGTGGACAGTGATGACCCCGTTGTGCCCCGGCATCTTGAGTTTGAGGTAGGTGTAGTTCGGGATGGCCTTGAACTTTGCGTAGCATGGCCACCCCAACATGGCATGGTAGGTGCCGCGGAACCCCACCACTGTGAGGGTTTCCTTTCTAAAGCTGGAGGGATCCCCAAAGGTGACAGACAGGTTGATTTGCCCGAGGGGCAAGGTCCGCTTCCCCGGCACGATATCGTGGAAAGGCGCTCCGCTCGGGGGGAGCTAGGTCTGACTGATCCCCATAGCGTGAAGGGTTTCGACGTACATGATGTTGAGGCCGCTGCCCCCATCCATCAGTACCTTAGTGAGCCGCATGTTGCCGATGATGGATGATGGGATCAACAACAAGCGGATATCGGCCCGGCTGAGGGACGCGATCCGGATGGTCATCACGGTCGAAAGTGATGGCCAATCTAGACTAGTCGAGGAAGGCTGGCGTGGCTGGCTCAGCGGCGTAGACCTCTCGGCGTTCCAGCTTGCGCTGGCGCCTAGAGTCATAGGCCGCAGGGCCACCAAAGATGATGAAGCAGTTGTTGATGACAGGGAAGTTGTTGTCCTTCTCCTTGCCATCGCCCTTGTCCTCCTCGGGCCTCTTGCTAGGGTAGCCCTTCCCCTAGGCACCCCCGTAGGAGTAGCGTTTTATCATGCCACACTCCTTGAGGGTGTGTTTGACCGGGCCCCAGTGGTATAGGCATGGTTTCTCGAGCATCTCGTCAAAAACTCCTGGGCCACCCTCGGAAGGGGCTCGGGGTTCTTGCGATCGGCAGTAGCCACAAGGGGATCCCTACGCAACTGCTTGGCCTTCTTCTTCTTCTTGGAGTTACGGCTAGAGCCGCCTTCATCGGCATTCTCGCTTCTCCTTTCCCTGGGTGTCATGGAAGTTTGCAACTACCGCCTCCTTGCCGGAAGCAAAGTTGGTGGCAATGTCCAGGAGCTCCCTAGTGGTGCGTGGGCCCTTGCGCCCCAACTTATGGATGAGCTCTTTGTAGGTGGTTCCCGCGAGGAACGCCTCGATGAGATCGGCGTCAGTCACGTTGGGCAGCTCGGTGCACTGCTGGGAGAAGCGCCGAATGTACTCACGGAGAGTTTCATCTGACTTTTGGCGGTAGCTCCTGAGGTCCTAGGAGTTACCAGGGTAGACATAAGTACCTTGGAAGTTCCCTACAAAAACCTTTATGAGGTTGGCCCAGTTGTGGATGCGACGGGCCAGAAGGTGTTCCAGCCAGGCTCTCGCTGAGTCGACCGGAAACAGAAGGAGATTGCAAATGATGAAGCGGTCATCGTCTGCACCGCCTAGCTGACAGGCGAGGCGGTAGTTATCAAGCCAAAGCTCGAGGTTCGTCTCCCCGGAGGGTGACGTTGGCAGGTTGCCGGAACCGTGCCAGGAACGGCGCGTTGCGAATGTCTTGGCTGAAGACCCGTGGTCCCGAGGGTTTAGGTGATGGGCTTCAGTCCTCCTCGCTATCGTAGCGGCCACCCCGTCGAGGGTGGTAACCACGGCTGGCACCATCCTCCTTGTGCCTTTTGCGCGTGTTGAGGACGTTGCGTACATCGTAGTTGTGGCCAACGCGGGCGTGGATAGATGGTTGCTTGTCCCCCGCTTTCTGTTGTTCCAGGTGGACCGAAGCTTCCTTCTCACGTGCCGCTAACGGTGCGGGCTGGTCGGGCTCAGGCCCATACCGTCGAGACACGGAGCTTTCGACCTGCTGCACCATGACACATTCGAGAAGGGCACACAGCTCCTCATGGGCTTGTCGCCCCTCCGGAGTCGATGGTTCGGGCATTGTCCAAAGGAGGATTGCCACGGCGACAACATTCTGGCTCATCCTGGTGAAAAGAGGTGGATGATCATCGCCGTCGTCGTCGTAGATGCGGCGGTGGACGTCACGAGCTCTACGTTGAGCCGCGCCACCATCATTGCGACTCCCAAGCTCCTGCTCGAGCACCGTACGTAGTTGCGCCAGCCGCTGTTGCTCCTCCTCGAGCTTTCTCTCAAGCTCCCAGAGTTGCTCTAGTTGGGGCTATGGTTGCCCCACAGGTGGTGGCATGGCTGCACCGCCTGCGCATGTGGCATTACGAGTCACAGCATTGGGTGGGGTGTGTTCGCCCTCATTCTTGTCGGGGGTTCCTTCGTGGGGTTCCCCATCGCACATGAAGCACTCTCAAGATGGGCCGTGGCTCTCATCGTCTGAGTCAAAATCCTCAAGAAGGTAGTTGCTGCTGAAAAGGAACTGACACAGAGCATCTAGGTCATTGAGCCCGGACAAATCAGCATCAGCCTAGCTACCATAGTCCTCGGAGTCGACACTCGAAGACATCACGGTAGTCGCAAGGAGCTCCGAGAGGGACTCCAAGTGGTGTCATGGCAAACCCGCAGAGGAATCCTCTACGGGCCATGCGAGACGGCTGTAAGTCCTTACAGCGTTGTGTAGCCCATAAGGCCACGCCATTTGCGCTGGCGCGGCACTTATCTCTGGGGAGAGCAGTGGTTCCCCTAAGAGCTGCAACAAGGCAATGATGGAGATGGAACGGAGGTGATGGAGATCTTCCTGGGACGGTCGTGGCCCTAGGATGGCGTCAAGCTAACGCTCCAGCCTCGGGTGGTCGAAACTGTGGGGCTGAACGCCCAAAGGAAGCCTGTGCCTCGTTAGCATGCAGGCAAAGACCAACCATCGACTCGGAGATGGAGTCGACGTTGGCAGGTGAGCTGTAAGACTTAGCAGGGGATGGCGAGGCGCACTCCCCCTCCACGCCGGTGGGATCCAGGTCTCCAACGCACTCATCGGAACCCGGAAGGGACACATGGTCGACCGGCACAGAAGGGGGCAGCAGGACCAAGTCGTGATCCACCCCCATGTAGAGGAAGTTCAGGCTCCCAAACAAGATATGGGAGCCTAGAGTGAAGCAAACGCAATGATCGGCCATCCGAAGCCTGACAAAGCGGATCATGACGCGCAGTAGGCCCCTACCTGGCGCGCCAATTATCGGTGTCAAGAAAACCGGGGGTCTAGACAGAGCAATGTGTAAATTTGTATATACGCGTCTAGGCCCGGATGGCTTGCAAAGCGAACACAAGTATGTATACTGGTTCGGACAAGAATGGCCCTACGTCTAGTGGATACTGCTGCTTGTGTTGCCTTGCACCGGAGTCCTCATAGTAGGGGTTACAAGCTTTCGAGAGAGGGAACGGATCCCAGGTCTCTTCGGGTGAGGTGGATGTGTGTTGTTGTCTTGGCGAGGTGTGTGTTTCGATCGGTCTCGTGCCCTCTTCCCCTCGTGAGGTGTCCCATGCCTCCCCTTTTATAGTTTCCAAGGGGAGGGCTCGGGTTACATTTGTGGTAAAAAGGTGAAACAGAGAAAAGATGAAAGAGAAAAACAAAAAAGATGGCCTCGGGCGTGGCCGTCTTCCTCCTTATCCGGTGTGAACAGCTTTCCCTGTAGCGCAGAGGTGTAACAGGCGTTGATCTTTTGGCCTCTCCATCCGCTAGTGCAACATGCTATGGTCATGCTTCGTCCTGTGTGCGTCTGTGCCGTCGAGGATGGGCGGTGCGTGCGCCCGGATTCGCGTAAAGAGGGGGGTAGGTGGTATAGTTGTCGTTACCCTCGTCGCTGTAGATGTATGATTGTCGTCGTGGTGGAATGACCGGGGTCATGTTGGGTCAGAGCGCGGTTCCCATGCTCCTATTCATTGTGCATGGTCACGTCCGTCCCATCGGTGGGAGTGGGTGTCGTGGTGAGGGCCCCCGTGGCTCCCCGTCTTGCCAGAAGGCTCCACGTGTCCCTCGGGTGAGGCAGAAGTATGCCAAGAGGGTCGGGCGCTCCCGTGCTTATGTTGCCGGGGTCGGGCGAGGCAGAAATCGTTCCCGACATGGTGCATGGGTCGGGCGCTTTGATGACGTCATAGGGGTTCGGGTGAGGCGAAAGGTGTCCCTAAGCTTCGGGTGATTTAGTAGCTGACACACTATTATCTCCCTTGGTTGGGTATGCCTACTATTGATACCCAACACTATGTCTCTGTTTCCATCCGTTCATCCCTTCCCATATGGCTACACCACTCCCACATGGACACGCCTCTTCTAACACCACTCATTCTGTCATCCCTCACTCCCACCATTGGAGCTACAAAACATTCAGTGGTGCGTCACACCACTCGTGTGTCATGACCTCGTTGTCCGAGTCCGTGCACACTGTGACTCGATACGCATACGGACATATGGCTAGACATCTACCTTTCTTAACCTCCTAATACTCGCACACAATAGCCATTCATTTAAGTTGAGTCACTCTCCAATCAATTGTTCATATGAGATTAGTCATTTATTGTACCTATCATTTATTATGAGACTTAGAATTGTTTGATTTAATTGAAATAAGGTGAGGTCAAGACCAGTTAAATCCAAACCTCATTATCATTAGCACGGTTGTATCTAGGTGACCGTACTACAGATTATATATCTTATGTTAATTTATGAACATGTTTGTTGGTACTTCATTATCACAATGGCCGAATGGCGACTCCATCATTTTCACATGTTGGCCTACTAACTTACCTTTCCCTATATATATTAAGCCAGTCTTACATATACTTACACACAGAGGTAAGCAGCTAATATCGTTTCTGGCTTGATGGGAGGTTTTATGTCCCTATTTTCAAGTGTGACAGTTTTAAAAACTAGACATGAAATAACCTCTCGCAATCTATATTTTTATTATACTATTTCATAGGCTAGCTAAAACATTTAACTCTTACATGGTATTATAATCAAATATGCCATATATTAAAGACATGGTCACTTGCAGTACTATCTAAATTAAGTACTAGCATAAAAATATCAATAGCAATAGTTTAATTTACTTTAATACTTGTATAATTATATATAAAGAGTTGCGTATATAAAATAAGTTATCTCACTTGATAAACATGTGGGGCATAGTGGACAGCGAGGATGTGAGCCGCACGATTAGCAAAAACCCATGAAATGAAATTGTGGGCTCTCAATGTAAATTTTGTTGGAGTAAACTATGTTACATGAGGATAAAATTCATCTCTTTTTTCTCTTAATTTCTATACCAACTTATCATTTTTGCTGATGTAGAACTATAATAAACGACTATAAAACTCTACTAAGATTTGTCTTAGAACAATTATAATAGAGGACCGTTAGCCGGTGGAAGAGAGAGGGACAGGGGAGAGGATAAGTGAATGTAAGTTTACAGCCTACTGATGCACGAGCTCTAAAAAAATTTATGAGAAAAGAAAATGCCATATATCCTAGTATATTCTAATAACCAACTATTATATAGATATACTGATAGATGAGCTATTATAAATATATATACACAAGTTTCAAAAAATAAATACATATATATACACAACAACCATTACTCTCTATCTCTTTTTAATTGTCATTCTCGCTTTTTGAAAAGTCAAACGTATTCGACTTTGACCAAATATAAAGAAAATATTAATATTTATTATACATAATTAATATCATTAGATAGGTTGTTGAATCTATTTTCATAATAAATTTAATTAAATATACAAATGTTGGTATTTTGACGAACCTAGTCAAACATAAGAAAATTAGAGCAATGATGCCACAGCAAGGGTCCAAGCAGTACGCTCTTAGCCTCTTAGCCGTCTGAATTTTAATCAGCGCGGCAGCACGAAAAGAAGGTCCAGCCGGTGTCGACCTGAGCCGGCCAGCTATTCTGCTTGGTCTCCATCTTCCGGATCACCGGATGTGTCTCAATTCCAAGATAAGTTATCTTGCTTCTATGACGAACCTTCATGCGGATTCAACGAAACCCAAGCATAAATCGAGGTTTTTTTTTAATATAACAGAAACCCAGTTCTAAAACATTCTGATACAAGAGACGGTAGTGACTTGTGAGAGCAGTTGCGGAGCTTGGCCACGAATAAAGAGGGAGCTAAATACGGCTTAAAATGTATATATAGGGACCAGAATTTTCTTAGTACTTTAGTCAAATCAAATTAAATATTCTCTCTATCCCCCAAAAAAAATATATAGTTCATGATATGAATCTGGACAAAATATTTGTTTAAATTTACTCGCTATTCTACACCCTAGGTCTAGAATAATATTCTACACCAAGCTGTTATACTGAACAGAATTCAGTATCGTTCAGTAGTCACGTTTCAGTATTATTCAGTGTTTCGTGGTGCTGGGTGTAGTGCTGAGTGATACTGAACGTTATTCAGTAGTACTAAGTATTTTTTCTGCTCAGTTTTGGTTTGTAGCGTAGAATAATTAGCACTGAGAGAGTACGCCACTAAAATCATTTTTAGTCCATATTTTGGAAGGACGAAAAAGAGGGAAAGAATACAGTATGTCAGAGACTGGCTTCGATCGAGCCGCAGCTCGCTGTCGGTTCGGTGTTCTGATCTCCAAGGCCTTTCTTGCCTTTTTTTTAGAGGAATGTAGGAAATTTATTAATTAAGATTAGCAACGTGACATCCAAGAATACAGGAGGAGAACCAAGCCAAACATGGCGGCCAGAACTAAGAGTACATGCTTAGCAAGGTAATGAGCCTCCCTTCCCTACCCTCATGTACAAATCGCACATAATCAAATGATTTTGCCCTCGCATTTATATCCTTAAGGATCATCATATAAGAGCACCCTCGGACTGTTTAAGTGTCATCAAGAACACTAAGGAAATGCCGAGGCCTTTCTTGCTGGTGCCGGCTTTCCTTTTGTAGTGCTTGGTTGAATGTTCCCATGGGCCATGGCCCAAGGCAAGCCCGGCCTGCAAACTCTGCTACGTGAGAATGGCCCAAAAGACAGTCCACGAACCATGACTCTTCCAACTTCCTGTGCTTGCTACCTCCATCCTAGAAAGAACCTAACTATGGATTGCGTGCCACAAAAAGTGGATCACGTTTGGCTAAATTTTTAGTAAATAATATTCACAGTTATGTCTTTAAATTAAATTATTATAAAAATACATTTTATAATTAATTTGATTGTATTTATTTGGTATCATAAATATGGATACTTTTTTATTTATAATTGATCAAATTTAAGGTACTAAAACATAATACTGTACTAGAATTGCATTCCTTTAGAGACCGAGATAGTACTCAAATGCTTGATGCCAACTTAAGTACAAAGCTGGTGTAAAAAATTCCCTTGGGTCCATGGTCCGAGCACGAGTAGCATCTTTCTTTGCTGTTTGTCTGGAGAAAGAAATGCTGGTTCGTGCATATATAGTTCATTTTGTTGATTTCGTCACAAAGAAATCCTGAACAATGTCATGGGTTGAAGACTAGTAGAGCTCTTGTATGAACTATTAGGATGAAATGCAAAAAGTTTGAGGACTCCTTAGGATTGAAGGATTCTTGGAGGAAAATAGAGGATTGTAATTCCTATAAAGAAAGGTATTGTTCATATCTTCACCACAAGGCAAATCACTAAGTAATCAAGGTAAATACAAGCTGAACACAATCTTAACCAAAGCTCTTGATACCACTCTATTGGGTTAAAAGGGCAAAAACAATACACAGTTAATCCCTCATCTTGTGATGAATCATGAGGAGAACATCTACCACCAGATCAGCAGCGGAAATTAACAATCACATGCACAATAGACACAATGATTTACGTGGAAAACCTCCTCAAGGTGAGAAGAAAAAAACCAGGGGACCAACCGGTCCACAAACTTTCAAGCTTCTACTATAACCAATAATGGGTACAAGGAGTCTTCTCTAGAGCACCTAGAGGATTACACCAGCAGCAACACATTCATCAAGTTACAAACTTGGCATCAGCTACAACCACAACCTTCTAATAAGAGGAATAACAGCAGCCAAACAAAGAAGTCACAGATTCTGTCCCCCTCGGTAATCAGCTCATATCTCACAAACTACAGCTCCACTGTGCACGAATTTTGGTAGGCAACTAGATCCACGAGTCCCCTAACCACTGACCAAATGTCAGCTCAATCGGACACCGTTTGACCACCCAAGCAAATCATCTACCAAAACTGCTCTGTCCTGAAACTGCAGTAACCCGAACTGACAAAACGCCTCTCAAACTAGCAGGAACCCCCCGCAGTGCGCGGGCAAGCAAGATATATATATATGTAGCATGAGAAGGCACAACACAATGCAAAGGACATAGTGAAGAATAAGCACCGAATACCAAACATGCCAGATAAATGTCTGTGCATCTCCTGTATGTCTGTATCAGCTATGATACAACGAAGCAGGACATTAAGCCATAGAGGTAAGCAACAAGTGGACAGTAGGAGTTTTTGTAAAGCTTAATAATAATATTAAAGTTGACCAATTTGGTAGACATCAAGGAAATAGAGTAAAGTGGATCACATATATATGTAATTTAGGGGGAAAAAAACTATTGAGGCAAGGAGCAATACGCACACCAAAGGACCTATGAATGTGCAGGTAGTAAAATCTTCATTTTTTTTGTGCAATGTGCACATGTTTTTTTTTCTGCAAACTGCATTCTTCTATTGGAATCATGTACAGAAGAAGACTATAGGTAGGTTCATAGTTTGAGGTTCATCAGCAAGTATAGAAGTAGATAAACATTCACAGGAACGCATGGCAATCTGTCAGAGTTATTGGCTACAAAGTCAAACTACTTCAGGTAGGGAAAAATAGAATTTTTTTTGTTTGAAAGCTGGGCATATAAGATGGGAAAAATACAAAACTTGTATAGATATGGATGCCAGGTCTCAGCTGCAGCCTTTGGAGGTACAGTCCACCATGGTATGCACATGTATAATTCTTCAATCTTAGGCACTCTTTAAAGAATCCATCAACTCAAACCGAAGCTATATAGGGAAACAAAAAGAAATCCATCTTGAGACTTCAATATTCATTCAGAAATATATTATACCTTAGACTTCTTAATACTTGGTATGAGATTTAATTTTCATATGTTACGATTTATATTCTTCTACAACTATGTGGATCTAAATAATCCACTTATTAACTGCATATTTCATATTCATTTATTTCATTTGCTAGAGATATAGCAGAACATTTATTTCTTCTTAGTAGGAGATTCAACCTCAATTGCTTTCTTTATTGACCTGATATAATTGCTATAGGCGACTTTGCCATGGACTTTGTTTTCTGGATCCGGGCTCTCATAAGAGAATTCTTTGCAATTATAGAGGTAGCGTTGTCGATAACTATAATTCTCTCCTAATATTCTCACAATATGAGATTATTCTGTCTCTTTGTCATTTTCCAAACACGAGATGATTTGTTGTTATGCATATCCAACACTAATGATGCGCGCGCTTAGTGTGTTGGATTTCATCTTCGTGATGATCCTTTCCATGAGCTGCTTAACCTTCTTCATGAGTTGTTCTCTTCATGATATGGAGAAGTTTGTTCTTATTTCATTTGACAAGCATACACTAAACTAGAATTCACAGTTGTCCCTAAATTTTAACTTGATAGTATACAACATTTAGTTTACTACTAGTAAACACAACTTCTGGTTTATAACTTCAAGTTACTCCTCTCGTTTTTCAAAAATATCTAGCATATGCTCCGCTTCATGCTTCACAAGAGCATTAGTCAAACTATTGTTTGATTTAGTGCGTGATACTATTCCTGCTTCAGGCTTCAAGGAATATTTTTCTCTTAAGATCATTATCCTTCTGTGGAAATAACATTTGGCATTCAAAATAGCCCTAATGCTAATATTATTAGATCTTTAATAGCATATTTTAAAAGATATCCCCTATCATGGGCTAAAAAACAAATCCATATATCTCCAACTACAAGTGGAGGCCCATTGTATGCTATGATAGAGATTTATGAGAAATATTAACTCACATATTTAAACACAGAGGTTATTATTCATTAATGTAGCGAGCAAAAATACATAAAGTGCACTTAAGAATGTTCAGCATTCCTACAAACTCAGTGATGTTCTTTCCCTGATTTACACATATCCTAGTTTAGAAAATTATTTCTTTATCTAGCTTCTTTATTGTTTAGCCAAAATAATTGATCCAAGTACTCATACAAAAAAAATGGACCATATACTTCAAAAATATAGAATACGCAACATTCAAACTAACATGGATTTTTTAAAAAACTTTCTAATTGCCATTAATGCAAAATACCCCAAATGTCTTTTCTTCTTAAATCTCAAATCATTGTAGGTGTGTTATCCACCATCTTAATTCCACAATTATCCATCCCATCAATTGGGTTAGTCTCCATCTCTATTGAGCTAATTTCATATTAACCCACTCCCCCCTTATCTTAGGCTATTTGGCCCTAGACTAATCTATTGCTTATACATGCAATGCATGGAAAGAAAAATATTCCTTAGTTCAACGAGAACTATATAGACATAGGAGGCTAGCTAGCCAATTCAATTATGAGGGAAGTGCATAGGTAGCTACTAGCTACAAATATAGCTGCTTAGGCTAAGATTCATGGAGGAGTAGAGGAGTTGCAGCTCATTGAGAGCACAACATAGTAATACACATTCATGTGTAATGTGGAATGTTGGTATTCAATCCAACGTAATAGATAACAATAAAATGCAAAGCTACAAGCTTGCTTGCAATTAGTGCAATGCAGAGAAAGTTAACTCTGGCCAAAGGGACGCAACTAGGACTTCAAGTCCTAATACATGCACTTAAAAGATAGATTTATGAAGGCTATGTCTTAAAACATATATATTACCCATATTTTCTTATGCCTTTACCTAAAAATTCCTCCTTGTCATGCTATAGTTACTTCAAGTAGTAATGTGCTTCATCCATCATCTATGAATAATCATTTTTAATGTTCCATAGAATCCAAAAATACTTCTGGTATTCATTGATTCTGGCATGAAATTCACATATCAAGTGAACTATTCAATGTATAGTAACATATTCAGGGTAGGACTTAAACTTCTAATTCCTGGGCTGAAGTATTAAATACTTAGTTTATGGATCATACTGTTTCTTGACTAAATTGATCCTTCTAAGATCAGTTAATATGCTAGTATAATCCAATTGTCCATGTGCTTCTACAAAATCAATTTCCTTTCTACATACATGGTAGTAGTGCACAAAGAACTATAACCTTCATGGTTAATTGAAGCTTCTTTGTGGATAAAATTAATGCAAAATTTGTTTAGATAGGCAATAGGCAATTATTTATATGTAGAACATATAAATCTAATTCATTCCATGCAAGATTAACATATATTACTGCAAGTAAAAATTGCAACTATGAAGTTCATATTAGTCTTCAAGCTAATAAAGTAACCATTAACTCTTCAATGAGTTTACATAATCCACTTAATTCAACGGGAATTAAAACTTAAAGCACCACCACCACTACTATTAATACTTCAGGATATGAATTTCAAAATCAACAAATCTATAAGTACATGATTTAAGTTCTTCGAGAGAGAAACTTTAAATGTTCTTATTTCTATCCATTCTTACATGTCTTAGCTTCAATGCTTGACATTTAGCAGCTTCATGCTTGCTCGATCCTTCTAGGAGTATAATATATGCAAGTCACATATCTTGATTTATAGAGCTATCTGGAAATTTTGACTCAATTTCTACTTGATATTGAGTAATTCTGGATGATATTGGATACTTCTAGTACTTCAATGCTCTTGATCTTCTATTTCAAGAAATATTTCTTCTAGAATTAGACAAATTCATCTTTATCATCTCGTCCTCTATGACTTTTAACACAAAGCTTCAAGCCAATTGTTTTTGTTTATAGAGTAGCATTTATATCTCATATGGTAATATAAGCTTGAAAATTCAATTTCCAAAATTTCTAACATAATGCAATCATCATAATATAGGATGTCTTCTAGAATTTCTCATTCAGTGAGTCTCATAAGACCTTGAGATTTATTATAGCCACATACTCATTCTTGAGAGTAATGTCTGAGTCTACTCCACTTCAGTGGTAGTAGAATATTCTACTATGATATAACAATGACCATGCTATATTCTATCATTCAGGGCAGGTCTAGGATATTTCCTCTCATTCAGGGCAGGTCTAGGATATTCCTTCTTCATGAAGGTATGCATGGAATCATCATGTGCATATAGGTTTACTGCGTGTAAACAAGTAGCAAGGTACAAAAAGATAGTGGATGGTTATAAAAAAATCCTTAGAAGCATCTTAGCATTTTTCAAGATTATGGTATATGCAAATTTTTAGAATTAATGCCAGTCATTTGTTCATCCCAAAAAAAAATAATTATGCTAGGAAAAACAAATATGAGCATCTCAAGAGTGATAAGTCTAAGGTCTGCAGGATTTAGAGTGCTCATAAACATTATACCATGTTTTCCGTGTAACCATTCAAGATTATTCTTACAATTACATGGTGTATAATTCATGATGTGTGATATATAAATAAATGCATTTAAAATAGCATCTAAGAATATCACATGGCATATATACATCAACAGCAAATAAAAAGATACTCTAAAATGTATAAATAGAAGTGTTTTATGCCTACATAATTTTCTGCAGGAAATTTCTTGATTTAATTTAATAAATCAAATCCATGAGCCACGGCATGACAGCGGTGTATTACATGGATATGATCATGGGTGGAAGTGACAGCTTAGGCGCATGGCTACGAGCCTCCAATTTGATTCTGTCGACGACAGCATGCTACAGATGGCGGAGGAGCAACTGCGGGTTGCGTTGGGGCTCTCGCTGTAACGGCAGCGATCGATGGGACCCCAAACCAGGCTTGCGATTACTGAGCTAGTGAGCATGCAAGCTCATGGTTAAGCATACATGCACGCGTACTTCATGTACGGTCGATATCAAGG
Organism: Saccharum spontaneum; assembly: GCA_022457205.1. Lineage (NCBI taxonomy): Eukaryota > Viridiplantae > Streptophyta > Magnoliopsida > Poales > Poaceae > Saccharum > Saccharum spontaneum. The sequence continues at coordinate 46,915,553 of CM039616.1, forward strand.
CTGGTTAGATCATATTGACGGCGCATGCCTACAGGGTGCAATTCAACCACATCCGGTAGATGTTGCATGATTTTCAGACTGGTCATGTTGACAAAACTTCATGTTTCGCTAATAACATTTGGAAACTCGCCGACTTCAGACGACGATAACTAACAGCCAGTAGTACTAGATGCTACTGTATGCACATGTGCCGAATACGATGCTACGGGCATGTGTATTTGTACATACATATACATGTGCTGAGATTATGTGGTACTGTAGCAAGTTTTTCAATCCGTCATGTTTAACTAACCCGACGGCCGGCAGCGGCGCATGGATGAGCCGTGTTGAGCGCGCCGTCTGCGTCGTGTCCCTCCTACTGGCGCCGTGGGGTAGGTGCAGCTGCCTCCTGCCGCGTATCCGATCGGGTGTAGACAGAACACGGCCATACGGGGCTGGCACTCGGCCGGATTATGCGCAGCGCACAGCAAAGTACTGTATTCTCAAAACCTTCGGATTTATCTTTCCGACACGTACGTGGGACCTGCCGAGAAAGAGTCCCATTGCCCATGGAGAAACGTACGTACACCGGATAATACCTTGCATGTTTGTTTACAGGATAACTCACGTAACGTACTGCGTGTACGTGGGCATGTATATGAAAGATTACTACTATTACATCCATGTATGAGTATGGCGTTCAGGTCTTCTCGATTAAAGAACAGATTGATCCATTAGCGCCTAGCAGATCATAGTTCCTCATGCTTCTTGCATGTTTGTATATGTACTGCACGTACAGATTCTATATGGCATTGGAAAGCATAGACTAGCTCGAAGGCTAGCACAATTAGCCAATTAGGCAATCTACAAGATCTTTTTCATACCTTTAAAGGATGCCAATTTGATCTGCCTCATATGCTGCGTAAAAAGTTAGTAGATACATACCACGTAGGGCGTTTGGCACTGTCGTAGATCTGGCTGCTTGATGACAACGATGCAGTGTAGATTGGTAGTAGGTAGAGGTAGCAGATCCGTTCCGCTAACAACGTCGGGGATGTCGACGTCGTCGAAGTAGTCGCAGCCAGATGTCGACAGTACAAGCGTCAACATCGAAGATCGGCTATGGCTTTAACAGCGATGTCGACGAAGAGCTTGTTGTGCTGACAATGTGTTATAAAACATGTTGCCAACGGTTAAGACCTCCCCTCTCCATCTCTCATGATCAACACAGTAGACAAAAGTAGAAGAACAAATAGACACAAGATATGGAGACTATTCTTTTTCATCTGAATATTGGTGATTACAATATATAGCTCCCACGTATATATAGTCGTGTCAAGACCTAAGAGTTTGGTAAAAGCCCACATACAAACGAACTAGGATTAGGATTCCTCCTTCTCCTTTTCTTCGAAGATAGAGTCCGTATGTTTTACAACACTGAGAATATATTGCGTCCTACGGATTCAGAGTGGAAGTAGCTAAAGCTGGGGGATTTTGAGCAGAATCATCTTAAGCGAAGAAGGAACAGGAGATGCCGCTGGCGACAGGATCTGTTTGGAGTGATGTAAGGTGTTGGATCGGTGATCGGACGGCTGGCAATTAACGATGACGTGGTCGTGCGAGGAGGCAGATTTTGTTGTACACAAATAAGGGTAATGGTAGATCTGGTGCTATACTCAACCAATCCTCAAACCAACTTAACAGATTGAAGTACTCTAAGTAAGGAATGAGCTCACCAAGTTTGGTGTCAATCCAACCACGTTTGAGACTCCAATCACCGGCTTGAAGGTGACCGGTTCAAAGCCACCAAATCTGGATAGATTTCCCTTCTTCCTCTCTTCTCATGTTGTGGTGTGTGTTCTGCTCTCCCTTCTCTCAGAAGTAACAGCTCTCTCTCATGAGAATGGAGGCTAGGGTTTTCTCTATTTTATGCTTCCCAAGAAGCAGTCTCAACCATTGATTCAGAACCAAATCAACGGTGCACAAGCACTGAGCTATGGGCTGTTTTTGCTGGGCTCAATTGCATCCTTCATGTGAAGGGACAGCCCAACAAACTCCCCATCCTGACATCATGGAGGGTCTCACTGCCTTCCAGCAGTCATGCCAGTGAGCCGGCAACAAACCTCGAGCTTTCCTCTTATCATAACATTAGTCAACATATCAGCCCCGTTGTCATCGGTGTGGACTTTCTCAAGCTGCATTTGCTTAGAATTCAACACATCTTGAATCCAATGATACCAAACATCAATATGTTTTAACCTTGAGTGAAAACATGCATTCTTACTCAAGTGAATAGCACTTTGGTTGTCACAAAATAGCACATACTTGCCTTAATCAAACCCAAGTTGTCTAACAAACTTTTTCAGCCATAGTAGCTCTTTGCTTGCCTCTGTCGCTGCAATGAATTCAGCTTCAGTTGTGGACAATGCGACACATTTCTACAACTTGCTTTGCCATGACACAACTCCCCCTGCATAGGTGATCAAATACCCTGAAGTAAATTTTCTGCTGTCAACATCCCCGACCCAATCTACATCTGTGTATGCAACCAACACAGGATCACTTTTCCCAAAACAAAGTTTTAGATTAGTGCTGCCCCAGAGGTACCTCAAAATCAACTTCACGGCTTCCCAATGTGGTCTTCTTGGATTGGACATAAATCTCCTCACAGTACTAACCGCATGAGCAATGTCAGGCCTTGTACACACCATAGCATACATGAGACTTCCAACTGCTGAGGCATAAGGAACATTTCACATTTTCTTCTTTTCATTAGTAGTAGGGCATTGCTTGGTGCTTAACTTGAAATGAGCTGCAAGAGGACAGCTCACAGCTTTTGCATTGTCCATCCTAAATTTGCAAAGTACTTTCTCAATATACTTCTCTTGAGACAAGTACAACTTGTTGGAACTTCTATCTCTCTCAATTCTCATCCCAAGAATTTGCTTTTCTGGCCCCAAGTCCTTCATGGAAAAGGACTTGCTTAAGATTTTCTTCATCTCTGCAATTCTAGAGACATTTTTGCCAACAATCAACATATCGTCAACATAGAGCAACAAGATGATAAAATCATCACCTAAGAACCTCTTAATGAACACGCAATGGTCTAAGCTACTCCTTTTCTAGCTTTGCACCCCCATAATTGAATCAAACTTCAAGTACCATTGTCTTGGTGCTTGTTTTAGGCCATAGAGACTCTTTTTCAACCTGCACACATAGTCTTCTTTGTCTTTCACAAGAAACCCCTCAGGTTGTTCCATGTAGATCTCTTCCTCCAAATCACCATGGAGAAAGGTTGTCTTCACATCCATTTGTTCAACCTCCAAGTTGAGACTAGCTCCCAAGCCAAGGATGACTCTGATTAATGTCATCTTCACCACCGGAGAAAAGATCTCATCAAAGTCAACACCTTTTCTTTGGCCAAATCCTTTCACAACAAGCTTGACCTTGAACCTTTGATGTGGTGTGTGTGCTCTTCTTGCTTGATTCTGTAGACCCACTTGTTTTTCAAAGCTTTCTTGCCCTTGGGCAACTTCACCAACTCATATGTATGATTCTTATGCAAGGAATCCACTTTTTTGCATAGCTTTCATCCACTCCTTGTACTGATCTTCCATTGCATCTGCAAAACACTTCTGTTCTGCACCATCAGATAGTAACACCACATACTAATCTGAGGGATACCTGGTGGAAGGAACTCGATCTCTACTGGATCTTCCGAGTGGAATTATTGGTGGATCTTCTAGTACTAATGGTTGCTGATCGGATCATCAATTTCAGCATCAAACTCATGCTGTTGGGGAGCATTCTCATCACCTGTACCATGCACAACATCATGTGTATCATCTGCAACATCACCTTAGGCTTATTATGGAGCTGGAACTGCAGGAACTGGGTCTAAATCAACCAATGGCTCTTGCTGAGGAACCTACACCTTTGTCTTCATAATATCCCCAATTGTTTGATCTTCAAAAAATACAACATCACAGCTTCTCAGAACCTTCTTTGCAATTGGATCAAAGAGCTTATACTCGAACTCATCTAATCCATATCCAAGGAAGATACACTGTCGTATCTTGGCATCAATCTTTACCCTTTCACCTTGAGGAATATGAACAAAAAGGCCTTGCACCCAAACACTTTTAGGTGGTCATAAGAGACTTCGTTGTTATACCAAATGTTGTTAGGAACATCTCCCTGCAAAGGATAACATGGTGAGAGATTAATAAGATAAACTGCATTCATCAAAGCCTCACCCTAGAAGTTCTTAGGTAGCTTTGCATGTGACAACAAAAATCTCACTCTCTCCACAATTGTCCTGTTCATCCTCTCAGCAATACCATTCAACTTTGGTGTCTTTGGAGGTGTGAATTGGTGCCTAATCCCTTGGTCTTTGCAATATGCATCAAACGGCCTAATGTACTCTCCTCCATTGTCAGTGCGAATGCACTTGATCTTCTTCTCAGTTTCTCTCTCAACTAAGTCTTGGAATTGCTTGAACACACTTAGCACTTGATCTTTGGACTTCAAGGGAAAAGCCCAAACTTTCCTGGAGAAGTCATCAATGAAAGTGACAAAGTACTTAGCACCACCAATTGATCTTACTGACATTTTGCAAACATCAGAATGCACCAAGTCCAGTAACTCTAGCTTCTTGTGAGGAAGTAGACCCTTGAAAGCAACCCTATGCTGCTTCCCAACTAGGCAATCTGTACACTTTTTGAAATGCACACTTTTCATCCCTTTTAGGAGATTTTTCTTCACTAGCACTGTCATCCCCTTCTCACTCATATGTGCCCAGGTCTCTTGTGCCATAGAACACAAAGATCTTCTTTCTCTAATGCATTAACAAAAACACTAGAGAGGTTAGCAATAACGTGGTACAAAACTGAAACTTGGTTACCTTTTGCAATTACCATGTTGCCCTTGGTGAGCTTGTACTTATCATCTCCAAATTTGCTCGAGTACCCATCTTTACCAAGCAAATCAACTAAAATTATGTTGAGCCAAAGAGCCTCAACATGCCTCACGGACTTGAGGACCAATTTGGTACCATTTGCAGTCTACAAATGCACATCTCCCTTTCCAATGATTGCTGCCTTGTCATTGTTGCCCATCTTCACAACACCAAAATCACTTGTTGTGTAGTTTGTGAAGTACTCTCTGTGAGATGTAGCATGTATGGTAGCACCGCTGTTCGGTATCCAAATAATCTCATCACCATTCATATGGTTGATGGCTGCATCATCAAAAACTACAGTGATCCTCTCAACAGTGGAACTAGAACAACCATTATTACCTTCACTTTCATCTACAATGACAATCATAATCCCCTCAACTGCTGAACTAATATGGTTAACATCACTGTCACTATCACTGTCTTATTTCTGTGCTTGCTGCTTCTTTTTACCCTTGCCCTTTTTCCATTTGCGGCATTGCCACTTCTTGTGTCCCATATTATGGCAGTAGTGGCACTCAATTTTAGCATTTCTACCTCTTGACTTGCTTCTACTTTCAGCTGTACTTTTCTTCGAACCTCGGCTCTTGCTTCTCCCCCGTGACTCCATGACCAACACCTCAGATTTAGAGGAGGAACTATCCCTTTCAGCTAGCCTTCTGGTTTCCTCATTTATCACTTTGGTCTTGACAACCTTGTCAAGACCAAAGTGATAAATGAGGAAACCAGAAGGCTAGCTGAAAGGGATAGTTCCTCCTCTAAATCTGAGGTGTTGGTCATGGAGTCACGGGGGAGAAGCAAGAGCCGAGGTTCGAAGAAAAGTACAGCTGAAAGTAGAAGCAAGTCAAGAGGTAGAAATGCTAAAATTGAGTGCCACTACTGCCATAATATGGGACACAAGAAGTGGCAATGCCGCAAATGGAAAAAGGGCAAGGGTAAAAAGAAGCAGCAAGCACAGAAATAAGACAGTGATAGTGACAGTGATGTTAACCATATTAGTTCAGCAGTTGAGGGGATTATGATTGTCATTGTAGATGAAAGTGAAGGTAATAATGGTTGTTCTAGTTCCACTGTTGAGAGGATCACTGTAGTTTTTGATGATGCAGCCATCAACCATATGAATGGTGATGAGATTATTTGGATACCGAACAGCGGTGCTACCATACATGCTACATCTCACAGAGAGTACTTCACAAACTACACAACAAGTGATTTTGGTGTTGTGAAGATGGGCAACAATGACAAGGCAGCAATCATTGGAAAGGGAGATGTGCATTTGTAGACTGCAAATGGTACCAAATTGGTCCTCAAGTCCGTGAGGCATGTTGAGGCTCTTTGGCTCAACATAATTTTAGTTGATTTGCTTGGTAAAGATGGGTACTCGAGCAAATTTGGAGATGATAAGTACAAGCTCACCAAGGGCAACATGGTAATTGCAAAAGGTAACCAAGTTTCAGTTTTGTACCACGTTATTGCTAACCTCTCTAGTGTTTTTGTTAATGCATTAGAGAAAGAAGATCTTTGTGTTCTATGGCACAAGAGACCTGGGCACATATGAGTGAGAAGGGGATGACAGTGCTAGTGAAGAAAAATCTCCTAAAAGGGATGAAAAGTGTGCATTTCAAAAAGTGTACAGATTGCCTAGTTGGGAAGCAGCATAGGGTTGCTTTCAAGGGTCTACTTCCTCACAAGAAGCTAGAGTTACTGGACTTGGTGCATTCTGATGTTTGCAAAATGTCAGTAAGATCAATTGGTGGTGCTAAGTACTTTGTCACTTTCATTGATGACTTCTCCAGGAAAGTTTGGGCTTTTCCCTTGAAGTCCAAAGATCAAGTGCTAAGTGTGTTCAAGCAATTCCAAGACTTAGTTGAGAGAGAAACTGAGAAGAAGATCAAGTGCATTCGCACTGACAATGGAGGAGAGTACATTAGGCCGTTTGATGCATATTGCAAAGACCAAGGGATTAGGCACCAATTCACACCTCCAAAGACACCAAAGTTGAATGGTATTGCTGAGAGGATGAACAGGACAATTGTGGAGAGAGTGAGATTTTTGTTGTCACATGCAAAGCTACCTAAGAACTTCTAGGGTGAGGCTTTGATGAATGCAGTTTATCTTATTAATCTCTCACCATGTTATCCTTTGCAGGGAGATGTTCCTAACAACATTTGGTATAACAACGAAGTCTCTTATGACCACCTAAAAGTGTTTGGGTGCAAGGCCTTTTTGTTCATATTCCTCAAGGTGAAAGGGTAAAGATTGATGCCAAGATACGACAGTGTATCTTCCTTGGATATGGATTAGATGAGTTCGAGTATAAGCTCTTTGATCCAATTGCAAAGAAGGTTCTGAGAAGCTGTGATGTTGTATTTTTTGAAGATCAAACAATTGGGGATATTATGAAGACAAAGGTGTAGGTTCCTCAGCAAGAGCCATTGGTTGATTTAGACCCAGTTCCTGCAGTTCCAGCTCCATAATAAGCCTAAGGTGATGTTGCAGATGATACACATGATGTTGTGCATGGTACAGGTGATGAGAATGCTCCCCAACAGCATGAGTTTGATGCTGAAATTGATGATCCGATCAGCAACCATTAGTACTAGAAGATCCACCAATAATTCCACTCGGAAGATCCAGTAGAGATCGAGTTCCTTCCACCAGGTATCCCTCAGATTAGTATGTGGTGTTACTATCTGATGGTGCAGAACAGAAGTGTTTTGCAGATGCAATGGAAGATCAGTACAAGGAGTGGATGAAAGCTATGCAAAAAAGTGGATTCCTTGCATAAGAATCATACATATGAGTTGGTGAAGTTGCCCAAGGGCAAGAAAGCTTTGAAAAACAAGTGGGTCTACAGAATCAAGCAAGAAGAGCACACACACCACATCAAAGGTTCAAGGTCAAGCTTGTTGTGAAAGGATTTGGCCAAAGAAAAGGTGTTGACTTTGATGAGATCTTTTCTCCGGTGGTGAAGATGACATTAATCAGAGTCATCCTTGGCTTGGGAGCTAGTCTCAACTTGGAGGTTGAACAAATGGATGTGAAGACAACCTTTCTCCATGGTGATTTGGAGGAAGAGATCTACATGGAACAACCTGAGGGGTTTCTTGTGAAAGACAAAGAAGACTATGTGTGCAGGTTGAAAAAGAGTCTCTATGGCCTGAAACAAGCACCAAGACAATGGTACTTGAAGTTTGATTCAATTATGGGGGTGCAAAGCTAGAAAAGGAGTAGCTTAGACCATTGCGTGTTCATTAAGAGGTTCTTAGGTGATGATTTTATCATCTTGTTGCTCTATGTTGACGATATGTTGATTGTTGGCAAAAATGTCTCTAGAATTGCAGAGATGAAGAAAATCTTAAGCAAGTCCTTTTCCATGAAGGACTTGGGGCCAGAAAAGCAAATTCTTGGGATGAGAATTGAGAGAGATAGAAGTTCCAACAAGTTGTACTTGTCTCAAGAGAAGTATATTGAGAAAGTACTTTGCAAATTTAGGATGGACAATGCAAAAGCTGTGAGCTGTCCTCTTGCAGCTCATTTCAAGTTAAGCACCAAGCAATGCCCTACTACTAATGAAAAGAAGAAAATGTGAAATGTTCCTTATGCCTCAGCAGTTGGAAGTCTCATGTATGCTATGGTGTGTACAAGGCCTGACATTGCTCATGCGGTTAGTACTGTGAGGAGATTTATGTCCAATCCAAGAAGACCACATTGGGAAGCCGTGAAGTTGATTTTGAGGTACCTCTGGGGCAGCACTAATCTAAAACTTTGTTTTGGGAAAAGTGATCCTGTGTTGGTTGCATACACAGATGTAGATTGGGTCGGGGATGTTGACAGCAGAAAATTTACTTCAGGGTATTTGATCACCTATGCAGGGGGAGTTGTGTCATGGCAAAGCAAGTTGTAGAAATGTGTCGCATTGTCCACAACTGAAGCTGAATTCATTGCAGCGACAGAGGCAAGCAAAGAGCTACTATGGCTGAAAAAGTTTGTTAGACAACTTGGGTTTGATTAAGGCAAGTATGTGCTATTTTGTGACAACCAAAGTGCTATTCACTTGAGTAAGAATGCATGTTTTCACTCAAGGTTAAAACATATTGATGTTTGGTATCATTGGATTCAAGATGTGTTGAATTCTAAGCAAATGCAGCTTGAGAAAGTCCACACCGATGACAACGGGGCTGATATGTTGACTAATGTTATGATAAGAGGAAAGCTCGAGGTTTGTTGCCGGCTCACTGGCATGACTGCTGGAAGGCAGTGAGACCCTCCATGATGTCAGGATGGGGAGTTTGTTGGGCTGTCCCTTCACATGAAGGATGCAATTGAGCCCAGCAAAAACAGCCCATAGCTCAGTGCTTGTGCACCGTTGATTTGGTTCTGAATCAATGGTTGAGACTGCTTCTTGGGAAGCATAAAATAGAGAAAACCCTAGCCTCCATTCTCATGAGAGAGAGCTGTTACTTCTGAGAGAAGGGAGAGCAGAACACACACCACAACATGAGAAGAGAGGAAGAAGGGAAATCTATCCAGATTTGGTGGCTTTGAACCGGTCACCTTCAAGCCGGTGATTGGAGTCTCAAACGTGGTTGGATTGACACCAAACTTGGTGAGCTCATTCCTTACTTAGAGTACTTCAATCTGTTAAGTTGGTTTGAGGATTGGTTGAGTATAGCACCAGATCTACCATTACCCTTATTTGTGTACAACAAAATCTGCCTCCTCGCACGACCACGTCATCGTTAATTGCCAGCCGTCCGATCACCGATCCAACACCTTACATCACTCCAAACAGATCCTGTCGCCAGCGGCATCTCCTGTTCCTTCTTCGCTTAAGATGATTCTGCTCAAAATCCCCCAGCTTTAGCTACTTCCACTCTGAATCCGTAGGACGCAATATATTCTCAGTGTTGTAAAACATACGGACTCTATCTTCGAAGAAAAGGAGAAGGAGGAATCCTAATCCTAGTTCGTTTGTATGTGGGCTTTTACCAAACTCTTAGGTCTTGACACGACTATATATACGTGGGAGCTATATATTGTAATCACCAATATTCAGATGAAAAAGAATAGTCTCCATATCTTGTGTCTATTTGTTCTTCTACTTTTGTCTACTGTGTTGATCATGAGAGATGGAGAGGGGAGGTCTTAACCGTTGGCAACATGTTTTATAACACATTGTCAGCACAACAAGCTCTTCGTCGACATCGCTGTTAAAGCCATAGCCGATCTTCGATGTTGACGCTTGTACTGTCGACATCTGGCTGCGACTACTTCGACGACGTCGACATCCCCGACGTTGTTAGCGGAACGGATCTGCTACCTCTACCTACTACCAATCTACACTGCATCGTTGTCATCAAGCAGCCAGATCTACGACAGTGCCAAACGCCCTACGTGGTATGTATCTACTAACTTTTTACGCAGCATATGAGGCAGATCAAATTGGCATCCTTTAAAGGTATGAAAAAGATCTTGTAGATTGCCTAATTGGCTAATTGTGCTAGCCTTCGAGCTAGTCTATGCTTTCCAATGCCATATAGAATCTGTACGTGCAGTACATATACAAACATGCAAGAAGCATGAGGAACTATGATCTGCTAGGCGCTAATGGATCAATCTGTTCTTTAATCGAGAAGACCTGAACGCCATACTCATACATGGATGTAATCTCTACCACTTAATAATGCACCAGTAGTGAACTTTCCTACGTCTACACCAACTAATGACCCTCGCAGTCAAGAGTTCTCCTAGATGTACCAAAAATACTACACCCAGAAGAAGCACACCTTTGAAACGAACGCATCAGATTCACTCTTACCTATCCTTTCTCTTACTCACTCACATCCGACGACCCACGTTATTTGGATCAGACCTCGTCACTCATCCCCAGGCCCCACCCCACGCCCAACTCCCTCTCTCTCTCTCTCCCGAGTCCCAAAGCCCACCCCTCGCACGACCCTCCCTCTCCCCCGACGCTCCTGCTCCCCACACGACTCCTCCTCTTCTCTTCCCTACGCTAGGGCGCCGGCCACAAGGCCACCAGGCGATGGAGCGCCTCTGCCTCAGATCCAACCCCCACCGATGCGAAGGCACAGGAGCTAGATTTCAATCATCCGTGCGAAGGTGAGCGAAGACCGGCGGCAGACAGCAGGCACGGCGGCGGCGCGTGGGAGCCCCTGCGGGCGCGCAACCACACCCTAGCGGCACGTGGGAGGGCGCGCGGCCACACCTGACGGCGCATGGGAGGACGGTGGCCACCACAGCGGCGTGTGGGAGGCACGCAGCGAGCCCCCGGAGCGCCCTCTCGGGTGGGGCTAGCCCCCCAACGGCCTGCAAGGTACTCTCTACTGCATCATGACAGAATATTTTAGAGATTTTGTATAGAAGAATGTTTGAGAGGGTTTGAGAGATTTGCTACAGAATATTTGAGACGAGCAATTAAATCGGCTGCACGTTGTCTTCTCTGTAGGTAATGTGTTATCAATTGATCAAATTATCTTAGAGCTTTATATTTTTTAACTTAAAATCTGATATGGATATGCAGATGCATGTGAGGGGAGGAGATGATGGAGCAATGTCCAGCAGCACGCAGGCCTTGCCGGGATTACGGTTCACTGTAGCCAGTAATCGAATCAAAGCCATTTTGCTGCAATGCCTAGATGATGGATAATGATAAGCACGGACAAATTATTACTTATTTCCTTCCTCTTTTGCATTTTATTGCAACTGTTATATGACCACTAACCTTTGTATCTTACGGTTGTAGGAGAGAGTAACAATTCTGATAATTTTTATTTTCCAGAGAAACACTATAACTTCAACTCTGGATTACGAGCTACATGAATGCATACAAACCAGCCTATTTACTGACGAGATCCAATATTCATTTTGATTCTTGTAGCATTATGCCCAAGCTTGGGTGAATTTTCATTGCATTAATTTGGACCACAACAGTGACATCCGCAACACAAGCAAGATCTCATTGAAATCCCAGTTAGTTGAGGTGAATTCATTTTTTACCTATACTTCTTCATAGTTATGTGGATTTTTCCCCTTTTTCTGATTCGTTATTGTGTACTTACTTATTGTGCTCCTGGTTGTGCCTTCGTGCCTCATATGAATTTCTATATGATTTTTGTACATCTACAAAAGGATTTTTGTACATCTACAAAAGTTCAGTATATGTGTTGGTGCTCTTTGTGACTCTGTAATTCCTTATTGTTCTCCCAGTTGTGCCTTGGTGCCTCATGTGAATATCTATATAATTTTTGTATACATCTGAAAAGAATTAGTATATGTGTGGTGCTCAAGGGTCACATCATACTGAATTGGTACATGTGCTTCTTAGAAGAAGTATATTACTAGATTGTTAAACTGCAGCTTACAACTGCATTTATGCCTTCATTGCTTGAGTGATAATATATAGAAGTTTCTACTGTCGTCATTTATATAGACATTTGCCATTGGAACTTGATCATTTTTGTCTTAGACATCGTCTGGTCCATGCTCATGTTTACAGTGAGCTAATGGATTAACCTTTATTTTCTGAGTGTATTTGCCATTAGAACTTGACCATTTTTTGATGTGCGTGGACGAAGTGTCACCATAGCGTTAGCACGGGCATACATTTTATTGGTCATCCATGTATGGTTTTCCTGTCATTTATTTATGCATCTCATATACTGTACTTTAGTAGTTCCGGGCAGCTAGAGGTGTGTGAAGATATTGGTGCTCAGCTTGTTCTTGGCAATCGCCCGATAGAAATAACTGTATGTAGCTTATTAGTTGAACAATGGCTTATTTTAATGGTATATTGGTATTTGTACAGTGACCTTGCATTGCTAACTCTGCAAAGTACAACGTAGAATAGCTGAGAATATCTAGATATGATTTGACATATATAATTGAGAATCTCAGGTATTTCTATGTTTCTAAATTCTAAATTCCATGAGCTTTCTGGTATGGTTAAAATCCGTATCTGTTTTTTTTTCTTTTTTTGCGAAAGCGTATCTTGTTCTTCATATAGGTGAATGGGCCTATACTGGTGGAGGACACTTGCCTATGTTTTAATGCACTCAAAGGCCTACTAGGTGATTTATTTCTACTATTGTTTTTCAAGGTCCTCTCATTATTTATGTTCTACTATATATATACTATCCGACACTCACAATATTTAGGATATTTAGGTGTTGCTTATCATATTGTTGTTAGAGAGATTTAAGCCTTTTATGTTTGGAGCTCCCTTGCGGATTTATCTTGTTATGGAGTTATTGAAATTTGTATGGCATTATATATATATATATATATATATATATATATATATATATATATATATATATATATATATATATATATATATATATATATATATATATATATATATATATACTGTTGGGGCTCTTCATCCTGAGAACATAAAGGTTTATGAACTAATGAACAATTAATTGTATATCAAAGAAGCAAATAATTTTTGAACACAAACTGATTTGTTCCTGTTCAAACTCCTTACCAATTGTCTTGAATGGTTCAACTTAGGTAACATCAATTTTGGAGTAATTCCAGGTTCAGAATGATCAAATAAATATTGCTTCAGGTTAGTAATCGAGTAACTATTCTTGTAACTTACACCTCAAATACAACCTTGCAGTCAATTTTATCGTTGCCGCGATGGAAGCCAGGTGGTGTTGTGTCTTACTGCATATGCTAAGAAGAAGGCATCTTTTGCAACATGCAATCTAGAATGACACATCTTTTCTCACTGTAAGTATAAAAGCACATCTTTACCGCAATTACTAACAGTTATGTATTCAATAAAAACATTTGTGAACATAATTATTGTACTTGTAGTCGGTGAATGTCACGGATTATTCTATCCTTTTAGGAGTGGACAAAGGGAAGCATGGACTTGTGTGTGGTATCATTGATTATCTGAGGTAATGTATTTGGTTGATTATCTGAGGCAATATACTTGGTACAAACAATTGGAGATATGGCTGAACAAGATATATATGAATTGAGTTGATTCCTCTATTGTGTATGATTTTTTTAATATCTTGTTCATGGGCAAACAAATATTTTCTTACAAATATTTTAGATATTTGTAAAGTCCGTAGCGTTAGCACGGGCATTATACTAGTCTATCTAGGACGTGGAGTATATATATATTGGTGCTCGGATGTGTGTGTTTTCCGGCCAGCTACTCCATTTCCTCAGGGAGCCTAAATGCCTGAAAGCTTTAGGCGCGAAGCAAAGTATATATACTCCGTGTCTGGGCTATGGCAGGTAGCAACGGCCCTCTGTTGCTCGCATTACGCATCGTCCTCTTCTGCGCCCTCGCCTCTGCCGCCACCACCTTGCTCCCTCTCGTCACAAGACCATGCGCCTACTCCCTGCCAAGAACCATCCTCGCCGCCACCGGCCTCGACCCTCACCTCATCTCCTGCGCCGACGACGGCTCCAAATCCAATGCCCACCTGTCGGAAGGCGACGGAGGCAACAAGCCCCGCAGCGGCGGCAGGCCCATAGTCACCGACCTGCTGTCGTGCGGCGAGCCCGACCTCCCATCCCACGCGCTCCCGCCGTTCCGCTGCTGCCCGCCGGCGCCGGCGTCCGACGCTCCCGTCGCCAACTTCACGTTCCCCGACCCAGGCGAGCCGCTCCGGACGCGGCGGCCGGCGCACAAGCCCGGGACGGACAGCGTAGCCCGGTACGCGCGCGCGGTGGCACTGATGAAGGCGCTGCCGGAGTCAGACCCGCGCAGCTTCTACCAGCAGGCTAACGTCCACTGCGCCTACTGCGCCGCCGCGTACCGGCAGGCGGGGACGCCGGAGCTGCCCGTGCAGATCCACTACTCGTGGCTCTTCTTCCCGTTCCACCGCGCCTACCTCTACTTCTTCGAGCGCGTCGCGGCGAGGCTCCTGGGGGATCCCGGCTTCGCCGTGCCGTTCTGGAGCTGGGACGTGCCCGAGGGGATGCGGGTGCCGCCGGAGTTCGCCGACGTCGCGTCCCCGCTCTACACCAACTAATAATGCACCAGTAGTGAACTTTCCTACGTCTACACCAACTAATGACCCTCGCAGTCAAGAGTTCTCCTAGATGTACCAAAAATACTACACCCAGAAGAAGCACACCTTTGAAACGAACGCATCAGATTCACTCTTACCTATCCTTTCTCCTAGATGCTTTTATCGTTGCCGCGATGGAAGCCAGGTGGTGTTGTGTCTTACTGCATATGCTAAGAAGAAGGCATCTTTTGCAACATGCAATCTAGAATGACACATCTTTTCTCACTGTAAGTATAAAAGCACATCTTTACCGCAATTACTAACAGTTATGTATTCAATAAAAACATTTGTGAACATAATTATTGTACTTGTAGTCGGTGAATGTCACGGATTATTCTATCCTTTTAGGAGTGGACAAAGGGAAGCATGGACTTGTGTGTGGTATCATTGATTATCTGAGGTAATGTATTTGGTTGATTATCTGAGGCAATATACTTGGTACAAACAATTGGAGATATGGCTGAACAAGATATATATGAATTGAGTTGATTCCTCTATTGTGTATGATTTTTTTAATATCTTGTTCATGGGCAAACAAATATTTTCTTACAAATATTTTAGATATTTGTAAAGTCCGTAGCGTTAGCACGGGCATTATACTAGTCTATCTAGGACGTGGAGTATATATATATTGGTGCTCGGATGTGTGTGTTTTCCGGCCAGCTACTCCATTTCCTCAGGGAGCCTAAATGCCTGAAAGCTTTAGGCGCGAAGCAAAGTATATATACTCCGTGTCTGGGCTATGGCAGGTAGCAACGGCCCTCTGTTGCTCGCATTACGCATCGTCCTCTTCTGCGCCCTCGCCTCTGCCGCCACCACCTTGCTCCCTCTCGTCACAAGACCATGCGCCTACTCCCTGCCAAGAACCATCCTCGCCGCCACCGGCCTCGACCCTCACCTCATCTCCTGCGCCGACGACGGCTCCAAATCCAATGCCCACCTGTCGGAAGGCGACGGAGGCAACAAGCCCCGCAGCGGCGGCAGGCCCATAGTCACCGACCTGCTGTCGTGCGGCGAGCCCGACCTCCCATCCCACGCGCTCCCGCCGTTCCGCTGCTGCCCGCCGGCGCCGGCGTCCGACGCTCCCGTCGCCAACTTCACGTTCCCCGACCCAGGCGAGCCGCTCCGGACGCGGCGGCCGGCGCACAAGCCCGGGACGGACAGCGTAGCCCGGTACGCGCGCGCGGTGGCACTGATGAAGGCGCTGCCGGAGTCAGACCCGCGCAGCTTCTACCAGCAGGCTAACGTCCACTGCGCCTACTGCGCCGCCGCGTACCGGCAGGCGGGGACGCCGGAGCTGCCCGTGCAGATCCACTACTCGTGGCTCTTCTTCCCGTTCCACCGCGCCTACCTCTACTTCTTCGAGCGCGTCGCGGCGAGGCTCCTGGGGGATCCCGGCTTCGCCGTGCCGTTCTGGAGCTGGGACGTGCCCGAGGGGATGCGGGTGCCGCCGGAGTTCGCCGACGTCGCGTCCCCGCTCTACACCAACTAATAATGCACCAGTAGTGAACTTTCCTACGTCTACACCAACTAATGACCCTCGCAGTCAAGAGTTCTCCTAGATGTACCAAAAATACTACACCCAGAAGAAGCACACCTTTGAAACGAACGCATCAGATTCACTCTTACCTATCCTTTCTCCTAGATGCTTTTATCGTTGCCGCGATGGAAGCCAGGTGGTGTTGTGTCTTACTGCATATGCTAAGAAGAAGGCATCTTTTGCAACATGCAATCTAGAATGACACATCTTTTCTCACTGTAAGTATAAAAGCACATCTTTACCGCAATTACTAACAGTTATGTATTCAATAAAAACATTTGTGAACATAATTATTGTACTTGTAGTCGGTGAATGTCACGGATTATTCTATCCTTTTAGGAGTGGACAAAGGGAAGCATGGACTTGTGTGTGGTATCATTGATTATCTGAGGTAATGTATTTGGTTGATTATCTGAGGCAATATACTTGGTACAAACAATTGGAGATATGGCTGAACAAGATATATATGAATTGAGTTGATTCCTCTATTGTGTATGATTTTTTTAATATCTTGTTCATGGGCAAACAAATATTTTCTTACAAATATTTTAGATATTTGTAAAGTCCGTAGCGTTAGCACGGGCATTATACTAGTCTATCTAGGACGTGGAGTATATATATATTGGTGCTCGGATGTGTGTGTTTTCCGGCCAGCTACTCCATTTCCTCAGGGAGCCTAAATGCCTGAAAGCTTTAGGCGCGAAGCAAAGTATATATACTCCGTGTCTGGGCTATGGCAGGTAGCAACGGCCCTCTGCTGCTCGCATTACGCATCGTCCTCTTCTGCGCCCTCGCCTCTGCGGCCACCACCTTGCTCCCTCTCGTCACAAGACCATGCGCCTACTCCCTGCCAAGAACCATCCTCTCCGCCACCGGCCTCGACCCTCACCTCGTCTCCTGCGCCGACGACGGCTCCAAGTCCAATGCCCACCTGTCGGAAGGCGACGGAGGCAACAAGCCCCGCAGCGGCGGCAGGCCCATAGTCACCGACCTGCTGTCGTGCGGCGAGCCCGACCTCCCATTCCACGCGCTCCCGCCGTTCCGCTGCTGCCCGCCGACGCCGTCGTCCGACGCTCCCGTCACCAACTTCACGTTCCCCGACCCAGGCGAGCCGCTCCGGATGCGGCGGCCGGCGCACGAGCCCAGCACGGACAGCGTAGCCCGGTACGCGCGCGCGGTGGCGCTGATGAAGGCGCTGCCGGAGTCAGACCCGCGCAGCTTCTACCAGCAGGCTAACGTCCACTGCGCCTACTGCGCCGCCGCGTACCGGCAGGCGGGGACGCCGGAGCTGCCCGTGCAGATCCACTACTCGTGGCTCTTCTTCCCGTTCCACCGCGCCTACCTCTACTTCTTCGAGCGCGTCGCGGCGAGGCTCCTGGGGGACCCCGGCTTCGCCGTGCCGTTCTGGAGCTGGGACGTGCCCGAGGGGATGCGGGTGCCGCCGGAGTTCGCCGACGTCGCGTCCCCGCTCTACGACCCGATGAGGAACCCGGAGCACGCGCCGCCGAGACTCGTGGACCTCGACTTCTCGTACGTGGACAAGAATTGCACCGACGAGCAGCAAATCCAGCTCAACCTCCGCATCATGTATAAACAGATGGTCACCAACGCGCCGCTGCCGGCCCTCTTCCACGGGCAGCCCTACCGCGCCGGCGACCGGGGGATGCCCGGTGCAGGAACGGTGGAGCTGAGCCCGCACAACATAGTCCACCGATGGTCCGGCGACCTCTCGCGGGCCAACCACGAGAACATGGGCGCCTACTACTCCTCCGCCCGCGACCCCATCTTCTACCCGCACCACGCCAACTCGGACCGCCTCTGGGAGGTCTGGCGCGGCGTCGGCGGCGGCCACGCGGACTTCACGGACCCCGACTGGCTCGACTCGTCGTTCCTGTTCTACGACGGGGACGCGCGGCTCGTGCGAGTCACCGTCCGCGACATGCTCGACGTCGGGAGGCTCCGGTACGCTTACGCCGAGGTCGGCCTGCCGTGGCTCAGCGCGCGGCCGCCCATCATCACCCTTGACGGCGACGTGAACCGCGGAAGAGGCGGCCCGACGCACCTGAAGTCCGTCCGCTTCCCGGTGTCGTTGGATGCCGCGGTGACCGCGGAGGTGAGCCGGCGGCCCGGAAAGCCACGGGGGCAGTGGGAGGAGGTGCTGGTGGTCGAGGGCATCGAGGCCGACGGCGCGGGCTTCGTCAAGTTCGACGTGTACGTGAACGCAGTGGATCACGAGAAGGTCGGCCCCGGCGGTCGGGAGATGGCTGGAAGCTTCGTGTCCCTGAAGCACCCCGGCAAGGTGGTGGTGCAGACCAGCATGAGGGTGGCGCTGAACGAGCTGCTGCAGGACCTGGGCGCCGAGGGAGACGACAGCGTCACGGTGACGTTGGTGCCCGTGGAGGGGAGGGTCAGGATCGGAGGCCTGAGGATAGCGTACATGGCGGAGTGAGGTTACAGTACAACACACACGAGGTGCACGCGTTACGTTGACGGCATCTTAAATCGTTCCGCTGAATAGTCGCAAAAAAAAAAAATCGTTCCGCTGAATAATGATGTCCGGAAAAATAAAAAAAAAAACTGTCAATTTATCACTCACCTGGGCATGATCCCGTCAGTTAATACGGTATATTAAATACCCTCTGAAGGTAAAAAAAAAATGTCACTTTCCCAAAGAAATAATTGAGTAGCAGCTTTGCGAAACCAGCAAAATCAAAGATTTACAGAAACCTTGCGGCCAACAAAATGGGGAAAGTGATCAAAAATAATTGGAACAAACAAAACGTTACAGTTACATACATACTTCCCTCCACAAACACTACAACTGAAATACCAAGTGCATCAGGGCAAGCAACACGAAGTCAGCTTGGAAGTCACTTTTGGATTTCGGAGGCGCCCGGAATTGAATTGCACTTAAAGATGCATCTTACTGGTGCATATTGCACTTAGATGAATCCCATATGCTTATTCACCTTGCAAACAGTATAGCTGGCGGATATTCCCTGAAGCTGAAACAAGATTGAAAAATTGTTAAACAATCACTCAAGCATTCACTCAAATTAAAATGAACATGCATTTGCATAGGGCAAGATTCCAATGGTGTGGAAAGTGAAAAGAGAGGTGGCATTTGGTTCGCGGGGAATGGTGTGGGAAAGGGAAATGAGACGGGCGGACATCATAGTTTGCTGAAAAGGGAAATGAGTACCACATGTTTCCCATCGATAATCCATTCGAAGGTTAGGGTTACGACCGGGATACGAACTATGACCTGGATACAGATCCTTATCAACCTCGGCCCGCAGCATCAACAAGGCAGACTGCGCTGGCGCCGTTGCCTCCACAGTGTGCGTGCTGCTCTTTCACCTCCATCCACGCGAGATGCACCCAGTACACCCCTCCACTGCGCTGTCTTCAAGGAGAGCGCCAGTCCCAGTCTGCCTGCCCAGCCCATGCCCATGCAGCTTGCTGATGCCTTGCGGAGCTCAAGCAGAAGCAGCTCGTGGATGCTCACTGAGCTTGAGTAGAAGCAGCTCACAGACGCCTTGCCAGCCACTGCGAGGAGGATGCCAAGAAACGTGCCGAAGCAACCACCTACCACGCCAACGTGAGCTGCAGCCAGCAGCACAAAGAGCCGCTGGATCTTGGTTCCCCGCGGAGCTGCCCACCCGTGCCAGGGATAAGACAAGACAGGTGGTGCAGGCTTGGTGGGTGCCTGGGTGGATAATGATGTGCCTGGGTGGAAGCAACAAGATGGTTGGCGACGATCTTCTTAGGGAGACGCAATTCTCTCTTCTCCATTTTTATTTCTTTGATTTGACTTAATCCCAAACAAAACCTAGTGCATGCAAACAAGTAAATGGTCTAGAAACTTCTATCCCTATCCCAAACCCACCAAATTATAACCAATTCATATCCCTATCCCAAATCCACACATCATCCAAAAGTTACCCTAGCCCCTATCGTCACTACTAATCACTGGGTTCACTTTACAACTTCTGACGTAGGCAATGAAAGATCATATGACCAGCTAAAGTAAATGACCAATCTCAACACTTGAATCAATGTATTTAGTATTTGAATGTATAGTTCAGAGATGATCAAACAACAGCCAAGGCAAAACCATCTTGAAGAATCTCCCTAGAGTTTCCCTGACCATGTTTCAAAACTCCAGAGCTCAAGATGTTCGGAATCCCGACAAGGTTAAATACATATTTGGGCGGTTGATACTATAGTGTAGTAATGACCACACAATTTGCAAGCAATCAACAACACACGTCGAAAGAAATCTAGCATGAGTCAACTTGAGCTAAGGTTACATGGTGGACTAACTAAAGAAAAACAGCAAAATGGAGACAAAAGCCATGTAGACACCAACCTATCATCACAGTTGTATCAGAACAAGTAACTTACCATATAACCAATCTTTGAATTGAGCATGAAGGGCACATGCCAATTCTTTCTTCCGGTTATCATCGATCTCCAGTTCCCGGATATTCTTTTGAATATCTTCCAGAGAAGCAAGCTGAAAATGTAAAATAGGTTAAATTCTGAAAGATGAGCAAGTACTTTATTCTGCATAACATGCTCAATAATAGGCTACTAAAAGGTACTGGACAATAAAATAAAGATAACTAATCAAACTGCTGGCAACAAACATTGGGGCCATCAAATCCAATGATCCAACAATGCACCTTATAACCTGATAGGTCACACATGCTAGGAATAATATATAAGCATAATGCTACTTAAATTAGAGTAATGATTACGAAAATAAAACTAAACAAGTGGAATATTTTTTTATCAAAATCCATGTACTAAAATAAACTTAAACTAAATAACTACTCCCTCCATCCCAAATTATAAGACGTTTGACTTTTTTGACACCAAGTTTGACCACTCGTCTTATTCAAAAATTTGTGCAAAATATCAATTCTTTTATCGTGGCTTGGTATATTAATAAAAGTTCCTCCAGAATGACTTAAATTTGACTATGTTTGCACAAATTTTTTGAATAAGACGAATGGTCAAACTTGGGATAAAAAAAAGTCAAACGTCTTATAATTTGGGATGGAGGGAGTAGCATCTTTCAAGCTATCCTCATCTCAGAACACCATGGAATTTTCATTCTATGAACGTTGTAGATATATAAATAGCATGTGCTTATCTTAATTGAATTCCCCAATCTCGTAGAATTACATCAAGGTAACTGTTCTAATATAATGTTGCGAAAATTCCCCTTCCCAGAAACCACCTCTGGCCTAACAACTATTATTAGAAAGCTATATACAAATGTTTGCTGTCACTTGACATATATACCTTTTTCCTTTGGGATGCCCAATAAACTTCAGGCAAGGTAAATGGATTGTATTTGGTAGGTCCTTCTACTTCAGACCAACTAGGAATCTGCATAGAGAATTAGCTGACTGTCAGTTTTTTTATTTTGCAAGAAAAAATGCACACTAAAGTCATTCAAAATGCATCAGATGTAATTTTTACAGAACCACAACACAACATATTACCACCCCTATGGGTGAGGAAAATATTTGGAAACTAAAACTTTGTCAATTGATTGATCAATCAGTAACAACATATAGTACACTAAAATATGAATCTAGGTTCCTACTCCAGCTGCTATGGACAATAATACTGCAAAAAACTGAGTAACCTTATTGATGCAGATGCATCACAGGCAACATGTTGTCAAAGCAAGAGATCTGTTTGTCATAAAATGCTTAATTTTTTTACTGCATTTGAGATTTTTCAAATCTAGCGCAAGATAACAATAATGTAGGGAACATATAGCTCACATACCAAAAAGTTTGTAAATAGATCAGGATCTAGACAAGTGGCAGACTCAGCCTGGACATCAGAAACCCCAGCAGGATGGGATAATGAATCATGCGGATCAACAACTCCCAGCACAAAAGGTTGGTCCCACTTGTTGACATTAGGATCCACACCAACTTGTGCCAAATGCTCTCCGAGTTGCGGATAATAAGTATTAAATGGGGCAACCTGTTAAAATACAAAATAAAGTACTCAAGCTGTTGAAAATTAAAGTACATGCATTGCCATGTTTCAAAGCAGAGGTTCTTGAAATCAATGTGCATAAATAAAATCACAAACTTAGGTTTGTCATGTTTGGCCAGATGTAAGAGAGACGTCGGCGTCATGACAGACCAGAACCGGAGGCCGAAGAGAACATGTCCACCAGTTCAAGTGACTAGACAGTTTATTTAGGATTTGTTGAGAGTTTCTTGGAATCATAGTAGCTTAGTTTATGATAGTTTTAGTTAGTTAAGATAGTGGAGATGGAGACTATATATGCAGTTTATAATCAAATGAGCTAGGCAATCAAGAAGTTAAACCCAATTTCCTCTCATCCGGAGCCTTCAGTTCATAGACACTGGCACCACGGCGCCCAACTTCAAGCGCTCGGTTACTCATCCCCTCCATACGTAAAGCCTATGTCCACGCTACAATCCATCCCCAGGGCATGACCAGGTTCAACATATTATTTCTCTATATCTGAACCCTGCTGTTTTTTACCTTCCAACTGTCCACGATGTTTTTATCCTTTATACCAAGGTGAATATTGATACATTATGGATTACCATATACTTATACACATCTGATGAGGGAAAAAGGCACAGATGGAAGAGCAAAACTCACTTGTAATTTATGGTTGTCCCCCACAATAAGTGGTTGGTGATTTACTCCCAAATAGAAGATACATTCACGACAATTGGCAATACAAATTCGTTTTGAAGCTGCAATAATTTGTACACGTTCACAATGCTCCACTTTAACAACCTGATAACATATAACATTTTTTGGCTCAACACAAGATAAGGTGACAGAGACTTAAATCTAGAAGGTGAAAACTATAGAATAGAATTCTTATTGAAAAGGTGTGCGTTGGAATATAAAGTCATCCTGGAATCCCATAGTCTTACGTAGTAAAATTATATGAAACATACCTTACCAATAGCACCAAGAATAATGGTAGTGTCAGAACATCCGTAGACGGTTGCATACTTAAGTGGGGCTAAAATGTAAATGACAGAATCATGACAGTTCAAAACCTACAAAAACATTATTTCAGTGTCATTTATCACTGCCAGTTGCAGGTTGGAAGTTCCAGTCTTGGTACAACATGGAAATACAAAAGGCATAGGACAAGCATCTTCAGTCTGTCTTCAGTTTCTGTTGTCCACAAAAAAAAAAAAAACACACACATACCTTTATCGAATGCCCTTTCAGATCCGATGCTTGTTTGACAACTGAAGTTTTAGAGCAACCCTCCACAAATGATGCATTTCGGTAGTATCCAGGATAGTTTGGTGCAGAAGTGCCAGTTGGTGAGCTGCTATGGATTCTTGTACTCGTGACAGCATCAGACATTGTGACATCAGGATCAAACGCATTATGTTGGCTGTTTTCTTTTGCCGCAGACTTCTCTGCCATAAATTCTAATGCTGAAGCTACATGCTGCAAGATCCAATCATGTACCAGAGCAGCAGGTACAGGAGCAGCAGGCATGTCTGGATCTGAATTCGCAAAAAAGGTAGCTGCTTCACTTAAAGGAGTTCCTTCAGAGAGCTGCAACAAAAATCCAAGGTGCTCAAAAGTCTCCATTGTCAATACCTGCATATAAAGCAATACTTAGTGCTGTAAATCTCATGGTATTTTTCTTCAAAGAAGAAACATTACAGCAGAATTGTGGATGTGTTCTGCAATAGTAATTAATCAATCATCTACTCACCAAAATCTTTGTTAAGTATTTCATATATTTTTAGAATATTAGCAATGTATATTTTGCAATCTGTCAACAAAATTTCTAGGAAATATATAAATTTATTAATTATTACATTCTTCAGGTACCAAGATGTGGTCATGTGAGGTCACATCATGATCAACAGCCTACAGGAGTATCGTACCCGGTTCATCCTTATTCATCAAGATCACAAAAAAGAGATCCTTGCTATCTCATTATATCATTTTTACCTCACTAGTAGCAATCACTACCAAGCTGGAGATAGTTTCCACCGTTCTTACCTCACTCATAAGCATAAAGGACAAAAATTTGCAAAGTAGAATATTTGGGTAGTTCACAATGCATATCAATCGAATTGCCTGAAAAAATGTGAAAACAAAGCTATATGGTATTCATAACAATGATCTACAACAGAAACAGTTGACTGTTTTCTGGTGCTGTAGTGTCATGTTTGATATCCAAAATGACGATCAAGGGCTTCAGTTTTGAATACTTTCAGGTGTGACGATGACAGCCTAGCATTGTTCTCTACAAACTGCACACACCTTTGCCTCCATTGATGTTAATCAACTTAAATAACTATATCGACTTAGAGAAACAAACATGTATACAAGAATACGCAAAGCCCAAAACTAACCATAGAATCATCTCCCTCTCCATCAACGGAATCTGCTAAAAGTGTTAGAATGTTGGCCATATGCTTTTGTAAATATGATAGTTGATGAGATTCTTCATCTGCTTGTGAAGGCATAAAACGGCGACTATTGCTGCGTACAAACTGCAAAATGACATAAACATGACAAATAAGAAGTAAAAGTTATGTGTCTCCAACTCTCCATGCTGGCAACAGAATAGATGTTGCAACTTGCAAGAATGGCAATAACAAAAAAATAATAATAATAAGGGTGTGGCAGTGATCATGAAAAAAGAGGACAGTGCAACACTGTCATGTTTGCATAGCTCACATATCATGAAAGTCCTTTGGTATTTGTATCGGAGAAACCAGTAGTACAGGATAGCATTTGGAAGGAAAATATAAACTATATGCGGTATAGCCTTTCTGAAAACAGACATGATTACATAATAGATACTAGAATCAGTTAGAAATAGAAAAATGATGCGTCAATGGTGTCAGGCAACCATATTTTTGCAGTGTAGTATTTTGCATTACTCAAGCCTTGTAAACGAGCTTCTGAATTAGTCAGTAAATAAAATCAGACTTGTTATAGGCTTAAGGCAGTGGAACAAAAATGTTGGTTGTAGATTGTAAACAAGGTGCATGAATTTCTTAATTTTACAGCTTTCTGGGAGGCTAATGCAATAAGCATCAATTTTTGTGGCATATCTGACCTTACAGTCTTACAGCATTTTTAGAAACAAAATAATAAAATAGCCATAAAGTTGCAATGAAGAAAGAACACGTTTTGATATGCAACAGTTACAATTAGCATGCAACATTGGGAATCACATATTGAGAAAAAAATCGATATTTTACAAGTTCTTCCCCATGTGTCAATAAAAAGCACTTGAATAATCAAAATTTTAACTGTTAATCAAATCATCAAATGCCCCATTTCCTACAAACCCTAGCAGGCATAGACTTTCATAGTCGGTAAAATGTGCCAAAGTTACCGTAAGAATATTCACCAAAATGTATCTTCTTATACATTCCTATAACCAAAATAATTGACAAGAATTTCATCAAAAACAATGGTAAAAAGCCTTCTCATGTTCTCATAATGAAGCAATCACCTGACACCTTTATTGATTGCTTGAAATGTGCTTCAAACTGAAACCAGACATTAAGCATGCATTTCCTGACACTATAGATTTTTGGCCATTTCAGGAATATATCACAATATTATTATTATTTCTTATTCTTATATATATGTTATATCCGAGATCCATAATATGTATATGTTGGAAGAAGCATACAATTTCGCACCGAAATCAATTTTTTTTAGAAACCACCAAAATCAATCTTAAGGAATCAGTCTGTCGCCCTCCAATCTTAGCACATATACTAAACACAAGTCCGTAATAGACGCGGGGCCACAGGCCATTCTACAGGGGCTATCGTACTAGCACCCGGGAGGAACGAGGATGCGATCGGGGCGTGACCTGGATCGGCGATAGCGCGGAGAGGTATCCATCGAAGGCGGAGGTGGACGGCCAAACATCCGCAACGGCGGGCGAGTCCTTGTGCGCGCGCGGCACGAGGCGCTTGTAGGACTGGATGTAGAGGAAAAGAAGCAGGTCGCGGAGGTCGGCATTCCCCGCGCCGTCCTCGCCGAGCTCCGGATCCTCCGCGGGTAGCACCGCAGCGAGCGTCCCGAGCGCCAGCGCCGCCTGCTCGGCAGGGATCTGCAGCGCCTCAGCGAGCGCTGCGGCGCCCAC
Organism: Saccharum spontaneum; assembly: GCA_022457205.1. NCBI lineage: Eukaryota > Viridiplantae > Streptophyta > Magnoliopsida > Poales > Poaceae > Saccharum > Saccharum spontaneum. The sequence continues at coordinate 46,942,267 of CM039616.1, forward strand.
CCGCGGTCCCCCCGGCGCGAGCCTCTCCTTCAGCTGGGATAGGGTTTGCGTCAGCGTGCCCTCCGGGAAGACCAGCTTGGGGATCGGCAGGAGCCCGTACTCAAATGGCTCCCGCCGCGGCCGGAGCGCTGGGGCCGGGGCGGAGGAGACTCCGCCGGCGGCAGCAGCGGCGGCGGACGCCGATGGGGACGAGTCCAGGGGATCGTCGGCCATGGAGGGTAACTGACTGACTGGCCCAGAGAGGGAGGCAGAGACAAACAGAGATCTGAGACTGAGAATAGCTCTCGCTTTCCCTGTTTCCGCTAGTTTTAGCCCTTTTGGGTAAAATTAAAATTTAAAAAATAGTTTGGACACTGTAGCAACACGTTACTGTTCGCCAAATCGGGCCAGACCAGGTTCGCTATGCTGTATCTCGGGTACTGTTCATCGATTACCGTAGCATCACGAAATATTGTGCAACCAGAAATTTAGTACAAAACCATAAATCCAAAGAGAGATAGCCCAGCTTAAATACCAGGGCCAGGACGCGTAATAACCTTCGGTTAACCGTTTTGAGCGAAGCAAGAACGAAAGCTTAAACGGGTTGCTACACAGGTGAAACCACTCCTTGGTAGAGTGGACCTGGGCCATGTATACCGGGACTGGATGTTACAACCGAGCAAACAAGGAGTTTGAAAAATAATTTTTTTTTTGTGAATTGTTTGAAAAATGAATCAAGAGGACTACAAACAGCGAGTTAGCATTAATTTGGGAAGGTGGATGGAGTTGAGAGACAAATACCTTTTTTTATTGTCATGTTGCCATATTTGTATAAAGAGATTTGACTATGAATTTGGATTGCAACCCCCTAGAGATGAAGACAATTTTATCTGGAATGTGGTTTCAACACAGGCTAGCATATGCGTTCTCTAGTTTGCATGAGAGTAAGTGCAATTTTATGGTCTATTTGGTTTTGTAAAAATGATGTGATTTTTACAAAAACAAAATATACTCTTACCTGCAGGTTATTTTCATGGCAATTTATTGGACTCATTTCTAGAACATTCTGCAAAAAGGAGAGCAACACATCACTTTTGTGAAGTGGGTTTGTCGCACATTGGAGACTTAGCTATGGAGATCTTTAGTAAGCATGGATGGTCGTTTTTTAAAAGGATGAGTGCGTAGTTAGACACTATCTCACTTGATTTAGCTTTTGTGTGCTTATAGGTAGTGTGCTCATGCGTTGCTACGGGATAACTAACATTTTGTATTTAAAACAAATAGATCGCACGATAAGATAACAAGACTATAAAAATTAATCACCAACGTTAAAGTGACATTTAATCAAAAAACAAAGTTTGTGAAATTAGCAAAGTCATAATAATATAACACATGTTCAATTTTCATTATGTCATCCCACAAGTATGTATACAACATCTCCGTGTAGAGTCTGATAAACCATTTAAAAATGCCTAAGAACATCAACAAATATGACGTTAGTGAGATATTATTTGTGCAATATAAATTGAATGAAAAAATGCATTGTATGTGTTAGTAATGTTCTATTACCTCGTCTATGGCGTTAGAACCTCCTTAAATACAATATTCTTCGTGAAAGTTAAGGAGCTATCGAATTTCAACAAGCGCACACGGAGAATATATCTGGATGAGGCAAATTTGCAATTGGTAGTTTAGGGATCGGGCAACTTTCCATCAACATTTAAACACACTATATAGTTTTCGCTGGATGTGTTAATTAAAAAGGGGCGGTGCATATTGTGAGAAGCAAGTTTGCAATAGAACTCATCAGTGTTGGAATGGAAGTTTAAACACATTGTGTTTTGGATAGTAAAAGTGAATCTTGTAGCCTAGGGTGTTGAATGATGACGGCAGCCGCACGCGTGGAGCGGCCATTGCCGGTCGATAGAAGTGCATGTCTCGCGGTGCTGTCGATGAAGAATCGAAGTTAACCATCAAATATGAGCTGGTCAACAAATTTCATCCGCAAAAATAATGTCGAATATGGATTGGACTGCTAAAATAAAGAAAGCAGAGTGTAACAGTCAATTATGTAATTAGACAAATGAAAAAATGGCATAATTGAAACTATAACCAGAGAAGCTATTTTTATTATTTTTTCTTCATTCAGCACCTTCATCTCTTGGAATGTTTGGCCGGTCTACTAAGAGTTAAAGTAGTACAGCAATGTCACTGGAACTGCGAATGAAAATATCATCATGATTGCTCTAGTTAATTAGGAATAAAGCATCGCTATCATCTACAAGAAAATCGACAGAGAATGAATTCCAGAGAGGACAAATCCACGAGTGATTAGCAAAAGCTGAATGGCAGAGCCATTGAACTTACCTGCTCTTCCATGTCAGCAAGGAGAAAACTGATGATTTTAGTGTAAACCTGTCAAATGGCAGCCATGATAAGTTCACAGCAAAATAAAAGGGGACATATTGTACTGCAGGAGAAATAAGATTACATGCACTGAAGCACATGTGCTGTGACTCCTGTGAGAGTAGTGCCAGGACATGTGTCTGTGACGTCTTAAAATATCAGGACAATGGAAGAATATAAATAATGTCTGAATTGGATGATTAACATACAACAGTTAGAAGTTGGAATCATCTCTATTATCAACTGAGAATATTTTAAATCAACATGAACTGAACTTCTTAGTCATAGCTATTGCCATGCTTGATTGGATCATAAGTCAGGTCTAGCAAAATGATTACATAGAAACACAACTCAACATGCACCAACATAACAACAGCATAGTTATATCAAGACCAAATGCAAGCTTTAAATGATTAACTTGGTCAATTGGAAGGGGCCTAAGCAGGTTCTTACTCAGCATGGTGCATCTCGCATAACGTTTGAAATCCATTCAAGCATTCTGCAATCGATGGCAAAATTCCCACTTTTAAATGCATCTGTTTTGCAGTAAGTGCCGACCCGCTTCTCATCATCTGCTTGGTATCACGCAGAGCCTTATTTAAAGCTTTCACAACGCCATTGAACTTCTCCCTAAATAATTGGCACCATTGTTGTCAGACCAACTTGAAATAGAATTTTCCTTTTATTTGTTCAGACCAAAATTGAAGGAAACTACAAATGTAAAAAAGCAAAGTAGCTTACAGTGTCTCCCTGATTATAACGAAAATGAACTCCAGAACCTCCATCTGGTTCCCAATGAGGTCCTCTCTGATGTTGGGCACACCATGCAAGGGGCCATAATTCTTGTCCTCTCCAAGGGCCTTTATTAAATGACATGAGCAATCAAATTTTAGTTCGTCTAATAGTTCATGAGAAGCTAAAATGACAACATTTGGTTCATCTAACAGTTCATGAGAAGCTAAAATGACAACAGTACAACACAACTGCATGCCACTGCAAGTTATACATTTTCCACAGATCGTTGTCTTATGCCAAGAGCTAAACTACAGACCACCAATAGCTAACGGAACCACTACGGATTTTACGAAGACCTAAAATTTGCCGTTGCAACCTCAGAAAGGTACAACAATTTATGAAAGAACAGTCTCAAACTGCATTATTATGATTGTGAAACCTTGGGCTGCCAAACTGGTTGTCACAAGTGTTGGGACTGCGCGAGAGGAAGATCCAAGAAGGTACCTAAAGGCGAGAGATGACCGCGGCAGCGTTGGAGAATTGGGAGAGGAGCCGAGTGTTGAGATCATCCCACTGTTCCATCTCCTCCCGCGCCTTCCTCACCCGCTGTTGCACCTTCTGCACCAGTGCCTCCATCTAGTTGTTCGCTCGCTCGTCCGGCTTCCACTGTCCTCTCAATCGACAGTAGTATGGTGAAACAGGGAACAATCTTTGTTTCTTGCATGTAAATGTCTATTTTAAAACCATACATTTTAGCTAACATGTGACTGGTAGTTAATTGATTTAAATAATAGTTGAAAGCAAACTACATCTACTTAATTGATTTGAATCTATAAATAACAATAGAGCCAAGAAGGATCTCGACACAAAAAGGACTCGGTACAAGCAAATAGCAATATATTGAGACAAGTGATAAATTAGAACACTCCGTGCTTAGATTAAGTACTGGGCATCTACCAAGAGGAGGCACAGGAAGGTGTTTTTTGGTTGAACAAAATGAAAGCAATGTCAACCTGCAAGAATCGAAGGACAAGACGTCTAGGACCCTTGCACTGCCTCCCGTGCAGTACTCCGATCTTCTGGTACCAATCCTCTCTCTGCTGCACCACCACTGCTGCTACCCTGGACGAACAGGTCGCTGATCAGCTACAGTACTTAAGGAATTAAGTGTTCTGATATTATAAAAAAATCATATCAACAATCTCACATGCAAATAAAAAAGGAGTGCATAAGTAATTATATGGTAGCATCATTTGACTGCGTGTTTGCAGTACCCAATCATATTGTAAACTAACTTGCTACGATGGCATTTATCAAGCAAGAAATATGTAACAATGCAAAAGAGGGGTTGGTGCTCAATAATTGAGCTATGATTGGGTAAATGGATACAATGTTCACTCTACGGAACACCGTGTAAATATTTGTGAATGTCAATAATATCAGTAATATACAAAGAAGACATTTTGAAATACTTATTACCTGTACAAATCTTGCCTATTGGCTCATGCCCCTATGGACCAAAATAATTATTACCTGATCAATATCAAGGATAAAACTAAACCTCTAGTTGCTCCATGTGACTTGTCATCTCTCGATTAAGCCTTCCATATTATGCTGCTGCCAACTGAGCTAACACATTCAGTGAGAAGGTCACACACACATTCAATTAATTAGATCAGATCCGAAGACAAATAGCCAATCAGTTTTAGGATTTGGCTGCTTCATTTCGCACAGCACAAAGGGAAGAGAAGGGATTGCCACATCTGGTGGTTCTCCTCGCCGGCAAAGTGCCAGGTTAAGACCTGGCAATGGTGAAGGGCGCAACGAAGACCTGAGGAGGCCGGACCTGGCGGCGCGGCGCGAGGCCTACGGGTGTACGATGTTTATGAAGGCGTGCGGGGGCAAGAGAATGTACGGCGTTGGCGCCTGAAACAAGAAAGTCATGGTGAATCTACATTAACAGAGAAAAATGAAGTAAGAAGATATAACCACAAACACAATGGGATTTTCATATTCATCCTTGAACTTAAAGAAAACATCAAAGCAATTTTGTTCAAGCTGACAGTGTATCATTTAAAAAAATTTTATGACCTTAATGTTAACACTTACAGTAAAAAAACAACATGATGAAAATGATGTCAGGAAAAAACTAACCATGGATGGCATGATCAGAATGGTGAGAAATTATTTCACAGGAGAAGGTTCAGAATAACTAAGTCATAATTATATGCATCTGAGGAACACTTGTATGTAAACTGCAGATAGCAGAAGACAAAATAATAAATGTCGACTGCAGTCTGCCTACTTTGATAAAACTGGAGCGAATTGTTTATATTCTCTGATAGCAAATCTTTTAATTAAACAACTATCGAAATGTGAACTAATTATTAGGAGACATATGACCAATAATGGGGGGACAATACGGATACAGGGGATGGCAATTTTAGAGATGACCTAGTCGCCTATTTTTCCTTAGTGTTTTGCAACATAAGCCTTGTCTATTAAACACACGATATGAGTGTTGGACTGGACAACATAATGTACTGCAAGACTAAACTGTTTCGGTTCTGGTTAAATAATATGCCTAGCACACTACTGTCCATTGACCTTACATTATTTGCTCACCTTTCTAGAGGCAGCCCCTTTAAACTAATCTAACATAATACAGAGTTTAAGTCAGCAGAGTACAATATTGCTCCATAACAAATAGCATGGACATGTTGTGTCAAACTCATCCTGCACCCATTTCCATATGTTATCTGTTGTACGTACTCGCCCATAATCCATGTCAAGTTGTACAATTTGCATTAAGGCAATCCGATCACTCAAAAGGACCAGCATTATGATTGGACTATGATAATTTCCACATCACATGACTGCAAGACCTTAGGCAGCATGCTGAGACTGAAATTTACACGGGAGATCATGGAAAAGATCAAAGGGCCAGGATAAGCCACTGAGGCATCCAGGCAAAGATCAAAGGACAAGGATAAGCCACTAAGGCATATGAACGAACACGTCTCGTGCATGGTGCATAGAAGTTGCCTGCTCCGCCGTAAGATTGGAGGCACTCACCGTACAAGCAAATTCATCAATCGGAGAACATAAATACATGTTGGATCATGTAATTAGATCAGATCCGAAGACAAATAGTCAATTAGTTTTAGGGGTTGGGTGTTCCGTTTCGCACAACACGAAGGGAAGAGAAGGGGTTGGCACACCTGCTGGTTGTCCTCGCCGGAAAAGTGCCAGGTTAAGATCCAGAAAAGGGCCTAACGAAGACTTGGGCACCAGGCGTAGTGCGGCCACCCAGTCGTCGCCACGAGGGAGAGCAGGTGCGGTGATACGGAGAAGAAAAGGCTGCAACGAACGTCAGCAGAGGCAACAACAGGCGAAGGTAGGCGACGGATGAGGCCGAGTTGGGCAAGGAGACGACAGATGGGGCGAGCGACCGCCTGCCTTCCCTTCCCCAATGGTGGGCTTCACCAGCGGCGCGCAACCAGATCTATTCCCTTCCCCGGCAGTGGGTCGTAGCGGCGTTTCAACGGTGGCTAGGGAGCGGCGTGCGGCCGTGCGGGGCAGGTAGCAAGGTGTGGGACAGGAAGGGCATGATTGGTGGAGGGAGGGGTACGGGAGAGGGAAGGGCGTGATTGGTGGAGGGAGTAGCCGCGCGGGACGCCACGCCGGTCCCACCTAGCGGCGCACGACGTCGCGCGGTGCGGGGATCACACGAGGAGGAGGGACAGACGGACGAAGCAATTGTCGCACGAAAAAAATACCCATCTTTCGTTCTTTTTAGTTGTAGGAGATAGAAACAAACGATGGTTGAAGCTATAATAAGGCTTGGTCGTGTGCAAACGTCTTAAAGAGATTAGAATAAAAAAATCCTTCTTTCTAAAAAATAACTTTTCTTGGGTGCAATGGCCGTGACCTTAAGGTGTGCCTTCTGATTGTGGAGGGCAGGAGGCTAGCAGTAGGTTAGTACAGGCGAAATGAAGAGCAACAACCTAAGACCATTGCAGGTATTGTAGCCATTTCTTCTCGCTTCTCTTCTCTTTTTTTCCTGAGAGAAAGTTGACTTATATTAAATCTTGGCATAGTACATCTTTAAATTGCACACGAAATCTAAAATAAAAAGTACAAATATTCTATCCAGATTCTTCCATCATCTTCTTTCCCAATGGCTTCCCTCAAATGTCGGAACCAAAGTGCAGTTCTTATGCCAAATCCAACGACTAATCCGAAAACATTGGACATGCTGTAAGATCCAATGCTTCATAATCAGTCCAAAATATATCTAAATCGTTAAAAGAATATTGGTAGTTGCATCGTCGGGTACGACATAGGATGCAGATTCGTCACCTCGAGACCTTGATTTAATTTCTCTCCACGACCATCGACGATGAGATCGATAACCCAGAGTCGCTATTCCCGTAGGGGGCTCCCAAAAGCACTCCTCCCCTTGCAGATAAAGGCCACAAATTGGCCACCTGTTGATAAAATCGACGCATGAAATGGTGATCTCGTCGTGGCAATCACCAAAGTCATCGCAGGGCACACGATCCCGACAAAAAATCATCTGATTTTGCTAGAAATTTATTTGGATTTAAGACACTAGAAAACTGCGAGAAAAGGATGGGTCGATCCCCTCCCTTTCTCGTCTCCGGCAGACGCACCGGAGAGGGAGAAGGAGAGGGGCCCTAGGCGCGACGACAGCGGCGGTGGAGCGAGGAGCAGACAGGGGGTGGCGGCTCTACCCTAGGCGGCGGTGGCTCTTCCTAACACGAGCGTTCAAACTATCTGACGGTTAATGTCTGCACGTCTGAAAAGTTCTTGCTTCTCTTCTTGCATGTCTCAACAATCTAATTTGGCGCAACATTGGCCATGCATTATTACCCCAATTTTGTCCCAAGCTTTTTTTGATTGGTGCAAAAGCATGTGTGTTTGGTTTGTATTGATCACGACAGTTGTTTGTTAGGCCAGTCTCAACGCGAGTTTCATTCACATTTAATAAGCTGCCACATAGGCATTTTTGTTGATGTAGCACCATATTTAAGAAGAGAAAATGAAACTCTCCTGGCACAATTACCAACTTACAATGAGTCATGGAATAAAATGTTTATGAAATTATAGAATGAAACTATGCATTTAGAGTGGTTATTTCATCAAGTTTCATTAGATTTTATTTGATGTGGTATTGTTGGAAATAATGCTATGAAACTCCCCACTGAGATTGGCCTTATGATTTTTGGCCATGACTTTGCAATATGATTTTTGTCCAATAATTCGTATTTTTTTATTTCATGTGCACTCAAATATAAAACCATCCCTAGATATACAATTCAGTTGTTATAACAAGTTAGATAGCTAGGACATCTTGAGCACTTATCCTCTCTCAACCATTCAGGCTACCTGCACTGGCATCCGCTACCGGATCCGCTATACCGGATAGAGGAAGAAAAATGCCGTAGCGGCATCCTGTACCATCTGCGCTAAACAAAAACGAGCCTTCCCATCCGCTATCTGTGGCGTACATAGAGGATTCCCGGTAAAACACTGCGTGGGAGAGAAAGGAGAGAGAGAAAAGCTGCAGCTGTGGGTCCCACCGCATATCCCATTGTTTCAAAGAATAAAAAAATATTATAACTTACAAACTAAAACACCAAATTAAATTACGATTACACCATTGAATTCGTTTCAATAAATCCTTCAAAACAAGATCTCACATGGATATATTTAGATAAAAATTATTTATAAACATGTGGACCCCACTGTTAGTAGTTGATATAGAGTATGAGGTATAGAGGATGATAGATGCGGAAGAAATATGTATAGAGAAAAGAATCTTGCTTACCAGGACGGAATATTCCTTTTAGAGAATGAATATAGAGGACGAAGAGTGCGGATAGCCTCAGGACAAGACATGAGAACTATATGGCCGTCTTTTTGTCAAAATAGCTTTCGCTCCATAAAAAAAGCCGCTGACGGAGTTGTTTTAGTCACAGCTAGAGCTCTGTCAAACATACCCTGAATGTTGCAATAGATTATTCATGTGTCGGAGAAAGTAAGTTTTGATATTGATTACCTTTTTTCTCCTAGTGCTGCAGCAACATATGAGTTTTATTTTTTCCCTCTATTTTCTGCCAAGTGAATCAGGTGTTGAGACTACCTTTTTCAAATGTTGCTATTGAATAGTGATTTGATCAAGATGTTTCACTTTCATGCTTCATGATTGATTATGTAAGATTATAGTAGACAGTTTGTGCTGTTGCAATACATGATTTTCTTCGACGTTAGATGAGGTTATCTAGATTGAGATGTTTTTTTTACAACGCTACGGTACTTTGGTCATCCGGCAGGGGTAATAGCTCAAATAAATAAATTTGAACCTCTATTTTTAGATTTTATAAATAAAATAAAATAAGAATAACATAGGGAAAAAGAAAAATCTCTCCAAGGCCCTAATCTCGAGACAAAATAAAGAGCTTCTGTGTTGTGTGAAAAGGGAAAAGAATCTGAATCCCCTAGTCTCAGGAGAAAAATAAAATCAGGTGGTTCGGTATGGGCTAATATGTTTCTCTTATATCGAAAACGTTCCTCATAGAGCGTTCGTCTGTCCGGATGGACCACACACTCGCCCACGCAGCCCCGTCCGCGTCGCCTGCTCGCTTTCTTCACGGGACGGACCCCGTCCTCGCTCGTGCTGCTCCCGCCTGCGCCACGCACGACAAGCCCGACGCGCTAGGCGCTCGCTCTCGGACTCGCACCTCCCGTCACGGCCGTGCTTCATCTGCCTGCCCCTGCCCTTGCTGAGGTTCGTGCCGCTGACGAGCTCCACACCGACGAACTGCGCGCCACTCTACAACGCTGAGCTCCGTGCCGGCGTTGAGCTCTGCGTCGATGAGCCTGTCCAAGCATCAAGCAAATGCTAAGCTGAAAGCGTATGT